>CM066577.1:10710000-11310000 GCA_033816785.1 Picus viridis
GCTCTGGCAGGGGGCTTGGACTGGATGATCTGTGGAGGTACTTTCCAACCCCTAGCATTCTGTGATTTTAATACCCACTCAGGTAACATGTCAGCACTATGCTCTGGACAGCTGTCAACCAGGACCTCTGGATTATTGGGGCTTTAAAGTATCAGGTAAAACCAATGGCAACCCCTGCAACCAACCATAAATGCTGCTGGGGAAAAAAAAAAGGAGGAGGCAGAAAGCTGGAGTGCTTGTGTGTGCTTCTGACAATCAGCATCTGAGTATTTTATTTTGGTTTTTTATTCAAGAGTAGCTGGGTCTCTTGCACGAGGAGTAAAGTGCCCAAAAGAGGGAATAAAGCCAAGGAACTGCTTCAGCTTCCACATTTGTAATCACACCAACAAAATTTCGACCCTGTTTCAGACCCAAAGACGTGGAGTCATTTCATTTTTAGCAGTTCTTGAATCTCTTCCTCTTGCCTGTGCTTTGGGACTCCTTTTCAGAAAGCTGATGAAGTAAAAACAACCATTCTGCACGATGCAATTCAACAGTGACTTCAAAGCGCTGTGTACGCTCAGTGCTGAGCAAGGAAACACACACAGGGAAGAAAACTCCAAGATTTCATTTTCACCTCTGCTCTGCGAGAGACTAATTTTGTTCACAAAAGCATTAAATTGGAGAAGAAAGGATCTGCAGATTTACAACATTAATCCAGTTCCCTGCCCCTTTTACATGGCAATGTGTTACCTGCCCTCGTTTTCCCCATTAAAAGCCTCTCTATAGTATTTATTAAGTTATTACCTAGTAGAGGCACTAATCAAATCCAAGCTGTGATAATAGCTCATGTAAAAGCATCAATATAAACAGCATTTGGCCCAAAGGCTTTGCTGAAGTCTGTGCACTAGGTTATTATTTCAAGTGTAAAAAGCAGGCTTGAAAGGAACATTAGACGAAGCTATTGCAAAATGTAATGGAAATCTCAGAATGATTTTACTTCAGTTCAGTTTGTACTGACAACTTTCTGATGGCAGCTAACAGAAAAAGACTACTGGTCTTTAAGGTCATAGAATGGTTTGGGTTGGAAGGGACCTCAAAAGCTCATCTACTCCAACTCCCCTGCAGTCAGCAAGGACATCCTCCACTAGATCAGGTCGCTCAGAGCCTCATTGAGACCGCTCTTGAACAGCTGCAGGGATGGGGCCCCAACCACCTCCCTGGGCAGCCTGTTCCAGTGTTCCACCACCCTCATGGTGAAAAACTTGTTCCTGACAGCCAACCTAAATCTGCTCTTTTCCTATTTCAACCCATCACACACCATTCTGTCTCTGCAAGCCTCTGCAAACAGTCCCTCTGCAGCCTTCTTCAGCCCCCCTTCAGGTACTGGAAGGCTGCTATTAGGTCTCCCTGAAGCCTTCTTTTCTCCAGGCTGAACACCCCCAGCTCCCTCAGCCTGTCTACATAGCAGAGGTGCTCCAGCCCCCTGATGGTCTTTGTGGCCCTTCTTAGGACTCAGTCCATCAGCTCCACATCCTTGCTGTGTTGAGGGCTGGACACAGCACTGCAGGTTAGATCACATCAGAGCAGAGGGGCAGAACCAACTCTCTGTCTGCTTTTGACCCAGCCCAGGATGCCACTGGCTTTCTGGGCTACGAGCACACACTGTTGGCTCATGTCCAGTTTCTCATTCACCAGCACCCTAAAACCATTTCATAGAATCAATAAGGTTGGAAAAGACCTCAAAGATCATCAACCTGTCACCCAACACCACATGACTACTAAACCATGGCACCAAGTGCCACATCCAATGCCCTCTTGAACATCTCCAGGGATGGTGAGTCCACCACCTCCCTGGGCAGCACATTCTAATGGCCAACAACTCTGTCTGTGAAGAACTTTCTCCTCACCTCCTGCCTAAACCTCCCCTGGTACAGCTTGAGACTGTGTCCTCTCGTTCTGCTGCTGGTTGCCTGGGAGAAGAGACCAACCCCCTCCTGGCCACAACCACCTTTCAGGTAGTTATAGACAGCAATAAGGTCTCCCTGAGCCTCCTCTTCTGCAGGCTATTTGTTAAGGGCTACTCTAAATCTCACCATCCCCTAGCCTGGACTGGTACCAAGGATTGCCCTGACCTAAGTGCAGGACCCAGACCAATATACTAAGTGTTAGACAACTTTTATTTCTAGTTGCTCCAAAATCCTACTTTTGATGTTATTATTTAGTCTTTCATTAAAGAGGATTCAAGGTAAAGTGTTAGAAACACGATTAAGCATCCATTTCCATACAAAATGTAGGGTGCTAGCACTCAGAAGATTCAAGAGCTTAAAAAATGAGACTGCTACCAAATCACATCAACAGTCAGGAAATCAGCAGCTGAATCAAATACAAAGGTGCCCTCGAGTGGCCATTTTATATGCACACAGCCTATGGGGAAATAAGCTCAAAGAAGAGGGCTCTTCTATGCTCATTTACAGAATCACAGAATAGTAGGGGTTGGAAGAGAAGTCCAACCCCCCTACAAAGCAGGATCACCTAGGGCAGGTCACCCAGGAATGCATCCAGGTGAGTTTTGAGAGTCTTCAGAGAAGGAGACTCCAAACCTTTCTGGGCAGCCTGTTCCAGTGCTCCAGCACCCTCACAGTAAAGCAGTTTCTCCTCATGTTGAGGTGGAACCTCCTGTGTTCCAGCTTGTACCTGTTGTTCCTTGTCCTATCACTGGGCACCACAGTAAAGGGCCTGGCACCTTCATCCTGACACCCACCCCTCAGATATTAATAGACATTGATCAGATCCCCTCTCAGCCTTCTCTTCTAAACAGCCCCAGGGCTCTCAGCCTTTTTTCATAGCAGAGATGTTCAAATCCCTTAATCATCCTCACAGCTCTCCGTTAGAGACTCTGCTGCAGATTCTTGCCTCTCTCGAACTGGGGAGCCCAAAACTGGACACAGTATTGCAGGTGTGGTCTCACCAGGGCAGAGTAGAGGGGAAGGAGAACCTCCCTAGAGCTGCTGGCCACACTTTTCTTGAGGCACCCCAGGTTTCCAGTTCAGCTATGGGATGTTTCTTCTTATTTCAACAGACTTTTGCTTTCCTTATTGTATTCCAACAAATACTAACAACACTAGAATTAAATCACTCTTTTCATTTCAAGCAGTAGCAATTACAGAGTGCTTTCAGATGCCTCTAAACACACAACCACCTGGTTGCCATTTCCGAAAGAGACCTCAAAATACTGAGAGGAGGAGGCTACTAATTCACTATTTATAGTATTTATTCACAAATTTCTGCAGAATTTTTTAGACTAACTGGAAAGGCTTTCTAAAAAGCTAATGAAGTCAATTCAGAGATGATGTGGCCATTTTTGCCTGGCCTGGGGTTTGTCTGTTACCCTGCTGCTTAATTTGTTACTTTATTGCTTAAACGCATTCCATTTCCTTAAGTTAGATCAGAAATAAGTACAAATTAATGATATCTGAGCTTCTGGGAGAACACAGACCTGTTCTTCTGCAGGAGAACAGCAGCTAATTTACAAGCTGTGTTACAGTTTTCCTTGTTAATAAACTTGACAATGAAAATATTCAACTACAGAGTTAATGATCTCCCTCTTCATTCATTAAGGCAGACTGCAGTCATGTCAAGCCCTCGTTCTGATCTTGTCTCATTAATGTAGAACTTGCCTGTCTGGGGTCTCAGGAACAACCTGAAGAAGAGCAAACTGGTGTGCTGAGGAGCTGGACAAACTCTTGTGAGCATCCCAGAGGGTAACAATGTGGAGAGCAGAGAAAACACTGCAGATGGAGCTTGAAAGTGGAGATGAGGAAAAAATTCTTTCCCGTGAGGGTGGTGAGACACTGGAACAGGTTGCCTAGAGATGTTTTGGTTTCCCCTCCCCAGAATGTGTTCCAGGTCATGCTGGATGAGGCTTTGAGCGACCTGGGCTGGTGGAAGGTGTCCCTGCTCATAGCAGTACCTGAAGGGGGCTACAAGAAGGCTGCAGAGGGACTGTTTGCAAAGGCCTGCAGTGGTAGGATGAGGGGCCATGGTTTGAAATGAGAAAAGAGTAAATTTAGACTGGATGTTAGGAACCAGTTCTGCACCCTGATCTCGTTGAGGATGTCCCTGCTGACTGCAGGAGGTTTGAACTAGATGACCTTTGGAGGTCTGAAAATCATGGAATGGTTACCTCTTGTCCTGTCACTGGGTGCCACTGAAAAACTCCTGGCCTCATCCTTCAATATCGATCAGCATTGATAAGATCTCCACTCAGTTTTCTCTTCTCTAGACTACAAAGCTCCATCTCCCTCAGTCTTTCTCCAGGAGACATTTGTTCTAGTCTCCAAATCATCTCATCCCAATTTCACCGTCCTTGCCTTGAAGCTACAATCCATGTATGCCATTTCACAGCTTCCTACTGATGTCAGTCTTCATTAGCACAGAGGAAAAATGCTTCAGACCACTTCACCAGTTCTTCCCAGACCACTAAAATACCCACTATGGCTCTTGCAGCACTGAGAGGGCAATCTCACTGCAAGCCCATGAGTGAATGCTTCTGAATGCTAGGTACCATAAAGTGACTCTTCACATAGCCACTTTGTTCATCTTCAGGTGCCTGTGTGACATATTTTAGTGTGGTAAATGCATCATGGATTGAATCACTTCCTTCAAGGAAACTTTCTGGGAAATGTGCCATCACAAGCTCTTAAGTTCACATCACATCTTCTCCAGCTTCCTAAGTTCATACTTCTTATACAGACAGAAAATATAGACCTTCAGCAAACTTCAGAGGTACAGGAAACCTCTGCTCCATGCATAATTCACACCCTTCCTTAAATAAATGTTGTTTACTCTTCTCTAAACACTATCAGGACACGACAATAAATTCCCACTCCCTGCAGTGGAAAAGAATGTGTCAGCTCAGAATGTTTCAGACTGAAAGTAACTGCAGCAGAGTTTTCTGATCCCTTAGTAACTGGGAAAATGGGAAATGCTGTACCACTGCTCAGGACTGGAAGAGTGGTACAGCTCTTTGAGGTGGTTTATCAGTAAATCACAGAATTGTTATGGTTGGAAAAGAGCTCAAAGATAGCCAAGTCAAACCATCAATCCAACACCACTATGGCCATTGAACCATGTCCAAAAGGGGCATGGCCACACATTTCTTGAATGCCTCCAGGGATGGTGACTCCACCACCTTCCTGGGCAGCCTGTTCCAGTTCCAGACACACTCCAAATCATTGAACTACACATGAATGGGAGCTGGGCTGGGGCCAGAGCCAAGGAAGATAGCCCCAATACAAGCAGCAGACTGGGACTTGAGGTGCTAGACTGATTAAAAGCATTTCCTACCATGTACCTACAGCAGTTTACCTTAGCTGTGATTTGAGATTGCCCACCTCAAATCTGACATTTGGTGGCCTTCAGGAAACACAGGTGAGTGTGCATGACTCAGCTCTGGCTGAAATATTCCATCAGCATTTTGTTCCCATCTCAGACTGGTGATGTACTTTGCATCAGTCAACGAAAGAAAAGCCCAAGGAGAAGAAATAAACTGGTGTCCACCTCTCAGTGGTACCATGAATCTCTTCAGCTTGTCTGGATTTTATGCTTGCTGCAAGCAATGCAAAATCTGATTATTCCTTCAAACATTATTGAGGTAGTAGTGGGTGACTATATTGAACATCTAGGGTTTAGAGAGATCTTAGCAGTCTGAAAGACCTCAAGAAGTATCATTCCTAAACAATTCTTCCTCTTTTCTACTTTGGACTAGAAGTAAAAAAGGGTAACTGACAGTGGAATTCCAGCCACAGTTGTATCTCACCTCCTAAGTGAAGCAATTTCCCCCCTTCTTCACTAATGCTTAATGAAATACAGTACTCCAGTTTCCAGGTTGGGGGGTTTGGGGGTTTATTTCCTTCTAAAATAAAGCTATCACTCAAAGTTTCATTTTCTCAGGTGGGAAAGAAAACAACTCCCACTCTTCACACCCGACCTTGTAGTCATTGCCCTGCTGAAATTCACAGCCTAGTAAGATGGGAGTAGTAAGTCAGATGTCAGGCCCTACTCACATCATGTAGGTCTAAAGGATTGTGTGCTTAAGCATAAACACATCTATATATAAACTGTTAGGTTAAAATACATAACCAAGATTATAGGTCTCAGAAATAGCTACATTAAAAAAACACCCAAAAAACCAACAAACAGGGCTGTGAGCTTGAGGACCAGCTGACAGTCTTAAAACTGCTTTGCAACCAACTTACTATAGTAGACACACAGCTACAGGATTAAACAGCTCCTTTGCCACACTGTGTTTGCTCTTATAGGATGTCTTCCTACAAGCAACATCTGGAAAAAGGCCCTCAGGGCACGGACCCAAAACACCCCAGGATTTCTCATCAAGGTAGGTCAAGAGAGATTCTCCTCCCCTCTACTCTGACCTGGTGAGGCCACATCTGGAATATTGTGCCCAAGTCTGGGCCCCTTAGTTCACAAAGGACCTCAGGGAACTGTCTGAAAGAGTCCAGCACGGAGCCACAAAGATACTGAAGGCAGTGGAACATCTCCCTGCTGAGGACAGGCTGAGGGAGCTGGGGCTCTGCAGCTTGGAGAGGAGAGGAGCTTGAGGGGTGCCCTCATTCACGCTGATAAAGATGTGCAGGGCAGTGTCAGGAGGACAGAGATAGGCTCTGCTCAGTGATGTCCAATAACAGGACAAGAAGCAGGGGCTACAAGCTGAAGTAGAGGAGGTTCCACCTCAACATAAGGAAAAACATTTTTAGTGAGGGTGCCTGAGCCCTGGAGCAGGCTGCCCAGAGAGGTTGTGGAGTCTCCTTCTCTGGAGACTTTCATAACCCACATGGATGTGTTCCTGTGTGACCTGCCCTAGGTGATCCTGCTCTGGCAGAGGGGTTGGACTTCATCTTTTCAAGTCCCTTCCATCCCCTGACATTCTGTGATCATTATAGACAACGAGTGAAGACAAAGTCACCAGTAACAGTAATCCTATCTTGTCCCTTCAGCGCAGAAAAAGATACTCAGAAGGGACTCATAGTATGCAGCTGGAGAAGTGCCCATCACTGAAAGAGTTAAAACACAACACAGAATCACAGAATTAGAATTGTCAGGGCTGGAAGGAACCTCATCTAGTTCCAACTCCCCTGCCACGGGGTGGGACACCTCACACCAGATCACGCTGCTCAGAGCCCCACCACGAGTTGGCAGCAAACTATTTCATGGAACTGTGGAATCACAGAAAGGTCTGGGTTGGAAGAGACTTCCAAAGGTCATCCAGTCCAACCCCCAATTTGCTGGATCATTGCACTTTGCTGTTATCTCACAGGCAATGTAGGTTAAAATTAACAGAACTAAGGAACAGATTCCAAGAGACAATATTTAGCTCTGCATCAAAAAGTTTGCCTGTGAAAGACATTTTAACACACACACACACACGCACACAGAGTGCTTTTTACATTTGTCTAATGCAGCTTTCAAAAAAGCAAAGTGACAGAACCCTTGCTGAAATTGTTTACTTACATTGAAGGCATTAATTGCATTTTTATCATAATACTTCTTCTTCTCATACTTATCCCTGATGAAAAATTCCACAGCTCTGGAAGAAACCCTTTTAAGGAAAATATGCATTCAGAAAGATAGCAACACTGAGAAAGCTGAGGAGTTACTCAAAGGAAAGAATTGCACCAGATTCTTGCTCCACCTCATTCTGCAGTTCTCAAACAACAAACAGCTCTAAACAGAACAATTTCTACTGCAGTGTCCAAAAAAAGTCTTCTTTTTTCCTAGAGAGAATTTATTAGTTTACACTCTTAATGAAACAATACAAGAAGGAGATGCTAGAAGTTAACTCAGTGTTCCACAGCTAGGATATTTTCACTTGGCATTTAGAAGTTACATGGCTCTACTACTGGAAATATCTGAACACAGGTACTCATATAAAGTAAATAATTAGAAATTTAGAAACCAATAAAATATAATATATATAATAATAAAGAATATAATAGTAATAAAAATAAGTAAATAATCATAACTTAGGGGGGAAAGTGCTTTCTCTTCAGATAAAAGGTGAAATGTGCTTACCTGTTCTCTGACTAGCACAAATCATTTCATGCATCAAAAGCTGATCATAAATCAATAGAATCATAGAATGGGCTGGGTTGGAAGGGACCTCCAAAGGTCATCTAGTCCATCCCCCCTGCAGTCAGCAGGGACATCTTCCACTACATCAGGTTGCCCAGAGCCCTGTCGAGCCTCACCTTGAATATCTCCATGGATGAGGCCCCAACCACCTCCCTGGGAAACCAGTGCCACTGTTCCACTACCCTCATGGTGGAGAACTTGCTCCTAACATCCAGTCTAAACGTACTCTTCCCTAGTTTGAAGCCTTTGCCCCTCGTCCTATCACTACAGGCTTCTGTGAACAGTCTCTCTCCACCCTCCTTGTAGGGCTGCTGTAGGTGATCCTGCTCTGGCAGGGGGTTGGACTGGATGCTCTTTCAAGGTCCCTTCCAACCCCTAAATGCCCTGTGATTCTGTGAACATGTGAACCACAAGTGGTGGCTGTCAGGGAGGTTTGGTTTCTTTAGAAATTCCCATGCTAGTCTTCTCTTTCCACACACTTCATAGAATGTAGACTCCAAAACGTTAGAGAACACTTAATCTAGAGGAAGGAATTCATACTTCACTGGAGTAGGGTACAATGGCTTATTTCAGTTTACCATTCAGCTTATTATTTCCTGTTCAAATGCTTCTAACTTCAGCTGGCAGTTGCTCAAGATAAAAATGGAACATTCAAGAGCTCTCTAGTATCATTCTAACTTCCTACATACAGGGAATTTATGAAGTCACCACTTCTGAAAGGCAAAAAAAATAAATGGGGCTTGCCAAAGCTCATGACAAAGGAGACTCGCTCTCAGTGAAGCAATTTAAATCCTTTCTGAAGCATTCACAGCTTCCACTGCCATTTCTTACCCAATAATATTGATGAGATAAATAAGGTGAGTTACCAAATGTGGCAGTGCATTCCAACAGTCCTCACACCTAAATGGCACTAAAAGTCATTTCAAATGGAAAGCTAAACCAAAAAAAGGATACTGATCTGTTTGAGGTCTTCGGAAGTTCTCTGGTAGATTAGCTTCATAGAGTAGTCTTGCTTTAGTATTTCCCATTTCCTGCATGCACTGGGGAGAAGCAGAAAACAGTTAGCTCATACCCATCAGCACTTTAAATCCTCACACAGTCAGAATGCTATTGGTGTGCCTAAATGACACTGCAAGATCTGAACGTGGAGATCTCTCTGAGGTCACATCTTGGGAGATGCTCCCACGTTGCAGGGGCACGACTTGCTGGACCAAAGCTAACACCACAGACACTGGGTACAGTGTAAACTGATTTATCCAGTGAAAGATAAGCTTCTGTCTCTCAGGATGGTTCTACAGACTAGGAGGAAGAGGAGTGGCAGCAGAAAGAAGCTTCAAGACAGGAGCACACCTGGAAAATTCAGTACTCGGTACATCAAAAGAACACCAGTAAGAGTCAGGCAGATGTGTGAACACTGCGCTACTGAAAAGGCTTCCAACACATCTACAGACCTGACAAAACAAGAGGCTTTTAGAGGCCCTGTGGCAGGGTACCTCTAAAATAATACAAAAAAAGATAAACCCCTTTCTGAAGGGAGACTTCAGAACTTAAGCTCACTGCAGCAGAACACCACCACAAATATTTTACACTCCAAGTAGTTAAGTTAGGGTGTTGTGGTAAACTCAAATCCTTTCACAGAGACTCCTTGAATCAACCTCCCACCACCACCCCCAAACTGCAAAAAAAGAAAGGAAAAATATTTGAAGATGTTTTACCTGTATTTGCTCTGGTGTCCACTGGTCCAAGTTGACAGACTTGACCCTTGATATATGGACCCCGAGATTTCGATGTACTCCGGCACATCTGATGCAAATAAAAACCCCAGTGTTCCAAGAGGCCCATCTTGGACCTAGGGGCAATGGGAAAAGCAATGCTCAAAATCCCATATACTGAAAAGATTTTCTTTGGTATAATTTTACACTGGCAAGAGGAATAAGCAGTTCTGAACATAAAAGCTCACAGCTGCTTCCCTGGGGTATCTACTGCTTGTTCAGCCTAAGGAAGAGAAGACTCCAGGGGGACCTCAGAGCTGCTTTCTAATACCTGAAGGGATCCTACAGGAAGGCTGCAGAGGGACTTTTCATGAGGGTGTCTAGAGATTGCATAAGGGGCAATGATTTGAAGCTGAAGAAGAGTAGGTTAAGACTGGATCTTAGGAAGTTCTTCAGTACAAGGGTGCTAGAACTCTGGAATAGGCTGCCCAGGGAGGTTGTGGCTTCCTCCTCCATGGAAGTGTTCAAGCCCGGTTTGGATGAGGCCTTGAGCAGCCAAATCTAGTTGAGAGGTGTCCCTGCTTGCGGCAGGGGGCTGGAGAAGATGATCTCTGAGGTCCCTTCCAACCTAAGCCATTCTGTGATTCTATGAAAGAATCTCCACTGTTAGCAATTTCAATTATGGGTTTCTAAGAGTAAGTGATGCCACATAACACTGACCTAGCCAGGGGAAGCTAAGAAGTTGTGCTGCATCCACTGCCCTTCTCCCCCCTAAAAAACCCCCAAACTTCAGAAAGTTGACTTAGCAGTAACAATAAGATCTTGCTTACAACTTGAATCATCCTTATGACAATGCATCAGATGCAAGCATCAGTAGAAATCAGCAGAAGTTGCCCCTTTTCCTCCAATTTAAAGCTTCCCAAGACTTGCAGCTATACTTACCTTGGAATTAAATGCATGGATATCTCATATTCATCGTCACAGAATGGTCTGGGTTGGAAGGGAACTTAAAGATCACCTAGTTCCAACCCCCCTGACATGGGCAGGAGCATCTTCCACTAGACCAGGCTGCCTCATCCAAGCTGAATGCCTCATAGGGAACAGACTTCACAACAGCAGCATGCAAGCTCTTAAGGAATGCTTACATAGAGATGTGCAAAACCAACTTAAGAACACACCCATGACTAAGAATGGTGGAAAAACTCAGCCATTCACAGGCCAACTGTAAAACCACAACCAAACAACCCAACAAAACAGAAATGAAACAAGAGAAGAAAGCCAAAGGACTCCTTCACTACTTCCCATCATCAGACAGGCACTCAGCCACTTCCTAGCAAGCTGAGCATCAACACGCCCAACACTTGGTTTGGAAGACAGCACCACAACCCAGAATGTCCCTTCTTGCTCCTCCTTTCCTTGAGCATTTCATAGAATCATCAAATGGTTTGGGCCGGAAGGGACCTCTAAAGGGTGCTGCTGAGCACATCATCACATGGTGTAGAATGGTCACTTAAGAGTCAGCATCTGTTCAAGCTGTTTCTCCTCCAAGTCTGTTGGCCACCCATCCCCAGCATGCTCATCTGGGTGGGGTAGAAGAGAAGAAAAGCAAAGCCCTGATATGGTGGAGATGATGGAGGGAAAGATGGTCTCTGAGGACAAGAGTGGATGGTTCCTATTTGTAGGAGGCTGCTAAGAGGTATTCCTGCAAACCCAACCCACCCACGGAGGAATGAATTGGGCTGGACTTCTGTGAACAGGGTTGATGCTAAAGATTTCAAGCATGCACAAGCAATCTTCAGCAACAGCCAAAACCAAGGCAGCAGGAGAACTGGTGTTTGAAAATCCCAAGACTCACTCACAGCTCCCTAGACTGGTTGCAAGAAGCCTTGCTCTTACCAGTGGCTCTATTTTGGGTATCATACACCTTTGCATTTGTCTTGTTCAACATCTCAAACAGTCAGACTACTTGGTGTCCTCTGCTTGACCTCTGAAGACTAAAATGATTAAGATAACTGGCAGATTCTAAAATAAGTGCTACCACCAGAAAATTACATTTCAGGGGTCAGGAGATCTAACAATTACTCATTGAAACCAACACATTTCTTCTCACAGGGCACCTGTAAGTTAAAACTACTACTTGCTGGGTAAGAACAAACAGCTGAGCTGTCTGCAATGAGCATAGAATCACAGAATCAATAAGGTTGGAAAATACATCAAAGATCAAGAAGTCCAACCTGTCACCACAGACCTCATGACCACTAAACCATGGCTTCAAGTGCCACATCCAAGCCTTTTTTGAACACTTCTAGGGATGGTGACTCCACCACCTCCCTGGGCAGCACATTCCAATGGCCAATCTCTCTCTGTGAAAAACATTCTCCTCACACTCAGCCTAAACTTCCCCTGGCACAGCTTGAGACTGTGTCCTCTTGTTCTGGTGCTGCGTGCCTGGGAGAAGAGACCAATCCCCACCTGGCTACAACCTCCCTTCAGGTAGTTGTAGACAGCAAGAAGGCCTCCCCTGAGCCTCCTCTTCCGCAGGCTAAACAATCCCACCACCCCCAGTCTCTGCTTGCTGACCTGACTTTTTATTCCTCCCCTAAGACACAAAATACTCACCTTGACATAGAATCATAGAATTGTTTAGGATGGAAAAGACCTCCAAGATCAATGGAATGGTTTGGGTTGGAAGGGACCTTGAAGATCACCCAGTTCCAGCCTTAGCTGCTTCTCCTGCAGAAGAACAGGTCTGTGTTCTCCCAGAAGCTCAGATATCATTAATTTGTACTTATTTCTGATCTAACTTCTAAGGAGAAACTTCTTTACTGTGAAGGTATTGAGACAGTGGAGCAAGCTGTCCAGAGAGGTTGTAGAGTCCCCTTCTCTAATGGCTTTCAAGACCCACCTGAATGTGTTCCTGTGTGATTTAGTCTGGGTGATCCTGCTTTAGCAGGAGGGTTGGACTCCATGATCTCCAGAGGTCCCTTCCAACCCTTAACATTCTGTGCTTCTGATGCTTTGTCCAAAGCTGGACAGTACCTTGCACAGAATCAAGGCTTTCTTTCCTACCCTGACCCAGCAAGCAGGGAAAGGATGGTAAGGAAAGTGAAAGACCTGGGGCTGTTTAGGCTGGAGAAGAGAGGGAGAAGGCCAAGAAGGGACCTGATCAATGTCTACAAAACCCCAAAGCGGGGCTGTCAGGAGGATGGAGCCAGGCTCTTCTCAGTGATAAGATGAGGGGCAATGGATGTAAACTCAAATCACAGGAAATTCCATCTTACCATGAGAAAAAACTTCTCTACTGTGAGGGTACTGGAGCCCTGGAACAGGCTGCCCACAGAAGTTGTGGAGTCTCCTTCTCTGGGGATCCTCAAAACCTGCCTGGAGTTGTTCCTGTGTGACCTGCCTGAAGTGATCCTGCTTGGCAGTGGGGTTGGACTCCATGATCTCTGGAGGCCCCTTCCAACCCCCAGCATTCTGCGATTCTAAGAACTATGTAGCCACAAGACAGTATTTCCTGGTATGTCCTTAAGTGTTCTGAGTTTCCTGGTAACTTGTGGATTTAAGAACCAACCTGAGGAGTGTTTTTCCCCAGGGACAGCAGATTGCCATGCCAGCAGAGTTACTGCTGCAGAACGTTCTCCCTACTTGCCGAAATACGTACAGCTACTGAAAAAAAGGTGAAAATACATCAAAACCTGACTTCAGCTGTTTAAAAGTTAAGCAGTAAAGAGCTTCAAAGTAATTGACATCGTTTTTAGTTACAAGTCTGCAGATAAGTCGATTGCAAGCCAAGTTTTAAGTTGTAAAGGGGGTTAACTTTTTCCAGCATGACATGCTTGGGGTCTAAAATGTACTTCAAAGTGGGGCTTGTTTGAAAAAGGCACTGGTTTTCATATTCTCCAGTGAGGTAAAAGCTTTTGTCCAAACATATTTCAAAGTCTTCCCATTTTTTCTCCCAACTTTCCTCTCCTCAGGCTATCATTGTTAATGAGATTTCTCCTCCATATTATTTAAACTGGACTAGCACCTTGCACACAGTCATTTATATCACTTTCCTCAGAGAATCACAGACTGTTAGGGGTTGGAAGGGACCTCGAAAGATCATCCAGGCCAACCCCCTGCCAGAGCAGGATCACCCAAGGCAGGTCACACAGGAATGCCTCCAGGTGGGTTTTGAATGTCTCCAGAGAAGGAGACTCCACAACCTCTCTGGGCAGCCTGCTCCAGGGCTGTGTCACCCTCACAGTGAAAATGTTTCTCCGTATGTTCACATGGAAGCTCCTCTGCTCCAGCTTGCAGCCCTTGCTCCTTGTCCTGCCATTGGACATCAATGAGCAGAGCCTGGCTCTATCCTCCTGACACTGCCCTGCACATCTTTATCAACAGGCATGAGGTCACCCCTCAGCCTCCTCTCCTCTCCAAGCTGCAGAGCCCCAGCTCCCTCAGCCTGTCCTCAGCAGGGAGATGTTCCACTGCTTTCAGCATCTTTGTGGCTCTGTGCTGGACTCTTTCAAGCAGCTCCCTGAGGTCCTTCTTGAACTGAGGGCCCAGAACTGGGCACAATATTCCAGATGTGGCCTCAACCAGGTCAGAGTAGAGGGGCAGAGGTCAGGAGAGAAGGGCTGGGCTCTTTTCTGTGGTGCCCAGTGATAGGACAAGGGCACAATGTAGAACACAGAAGGCTTCACTTGAATACAGTGAAAAACTTCTGCCCTGTGGGAGTGCTGGAGCACTGGACCAGACTGCCCAAAGAGATTGTGGAGCCTCCTTCTCCAGAGACTTTCAAAACCCACCTGAACACATTCCTGGGCAATCTGCTCTGGATGACCCTGCTTTAGCAGGGCGGGTTTGACCAGATGAACTCCAGAGGTCTCCTGCAACCCCTACCATTCTATGACACTGCTTATTTAACATGCTGAGGAAAAAGTACTTTCCTCTGGTTATAAAAACCATTGAAGCTTGTCTTGAATCCAGTCAATCAATAGTGTGCAATATTGCTTTAGCTCTCTGCTTAATTAGTCTGCATATGAATCCTTTAAGTGCTGTAAATATCTCAGTCAAAACTCCATCCTCTACTCAGCTTCTACCTGTATTAAGAAAACAGTGAGTAACATGACACACTACCAGACAAGACTGAGGAGGAGTAGGAGCACCTCCCACACAAACAAGTGTTAAAAAAGGAAGTGGAAGTCAGAACAAAGTAAAAAAGAGGCAAAAGGAAACAAAAGTACTGGGATATGACAGACTTGGGAAATGCCCACAAAGGAGCAAGTGTAAGATTACTGCAGATATGCCTTCAAAGTAGGAGAATTATGATGATTGCTTCCCTTATCAGAGTAATTCAGCATTTCCTTCCTCCCATCAGCCTGCTGCCATCTGTTCAGCTTGCTGTAACTGCAGGTTAATACTGAAACATTTGTTTGGCTGCAGCACAGGTGCTGCTCACTCCTACTAAACATCTCCATTACAGACAGCAAAGAGAGGTCAGAAATGGGGTAAGAAGAACAAGCAGGCAGCCTTTCAATGTTGTGTTTGCTGTCAAAGGGAAGGGTGGCTGCTTTACATCCCAAAGTACTCTGAACCCTTTACACCACATGCATAAAACCAGTCAGCCAGGAGATTAGTAAGTTTGAGACAAAGCTTTAAATGAAGAAAGCTATTATCAAGAGTATGTTTTTAAAAAGGTTTGGAGAGAGACTGTTTGCAAAGGCCTGCAGTGACAGGACCAGGGGCAATGGCTTCAAACTAGAGAAGAGCAGATTTAGACTGGATGTTAGGAACAAGTTCTGCACCATGAGGGTGGTGGAACACTGCAACTCCATCCCTGGAGATATTCAAGGTGAGGCTTGACAGGGCTCTGGACAACCTGATCTAGTTGAGGATGCCCCTGCTTACTGCAGAGGGGTTGGACTGGATGACCTTTGGAGGTCCCTTCCAACCCAGCCCACCCTATGAGTCTGTCATCCATCTCCACTCTTGCAGTTGCCAAACAGCAAAGACGGAAGCCAAGCATTACATCTAACAGAGCACTAACTCCTTTGCATCACAATACACTCTGTAGCAAACTTCACCTGGGCCAGCATCTTCAAAGACTTCTGACAGACTGCAATTCTTCAACTCACTCAGCTGCACCCTGCCCTGCCCTTGGGTCTCAAAGCACCGTGAGGTTACCTGAATTCTCCTCTGTGTCTCCCGATTCTGCTGCAGGCTGACACTTTATTTGTCAAATACCTGGCGCCACCTTGTGGAACAGAGAATTAACTGCAAGGAAATCTCCCTGAAGATGACTAGCCCCGAAGGATTGCCAGACGCTTCCTAAACAGCGAACACTTTTTGGCCAGGTACCAAAAAGGCCTCACTGGTTGCATCAGCACAAGCGTGGCCATGAGGTGCTCGCTCTCCCTCCATCAATTCCCCATGTGATTGGTACTCCACAAGTGTTCTAGTCAAGGCTTCAACCAGGTTATCAATATCCGCCAGAAACATCTGTAAATTCTCCAAGCTGAGACACAGATGAAGATCATGGAAAGAAGACAACACTCATGTAATCAGATGCACAGAAAAGAAGGGCAATGAGTTAGCAATAGCTGAATTTCTTGAATTCAGCGCAAGAGAAGCTGAAGCTGAGGGAGCTGAGGTTGTTCAGCCAGGAAAAGGCTCCAGGGAGACCTAATAAGGACCTTCCAGTACCTGAAGGGGGCTACAAGAAGGCTGCAGATGGACTGTTTGCAAAGGCCTGCAGTGACAGAATGAGGGACAATGGTTTGAAAGGAGGGAAGGAGAGATTTAGATTGGATGTGAGGAACAAGTTCTTGACCATGAGGGTAGTGGAACACTGGAACAGGCTGCCCAGGAAGGTAGTTGAAGCCCCATCCCTGGAGATATTCAAGGTGAGGCTTGACAGTGCTCTGGGCAACCTGATATAGTGGAGGATGTCCCTGCTGACTGCAGAGGGGTTGGACTGGATGACCTTCAGAGGTCTATGTTTAAGCCACAAAATGAAGTGGTTAGCTCGATGAATAAATTCCAGAATTAAAGCAGTTAAGTCAATCAACATTTCAAACATCGAAACTCAAGCAGGAAACCAAGCTGGAAAACAAACCCAAAACCAACTGCTTGCAGATCTGAGGGCTGGTTAGCTACAGCTATTACAGATACACAGATAACATCAGCTCACTCTTGAGGTGAACAGCCTTTTCTTCGCTGATAGCCGTTTGGCACAAGAAATCTTGTATGGTGACAAAGTAAAAGAATGAATTGAAGTTTTCTGGCCTTACTAACAGACAGACAGCTACTTACAATCTGAGTTTTGACTGAGGAAGCTTGTGAGAACAGAATAGAACAGAACAAACCAGGTTGGAAGAGACCTTTGAGATCCTTGTGAGAAGATAAAACATTTTACCAAACGTGAGGCAACGATGCTATGATGCCAAATGCCAAGCTGTTAAATAAAATACAGTATGTGGAGCTCACTGTGAAGTTGTAGAAACACAAAGCTGATCAATCTTCACATAAAGGAATACTAAAAAGTAAATGCAATCACAAATGGCATTGTTGACCAAAATGGCAGATGTTGACCACAACATCTTCAAGGCTTCCTTGGCTTTTGTGGGTTTGTTGCCCAAAACACCACCAAGGCATCCCATTCATCTTATTTCTAAGAGAAGAGGATTTAAAGGGAACATCTTCCTCATTAAACACATTAATAATAAGTGAACACCAAATGCAATTCAGTGTTTTATGTTCCTTTAAAACCATTTGTCTAAGTCTGTACTCCTAGCTTGGAAGGATTTCACACCTTAGATTTCCCCAGTCATGCTAAGACTGTCCAGGCAAGGAGGGTCACAACCAGCCTCTGAACTGTCAGAGAGCAGCTCCTGGCCCTTGGCTGGAAACCATGTGCCTGCCATCCTCACCCTCAGTTATTCAGAGCACATGGGACACTGCCTTGTGGGATACTAACCTGCTACAGCACAGCCTTTGGGAAGTCAAGTCAGAGCCCTGAGAAATGTCAGAGGTGCCAACCCTGGCGCCTTCAATAAGCTACCAACTTCAGAAATCAGGTTTCAGTTTGGCTAAGGAGCAGTGCTCTAATTTTACCCTGCCTGTTGGCTTGGAAAGGGAAAGGCTGCTTGTGTCAGAGGGCAAGCTGCAAGCAGAAGAGGTGCAAGCCCTTTGTAATGAAGAAAGCATGAACTGTCTTAGTAGGAAGCTTCTGGAGCTGCTCTGGCTTGCACTCTTCCCCTTGTCAGCAAGGGAACTGTTAAAGAGCTTCCTGGCTGCAGCGTGCCACGTATATTCCTTTTCTGTGCAGAAATAAAAGGGAAATGGGGGAACAGAAAGCTCCTACAAGACATTTTCAGAAGTTGATAGCTAAGCATGAGGTAAAAACTTCACTGAGAAGAAAAAAAGAAAGTGTAAATGCTGCTTTATTGGGATGTAGAAAGAGTCCAGCCTGTAGAGCCAGGAACAGGATAAAAGTTTTATAAAAAGTATCTGCTGAACATAAATAAATAAATAAACAAACTCTCCAGTCAGCAACTGAAGTTCTGCCTTCAATGACGACAAAACAGCCTCAGAACTCAGATTTGTTTGCCAGATGGGTTTGCAACAAAGCCTGTCTGCCATAAACAAGAATGAAAGGGAACCCTTCTCTACAAGAGAGCAATTCTCTACTCATTGATCAGCTTCCTTTTATCATTTTAACTGAAATACAAGTGACTGCTTCAGTAAACGCTTCCCAAACTACACCACCTCTGTGCAACCCCCAGGGACACTGCAGATGCTCTCCCTTGTACATTCTGTGTTCCACATGAACCTACATTTGGACAACAGAAAACAGAGATTTAAGTCTGCATATAGGAAGCAGGGGGCTAAATCTGCCAAACAGAGAAGGACCTGGGGGTGCTGATTGACAGCTGCCTAAACAGTGTGCCCAGGTGGCCAAGAAGGCCAATGGCATCCTGGCCTGCATTAGGAACAGTGTGGCCAGCAGGAGCAGGGAAGTCATTGTGCCCCTGTACTCTGCATTGGTTAGGCCACACCATGAGTGCCGTGTCCAGTTCTGAGCCCCTCAGTTTAAGAAGGACATCGAGACACTTGAACGTGTCCAGAGAATGGCAACAAGGCTGGGGAGAGACCTTCAGCACAGCCCTGTGAGGAGAGGCTGAAGGAGCTGGGGTTGTTTAGCCTGGAGAAGAGGAGGCTCAGGGGAGACCTCATTGCTCTCTACAACTACCTGAAAGGTGGTTGTAGCCAGGAAGGGGTTGGTCTCTTCTCTCTAGCAACCAGCACCAGAACAAGAGGACACCATCTCAGGCTGTGCCAGGGGAAGTTTAGGCTCAAGGTGAGGAGAAAGTTCTTCACAGAGAGAGTTATTCGTCATTGGAATGTGCTGCCCAGGGAGGTGGTGGAGTCACTGTCCCTGAAGGCGTTCAAGAGGGGACTGAACGTGGCACTTGGTGCCATGGTTTAGTACTCATGAGGTCTGTGGTGACAGGTTGGACTCTATGATCTTTGAGGTCTCTTCCAACCTTGGTGATACTGTGACACTGTGAAATTCAGGCTGTGGACTGCAGAAGTACACTGAAACCATCAGTACAAAGACTAATCTGGTCTGGCAGGTCAAGTGGGAGGTTCTCCTCCCTCTTTAATCTGCCCTGGTGAGGCCACACCTGGAATCCTGTGCTTGACAATCTTTATTAAGGGGAATGACAAGTTCCTTTTTACTCAGAACGCACAAGAAACCCTCAGCAGTTGCGGTGGTTAACCTTGGCTGGCTGCCACATGCTCACCAAGGACATGGTAAGATGAACAAACCTCGTGGGGCAAGATAAAGACAATTTCATGAAGAAAAGCAAAGGAACACAAAAGACTCATTCTCTACCCCATATCAGCAGGCAATGTCCTCTTCCTGGGCAGCAAGGCCTCAGCAGACACGTTGGTTGCTCTGGAATACAAACACCTTGGCAACAAATGCCCTCCTTGCTGCTCTCTCTCTTAGCTTTTACTGCTGAGCACAGCTTCATAGGGTATGGAATATCCCTTTGGACAATTTGGATCTGCTGTCCTGGCTATGTCCTCTCCCAAACTCTTGATCACCCCTACCCTGGCAGCTTTTGGGTGGAATCTGGAGACAGCCTTGATGCTGTGAGCGCTGCCTAACGACAATCAAAACACTGGAGCATTATCAACATCTTTCCATCAAGCCCAGCACTACAAGGGCTGCTGGGGGGGAAGTTCAAGTTACCTCCACTCCAGCCAGAACAAGTAGAGCAGTTCAGGTCATTTAAAGCCGAGATTAAATTACTTAGATGCCACCTGGCAGTGAAAACAAAGATCAAAAAGCCTGTACTCAGTGTGGTAGAGGCATGCTGCTTTGGTGTGACCACTGCTTAGTGGGGGGAATTCCCTGGAAGTTTTTAGGACCAGTTTGGATGCGGCTCTGAGCAGCCTGACCTCATGCGAGGTGTCCCTGTTAATGGCAGGGAGGTTGGAACTGGATGATCCTTGAGGTCCCTTCCAACCCTGACAATTCTATGATTCTATAATGTACAAACACATTAAGAAAGATGGGGACAGACTCTTTAGGAGAGTCTTTTGCAACAGGAGAAGGGGTGATGGTTTTAAGCTAAAAGAGTGGAGATTCAGAATAGATTTAAAGAAGGCATTTATGTTGACAAAGCACTGGTAGAAGCTGCCCAGAGAGGTGGGAGATGCCCCTTTCCTCTCAACATAGAACCTAATGTTGAATGGGACCCTGAGCAACCTGATCCAGTTCAAGACGTCCCTGCTGAATGCATTGGACAAGATGATCTTTAAGGGTCCCTTCCAGCCCAAACATTTCTGAAGATGTAGAAGATGAACTGCATCTGCCATGTTTAAAGAAAGAGATGCTTTTGCCATCACCTACAGATAACAGGCAACTGAACAGGCATCCCATAGGGCCTATGGGGGGAAAAATAATCAGTCCCTGCACTTAAAATTTACTTAGGAACACACTGGTTGCATCTAGAAAGTGTTGTGAATGACAAATTTCAACTCAAAAGACTTGAGCACACATTACAAAGAGCTTATTCCAGTATTTCTCAGTCCCAGCTGGCACACTCTGGCATGTTCTGAACCCACCTGCAAGTTCAGCTGCATTCCAGAATCACAGAATCATTAAGGTTGGAAAAGACCTCTAAGACCATCGAGTCCAAACTTCTATGCAACACCTCCATGACCACTAGACCATATCCTGAACAGTTACACACACACATCACTTCCATCCTCTTTTGCAGCAGCTCTTACATGACTCCTATTGCCTACTAATGAAGTCCTGTACTCTGAAGCTTCAGCCAGCCTCATTCAAGCACTTTGGTGACATTGCCTTACCGATTCTTGTTTACTCCTCCATGAAAGAAGAAAATGTTTCCCCTTGAGAAGAGTCAGACTGGAATCATCTAAGGAGGACACCGAGACTCTTGAACGTGTCCAGAGAAGGGCAACGAGGCTGGGGAGAGGCCTTGAGCACAGCCCTGTGAGGAGAGGCTGACTGAGATGGGTTTTTTTAGCCTAGAGGAGGCTCAGGGGAGACCTTATTGCTCTCTGCAACTACCTGAAGGGAGGTTGTAGACAGGTGGGGGTTGGTGTCTTCTCCCAGGCAACCAGCAGCAGAACAAGAGGACACAGTCTCAGGCTGTGCCAGGGGAAGTTTAGGCTTGAGGTGAGGAGAAAGTTCTTCACAGAGAGAGCTGTTGGCCATTGGAATGTGCTGCCCAGGGAGGTGGTGGAGACACTGTCCCTGGAGGTGTTCAAAATGGGACTGGACACGGCACTTGGTGGCATAGTTTAGTAGTCACGAGGTGTTGGGTGACAGATTGGATTTGATGACCTTTGGGGTCTTTTCCAACCTTATTGTTTCTATGATTCTATGATCTCCCAAGGGAAGTGGTGGATCCCCCTACATTGCACAGTTTTAAGACTCAGCTAGACATGGGGCTGGGCCAGCTCAGGTCAACTCCACTGTCACCTAGAAAGATTGGACCAGATGATCCCTTCCAGCCTGGCATTCTGTGATTCTGTGCCAAGGAGGTAGGACCCAAGAAGAGTATGGCAATCAACAGTCAAATGTGGAATGTCCCATTCCTCTTGTCACCCATGCAAGAGGGGCAGTTCCACACTCCTCACCAACATACCCATGTTCTTACACAAAAGAAGAGCCCAGAAGAGCTTTGAAACTGCTCTTTCACCAAATCACAGCTGCAAAGTTAGTTGCTTGGCAACACTGCCTCCAAGTACCACACACGGCTGTTCCCAGCTCCACTCTGACAGAGACTGAGCTACAATCTCTATCTCCTTTTCCTCCATGGTCTACTGGAAGCAAACAGCTTTCCTCATGACAGAGAGGGGGCAACTGACAGCCCAGCTATACCGAGACAGGCACTACATTGACCTGTACAGTTCTCACTTCTCCCATAAAACTTGTCACCACCTCCATAAGCTACAGAATTAGTGCTCTCTATGCCCACATCTACCACAGATTCACCACACTCAAGCGTCTTCTGAACATCCAAGTTCTTCCTTCCCTTTCAGATGGAGATCCGAGAACATAAAAGCATCAAGCTCCTCTAGTCACGGGAACCCAGATCTATCAGCAAGTATTTTGGATACACTGTAAACAAAGCAGGAACTCAGAGGGACAGGGATGTACTGGAGAGAGTCTTTCTGGCAGGAGATACTCCAGTTCCAAGCAACTTTCTCTCAGCTCTAGCAGGCAGTTTAAACTGCCAAGGTTTTCTTCCAGCTAGATTTCAACAGCATTTCAGCCAAAAGACATCAGTAACCTTTCTACCTAAGCCCTCAATTCCCACTAGCTTCAAATGGCCAGGTTTGGTCCTTCTTAAGCTCAGGATGCACAAGCCACAGGAAGATTTCTGCATCAGCTATTGCAAGAGAAGTCAAGGCTCCTACTCTCTGTATTTACTGCTGTTTACTCACCTTCCTTTCTCCTACATGACCTCAACTTTATGCAAATAATCTACCTTTTATCTATGTAGGCAGATGTTTGTGTTGGCAAAATAAAACCCAGCGTGGTACCTGCAGTGGGACTCCATCCCAGCTCCTAAGTGACACAACAGCTGAATGAGATGTGAATGAGCTGAGATTAGAAAGGACCCCTCGAGATCACCTAGTCCGAACCACTCCTGCTCAGAGCAAACTATGGCAGCTTGGTTAGTCTTGCTCCCAGTCAGGTTTTAGGTATCTCCAGGGATGGAGACTCCACAGCCTCTCTGGGCCACCTGCTCCAATATTCAACATCTCCTAGAGCAAAACCAAAAAAAGTTTATTCTTATATTTTGGTGAAATTTCCTGGTTTTTAGTCTGTGTTCCTTGCCTCTAATTTCAATCACTGCATACCACAGACAAGGCTGCCTCAGACATTTTTGCTCCCTGTCACCAGGTGTTTATTCACATTGATAAGATCTTCCCAAGAGACTTCTCTCCTCCAGGCTAAACAATCACGGCTCTCTCAGCCTCTCTTTCTAGGTCAGACACACCAACCTCTTCATTTTACTGCCCTTTTGCGGGACTGGCTCCAACCTGTCCATGTTTCTCCTGTGCTGTGGAGCCCAGAACTAGACAGCACTATAAATGCAGTCTCATCAGTGCTGGGGAGAGGAGAAGGACATCTCCCTCCAGCCACTCACAATGCTCTTGCTGAAATCCAGTCCAGAATTCACAGACTAGGTTGGGTTGGAAGGGACCTTAAAGACCATCTAGTTCCAACCTTCTTGTCATGGGCACCTTCCACTAGACCATACTGATCAAGGCCTCATCCAACCTGGCCATGGTGGACAACCATGGCCTCCTGGGCAACATGTTCTAGGGTATCACCACCCTCACTGTAAAGAATTTCTGTCTTATCTCCAGTCTAAATCTCCTCTCCTCAAGCTTCAATCCATTGCCCCCCACCCTATCACTACAAGCCCTAGTGAAAAGTCCATTCCTGACTTTCTTGTAGGTCCCTTGTAGGTCCCTTTCAGGACCTCTCTCTCTATATATATATAGAGAGAGAGAGATGCTGTTTGTCTTCTTGCTGACAAGGGTGCATTAGTAGCTCATGACCAATTTGTCATCCACACGACCCCCAGCATCTCTCTTCTGCACCCACCCCTCTCTCTCCTCAGGGGTAGGGCTTTGCAAATTCCCTTCATGCAGTTTCTGCTGTCCCATACCTCCAGCCTGTCAATTTTTCTGCTCCAAGTAGCAGAACATCCATCTGGCGCATCAACCACTCCTCCCACTTCTGTATCACCTCAAGCTTGCCGAGGGCGCAGTCTGTCCTGTCACAGAGGTCATTAATGAAGCGATTAAGCAGAGATGGCCTCAGCAGAAACCCCTGAGGAATGTCATTAGTGACTGCCCTCCAGCTCAACTGATCACAGCTCTGAGTGTGGCATTTCAGCCTTCTTGAATTCACCCCACTGTCTCTTTATGTAGTCATATCACAAAGGATGTTACGTGACAGAGCTCTTGAAGCCTCACTGGAGTTCAAGTGAAAAATACCCACTGCTCTCCTCCACCAAGCAAGCCATCTGGCTTGGTCACTGTAGAAACCTATCAGGCTGGTCAGGCATGATAGTCCCTCTGTAAATCCACACTATTCCCAGTCATCTTGTCCTTCATGTGTTTTCAGGATTATTTACTCTGTCACTTTCCCAGGGGCTGAGAAGAGCAGGCTGGCCTGTGGTTCCCTAGATGTTCCTTCTTGTCCTTTTCTGAGATAGGAATGGCATGTGCTTTCTTCCAGCCCTCAAGACTCTCTCCTAGTCACCATGACCTTACAGTTATTGAAAGCAGCCTCAAAGCAACACTGGCCAGCTCTGTCTGCACTCAGACCACATCCCATCAGAGCCCACAGCCTTGTGTGCATGCAGTTTCTCTAAGCACTCCTAAACGTCCTCCTCCTCTACTACTGAGAGTAAAGTCCTCGTTGCTCCAGACTTTATTAATAAAGACCAAAGTGCAGAAGGTATGGAACTCCTCAGCCTTTTCCACACCCCTTATCACCAGGTCCCCTGCTCCATTCAGCAGCAGGTCTGCATTTTCTGCAGTCTTCTTTCTGCTGCCAATTATCATTAAAACCCCATCTCGTTGCCATCTGCACATCCCTCGTCAGATTCAGCTCCACCTGGATGCTGTCTTTCCCACCTAAATACATCCTTGTGTGCCTGGGCAGCGTCTCCAAGTTCCCCACAGGTCACCTGTCTGTTTCTACCTCTGATATGTTTCCTTTTCATGTCTTCAGTTTTGTCAGGAGCTCCTTGTTCACAGAAGCTGTCCCCCTGCTGCCTTTGGGCAATCTTCTGCTCACCAGGATGTGTCACATTACAGCTTAAAGGAGTGACCCTTGGGGAAAAAAAATAATCTACGAGCTGTCCTGGACCTCTTTACTCTCTAGAACCATCTTCTGAATGATTCTTCCAAGCAGATCCCTGAACAGACCAAAGTCCTCCCTCCTGAAGATATGGTTGTGATTCTATTACACTTGGTTCCTCTTCACATCCTGAACTCTTCCATCTCAGTCACTGCAGCCAAGGCTACTCTTAACCTTCATATCCTCAGTCTACCCTTCCTTCTTTTAAGTATAACATCCATCAAGAGGTCCAAGAGCATCTTCCTTTATCCTCAACCACTTTTGTTTATTATTGGTCACCAATGCACACCAGAAGCCTCCTAGATTGTTTGCTCCCTGCTGTGCTGTCCCTCCAGCAAATAAATAACAGGCTGGTTAAGTCCGCCACAAGCACCAGTGTCTGTGAATGTCAGGCTTGAGCTGAGGCAGGCACTACTATTTCTTCCTCATCAGGTGGTCTGAAGCAGTTACAGAAGGGCTTGAGTTGGAAAGGACCTTAAAGACTGTCTAAACTGAAGCAGCTGTGGTGCTCTCTCCTCTAATCCTAACCCATAAAGCTCTCAGCTGGCTCACTGGTCATCCCTAAGCAAAGCTGCACACAGCCCCACTGCTCTCACAAAAAGGACAACTTCTCATCACCATCCAAGCTTGTCTCTCCTGAAGCACCTGTACCTATCCACTGTAGGCCTCCAACTGTGCCAGTCAGCCCACTCTGTGATGCCAACAAAATCACAGCTCAGCCTTCACTCATTTTCACTCTTCCATAAGACCTGAAAACAGTGATGCTGACAGGACAGCCAAGATGGATTCAACTGGAATGGGTTCAACAGTGTTGCTCCAGAACCTTAACATGAGAGAGTGTAAATTACTACTGATAACTTCACCTTTTCACAAGACTAAGTCAGTAAGTCTTGGGTAATGTAGCTGTGGTCACAAGAGAAGACGACAAAGCTTCAAAAGCTCTTAGGGTAAAGCTGGATTGTGCTCAAATGAACCTCAGTGAGCCAGTCTAGGGCAATGCCACACCTGAGCTAAACTAACCACTGACTGCTCCCTGAGCAAGGGCTGATAGCTGACTCTCTTAAGTCCTGTAGGAAGCAAGGATAAAGAGGAGTCACTCCTCCAGGAAAAGGTACCTCCCTAAAAGCCTGCTTATGACAGACTTAGATCTAATGGTTTCCTTTGTGCTGCTGATAAGGACTTCCTTAAGCTGCAGCACAGCAGCTCTTTCCTTACAGGCTCAGACAAGTCAGATTTACAAGACAGCTTCAGTTCCACAAAAGGAGATTAAAGGAACAAGGCAAAAATTAACAGCTGTTACCAGCATCATCATGTGGCAGAACCAGAGCTTGGGTACCATTAGGAGATGCAGACCAGTAGTCCCTGACTAAAAGAACAAAGGTGTCTTGCATTTCAGAAGGCAAAAACAGACAATGGAAACAGTTTAGATTGCCAAGGCCTTTACTTCTCAGTGTAGGGAGAGTTAACTAAGGGCAACAGGATTTCTGCATCTCCATTATCCACCTCAGAGAGCCTAAAAGAGTTGTAATAAAAAAGTAGCACAGATATTTTGTTAGCAAAGAAAAAGAGGAAGTTGAAAAGGACCTCCAGAGGTCATCTCAACCCAGCCTCCTGTCAGAGCAACACTAACTTCAAAGATATATCCTGCCACTTTGAGGCTCATCCAATCTTAAAGGCAGAAGCCTTAACCCGTGACAGTTTGGTTAGGTCCTGAAGAGTGGAGCCTGCACCCACAAACATCATTCCAAGGGCTCTGGTGAAAAGCCTACAGGCTGTGCACACCATTTTGACAGCAAAACTTGTATTTGAAAACCCATCTGTTATGTTACAGCTTAAACACACTTCTTTTGACTTATTTCAGGGTGGGTTTCTGCAAGACTCAGGAGAGGGAAAGAAACCCCTTGCTTACAGGCAGGTTTTTACCTGTACCACTGGAGTCACCCAATACTGCAACACCCCATCCAGTTAAAAATTTCAAGCTTAAGCTTCCATGCTCCTCCCAGAAGGAGAGGTGTCTTCTGAAGAGCTCTTTTTTGGGGTGAGACAAATAATTGCAGCTCTCAGGAGCTGCTGCAACAACAACTAATTCCTAATAAAGTTTCAGTCTCATGCAACCAGTGTCAGCAACAGGTAAAGTTTTATTTAGGAGCAGGGTATCAGGGAAAAGGTCCTGGTGCTACAGTGTCAGGAGAGATGGAAAGGAGTTTCTGGTCCCTTAAGGTCTTTGAAAGGGCCAGAAAAATAATAGTTTAAGTCCCAGATGATCAACAAGATTTGTAGTGACACAGGCTCTTGCTATGGTTTAGTTCATTAGGTGCTGTTGGATGATGGGTTGGACGCGATGATCTTGAAGGTCTCTTCCAAGCTGGTTTATTCTCTTCTATTAGTGGAGGTCAAGGTACTCTTAGGGAATCATAGAAACATTCTGGTTGGAAGAGACCTTTAAGAGCACCAAGTCCAACCATTATCTAACTCAAACAAGTCTGGTGGCTAAACCACGTCCCTCAGCTCCACATCTCTGCCTCTCTGAAATACCTCCAGGGATAGGGGTACAATCATTCAAGCATTCAGCCAGCAAAGACCACGTCATCAGTCATATGCAGTAATGACTAAGGGCTGTGAAGTACAACTATAAATATTGACAAGTATTGCCATTAATATTATAATCAGTTTTCATCTGGTTCAAAGAGCAACAGTGTCAGGGTGATTCTTCACACTAGGATTTTCCCCTCACTGCAAGAAAGACATTGAGGTGCTGGAGCGGATCCAGAGAAGGGGAACGAAGGTGGTGAAGGGTCTGGAGAACAGGGCTGGGGAGGAGCAGCTGAGGGAACTGAGGGTGTTTAGTGTGGAGAAGAGGAGGCTGAAGGCAGGCCTCATTGCTCTCTACAACTCCCTGACAAGAGGCTGGAGCACAGTGGGGGTTGGTCTCTTTTCCCATGTAACTAGTGATAGGAGAGGAAGTGACCTCCAGTGGCATCAGAGGAGGTTTAGATTGGACATTGTAAGTACAGGTTGCCCAGGAAAGCGGTGAAGTCATTATCCCTTGAGGTGTTCAAATCAGAAACATGTACACAGGGCACTTTGGGCCACGGTTCACTGGCCACAGTGGTGTTATCCTGATGGATGGACTTGATCTTAGAGGCCTTTTCCAACCTCAATGACTTTATGATTCAGATAAGGAACTATTTAACCAGGCTTCAAGCACTACCAGGCATGACATAAGTAAACATTAAAAACACCACACCACAGAACACCTCCCTGATACAGAAATGGATTCACCTTTTCTGAAGGACCAAGACATCTGCAACTGTCTGCACAGAGACCTGCAAGCTTCCAATTATGTTGCTTTTGTTGTTACAGCTGAACAAATTCTAAAGCCGCAGCAACTCAAGTAATTGCCTTCTTGACAGCGAGATTGATTTGCAAGGAGACTTCAGTAGTCAATCCATTTGTCCCAAAGTCAACACTCAGGTGTAAGCATGACAGCAAAGGTACACTGGAGGACACTCCCACTGGTTTCAAGCATCCTTAGGAACAGAAATCCGAGACTTACATCCCACATTTGCAGAGAGGGTCACGCCAGACCATGACTGACCGCCTTCAGCCTACTCTACACGCCTGCTTGCCTGGATGGCTGGGCACAGAATCACACAGAGAGTGTTAGGAATTGAAAGGGACCTCAAAAGATGAAGTCCAATCCCCCTGCTAGAGCAGGGTCACCTAGGGCAGGTCACACAGGAATGCATCCAGGCAGGTTCTGAATGTCTCCATTGAAGGAGACTGCACAACCTCTCTGAGGAGCTTGTTGCAGCAGTCCCTTGATACCGCTAAATATCTTGTCCTCGACTAAAGAAAAAGTCTTTCCTTTTGTATTTCATCACGCTCTTCAGATTCCAAGTACCCAATTCAGTATCAGTATCAGCACCCAAATAGTTCCAGCCTTGCTGCCAAGCGGTAACACAACCCGAGGAGGCTTCTAGCTCCTTGTAACTAAGCACTAAGGTACATAGAAATAGTAAATTACAGCTCCTACAGTCAAGAGGTTGCTGACTCAAGTTAACAGGTTCTGATTTGGGATCCTTTTGACAGATCTCTAGGAAGTGTTAGAAATTAAGAGATTAAAATGTCAGCACTGGAACAACAAAAATGTATTTGGGTTCCCTCTACAGCAAAAAGGGGGAAAAAGTTGCATGCTTTACACCAGCTTTCAGTACAGTCCACACACACACAGAGCTACAGGCTGGGGTCAGAGTGGCTGGAGAGCTGCCAAACAGAGAGAGACCTGGGGGTGCTGATTGACACCCGCCTAAACATGAGCCAGCAGTGTGCCCAGGTGGCCAAGAAGGCCAATGGCATCCTGGCCTGTATTAGGAATAGTGTGGCCAGCAAGAGCAGGGAGGTCATTGTGCCCCTGTACTCTGCATTGGTTAGGCCACACCTTGAGTCCTGTGTCCAGTTCTGGGCCCCTCAGTTTAAGAAGGACATCGAGACACTTGAACGTGTCCAGAGAATGGCAACAAGGCTGGGGAGAGGCCTTCAGCACAGCCCTGTGAGGAGAGGCTGAGGGAGCTGGGATTGTTTACCCTGGAGAAGAGAAGGATCAGGGGTGACCTCATTGCCCTCTACAACTACCTGAAAGGTGGTTGTAGACAGGAAGGGGTTGGTCTCTTCTCCCAGGCAACCAGCACCAGAACAAGGGGACACAGTCTCAAGCTGTGCCAGGGGAGGTTTAGACTCGAGGTGAGGAAGAAGTTCTTCACTGAGTGAGTCATTCGTCATTGGAATGGGCTGCCCAGGGAGGTGGTGGAGTCGCCGTCCCTGGAGGTGTTCAAGGGGAGATTGGACATGGCACTTGGTGCCATGGTCTAGTTGTGAGGTCTGTTGGGACAGGTTGGACTTGATGATCCTTGGGGTCTCTTCCAACCTTGGTTATACTGTGATACAATCATTTTGGTTGAAGAAGGCCGCTAAGATCACTGAGTCCAATCATCAACCTAAGACCACCACAGCCATTAAACCATGTCCTGAAGTGCCATGTCCACACATTTCTTGAACACCTCCAGGAATGGTCACAGATGGACAGATCTGCAGCTACTTCTTTCTCCTAAACCCTTGCAATGCCTGCTAGCTTCATCTAGGAGCACAAAGGCTTTTCAGATGCTTATAACTCTCTCAAAAATTCAGGATCACTGAAAGTTGCTGCCAACATGGCTTACTAATTCCTACAAACACCACTAGTGTAAACACTTCCAGTAGCATAACAGCAGGAAGACATCCACTGCCTTATGTAGCTTCAGATGGGGATGTGAAGAACAGTCAGTACACTGACAAGCTCTGCCTTATCAAATGTCATCCCAGCCTCCCCACTCTTCCAAAACTCTCAGTCATTGCAAAGACAGCTCCAGAACCTTTGATTTTGAGGCTTCTCCCCCACAGAGGTGTCACCTAGGCTGACAGCTGTAAGACTTACAGTTTGAAGGTGACATACAGTGACTACAGCACGTTAGATTGCAGGACAGTGACGGTCAGACTCACAGCAGCTATTTTAACAGTTAAAAGGCAAACACAGAATAAAAAGCACTTCCAGAGACTGCTGCCAGAGTCAGCAACCCTAATTATTGCTTAATGCTTACTCTGGCAGATGTGTCCTCATCTGTATTCTCCACCTTCCAAAAGACTTGCAGAACAAAGGTCTCTGATGTGTCTGCAGACCTTGCACTTGAAAAAGTAGGCCAGAAACAAAAAAATGGGCTTGTTCCTGATACAAGACCACTCTTAACAACAGCAAGATTATTTTGAGGAAGACCAAGATGAAGCTTTTCTGGAATTCTAACACAGAGCAGGCATGTGCTAAAATAGGAAAGATGCATCCTTGAAACTTCCTCCCAAGCAATGCAGCTGGTGGTCATATACTGAGAGCAAGGAGAGCTAATTTGGTAGTTTAGGAATTAATCAGCAGTAGGACAGCAGGAAGACCTAATGGTCTTTGTGATGCAAGAAGACAGCGAAGAAGCCTTCATGATATGAAGCAAGAGTTCAACAGCAGCTGAAGATGAGCCAGCAGCATGCTCACGTGGCCAAGAAGACCAACAGCATGCTGGTCTGGATCAGGAATAGTGTGACCAGCAGGACCAGGGAAGTTATTGTCCCCTTGTACTCATCACCGGTGAGGTCACAGCTGGAGTACTGGGTTCAGTTTTAGGCCCTTCACTACAAGACAGACATCAAGGTGCTGGGGAGGGTTCAGAGAAGGGTTCAACACTGGTGAAGGGTCTGGAGAACAGGTCTGATGAGGAGCAGTTGAGGGAACTGTGGTGGTTTAGCCTGGAGAGAAGGAGGCGGAGGGGAAGCTTTCTGGCTCTCTACAGCTCCTTGATAGGAGGTTTGAGCTAGGTGGTACTGGTCTCTTCTCCCTAGAATGAGAGGAAATGGCCTCAAGTTGCACCAGGGGAGGTTTAAGTTGGATGTTAGAAGAAAGAAATTTCTTCACTGAAAGGGTTCCCAAACACTGCAATATGTCTGGAAGTGTTCAAAAGATGCAGAAATGGTGCTGATGGGCATGGTAGACACACTAGTCATGGTTGAGTTAGATAAGTGTCAGACTGTGATCTTAAAGGTCTTTTCCAACTGAAACAATTTTATGATTACAATAGATATGATCAGAGTAATGAGTGATAAATACACAAATAGGACCACATGAAGTTTTTTAGGGTCAAAAGGATATTTGGAAGATTTTAAATAGACCTCTATCTACCCAAGAAGTCCCAGAACCTTAAAGAGTAATAATTACAACAGAAGTACAAGTAGAGTCTGCAAGATTTTGACATCCCTTTGATATGACTATCCAGACAGACACCTAGAATAGAATACCTAAGGTTTAAATGAGACTATTACACCTGTGGTGAGAAGGAGGAATTAGTGATGATAGCCTCTTAGCTTGATTAAGAGCCCATGCTGAAGTGTCAGCTATCTGAAAGACCACATTGAAAACAATGGGTTTAAGTACTGCCAGAATAGGAGTCAAGATAAATCCCCAAAGTAACACAACCAGAGTTCATCATGAAGATGATGATACCCAACAATTAGGTTGGGTAACAGAACTTGGGGGATCCTACTGAACAGCAGGAAGGAGGACATCAGACAAAGGTGAAAAGCTCTCATGTAAGAGAGAAGTAATGGAAACTGAAGAGCATTTCAAAGGAAAAAGAATCAATTGCACTTAAAAAAAGAACAAATCATATGTTCCCATCTAGGGCATCAGAAAAGTCCTAGATATTTTGTCATGAATGGTTTTCATTTTCATATCTGCAGAACCCAGGATGAAGAGATTCTGGTGGGAGTAGCAATAGGCTACTCCAGACCAATGATAAACATAGCCAGACATGAAAGAGATGCTGCCAGTGATGAGCAAGTTGAAGGAGCCTGTCACAGTCTGGGGAAAGCCATGCAGGCAGCTCACAGAGCCACAGTGGAACTCCCTGCCTCAGACATCACTGCATACCAGGACTAGCAAAACTCCCAACTTAGCCAGGCACCAGCAAGTCATGAGCACTTAAGCACCAAGGATTAGATGTGAAACATGAGGGGAAAAACAGCTGACTACAACTGAAAGTACTCTTCACTTGTTATTTAGTCAACCAAGAGTTTCCATGAGGACTGATATAACAAGGAAGAGCTCAATGAGCTCAATTCCGTGCTTGTGGCAAGCCTGATTTTCAAATAAATGACTGATCACATATTTCTTCTAAGCAACATGCCTCCTGGAACCACAAAGAAGTCTAGGCTTCAGGGCAGAGTGGAGACATAGAATAGTTTGGGTTAGAAAGAACTTCCAAAGGTCATCTAGTCCAACCCCTTCTGCAGTGAGCAGGGATATCCTCCACTAGATCAGATTGCCCAGAGACCTGTCCAGCCTCACCTTGAATATCTCCAGGGATGGGGTCTCAACTGCCTCCCTGGGCAACCTGTTCCAGGTGTTCACCATCCCCCTGACATTAAAGAGCTTGCTGCTAACATCCAATCTAAATTTCCTCTTCTCTAGTTTGAAGCCATCGCCCCTCATCCTATCACTACAGGCCTTTGTGAATAGCCTCTCTCCATCCTTCTTGCAGGCCTCCTCCAGTACTGGTAGGCTGCTATTAGGTCTCCCTGGAGCCTTCTCTTCTCCAGGCTAAACAACCCCAGCTCCCTCAGCCTGCTCTTGTAGCAGAAGTGCTCCAACTCCTCGATCATTTGCATGGCCCTCCTCTGGACTCATTCCATCAAGTACATCTCCTTTCTGTATTGAGGGCTCCAGCCCCAGATGCAGTACTCCAGGTGAGGTCTCACCAGAGCAGAGAGGCAGAATCATCTCTCTCCATCTCTGGCCATGCTGCTTTTGATGCAGCCCAGACTGCCTTTGGCCTTCTGTGCTGCAAGCTCCCAATGCCTCCTCATGTCCAGCTTCTCATCCAGCAGCACCCCGAAGTCCTTTTCTACAATGCTGCTCTTTACCACCTCGTCCCAATATGTCTCAGTACTGTCCACACAATTCTCCTTCCTAGAAGGAAGCCTCCTAAACTTAAGGAAAGAAATCCACCCAATGTCCACATATGACCATCTCCCAGTCTTCGGAACAGCTATAATGGAAGTAAGTTTCAGTCCACACTCTCCATTCCATCTACAAGAAAACCACTGAACAACAGAAGCTCAGGGAAAGGCAGAGGGCACTGCCAAGCTAGTATGACACAAGATTTGAAATAAGAATTGCCAGGTAGGATGAGGCAAGTGCAACTAAACTTGAAGAATTTTAAAAGCCCAAACAATTCCCTCAATAGTGTAAGCTCATGCTGCATCACACAGTATTTCCATGCCAGCTTTCCTGGGGGACAGGGTGAAAACAAGCCATGCCTCTGCCATATAGAGAGACAGCAGGGGAGAAGGTCAAGCAAAAGAGAAAACAGAGAAGACTTCAGAAGTGCAGTCAAGATTTTTGTAAGGTAGCTAAGTAAAATTATCTGCTAGAAAAATGCAAACTGAATTGCAGGTACTAGCAGAAGGCAGCCTGGTTAAGAGATTGGTAGGTCCTCTAGAACCTGGGCAGGAAAAAGAAACAGCCACCAAAAAAAACCCAAACTAAACCAACCAACCAAACAAAAAAAGCAACAGCCAAACAAACCCAAAAAACCCAAACAAACAACAAACTCAAGAGACATGAAAGCTTGAAGCTACAAAAGAAAGCTCTTCTGAGAGAACAGAGGTATGAAGAGTTGCATAAAGATACTCAGTAACATAAACAGAAAAAGAAGGAAGCTCAAAGCGTCAACACTGCCAAACTGAAGCGGCCAAAGAAACAAAGCCACCAGGAACTAGAGATTTACAAATGATACTTTGACCAGGATATGGTCAAAAAAGGAACTCAGAAGCCGAGACCAAAATTAGCTGGTGAATTCCAGGCTCTGATCTTGAGCAGCCCAGCCCTGAGGTCTATGCTACGGAACGGCATTTGTATAGAATTCCATCAGCAAGCAACTCAGAGCGGCATGGAAAATGCAAGTGCACATAATGCACAAAACAAACACACATAATTTTCCCAGAAAACCACCAATTACAACCAACCTTTTACACAGTAACCAGAAATCTGGGGGCAAGACCTGCTGTACTAGAAAATGACTAAGAAGAGTTACTGCGGAATATAAAGATCTGTTATCTTTGGTGTCATCTGGATGATATATTTCTTAAGGTTACATGCTAGGAAAACAAAGTCCTGATTCTGATACACCAAACAACAGCACTGCACAAGACACTGCAGGATTTATATCCAGGGTACAAAGAAAAAACAAGCAGCAGATGTGGATTGGAAAAGCAAATCACAAAACCGGTGCCATTTCTGGTTGCTCACCATGCCCGACCTCCAGCTGAGGTGGAGGAGGGCTGAACAAGACAGCTCTGGAGCGAGTCATACAGTGTGAACACCTGGTTGTTAGTCAGGAAGTACCACGTTTAAAACAATAACTTACAGTACAGTCATCTTATTTAGGGTAACATCCTAATGAACCCACTCGAGATGAAAGAAGGATGTGCACCTCCAAGCCACAGAACACAAAGCAAACACAAACACCAAGACAGATCTACTTCTGTGTAGAATAAAACTATTAAAGAGAGGTTAAGACAGACTACAGAGAGGTCTGATTTGACGGCAGCAGACTCTTTAAAATGCCACTCAAGACCCAAGCTGGATCTGTGACACATCTAACCAGACACAGACACCCAGACTGAAAGAGCCTGGTGTTTATATGGCAGAGACAACATTGAAGGGCATTGTTTTGGACGCTCAACATTCAACTCCTCTAGCACCTAACCGCAGCACCGTCCAGTGCTTTCCCGAAGGCCCAGAGCCTGATCAGCCCCTGGCAGAGCAGGGAGGGGACGCGGCAGTGAAACTTCAGGAAAGGGCTAGGCCAGGCATTGCATAAAGCCTCGGCCGGAGCATTCCTCACTTCGGGAAAATGCAGCCGCAGCTCGGCTGGATGGAGAAGCGGAAACGGCTTTACAACGAAAGGAAAGGTTATCAGCCTTCCATCGCCGCCCTCCCGGAGCGGCGCAGGTTCCTGCCGCCGCCGCCCCTCTTGGCCCCGTTGCGGGAGGGGACCGGCGCCCGCCGCCACCGCCCCTGTGGACGTGGAGCGGGGCGGGGCCCTTCCCGGGCCTCGCTGCCGGTTCCCAGCGCCGAGCGCGGGCCCTGCCGTAGCCGAACGCACACGGAAAGCCCCCTCCGGCAGCACCTCACCTGTGCTGGCCCGGCCGCCCCCCGTCCCCCGGCCGCCCCTCCGTACCCTTGGCCTCGCAGTCCGCGCAGTACTTGTTGTCCTCCTCCCGCAGCAGCTTGGCCAGGATGGCCTGGTGCTGCTCATTCTGCTTCTGAGCTTTCTCCCGGCAGGAGCGGGTGGCCATGGCGGCGGCGGCAGCGGCGGCGGCGGCAACGGCAGCGACAACGACGGCAGCAGCGGTCGGCTCCGCAGAGGAGCGGCGGGAGCAGGGCCGGCGCGGGCTCGGCAGCGCTCGGGACGCGCCGCTCCTGCCCTGGCACAGCCACGGGAACCAGCGGCAGCGAGCGCCGACTTCCTCAACCGGAACTACTTGCGCCCGCAGACGCATCCGCCTGCTTCGCTCCCTCCCTCCGTCCCCCGCCTGCACCTCGGTGCTCGTCGCGCGCACGCCCACCCGTGTCGCGGGAGCCTGCGCCTGGGTGTGAGCGGAGATGAAAAATAGTCCGCCGGCTCCTATCGCCGCGCTGACATGTCGGGGGTTTTCCAAGGAGTGGGGGTGACGCTCCACCTTGACTTGGCTTTCGAAGGGCATAGAGGAATGCCCCAGGCTAAGGGTCACCTGAGGAGAGCAGGAGATAGCTCCTTCTGTGTTGCCCTGGTTGGAGTTCTGGGTCCAGTTCTCGGATCCCCAGTTCAAGGACAAGGAGCTACTGGAGAGAGATGATGAGATGAATGGATGAGTGAGGAAACGCTGAGAAAGCTGGAACTGTTTAGTCTGGAGGAGAGTGAGGGGGCATCTCATTAATACTGATCAATAGCTAAAGGGCGAATGTCAGGAGGATGGAGCCTCTTCTGAGTGGACGCCAGGGAAAGGACAAGGGGCCCTGGACACAAACTGGAACGCAGATGCACGCAAATATCGGGAAAAAAGTCCTTCGCTGTGAGGGTGGCAGAGCCCTGGAGCAGGCTGCCCGGATAGGTTGTGGAGCCTCCTTCTCTGGAGGCAATCTTAACCCACCTGGACGTGTTCCCGTGTGATTTACTTTGGGCGACCTTGACCTACAGGTAGTTGGTCTGGATGCTCTCTAGGTCCCCCTCAGCCCCAGGAGTCCCTCAGCCTTGTCGTGTATACCCGTATGGTATCCATCCGCGGCGGTGACCGCCTTGCAGGTAGCGCCCGGGGCTCTGCACGCCCACCGACAACCTCTGCGGGCAGGGCCGCGCCGCCCCTCGGCCTCTCCTTGGGGCCGCCCTGACTCCACCCGCCCCGCGGCTGCCGACAGGTAACGGGGGCTGGCCGTGAGCGAGGGCAGCCGGGCACCGATCCCAGGAACAGCGGGTGCTGTCTTCCCAGGCGGCGGCGGTGTCCTTCGTGCCCCTGCGCCGTGCGCGGCCGCTGGGGTTTCGGGGCCGTTCTTCGAACCCCGCGGGCTCGCTGTGGGCGCCGTTTCCTGCTGCCTTCGGGCCCTGCCGGCCTCAAACCCGTCGGGGAAGCCCAGAACAAGGTGGCGGTAGGGCAGCTGCCTCTCAGTATGGTTGGCCTGGAGTGAGCATGTTGCCCCCAGGAAGGTGGAGTGGCACCTTCCACTGCTTAAAAGAGTTGTTTTGCCCCTGGACTGTGGTGACAGCCCACTGGTGGTGAATACCCCAAAACATGCAGCCAACATGCTGGTTGGTATTGGTCCTGTGTCCTTGGAGCAAGCATCTTCTCCCAGGCCAGTGCTGGGGCAGAAGAGCCTGCTGTGAAAAGCCACAGGAGTGAATTGACCATAGTCACCAGGGTTGGAAAAGACCTCAGAAGTCATTAAGTCCAACCTATTACCTAATACCTAACACCTCCTGACAACTAAACCATGGCTCCAAGTGCCACATGCAATCTTCTTTTGGACACCTCCAGGGACGGGGACTCCACCAGCTCCCTGGGCAGCACATTCCAATGGCCAGTCTCTCTTTCTGGGAAGAACTTTCTCCTCACCTCCAGCCTAAACTTCCCCTGGCACAGCTTGAGACTGTGTCCTCTTGTTCTGGTGCTGGTTGCCTGGGAGAATAGACCAACCCCCACCTGGCTACAACCTCCCTTCAGGTTGTAGACAGCAAGAAGGTCTCCCCTGAGCCTATTCCAGGCTAAGCAACCCCAACTCCCTCAGCCTCTCCTCACAGGGCTGTGCTCAAGGCCTCTCCCCAGCCTTGTTGCCCTTCTCTGGACACGTTCAAGAGTCTCAATGTCCTTCTTAAACTGAGGGGCCCAGAACTGGACACAGGACTCAAGGTGTGGCCTAACCAATGCTGAGTACAGGGGCACAATGACTTCCCTGCTCCTGCTGGCCACACTATTCCTGATGCAGGCCAGGATGCCATTTGCCTTCTTGGCTCCCTGGGCACACTGCAGGCTCATGTTCAGCTGCTGCCAACCAGTACCCCCAGGTCCCTTTCTGCCTGGCTGCTCTCCAAGCACATCACCCCCAGCCTGTAGCACTGCATGGGGTTGTTGTGGCCAAAGTGAAGAACCTGTAGTATTGGTTGTCCCTCTGAACTTTCTCCAAGACTCTGTGTTTCTGTCTGCAAAATAAGCAAGATTGGCAGCGGAGACTTTATAATGGAGACTGATGCCTTTTCTATGCTCCCACTGAGGTGGTGTGAGGCTCTGAGCATAGCAGCCTTGAATCCTGGGGCTGCACTGTGGGACCCAAAGTACCTGCAAAATGCACAGCTCAAGCGTCTGTGACCAAAGTTGGCCACCTCTATACTTTCCCTCTCTCGAGTACCATGTTTCTAGTCTCCCCTTTCTCTGTTTTGTAGGTCTCTGCCTGTGCTGAGTGTTCTGTTTAGTCTATTCACCAGTAACATCCTTTCTGTCGGCTCAATTCTAGCTTGCTTGAGGTTTTTCCCCTCTAATTCAACCCTTCTGGAAAGGGTTGAAGCCTATTTATAGCCTATAAAATACACAAGTGAAGCAGATGAAAATTCAGGTCTTTTCTCAGCCCTTACATTGCTGAATCGTTCTCTGTAGCTTTCTTTTTCTCAGATCCAAATGTGAACTAACTATCCTCTGAGTTTGGAAGAGTTACTAACAGGAAGAACTATAAATACTGCACATAAATAGTAATTAAACAAGCACCTAACATGGAAGAATGTATTTAGATGTCCCTCAAAGAAGGGAGTTAAGGTCTGCCCATAGCCCGAGTGGCCTGGCCAGTGAGTTATTTGGTATGAGGCTGAAAAATGAGGATGTGGGTTAGATGGCTTGGCATCCTACTTTGAGGCAGGCATTAAGGGTTAAACTAAACATACAGAGTTGAGCTCCAGCTGCCTTACCACAGTACCTAAATCCAGGAATTTCCTGCAGCAGAAAGAGTGTAAAACAAACACTGACATAGCCTGTTATTAGCCATACTAGAGTAGGGGCTTAATTATTGGGGTGCAATAGTCCTGACTGCTCAAACATGACATCAGGTAGGACTGAGTTCTAGCTTCACCTACAAGATTACAACTGTTTTTCTTTTCTAGCCCAAAGTACATTTGAATCTTTATGAGAGAAAAGCAGCCTCAGCTGGAAGGCCAGCAAATACCTCACCAGCATCCCAGGGCTCTGAGGAACAGGATGCTTTCCAGAAAGACAAGAACCATGGTCAGGAAATTCCTTGAGCGAGAAAAGGAGGTGAACTTGCCTCTCACACACTAGGTAAGCTGCACCACTGCCGTTGTAAAGGGAAGTTGCTTTTCTGTGTCAGGACAGACTTGACCTGTAAATTACATGTAGTCTGAAACTATCAACCAAATTGCCAGAAGGCAGCAAATGGCTTTGAGCAATGAGTTTAATGATCATCAGTTTCACAGAGTCATAGAATCAGGATTGTAGGGGTTGGGACATCTAATCCAACCCCCTTGCTAGAGCAGGGTCACCCAGAATGAATCATACAGGAACACATCCAGGTGGAATGCCTTCAGAGAAGGAGACTCCACAGCCTCTCTGGGCAGCCTGCCAATGCTCTTCCACCTTCCAAATGAACATTTTTTTGCCTTGTGTTTATGTGGAACCTCCTGTGTTCCCATTTGCATCCATTGTCCATTGTCCTGTCACTGGACACGAGAATCTGACTCCATTCCCCTGACACTTGCCCTTTAGATGCTGATAAGCACTGGGAAGATTCCTCCCTCAACCTCTTCCAGGCTAAACAGCCCCAGCTCTCTCAGCCTTTCCTCCTAAAGCAGATGTTCCAGTTCCCTCATCATCCTAGAGGCTCTCCACTGGACTCTCTCCAGTAGCTCCTTGTCCCTCTTGAACTGATGAGCCCAGAACTGGACACAATATTCCAGATGTGGTCTCAGCAGGGCAGAGCTGAGGGGAAAGAAAACCTCCCTGACCACACTCTTCTTAGTGCACCCCAGAATTCCATTTGCCTTCTTGGCCATGAGGGCACATTGCTGGCTCACTGTCAGCCCATTGTCCACCAGGACTCCCAGGCCTTTTCCCCCAAAGCAGGTCAGCCCCCAACCTGTACTGGTCCATGGGGTTGTTCTTCCCCATAGGCAGGACTCTACACTTGCCCAACTCTCCAGCCTGTCCAGGTGTCTCTGGTTCTGAGCTGCATGCAGTGGTACTGGCCATGAAAAGTGGCTGTTGATCCCGTTCCTATGCTTGAAAGACCCTACCCAAGAGCAGAGTAAGGATATGGTTTGCTGTGTGCTTAGTGCCTTAGACTAGATGTCCTGATTACATATTGCCTGGGTCTACCTCCTGCTTCTTGTGAGTGCTGGGACATCCTTTTCTGTCAAGCATCAAGGTATGCTCTTTGTGTTCAGCTCTGAAAATTAGCCCTTCCTTCAAAGTGCTCATCCATGCTCCTGTAAAGCAGTAGCGATATGAAATCACCTTCTCCACTCTGGGGCTGAGGTGAACAGGTTATTAATATTTTAATAGCTTGCACTTTGAAAACAGCACGCTGTAAAATGCATTATTAGGTATTTCCCTGAGAGCTCAGATGGAATCTAAAGACAAAAATGTAATCCCTTCTGTGCCTTTGCTGCTTTTTCTGGATCCTGAAGAGCAGCAGAGTGTTATAGGTGCAAAGTTACTGCCTGAAGCATTTTGCAGAGGGGAGAAAACAAAACACACATACACACAACAGGCAAGAAAAGATGCCATTCAGGATACAGCATGACTTTATAGAATGAGTTAAGTTCTGCCCACACCATGCCATGAAGAGAGGCCAGAGATGTCACCACCTGAGGCTCCTTCAGGAGGAGAAGATAGAGAGTTGTCATGCTGAGCCTGTCAGCTGGGTGCCCTTTGCTTCACCTTTCCTTAAGCCCTGCAGAGCACAGCCCTTCGCAAGCCGGATTTGGAATTTTTTCAACACATACTCTGTGTGTTTCAAGTCATGGATCTCCAGGATCAAGTGAGCTTCACTTCCATGAAGTCCCTGAAATGGTGGAGTTCTGCAGAGAGATGATGTTGTGTTTGGTAGAAGCACAAGTTTACTCAGCATGAAAAGAAATCCTCTCTCTCCTTGGCTGTCACTGCTTGCCACCCTGTAGGCTATTCCACAGCTTTGCAGGGATACCTAGAAGACAGCTTGTGAAGTTCATGTTGTCTTAGAATCTGATGGCTTAAAATTCACTGAATCTAGTTGCCCACCTTGTTCAGAAGTCAGCCCATAAAGCACCTTTAAATAGTATTTGCTAATCAGGACAATATTAGCATAAATTTGCCTTAATGGTGGAGAATGTATCAGGTGCAAAGTTATTAACTGGATTGAGCCCAGGTGTTAAAATAGCTGTGTTTTAATAATGTCTCAGCCTCAAATAGCAAAGCCCAGAAGTAAACAGGGTTCCAGTTCAGAGTTCTTTGGCTTGAGAATTTGTGATTCATAAGAAACTTTGGTGCTTCAGATGTTTCCATGCTCTTAAATAACACATGGAACTTTGTGGGAAATGGACATTCAGTACTGTGGCTGAAATTCAACTCTTCAAAGTTGGCTCCCCAGGCTGTGGAGTCTGGGCAGCCCTCGGGGTCAGCTAACATGGTACCTTCAGCCTTGGGCTGGCAGGGAATGGCAGAATCTGAGAAGTTCACCTCATTTCAGCTAACACTTCAGATGGAATTTCTATCCCAGATTTAGAAAACCTTCAGCTATCATCCAGTCACCCTGGCTACCCCTGAGAGCCAGTGGAGAGAAACAGACATTCCTGGAGGTGCTTTGGCCTCTTCTCAGACTGGGGTGAGCTGAAGGAGCTGAATCACTTTCTGGATTGTTGAGGAACAAGATCATATCACATCATCCCAGAATGGGCATTAAATGTCTGACAGCCTTGTAGGCTATCTGCAATTGGAAGTCTGGTCAATAGCTGTTGTGGGCTTGCCCCACGAGTGGCATGAGTCATATTTTCTTACACCTTGAGCACTTACTGCCTGGCCCCTGAAGCCAAGAGTTATAGTGTGACACCCAAAATGCTTAAAAAGTGTAAAAGTATCAAGATTTATAGGGAAGGCTGCATTTTCAATGACTTGTAGCTTCTGTACAGCAACTTAACTGGAGAGCTGAGATATTAGAGGTAGTAAATTTTCCTTCACATTTCTTAGTTCTTCCTTCTGTGCAGGGACTGAGCAGCTGGGGTTAGATAATTACTGACATCATGACATCCCAGCCTAATTTCTGTAGGTGCTGATTATCTGTAATGCACTGAACCCAAAAGGTGGTGGTGTGTCTGCACTCCTGCAAACTGTGGCAGAAACTCTTAAAACAAAAACGGGACCTTCGTCTTTTCTGAAGTGGCATCACCCTCTGTACTCAGAACTGCTGAGGCCACACCTTGAGGACTGGATTTAGTTTTGGGGCCCTCACTGCAACAAAGACATTGAGGTGCTGGAACAGGTCCAGGGAAGGACAACAAAGCTGGTGAAGGGGGTCTGGAAAACAGGTCTGGTGAGGAGCAGCTGAGGGAACTAAGGGTGTTTGGCCTGGAAAAAGGAGCCTGAGGGGAGACCTCATTGATCTCTAGAACTCCTTTAAAGAAAGTTAGAATGAGGTCAGTTTACTGTCCACAGTAACGAGTGACAGCATGAGAGGCCTCAAGCTGCACCAGGGGAGGCTTAGGTTGGATATTAGAAGCAGCATCTTGAGTTAAAGGATTCTCAGTGACTGGAACAGGCTGCCCAGGGATGTGGCTAAATCCTCATCCCTGGAGGTGTTTTAAAGAGGCAGAAACATGGCGCTGAGGGGCATGGCTTAGCCTCAGACTTAGCAGACTTAGATAATAGTTGGAGTCAAGATCTTAAATGTCTTTTCCAAAAAAAAACCCCTATTCTATGATTCTCTAATGATCTGGTGACATCCCAGCACATGATGACACTTCACCAACAATTATGTTTTCTTGAGAGCTGTTAGTAAATTCATGTTGCAATTACAGATACGAATGAGTACATGGGAGGTACCTATCAATTAAACAGCTGGATGCAAACAGCTGAAAACATTTCAGTGAGCTTTGCTGTCAGTCATAGTTGTGGCAGCTCAGAAAAAGCCACCCCCACCCCATGCTGTACAGCTACTGTGCATACATACAACTATGTTTTAAACTACTACATGTACTTGGCCACTGTATTCTAATGTGAATTATCATGCAGGACGGTGTAGGTGTAGCACAGAAGGAAATGGAAGGTGCACATGGTTTCGGTGGAAGCATGGAAGAGATCTTAAAAATTAAAATGCTTTGCACTTCCCAAGCTCCCAGCAGATTTTCAGCTATTTAAGGCTGTGTGTATGTTTCAGCATGAGTCTTTTCATTTCCATTTATCTCAGATTGGGCTTTTTTGAACAGAGGGACTGTGAGATGGAACTTTGTGAGTCATCCATTTGGCTCACTCAGGCTTTGAGGATAAGAATACCAGCCTTAGGTATCAGTAGCCCTTGATATCTAGCCAAGAAGAGGAGCAATAATCAGATGTAAAATCAGCTGTGAAATGATAAATTTGAAAGATTAGGGAGAAATATGAAAGGAAAATACAAAGAGGGACAGCTGATCTCCACTGGTATTACTCTCCCATGTGCTCCTGGGCACAAGGTAGTCTTTCAAGCTTAGAAGCTTTTTGTGGATGGGATAAACAATAGGATAGACACTAAAGCTAGGACAGGTTTTGATCTTGGCTTCACATGGAACAGATTTTGATTTTAGCTCCTCACCACTAGGAACTGTGATTCATGTAGCCCATTTTTCTGTTTGCCCCAGTGAAATCATGAACTTGCAGAGAGTGCAGGTTAAAGCCTAGCTGCTGAACTACAAGCTTCAGACTGTTGGAGACAGGAGAGAATCTCTATATACAGGACTTTTGAGATGGTCTTTTCCTTTGAAACAGTATCTTTTTCTTTCATCTTCTCTGTAGTTTAAATATGAATACAAATAAATCTGTGTGCATCTTGCAAATGCCCCTTATGATGAGGAGCAATGAATAATCTTAGCTGTTTGAAAGCCTGCAGTGGTCCTGCCAATGCTACCTATTTTTGTCTTAGTAGAATCTTCCTCAGAGAAGTAGAAAGGTTGAGGAGGAACATTAAATACTTCAATTTTGCCTTTTTTTTCTCCTTCAAGATAATTTCATACTGGGGGAGTCCAAGAGGGTGGGGTCATAGCAAATCACAACTGGCTTCTGAGCTTCTCTGAAGTCCAGAGATGTAGAAGGATCATTTCTACTTCAAAAGCTGGATATTTTTAGTGAGCAGGAAGGCTTTTATCAACAAAAAGATGTCCATAGCACTCACAAGCTGAGCCCATATCTGCAGGAAAACATTCTTCTTCTCAGCCACTGGATACTGAAGAAATGAGAAAAAATGATTTACTGTAAAAAAGGGGGGAAAAAGAGAATCTTTCTTCATCCCTCTGTGATCAGTCACTTGAGGACAAACACACTTGGATGTGCTTTCATCTGGACAGTGGTTTCATCTGGCAGCTAAAAATATCTTCTGGGTGGCTGCCCCTCGAATCATGAAGTCAGTGTTGGTTGCTGTGATCTTTTCTTTGGTTTGTGTACAAAACTTGCAGTTGTGCTGGACAGGAATCATAGAATTGTTTTGGTTGGAAAGGACTTCTAAGATCATTGAGTCCAACTGTCAGCCTAACACCACCATGGCCATTAAACCACATCCTGAGGCGCTGTGTCCACAGGTTTCTTGAACACCTCCAGGGATGGTGACTCCATCACCTCCCTGTTCCAATGCCTGAACATTGTCCATCCAGAAGTTTTTCCTAAGATCCAACCTAAACCTCCCCTGGCACAATTTCAGGCCATATCCTTTCCTTCTGTCACCTCACAGGGAGAAGACACCAACCCTCACCTCGCTCCAGCCTTCTTTCAGGGAGGTGTAGAGAGCAATGAGGTCTCCCCTCAGCCTCCTTTTCTCCAGATTAAACAACCCCAGTTCCCTCAGCTGCTCCTCACCATGTCTGTTCTCCAGACCCTTCACCAGCTTTGTCGCCCTTGCAGAAGTGTGATGTCAGGAGACTGAGCTCTACCTAGGAATTCACAGCTCTTGAAGAGAGCAGCATGGCCCTACACAGAGCATGCAAGAGAACAGGATCTCTCTGGCCAGGCTTCCACCTGTCTGGGATTGCCTCCAGCCTCTGAGCTTGCTTCAGCTTCAAGCTGACTTCAGAATCCCCTCCAAATCAAGTTTTCAGTCTGTGGTTCATTCAGGGAATAGGGAAGCTGGTGTGGAAACTCCTTTGTAACTGCATTGCCATTCCACCATGGCTTCTCTCTCAGTGCAGAATCTGTGTTGGTCCTTTGCCCCTCAGCTGTTTGCTTTCTGAGCTGTGGTGTGTGTGTCACTGGCTACTCCTTCTCTGCCATGGTTGTCTTTGCTGACATAGGCCCAGGTAGATACATCTGATGTCATCAAAAAGAGAAACTAACACTGCAATGCCTATGTGTTCTTTTATTTCTGGAGCATATTTGACAATCACAGGTTCATAGGATGTTAGGGGTTGGAAGGAACCTCTGGAGATCTTCATGTCCAACCCCTTGCCAGAACAGGACCATAGAATCCAGCACAGGTCACACAGGAACATGTCCAGACAGGGCTTGAAAGTCTCCAGAGAAGACGACTCCACAATCTCCCTGACCCTCACAGTAAAGAAGTTCTTCCTCATGTTGGGGTGGAACCTCCTGTGCTGTCGTTTCCATCCATTGCCCCTTGTCCTATCTCAGGGCATGGGTGAGCAGAGGCCCTCCCTTCCTTCCTGACACCCAGCCCTCAGATATTTATAGACATTTATTAGATTCCCCTCTCAGTCTTCTCCTTTCCAGACTAACCTGCCCCAGGTGTCTCAGCCTTTCCTCAAAAGACAGTGTTCCAGGCCCTTCTTGTAGCACTCTGTTGGACTCTGTCATGTAGATCCCTGTCCCTCTTGAACTGGGGAGCCCAGATCTGGATGCAATATTCTAGGTGGGGCCTCACTAGGGCAAAGTAGAGGAGATGTAAGTCCTACTCCAGGACTTTGATGTCCTGCTTAGAGCACTAGTACAGTAAAGCAAGAGGGATTTTCTAAAAGCAGTATGATTTTGATTGTTTAAAAACAGCCTTCATCTCTGGAAAACATATCAATTTTTTTCTCTTTTGTGGCTTAATGATTTGCTGTTATGACAGACTTAATCCATCTGATGAGTCCATGTTCAACATTCTGGCAAATATCACCAGCCCTGGAGTGTTTTCTTACTGGGTTGTTGTTTTTGTTTTTTTTTTTGGTGTGTTTATTTCATTCTGATGAAAATCTGGGAATCATAGATCTTGTTCTGGAAGAAAAAGGAACTCTTCCGACACAGATATTAAAAGCCACATGTTTCATTTACTGCATGTGAAATCATCTTTTCATTGTGACAATAAAAGGGAGAAGTTCTTGAACAAAAAGCCCAGCTAGGTAATGGATGCAGAAGTTCCAGAGAGAAAAAGGGAAAGCTTGATCACAAAAAAAATCACAGGGCAGATGGGAAGCCTGTTTGTAGTGATCCAAAAGACAAGTCCTGTGCCTCCTTTCTAAAAGCAACCCATGCAATGCCCATTTGTTGGGCTGCAAGATCAAGATCTGCTTTCCATAACTCACTTCTTGCTTCTGAATTTCCAGTTTGCATTCTTTAATGTCACTTGTCTGCCAGATATTCTAAGCCCTTTGAAGTGCAGCAGCATGGTCTATTTTCAGGCTTTACTCCCATGCAGAGTTCCAGGATGCACTGCAAGGCTTTGGGGGAGGGATTTGTCCCCTGATAAAGGTGAAACATGTTGCTAAGTACTATAAAATAATGAATAAAAAAGAAAGCAGAGAGATTCTAGGCTAAAAAATAATATATATATATATGTATATGTATATAAAATAAAAACTAGTCTTGCATGTGATGTTGAGTCTGCTGAAGAGGATCAGTATTTAACAAGCACTGTTTTGGTTCTTTTTTTAGATTTCAGTACCTGATTCTGTGAAGTAAATGCCTGGAGCAGTAGAACTAACCATTTCTGGTCCTTAGAAGGTGCAGGTCAGAGCTGATCCTATGGAGTTGTATAGAATCATGAAACTGTTTCTGTTGGAGAAGACCTCTGAGGTCATCAAGGCCAACTGTCAACTGCTGTGGCCATGAAACCACATCCCAAAGTGCCATGTCCATACAGTTCTTGAACTCCTCCAGGGATGGTGACTCTACCACCTCCCTGGGCAGCCTGTTCCAATCCCTGACCATTCTTGCAGCAAAAAAAACATTTCCTAATCTCCAATCTAAACCTTTCCTGGTGTCACTTGAGGCCATTTCCTCTCATCCTATCACTTTTTATCAGGGAGAAGAGACCAACCCCCATCTGGCTCAAACCTCCTTTCAGGTTGTTGCAGAGAGCTTCCTTTTCTCCACACTGGACAACCTCAGTTCCTTCAGCTGCTCCTCACCAGACCTGTTCTCTTCAACCAGCTTGTTGCCCTTCATCTGAACCCTCTGCAGCCCCTCAATGTCCTTCTTGTAGTGAGGGGCCCAAAACTGAACACAGTATTCGAGCTGTGGCCTCACCAGTGCTGAGTACAGTGGGACAATCATTTCCCTGCTCCTGCTGGTCACACTACTCCTGATCCAAGCCAGGATGCTGTTGGCCTTCTTGGCTACCTGGGCACACTGCTGCCCCATCTTCAGCCAGCTGTCAACCAGCACCCTCAGGTCCTTTTCTGACAGACAACTTTCCAGCTACTCTACCCAAGTCTGGAGCATTCATGGAGTTATTGTGACCCAATTGTAGCACTTGGCACTTGTACCTCTCCTATTGCAGGAAGGGCAAGGAAACCTCTTAAGTGATGCTGTAACCACTGCTGCTTCATGCTGGTAGCTTTAGTACACTGCTAGACCCTGCTTATGTTCTGGGATGCTTTCTTAATGCATCCTTTCTTAATGCATCCTTTCTTAATGGGAGCACTTGCAGGAATGACTTGGAACATGCAAGTTACTGCAATAAGTCGTCCAGTGGCATGCTCGAATACTTTGTGTGTCAGGACAACTCAGAATGTTGTTCATACAGCACTTTTAATAACAGTCTAGTGCCAGGCAGGACATCACTACCTGCTCTCCAAAGGATCATTTGTAATGAGCAATGTTGTCCTCACAACTGCTGCTGTCAGATCAACTTCGAGTCATCAGCTGAGGTGACACGCCCAAGGTCAGACTTTATCTCTGTGTGTTCTTACTGCTGTGTAGGCTGATAGGAATCTTCTCCAATACCCCCACAGAGACAGAGCATTCATGTCCATGACAGCTCTTCAATGCCAGGTAAGAATCCTGGTTTTCCTGCAGTGTGATCTTTGAGTGGTCAGTCTTAGCAGGAGGGCCTTGACCATAGAATGGTTTGAACTGGAAGGGACCTCAAAGATCATCTAATTCCATGGGCAGAGACACCTTCCACCAGACCATGTTACTTGTGGACTCATCCACCCTGGCCTTAAACACCTCCAGGGAGGGGAATTAATTTATTCATTAATAGTAAAATTAAAATGAAAAGCTTGTGTGCTTTCAACTGTTGTCTATTAATTTGTATTTATCATTCTAACTAATCTTAGACCTTACCTAAATAGAGCAGTTGTTCAATCATGCAGCTATGTAGAATGTCAGCCTTTGGACACCCTGTGGTGTTCAGTAGAAATGCTAAGGGGAGTGCTAAGATGTGCTGCTGAACCCCTCCAGCTCGCTCAGCAGAGACACCATCAGAGGATGGCTTCTAACCAAGGGAAAATGCACCATACAAATGGATTCAGATTGCATCTGAAGGAAAACTGTTGCTGGACAGGTGTCTTCCTCTGCTGTTCCCATGGGAGAGTTTGACAGGACTTGCACATTAATAAATACTTTGTTTCATTTCTATTTTGGGGCTGTTTTCCATGAAATCTCTCAAGATCAGCAGAGGGTTCTTCTGTCTCCCTGATGATTCTGAAGTTCCCTGTAAGTCAAAATGCTGCAAACACTTTACAGCCTCCTCTAGTTTCAGCTGAATCTCACTGCCTGTGCCTCAGATAACCACGGAGCAGATTTCCCTGAATGTCACACCAGGATTGGAATTTATTCCCGTCAGTGTTACACAAGCTCCTTATACTCTCTGTGACTTTGTCTCTTTGCATTTCAATAGTTAAAGACGAGGTTTCATGTCCTTCATGAGATGTGACAGATCTAACTAAGCTCTTTAAGTGGCTCTCTAATTTCAGGCTGGTTTGCATGACATTGATGGTGTAATTCAGCACTACAATTCTGAGCTTTTTCATCTCTCTTTTGTAGCACACATTTCCATAACCTACTTGTATCATACAAAAGGAAAAGGAAAAAATCATTTCCTATGGCATTTTTTTTTGTTTTGGACTGAAGATTTAATTTACCAATTGCATCCATCTCCCTTCTCCCTGTACAGTATTGTAAAGAGGCAGAGTTGTCAGCACAGGGAATGTGGGTTTTCTTGCACTTCCCTGTGATGTGTCTGGAGGTTGTAGGCAGAGAAAGCATTTTTGTCTGGATGAAATGGGTCTGATCCAATACAGCATGACTCAGGCCTAGCTTGGCCAAGTCATATGGCCTCCAAGGGCTTTATTTCCCCATCTATAAGATGAAGATAATGTACTGGCCTCTTTTTTAAAGTGATACCAGATTTATAGAGGTGAAGCACTCACAAAGATTTTTTTTTTTTTTTTTTTTTAATCATGTCCTGCATCCCTGGAGCTTGAACTAAAGGTGGAAGTATTTGTTCTGCCTGAAATATCTGCTTTGTATTTATTTTTAGAAGATGGCATGGATTTTGAGGTTCAAGGAAACACTTGCTTCCTGCATTTGAGAGCAGCTCTCTTGCTTTGCTGGCCCTTTCCAGCATCAAGCTCTCTCAGATACTGGAGAGGTTCTGGCATGATTCATCCTGGAGCTGCTCAGGGGAGCAGAATTGGAAGGTAAGGAGATTTTCCCACTTCTGATCCCATTTCTGGCTGAGACTAAAATACCACATGTGGCTTAGTTTCTGTATCTCTTAAGCTGAAGACCAGCACTCTTAGTGCACCTAATTCACAAACCAGTTTGGGGGCTTTAGAAGACAGCCTGATGCATATTTCCTGATTACTATGTGCAAAATAATACCAAGAACAATCAATATGAGAAACAGCAGTTAACAGAACAAAAATCTTACTACTGCCTGATGATGGCCAGGTGGCCAAGAAGGCCAACAGCATCCTGGCCTGCACCAGGAACGGTGCCACCAGCAGGACCAGGGAACTGGTTGTCTCCCTGTATTTAGCACTGGTGAGGCCAAACCTTGAGTACTGGATTCAGTTTGGGGCCCTTGCTCCAAAACAGACATTGAGATGCTGGAGCATGTCCAGAGAAGGGCAAACAAAGCTGGTGAGGGGATTAGAGAACAGGTCTGGTGAGGAGCAGCTGAGAGAACTGGGATTATTTAGTCTGGAGAAGAGAAGGCTGAGGGGAGACCTTCTAAAAGAACTCTCCAGGAAGGGTAAAACTAAGAAAAAAAAAAAATCTTGTGTTAGCACTTCAAAGTGGTTCAGTAGCATCCTGTGATAGGGTAAGGGGCAATGGACAAGGCTGAACAAACCCACCTGTCTCAGCCTTTCCTCACAAACTAACCAAACTCTCTAAGAAACACCATTAGCTACCTGATGTCATTTTGCTACATACAATATTTCATTAGAATTGTTCCCTACCAAGCTTTGATGCATTGTGAAATGGCTTTGTGAGGAGCCAACCTCCTCCACAGGGATTAAATCTGCAAACATTTCTGTATCAGGTATAGACACATGAATCAAGGCTATGCAAATGGATGCAGATAGTCAGCTTCTAGAAATGGTTACACTCTTCAGCTTCAGCTCTGTGTGGGAGGCTGTTATTGAAATAATTTCCTCCCATGGAGAGGAACAACATACACATTTTGTCTTGCCAAAAAAGACCAGAGAGGAGAACCACATGCCTGGGACTTGGGAGGAAATGCTAGGAGTCCGGGCTGCTACCTTGGGTTGGGTTGGGTTGGAAAAGACCTTTAAGATCATCAAGTCCAATCAACAACCTAACACTACCATGGTGGTTCAGAGGACAGCCTGGTTAGAAGCCTACAGAGCCTCTCTAATCCTGGAGAGGATAACATTGGATGATGCTAAAGAGTGTAGGTTATTCTACAGGTGGTGGAGCAGGTTGCCCAGGGACCTTGTGGCTGCCTCCTCCCTGGAGATGTTCAAGGCCAGGTTGGATGAGGCCTTGAGCAACCTGGGCTAGCTGAAGGTGTCTCTGCCCATGGCAGGGAGGTTGGAACTAGGTGGTCTTTGAGGTCCCTTCCAACCCAAACCATTCTATGATTCAATGATTCATACTACAAGTGGCTCTGATAAGGCATGTTCCTTAGAGACAGCCTACATTAAAAACCCAAAACCCAACAAAATCCAGTCCACAACACAGGCTTCGGAAAAGCGTCGAGGAACAGCGCAACCTCCAGACCACTTCTAAGGTTTTATGTGTCTGGCTGCTGAAGTACAGCAAATGGAAAGGGTTCTGTTGACTCCAATGTGAAATTTGGGCTGCTATTCCCAAATTAGGCTGTATGAGAATTTCCTACAGACCAGGCAGCCCAAGATGTTAGAAGGGTTTCTTGCCAAATTTCCCCACTCACCCCCTCATTCCATACCCTATCCAGCACTCAGCAGATGACGAAGCAAGCTCCATGTACCAATTCTCTCCCAAAGACCTGGAGCAATTGTTCTTTCCTCTGTTCATGGATAACAAACCATGTTTTCCAGTGTCACAGGGGTCTGAAACAATGCCAGCACCATCACCAATGCTGCTCTGTCATCAGTCCCCTGTTTCAACACAGCCTGAAAGGACCCAACCCTTTTTGTTCCCGCAGACTGAAAGAAAAACCCACATGCACTGCTGTGACAGGGAAAACCCTGGGGTTATTTCAAAGCTGAGATGGAAGAGCACAAAAAAGCCCCAAAGAACTGAAACTTGAGTTATGGTGTAAGATAAATTTGTAAGTTTTCCATGACCAGACTTGAAATATATACAGTATTGTAGGTCAGGACCATTCTTAGGGAAGGACAAGCACTTACCTCCATGTGGTGCTAGTTTCAAGAGCTCAGAACATTTCAGGCTAAAGGAGGCACATGAGGAGGGACCTACTGATGGATGGAGGAGTCCTTGTCCAGATCAAGACTGCAGGCCCTGCTGCAACAAGGAAAAGGCTAAGAGAAAAAGTCAGTTAGATGTTAGTGACCTTGCCTTTGAGGAAGGAAAGGAAGGACCCCAGAAACCTAGATTCAGAGTTCAGCCCCTGTAGTAGTTTAGCCCAGGCCCGGTGCCAGTTCAGGTAGAGAAGCCTCCCCCTGCCTCCCCTCCCCAGTTACAGCCAAGGTTGGCCCATTCACTGCTGCCAGTGCCCAGGAACCACAGCACTGTGCGTGCAGTGCAGGCAACAGAAGTGCTCCCACACCACCTCTCTGGTGCATGGCTGTGACCCCTTCCTAGGCATCCCCCTCTCCCTGCTTGGGTACCTCTGCCCTGGCACAGCTTCTTCTCTTTAGCCCCTAAGTATACGAGGCTGTGAGCCAGAACACAGCCAAAAGAAGCATTTTAAGAGCCAAGTACTGGAATCTATAACCATGAGTTAAGCAAGGCACACCCAGAGGGTTAGCTCAGCCAGGTATGGTAACACAGCATGCTACCAGCACACTCCATACATCCCTTCCTCTCCCCTTCTTTTCAAGACCATAGAAAAGTGAACACTTTTCCTTCCCTTGCTTCCCTGTACTGTGGAGTGTTCTGGCCTCCTGCAAAGCACCACATCCTGCTTGGAGCATTCCACTTTTGCTGCTCGTGCAGGGTCTGTGGAGCACAGCAAGGCTCTGTGATCTGCCGGTGTTATTCACACTTGGTTTTACAGGAAGGACCATCTGGTCCTCAGCTGCCCAAGTGCCTATGTGCCTGCCCTCCTGCACCTGTTCACACTGTAATGTGGCCTCTCCCTGCCAGGTGCTCTCCCATCAGAGGTCTTCCTGAGCGAGAGGAGGACAGGACACAGCACATCTCCTGAAGCAGTGGTGGGTCAGACACCTCCCAGATCTCTGTTCTTAAGGAGGAATAAATCTCAGCTCAGGGGACCAGCAGATAACTGCCTGGCTCTTGAGAGCTACCTCTCCCTATAACAAGCAACTGCATCAGTGATCAAATGGAAAGGTCAGGTCCAGCACCTGAGCTGCCACTGATGATGTCACTGCTCTTGGAAGCTCACTTACCCAAACCTTAGAGCCATTTCCAAGATGCTTCTACCCACAGTCATTCACAGGTAAGCCAACAACCTGCTGGCCACTCAGATCTGACTACCTTAGCTCTGGGTTTCTCTGGGCAAACTAAGCCATCAACCTCTAAAAATCATCTAAGTGACTTGCTTTGGGACTTCCCCAGGATACCAGCATGCCCATACTGGACAGACTGGACACAGCCACATGCTCTGTGAATTGTTTAACAACATAACAGCTAAGCTACCTTCAACAATGCCCAATTAAAGGAGGCCTTAAAATGAGTCTGTGTTCAGGGGTAAAACCTCTAGGGAAACTGGTGCTACTGGAGGAGTCACTCTGAAGGGACTAGGAATATCTATGTGCCTTAGAGTGAGTGTCAGGAGGATGGAGCTCAGTGGTGTCCAGGGACAGGCCAAGGGGCAGTGGACACAAACTTGAACACCAGGATGTGGAAGCAAAAAATTCTTCAGTTTGTGGGTGGCAGAGCACTGGACCAGGCTGCCCAGACCAGTTGTGAAGTCTCCTTCTCTAGAGTCCCTCAAAACCCACCTGGACATGTTCCTGTGCACTGGAGAGGTGGTGGAATCTCCAGGGTAGCGGAGTTATTCAAAACCCACTGGGATGCCACCCTGTGCAACCTGCTCTAGGTGGACTTGCTTTGGCAAGGGAGTTGGACTAGATGATCTCCAGAGATCCCTTCTAACCCCTATCATTCTGTAATTCTGTAAGGGAGAGGGAGAAACCTCTGTGATTTGTGATTAACTTTGTCAAATATCCTGTTACTACTCTAAAGGAACTTAGGCAATCTGAGTTCCAATAACAAATGGCTTCAAGGATGGCCAAAAATTAAAAGTAGGAGTAAATGACTTGTAATTTACTAATAAAAGAGCTGTAACTGTCAATACCAGGAGAAACAAAAAAGTCTATGAACATAAACAAGGAGAATGAAGCAACAGACCTGCCTGACCAAATGGTAATCTATCATTATACTGCAGTCCTACCTCAAGAGAAACATCTGGAGAAACCTCTCAAGATCACACACACACACACACACACACACACACACACAGAGTAGATCTTGCAAGGGAAAGCCCTGGGGGAAAAGAACAGGCTAGAAGCAGACGGTTTCCTGAGCTAAGCAACATTTGTTCTCACATCTTCTAGGAGAGGGTGAAATTTTCCCTGGCATTCAACTGGAAACTAGGAACACACCACTCTTTGTTCTTCCACCTCTCACGAGGAAGTCACACAGACTAAAGGTTTGCTCAGCAAATACATTATTTTTTTTTTTTTTCTTTCCAGACAGTTTTATCTTCACATTAGCTGCCCCTTTCTCAGCAGCACACTGGATGAAGACAGCTTAGCTGTTCATTTGCTGCACTTCACCCTTCACTTGTCAGGGAAAAAACTCCCCCAAACTCTCAGGGTTGGAGTGAGTGGCTTGCTGTCACCCCAACATAAATATATTTAGTGTCACCCTCTTGGCTAAGTGATGCTTTAGGCATTTGTTTGGGAGGTGGGTAGGCAGAAAGAATTTAAAGTCTTAGCACCAGCCTTCTTCCTCTCATTTCAGGGAAGCAAACTCCCTTTTCCATGATGCCTAAGAGCTGGCCCAGAATGTCTCCTTCCCTGCCAGCAGCATTTGGGAAGGGCTCAGGCAGCAAAAGCACTGCAGGCCTTGTTGCCCCAGTGCAACCCTCCCCCTGAGCAGGAAGAGAGAGCTTCACACCTCATGTTCACTGACACCTTGTCTGCTGTCACCACCACAAAGCTGACATCTGTCTAATAATGGTGTCTCCCTTAGGACAGCTGTTCACACAGCTTTTAAAGTGAATGGAGAGGACACAATTAGAAGTTCCTTCCTCATCTGTAAAGAAGAATTGATTTCCCCCTACTGAGGCAGACTACCTTTTAGAAGCACCACCTCCTGCCATTGCAACTAATCAAGAAGCAAGCACAGATGGCTTGGTAAGTGACTTAATTTTAAAGCAGCTGATTAGCAGAGAGTCCCACTGTAAATAACAGTTCAATATCTGGCTTCTAGAACTAACCTGATCAGCAGCTCTTCTCACAGCTCAGCTGATTTTGGACATGACATCTGTGCTTTGATGGCCAGAAACGGCAGCTTTATTATAAATTCATTCCTTAAGCAAGGGCTCTTAAAGAGCTGCTTTGAACATTCTCACCTGCTCAGCTTTGAGCCCTCACTACAAGAAACACATTGATGTGCTGGAGAGGGTTTGGAGAAGGGTTCAAAGGTGGTGAAGGGTCTGGAGAACAGGTCTGGTGAAGAGGGGCTGAGGGAGCTGGGGTTGTTTAGACTTGAGAAAAGGAGGCTGAGGGGAGATCACATGGCTCTCAACTCCCTGAAAGAAGGTTGGAGGGAGGTGGGGGTTGGTCTCCTTTCCCTAGTAATGAGTCATAGGACAAGACAGAATGTCCTCAAGTTGCAACAGAGGAGCTTTAGTTTTGGTATTAGAAGAAACTTCTCGACTGAAAAGGTTCTCAAACACTGCAATAGGCTCCCCAGGGAGGTGGTTGAATCCTCATCCCTGGAGGTGTTTAAAGGCTGCAGAGATGTGGTGCTGAGGGACACCAGCCTTGGTACAGTTATATAGTGGTTGGACTCAATGATCTTAAAGGTCTTTTCCAATCAAAACAACTCTGTGATTCTAGAAATGGCAACATTAAAACATGTGATCATTTACAGGCCCAAGACTATAGCTGGGAGGCTTAATGCCTGGAAAATCTATGCCAGCATCTTCCTGCTGTAAGCCTTAATTGGCACTTCTGATGTTCTTTAAGGAAAAATAAAAGAGAGTCTGTCCTCAAAGTGACATAAAAAAAGTGCAGAGAGCTGCTGAGTACTTCTGAGGAAAATACATATGGTCAACACTATTCATCAGCTTGGTTTCCAAAGCATGGGTGGCCAGTATCTGCCCTTCAGAAGCCAGTGACTAACTTCAAACCATTCTGAAAAGCTGTCAGGGAGAGAGGACTTTCCAAGGTAATTAAGTTCTTGCAAGCTCTGTGAAAATCAGTGGCTGGGAAAGAGACCCAAGTTATGCCCCAGTGAGGAAAGGGGGCAGAAAGATGCCCTTGCCTCTTGCCTGGTGGAGATAATGTCAATCAACAAGGGAACAGGGACACTGGATCTAGAGGAGGTGTACGACGTTAATGGGAAACAGAACTTTAACCTTAGATCCACATTTCACAGCCCTTGTTTTAAACACAGAATCACATAATCATAGAATGTGAAGGGTTAGAAAGGACCTTGAAAGATCATTGAGACCAACCCCCCTGCCAAAGGAGGACCACCTAGAGAACAGGTCATGCAGGAATGCATCCGGGCAGGTTTTGAAGATCTCCAGAGGAGACTCCACAACCTCTCTGGGCAGCCTGGTCCAGGGCTCTGTGACTCTCATAGTGAAAATGTTTATCCTTACGTTCATGGGGAACCTCCTCTGCTCCAGCTTTCCTCAGGATTTGTCAAACCCAGATTTTGTAACTGATTCAGTTTCTACTGGGGCACCTTTTCTGCAGCAGAAGTCCCTGGGAAGACCACGTCCTCCTACCAGTTACCAAGATGTAAGAGGGAGCAGAACCCTACCAAGGCTAGAGTGCAAACTGCACATCTCAGCTGCTCTGATAAAAAACCACCAACCACCAGCTAAGCAGAGGTATGTTCACATGGCATGTTAGAAGAGCATGAAAGTAACCACAAATGTTCTGAGTTTGTGGTCACCATCAGCACACAGAACCCCATCTCCAGTCATTGCCTTAGGCTCTGACATGCTCAGTGCCATGAACCATTACCAAAACCCTCCAGAACTTCCAAACACTTTTCTCTTCAGCAAACAGAGTTTTGCCATTTTTCTGACACTTCAGGACAAGGTGTTGTGATCCTTTGTACACAGCAACACCAAAGGAAGTGTCAGAAAAACATCAATGTCACTACAGACCACTGGGATTTGTCATCATGTATTGCAGTCAGCTGCAGAAGTAGTAAAGTCTTACAACAACAGTCTAAGGTTCTTTACCAACATCTGCTACCAAAAAGGGTAATTTCACTCTGATCCAATTATCTCATAAACCTTTGTGGTTTGATTTCATCCAATCAGCACTGAAACACAGACTTTCCAAACAAGGCAATAGAGAGCAAATGTTTTAAATCCAGAGTGCAGCTTTAGATATTTTGTAATACAGTAATTACAGAGCAATTCCTTCAGACAATAAAGGCTTCATTGTGTTAACAATGCACCAAATCTGTGCAAACTAGCAGAGACAAGTTCAACTTGAAGAGAGAGAAATCTACTGCAGAAGCACAGCATCCAGCTTTTTAGTCAAGAAAATTAAAGGGAGCAGCAAGTGTCACAGCATCACAGAATGGTCTGGGTTGGAAGAGACCTTAAAGATCATCCAGCTCCAATCCCCCTGCCATGGGCAGGGACACCTTCCACTAGCCCACGTTATTCAAGGCCTCATTCAGCCTGGCCTTGAATACCTCCAGGGAGGGGTCATCCACAGCCTCCCTGGGCAACCTGTTCCAGTGTCTCACCACCCTCACTGGAAAGAATTTCTAATCTCCAGTCTAAATCTGCCTTCCTCCAGCTTCAATCCATTCCTTCTCATCCTATCACTATAAGCCCTTGTAAGAAGTCCCTCCCCAGCTTTCTTCTAGGCCCTCTTCAGGTACTGGAAGGCTGCTCTAAGGTCTGCATGGAGCTTTCTCTTCTCCAGGCTGAACAGCCCCAGCTCTCTCAACCTGTCCCCATAGGAGAGTTCTCCACCCCTCTGATCATCTGTGTATCCTCCTGTGGACCTGCTCCAACAGTTTGTTGTCCTTCTTGTGCTGTGGGCACCAGAAGTGGACACAGTACTCCACAAGGGGCCTCAGCAGAGCAGAAGGGCAGAACCCCCTCCCCGTGCTGCTGCTCTCCCTGCTCTGGATGCAGCCCAGCACACAGCTGCCTGCTGGGCTGCCAGTGACCTTTGCTGGCTCCTGGAGAGTTTGTCATCAACTGACACCCCCAGGTCTTTCTCCTCCAGACTGCTCCCGAGCCACTCCTTGCCCAGCCTGGATTTGTGCTACAGCACTGCAAGGATTTGCTTATAAAAGCTGAAATTTTTTACTTTGTCTCACAGAAATGTAACAGAAAATGGATTCCAACCATTGCTGCTTTACACTGTTACACCAACACAGACCTACAAGAATAGATTCCATCAGTATTTCTGATAAAATCATTTCTCTGGCTCATCTAATGCCTTATGCCACAAGCCATCACTTTCCCATAATGCTGTAACCCAGTAAATTGCTCATATTAATCATTTGGGAAGAGCAGGAAGACAGCAGTGAAAAAGTGCTGAAGTGCTTCTTTCCTAACTGCAGACACTGCAAGAAAACAGACCAGAAATGATGGTTTATGCCCTATGCTATCACTGCATCGGTTCCTGCATGCAAACCATGATCACTTCTGATAGGTGCCACAAGAGATTTCACTGAACCATAGGCTCACAGAATCAGTTTGGCTGGAAAAGCCCTTTAAGATCAAGTCCAACTGTTACCTAACCCTACCAAGTCTGGTGCAGCACACAGGGTCTTATTCTTAATTATTACCAGAGCTTCTCCTTTTTTTTTTTTTGGCAAGCACCAGATTGCCAGACCAATCCAAAGGCCCTTGGCCTTCACTCTCCTGCTGTTGCCTGTTATTTCACCCCAAATGTTCAGTTTCTTACCCCTTCCTGACACATTCCCTAACCACATGATGCAAATACTCAGCGGTTTGGCAGGTGGTAATTAAAAGAGCCTGGAAAAGCAAGGCTGGTTCTTTACATGCCAAACCCTGAAGTTCTGCAGCCAGGGGGAACTGCAGCTGCAGTCTGTGCTGAAGGTGACAATTAGAATTGAAAATGAGGAATGTGAGGAAGTGGCAGTAGGTAATGTGTGCTGGGAAGGGTAAAGTCTGGTAGCAGAAGATAATGAGCTCACGTGGCAAGCCGTGGGTAAGGAGAGGAAGATTTAGGATGAAGAAAATAACTGTGGTAGTGTTGCTGTCTCTTCACTAATTAAGATGCTCAGCCTATTAATAATGCTGCAGAAAAGGCAGAAGTTTCCAATTAAAATTTCTGCTTCCTGTTTGGAAAGGTGGTGTGTGATGAGTGTTTTCCAAGCCACTACCAACTGCAGAGGCAAAGCCTTAGCAGAAGTATTTTAATAAGCAGCCTATCTGCAAGTTTAGAGATGGCTGACCCAGCAGATCTTTAGCTAGCTTGAAAATGTCAATTATCCTGAGAAACCAAAGTGCTGCCCTGCAGAAGGGAAACTGGGATGAACCAGGTATGAGTACAGACCAAGTTCCAATATCCAAGCCATGGTGCAGAAGGGAAACTGGGATGAACCAGGTATGCATGCAGACCAAGTTCCAATATCCAAGCCATGCTGCAGAAGGGAAACTGGGATGAACCAGGTATGCATGCAGACCAAGTTCCAATATCCAAGCCATGCTGCAGAAGGGAAACTGGGATGAACCAGGTATGCATGCAGACCAAGTTCCAATATCCAAACCATGCTGCAGAAGGGAAACTGGGATGAACCAGGTATGCATGCAGACCAAGTTCCAATATCCAAGCCATGCTGCAGAAGGGAAACTATGGATGAAGTTCCAATATCCAAGCCAGGTGGGATGCATGCAGACCAAGTTCCAATATCCAAGCCATGCTGCAGAAGGGAAACTGGGATGAACCAGGTATGCATGCAGACCAAGTTCCAATATCCAAACCATGCTGCAGAAGCAGGAAACTGGGATGAACCAGGTATGATGCATGCAGACCAAGTTCCAATATCCAAGCCATGCTGCAGAAGGGAAACTGGGATGAACCAGGTATGCATGCAGACCAAGTTCCAATATCCAAGCCATGCTGCAGAAGGGAAACTGGGATGAACCAGGTATGAGTACAGACCAAGTTCCAATATCCAAACCATGGTGCAGAAGGGAAACTGGGATGAACCAGGTATGAGTACAGACCAAGTTCCAATATCCAAGCCATGCTGCAGAAGGGAAACTGGGATGAACCAGGTATGCATGCAGACCAAGTTCCAATATCCAAGCCATGCTGCAGAAGGGAAACTGGGATGAACCAGGTATGAGTACAGACCAAGTTCCAATATCCAAGCCATGGTGCAGAAGGGAAACTGGGATGAACCAGGTATGAGTACAGACCAAGTTCCAATATCCAAGCCATGCTGCAGAAGGGAAACTGGGATGAACCAGGTATGAGTACAGACCAAGTTCCAATATCCAAGCCATGGTGCAGAAGGGAAACTGGGATGAACCAGGTATGCATGCAGACCAAGTTCCAATATCCAAACCATGCTGCAGAAGGGAATCTTCCAGAAAAGCAGAGAGTTAAAATGTCATCACCACTGGCTAACAGCTGTTGTGAACACCAAGATTTGGTAGAACTCCTTTTGCTCTTCAGGGAGGTATTTGGGTGGTCAAGGTGTAACTGAACAGAATCAGTGCTTCCATAGGGCATTGCTGCAGCAACTCACTCACAAGCAGCATGATACCCTCTCAGTAAAACACCTACTGTGCCAGCAAGCCAGAAGCTCCCTCACTGGCTGCACATTGAGTGACTCAATGATCTTCGAGGTCCCTTCCAACCTTGGTAATACTGTGATACTGTGACTTCTGGAGAGGTTGTACAGATTTGTGATAGAAACTTTTTGGATGGAAAAGAGCTTTAAGATCAAGTCCAGCCATTCCTTTAACTCTACCCATGGCTGGTGCTAAACCATGTCCCTCAGCAGCACATTTCTGTGTCTTTTAAACAATGGGGATTCAACCACCTCCCCGTTCCAGCGTTCCTACCAGGAGTAACACACTTTTACTGCTCTCATAAAATCAGGCAGAAGGTGAAGCTGGGCAAAGCCACGCTCTTACATAGAGCAAAAGCAATGAAAACAGCTCATCAAGTTCAGCCAGCTCCCATTCAAGTACAACAGCAAAACCCTAAACCAGGAAAACATAAATGAGGCCAGAAAACAGGAGACAGCCCTGGGCTCTCCAATAAACTGTTCACAGGCTCATAGAATGGCTTGGGTTAGAAGGGACTTAAAAGATCATCTAGTTCCAACTCCCCACCATGGGCAGGGACACCTCCCACCAGCCCAGGTTGCTCAAGGCCTCATCCAGCCTGGCCTTGAACACCTCCAGGGACAGGGTGCCCACAACCTCCCTGGGCAACTTGTTCCTGTGTCTCACCACCCTCACTGTAAAGAATTTCTTCCCAATCTCCAGTCTCAATCTGCCCTCCTCAAGCTTCAATCCATCCTCAGTTTCAATTCTCACTGTGGTGTTGTGGCAAAAGCAGCTGAAAGGAATCATAAATAGGTTAAGTTGAAACGTGTAGAGTAAGAGAGGCTGGAAAATCAGCAAGACACCAGGAAGGGATGAAGAAAACATTTACAGTTGAAGACTACAGATCCACTTGCTTAGGCCCTCAGAAAGAACTTGCAGAGAAGCAAAGGCTATGCTCACACATTCTAATAATGACAGCTTATTGTTATTAGGAGGTACCCACACAAGTGGTAGATTTAGACTCTACTACAGCATTTACAACCAGGCAAACTCCTGAATGAAGAACTGAGTTCAGTCTGACTGACATGTAGTTTTCAGCCCTGCAACATCAGGCTATCTACTGTCATTTAGGACCCTTTAACCATGTGTCAGAAAGCGAAGTTTTTGTTCCCTGGGCAGCATTTAGCCAGATTTCAAACAGGCATCTCCGTCTATCAAGGAAAAGACAATGCAAAGAGCATCTAATGAGCTAGGTTGTATGAACAGTGCTTCAGAACCACACACAGAGCACCCCTACAATCACCAGCTGACCTACCTGGAGTGAAGTCCCTGCTTCCACCATGCCATTTACAGACACCAGTCAGAGAAAAATGGGGTTTCTGTCTCCACAGAGAGGACAGAAGCCCCAGCCTCCTACAATGGAGGAGGGGATGGTTCCACTGTGCTTAATGCTAAGACCAGCCAAGCACTGATGTTCTCAAAAGTGGCTCTGCTTCTGATGAATGGCACTCAGGCTCAAGAACTGCAAACCTTCCACCACCTCCAATCCTGCCTCCAGTTCTGGTGTCCCCAGCATAAGGGAGAACACAGAGCTGTTGGAGCAAGTCCAGAGATCCACGAAGATGATTCAAGGGCTGGAGCAGCTCTGCTGTGAGGATGAGCTCTGGCTGGGGTTGTTCAGCCTGAAGAAGTTTCCAGGGGGACCTTGCAGTATCCTTCCAATACTTGAAGGGAGCCTAGAGAAAGGCTAGAGAGTGACTTTTCATAAGGGTGTCTAGAGACAGGACAAGGCAGAATAGTTTAGACCGGGTCTTGGGAAGAAGTTCTACAGCACATTAAGCTGCAAAATGTGAGCTGCAGCATGGTTTTTTACTCAACATCCCTCAGAAAACCCATCACAAGCATGACATAAAGGAGAAGCTTCCAGACAAATCAAGGTGGGACTTTTCTGTACATTTTATTGGTCAGCAACTAGAAACATTACAGCAGCAATACAGACAGACTGACACACTAAAAATCTATACAGCGACCTTTTCTCTCCCAGTCTCCGTACCGCGTAGGTTCAGGGCCTTTTGGTCCACCCTTCTCTTTTGTCACAGGATTGATACCATCAGGGAATTCTGAAACAACAGAGAAAGTTAATCAAAATGCCCACACAACATTAGAAGGCTGACAAATGCAATGTCACAGAACCACAGAACTGTCAGGGCTGGAAGGGACCTCAAGGATCATCCAGTCCCAAGCTTCCTGCCAAGGGCAGGGACACCTCACACCACAGCAGGTTGCTCACAGCCACATCCAGCCTGGCCTTCAAAACCTCCAAGGATGAGGCTTCCACCACCTCCTTGGGCAACATGTTCCAGTGTCTCACCACCCTCATGGGGAAGAACTTCTTCCTAACATCCAACCTGAATCTCCCCATTTCTAGTTTTGCTCCATTCCCCCCAGTCCTATCACTCCCTGACACCCTAAGAAGTCCCTCCCCAGCTTTCTTGTAGCCCCTTTCAGATACTGGAAAGCCACAAGAAGGTCTCCTCAGAGCCTTCTCCAAACTGCACAGCCCCAGCTCTCTCAGCCTGCCATGTCTGACTCTGAGGTTCATTTCCAAATACAAACCCAATTCTCCTCTTTTTTTTTTTTTTTTTTAAAGGCAGCCTTGAGCTAAACATTTCCCACAGTCAGGCAAAAGTCATTTCAGAGCTTCCTTTATTTGACTACAGCCAGCAACATTAATCATCATATTCAGTTATGCAAATAGAAAAAAGGAACTCCATGCCCACAGGCACTAAAACCCCACAGTTTCTCATGAATTCACAGCAAGAACTTTTGTCCCTCAGGTATGCTGTCTGCACCTTCACTACACCTGAAGCACCAAGTCACTATCCTGTGCTTGCTCAGGGGATCTAATTTTAAGCACTCAGGTTTTAATTTTAGCTTGAACTTTAGTCAGGATTCTATTCTTCTGTTTAAAGCATCACATTTTCATGGATGCTGAAGAAGCAAGCATGTTGATATTCATCATCAACACCAGACTAGATACTACAGTCACAGAAGATGCCAAATAGCTAAATTGAGAGTATATTTTTTTACCCTCTAAAACTTCATCTAAGCTCACTGAGTCTGGATCTGGAGAACAGGTCTTGTGAGGAGCAGCTGAGGGCACTGGGGCTGTTTAGTCTGGAGAAAAGGGGGCTGAGAGGAGACCTCACGCTACAACTCCCTGAAATGAGGTTGAAGCTAGGTGGGTGTTGGCCTCTTCTCCCTAGTAAGAAGTGACAGAACAGCATTTGAGCACGTCTGGCAGAATGAGGAGCACAAACAAACACATCTCATGTCGTCCTGTAGACGTCACCATCCCAACTTCCAGGCACTGCTGCTGCGCTGACAGCGGATGCAGAAGCAAAGATTCCTCACGAGAGCTACGCAGCTGTGGGAATTCAAACAGCCAGATGGAAACTCTCCTTTCCTAATTACACAACAGGCAGTCAGCGCCCCTAACAAACTACTGCTGGTGTCAGGACTCAAAAACATCCAGGTGCAGCTAAATTTAAAGGCTAAAGAAACCTTGAGAATTGATCCAAATGCAGAACACCTCAACGAAAAAGGCAAAAGATAATCATTAAGCATTTATTTCCAAACCAAGCAGTGAGGGCATTTCTTTTCCTGGGAATAAAAGGCCACGAATTAAATAGCTGCTTGCACAATAACTCCAACTCTGAGTCAGTTCTCAAGTGAGTCACAACCTGAGATTGCCTGCAACCATTTCCAGAGAGGATACTATAATTTTTCAGTGGTTTTTGTCACCACCATTGATCTATTAAAAAAGCTTGTCCTAGACACCTTGAAATTAATAGGAAGGGGTGATCACAAGTGGTGAACAGCAGCAGAACATCACACTATGGCGAGTAAGATAACTAGAACTTGTAGTTAAGATGGGTCATTAAATGTAAGGAAGAAATTCTGTCATTAAGAAAACAAAACAAAACATGTTTTTAGTGACTTCTGCAGTGATGCATGTGCCTCAATCTCATCAGCTTCTCTAAATGCAGCCCCGCTAAGGCCACAGGAAAGCAACACAAAGAGCAGCTTGTTAGGGTCTCCCCGGGCCCCACCCCAGAGGGGCTCAGCAAATTCAGCACCTGTTGCTGTTTTTCAGAACAACACTGCAAAGCTAAGAGAAAGGCTAAGCATGAAACAGAGCATGAGTCAGAAAGAGAACAGGCCAAGACAGCAGGCTAACAGTAAAATTAGCTACTGTCCTCAGGAGTTTATGCCCATCACTTACAGCTGCAGGACAGACCGGTAGCAGTGACATTTCTCAGAGTCATGCAATGGTTTCTGGCAGATATCTGGCCCCAAACCCGCTCAAAGCAAGGCTGGGATTAGGTCAGGACACACAGGAAAATGTTAGTGTCTCCAAGAGAAGAGGGGTCACAGATTCTTCAGGTGACTTGTTAACAATGCTTGAGCAGCTTGGTTGTGAAGACTTTTCCCCTCATACGCCATTGGGTCCAGCTTGTGCCCACTGCCCCGCCATTTTCATGAGAGCCCTGAAGCTTTGGAAGTGAACCTGAGGAGTGCTGAATGCCCACCCCTTCTCTCCAACTGAGATCAGCCCTCCAGCTCCGAGTCTTGCCTTTAAAACATGGCTTGCAGCTTTGAACATGACTTACTTTCCAGGGGTTCCCTCTCTAAACTGGACTCCTCTGGTTCATCAAATCGTCCCACTGGGTGCTTCGGTTTCCTGAGCGGCTGCTTAGCAGATTCAGGTCTTCCTCCTGCCTTGGAGCTGGTGCTCCTCAGACAGCTGCCAAGCAGCGATGCCCCTATCAAACAGAGAGGTGCAGCATACATGTGAGAGCTTCACACCAAGTAGCCCTGTGACTGCTCAGAGAACCTCTGGAAACCCCTCACTTCAGACAGCAGAGGGCAAGGAAAGAGATTCCAAATAGTGGTTTAGCATTCAACTCACAAACACTTAAGAAATCAGCACAGATAGCTATTTTTGGCCCTGGAAACACATGCAGGCAAAAGGAAAAAGGTGTTAGTTGTGTAACTCAGTTCACATCCAACAGTGTATTTTAAACTGCTGAGACGTATCTTCACTGTTATCTCCTTGTATTTGAGACTCTGGATAGTGATCATGCTAGCACAGACTGGGACATTCTGTTTTCCCAGAGAAAAGTCCTAACCTCCCCCAAGAAGCCTGCTGATTTCCAGCTCTTGGCTCATTTCCAGCAGCTTTTGAGTCAGAAAAAAGGAGGAAAAAAGAAAAGAGCTTCTGCTTTCCCAAAGTTTTGATAAAAAACCAAACAGTGTTCCCTTAGAAACAGTTTCTCCAGAATGCTGGTAGAGAATACTTGGGTCTCCCTTAGGATGGGAAAGGAATTCAGACAGCAGGACAAACTTTGAGCACATTCTAAGTTCAATTATATAACTGCATGCAAATCACAGAGTCACAGAATTGTCAGGGTTGGAAGGGACCTCAAGGATCATCCAGTTCTAACCCCCCCCTGCCACAGGCAGGGACACCTCACACTACAGCAGGTTGCTCACAGCCACATCCAGCCTGGCCTTCAGAACCTCCAGGGATGAGGCTTCCACCACCTCCCTGGGCAACCTGTGCCAGTGTCTCACCACCCTCACGGGGAAGAACTTCTTCCTAGCATCCAATCTGAATCTCCCCTCCTCTAGCTTGGATCCACTCCCCCCAGCCCTTTTACTCCCTGACACCCTAAAAATTCCTTCCCCAGCTTTCTTGTAGCCCCCTTCAGATACTGGAAGGCTACAACAAGGTCTCCTTGGAGCCTTCTCTTCTCCAGACTGAACAGCCCCAACTCTCTCAGCCTCTCCTCACAGTAGAGCAGCTCAGCCCTCTGCTCATCCTTGTGGCCCTTCTCTGGAGATGCTTCAGCTTCAATTAAAAGCATAAACTTTGGGGTTTTTTTCCCCTTTAAAGCCCTACTAACATATTGTTTTAATGCAAATGTAGGCCTCCATGTAGGAAAACCTACTAATATCCATGCTCAAGTTCTTTCAAGTAGTAGAAAGATGGAAGTGCACAGACATCAAGCTGCAGTTCCAGAGTCATAAACAACCTTCCTTATGAAGGTTTCTCCAAATGCCTGATAACTGCTGCAGCTGGTTAAAATGCCCACAGTGCCCATAAAGTACCCTCTAAAACCATTTCAGCTGTGGAGACACGTGCCTTATGCAGCTCTGACTTTCCTGAAGGAGGAAGATTCAGCCACAAATCCTCTCTGTACCTACCTCAGTCCAAGGCACTCAGAAGAACCATTACTGTACCTTGCTAAAGAGCATCAGGGCACCATCTCAAGCAGCATGGATTTGACTCACCAGCCAACAATCCAGCTGCATTCCCAGAACCAGCATGTTCATGTATTCTGAACTACCACAACCTTAACATTAAACCCTCCAGCTACATCTACTGTGTGATGCCTGCCAGATGTTGCCAACAGCCCGAAGGAATCGTTTGGGTGTTTTGTTTTGGCTTTGAGCACGCCACAATGGAGCATCAGCAGTGAAGAATCTCATCCTTCTGCATGCATTGGATCTCTCTACTCCTGCCAAGCATCTTGACATTCAGCAGGCTAGAAGAGTAGCCAAAAAATTAAATCAAACCTGATACCCAAGTTCAAATAAAAGTCAGATTAAGGCACTGATATGAGATTGATTATCTCACTCAGCAAAAGCAACATCCATTTTCCTGTTTGCAATACTTGAACTTGTTGACCAAGACAAGATCTTGTCTTCTTGACACACAGGTGGCAACAGTTCAACCTGAAGTACCCCTGAAGAAGATGAGATGAACAGCTGTCAGTAAACCACATACTACAAACTAATCTTGGGCTCCCTCATCCTTTATGAGAAGTGACAAAGTCATCCAGTTTATTAAGTCTGCAGCTGAATTTTGACAGGAGAGGAAAATTCCAAGCTGCTACAGCTGCTGCACAGCCAAGATCCACAACAGCCAAGTCTCCTGCAGTGGTCCACAGACCATGATATGCAGGCTAACTTTGTTTGTCCTCCAGCCTCAGCTCTTCTATGAGCAAACCACCAGAACCTCCTCATAGAGAAGACAGAGAACAGGAACAGTAAAGAAAGAAAACTTCTGGAATCAAGTGAGGCTTGACAGCAAGTCTGCAGCATCAGAACAAAAATGTTAATAACTAGAAAATATTAATATAGAGAATATTACTGTCAGGAAGAGCATTCAGATGTAGTATTCCTCTGGAATCAATAATGAGGTTTGACAGCAGTAGGTCTGCAGTACCAGAAAAAAGATTACCTAGAAAATGAGGCTATCTAGAATGTTAATAGCAGGAAATACTAACATCCAACATTCCAGAACTTTTGGAATCAATAGTGAGGTTTGGCAGTGGTAGGTCTGCAGTATCAGGAAAAAAAATTAACACTTAGAAAATATTAATGTCTAGAGTATCAGCATCAGAAAATAGCAAAATACGTTATCCCACAATTTCTGGAATCAGTGGTAAGGTTTGAGAGCAGTAAGCTTGCAGTCTCAGGAAAAATATCAGTATCCAAAATATTAATAGCAAGAAATATTAACATAGAATAGACTAGACTAGAATAAGAATAGAAAAAGATTAATAATAGAGTAAGAATAGAATAGACCAAGCTGGAAGAGACCTTTGAGATCGTCAAGTCCAACCTATCACCCAACACCATCTTATCAACTAAACCATGGCACCAAGCACCCCATCCAGGCTCTTCCTAAACACCTCCAGGGATGGGGACTCCACCACCTCCCTGGGCAGCACATTCCAATGGCAAATCTCTCTTTCTATTAAGAGCTTCTTCCTAACATCCAGCCTAAACCTCCCCTGGCACAGCTTGAGACTGCGTCCTCTTGTTCTGTTGCTGGTTGCCTGGGAGAAGAGACTAACCCCCTCCTGGCTACAACCTCCCTTCAGGGAGTTGGAGAGAGCAATGAGGTCTCCCTGAGCTTCCTCTTCTCCAGGCTAAGCAACCCCAGCTCCCTCAGCCTCTCCTCACAGGGCTGTGCTCCAGACCCCTCCCCAGCTTTGTTGCCCTTCTCTGGACACCTTCCAGCAACTCAACATCTTTCCTAAACTGAGGAGCCCAGAACTGGACACAGGATTCATGGTGTGGCCTAACCAGTGCCGAGTACAGGGGCAGAATGACCTCCCTGCTCCTGCTGGCCACACTGTTCCTGATGCAGGCCAGGATGCCATTGACCTTCTTGGCCACCTGGGTACATTGCTGGCTCATGTTCAGCCTACTGTCAAGCCCAGGTCCCTTTCTGCCTGGCTGCTCTCCAGCCACTCTGACCCCAGCCTGTAGCACTGCCTGGGGTTGCTGTGGCCAACATTCCCGAACTTCTGAAATCAACAGTAAGATTCAATAACAGTAAGTTTGCAGAATCAGGAAAAAATGTTAATACCTAGAAAAATACTAATATGGAGAGTACTGATATCAGAAAGTATGTAACACTCCAGAACTTCTGGAGTCAGCAGTAAGGCTTGATAGGAAGAAGTGTGCAGCATCAGGAAAAAATATTAATAACTAGAAAATGACTAATGTATAGAATATTGACATCAGGAAACACTGGTGTACAATACTGCAGAACGTCCGCAATCAATAGTAAGGTTTAACAGCAGTCAGTCTGCACTACAGGAAAAACACTAGTATCCCGAAAGGGAACAGCACCAGGCGAAAACGCAAGGGGGAAAGCGGCACGGCAGGGCGGAGGGCAGGGCAGAACGCCACCGCGGGCCTCCCCCGCCCCTAGGAGAAGCCTCGGGCTGGAGCCGCGCAGCTCACCGCGCGGCGGGCGCCTGCACGCCCGCCCACCCGCCGCCATCTTAAGCGCCCTCCAGCAACCCCACAGCGCCGGCAGCCGCCGCTCCCGCCGTGAGCAAAGGGGGAGGAGAAGCTGAGGAACCCCTCAGACCGCAAAGCCAGGCCCCTCCCGCTCTCCGCCCGCCTCTTACTCGCTGCCCCGGGCGCTCCGAGCAGCAGCCGCAGAGCCATGGCCGCGCCGAGCCGAGCGGCCTGCGGCGCAGCCGCAAATGGCGGGGGCGGGGAGCGGGGGCGGGGCAGCAGGGGCGGGGCGAGCGTCTCCGCCGCTGTGCGCGTCCGCGCTCGCTCAAGGGCAGAGGCGGGAAAGGCGGCTCCGGGCAGGGCAGCGGCCGCAGCGCTTTGTCCGTACCAACTAAAGGCTGTGTCACACGTCTCGGTAGCTATAAGGAACCTGCCCTGGCATAAATAACACCTGGGCTCACGGAGTGGAGCTCCAGGTAAATTAGCTGCACTAATGTTTTGAACGTGGGCAGCGTTTGCTTTCGCTTTCCCCAGCTCCCCTCCTCCTTCCACGAGTCAGAATCGAAATCACCCTGCCCACCAACGCTCAACTGCAGGAGATAATTGGAGTCTAAACCGGCATTTTGCGTTCACTTCTCAAGCGTTTAAGAACGTAAATCTCCATAGTTAAATTAGCACCAGCAATGCTCCCTGAGTTTATTAGAATCACAGCATTGTCAGGGTTGGAAGGGACCTCATTTCCAGCTCCCCTGCCATGGGCAGGGACACCTCACACTACAGCAGGTTGCTCAGAGCCACATCCAGCCTGCCCTTCAAAACCCCCAGGGATGAGGCTTCCACCACCTCCCTGGGCAACCTGTGCCAGTCACCACCCTCATGGGGAACAACTTCTTCCTAACATCCAATCTGAATCTACCCATTTCTAGTGAGTAGATGTATTGCACTGCATCTGGCAGTGCCTACACACACAAAGTGATTAACTGACTGCCTTCTATGTGACATTTCCCCACTCAGCTTTTTATAACAAGGTTAATGGAACAGTAAAAAACCACAAATAATGGGATTTTTTTTTTTTTTTTTAATTCCAACAGCAAGATACTGGCCCTCTGGATCTGAGAGAACAAAGAGGAATAGTGGTGGTTTATGCAAGGAAATGAGCAAAACCTCTTATGCCCAAAAGGAGCAAGAAGAAAAGCCTCACAGATCTTATCCTGCTCAATACAGTAAAAATGATCAATGAAATCCTTACCTTCAAAATACTTACACCCAGCCATCTGCAGACACCAAGTCATAGTAAGCTCAGCTCCTCCACAACTTCACCTAGAGCCCATGAACAATCCCTCTGGAGTGCACTCTCAAATGGTAATGATGAAATAGCAGGGTGAAATTAATCAGGAACTCTTCTACCTCAACATAAGTTGTGGGTCTTCAAAACTTCCCTCCCCACCCTGCCCAGAATTTAATGTACAGCAGTAAAAATGCAAAATCCAACTCCTGAATCAGTAAGGTTGGAAAAGACCTCAGAGATCATCAAGTCCAACCCATTACCCAATACCTAACACCTCCTGACAACTAAACCATGGCTTCAAGTACCACATTCAAGCCTTTCCTGAACACCTCCAGGGATGGGGACTCCACCACCTCCCTTGGCAACTCAACCCAATATCCAATCTCTCTTTCTGGGAAGAATTTTCTCCTCACCTCCAGCCTAAACTTCCCCTGGCACAGCCTGAGACTGTGTCCTCTTGTTCTGGTGCTGCTTGCCTGGGAGAAGAGACCAACCCCCACCTGGCTACAACCTCCATCTCCAAGCTGTAGATGCTCCTTTGAGCAGGAGTTAAAGAATGATAGGACAAAGATTGTATTACACAAGAAAATGAAAATCACTTCATTATAAACTCTTATTGCTCTGTTCATTTCAAATAATACAAAGTTGTTAATTATATACAAAAAAACCCCACCCCAACAGCCACCAACAACAAACCAAACCTCCCCAGTATTTTGGTGATTGGCAGAAGGTTTTGCTTTCTTTAATTGCTTCCATTAAAGCCATTTGTTCATTTCATTAACAGCAGATGCAATACCACGAGGCTAAAAAGAAACATGCATTATACAACAGATCTCTAAGTTGGCAAAAAAAAAACCCCACAACCCCAAACAATTAGTGAATGCACAACTAACTCTTCCCCCTCCCCAACAGGGAAAAGGGGAAGGAAGGAGAACCCCAACTTTAACGCTGTGCAGCACCAGTAGAAAGTCAGTAGACCTTGGACATTCCTGTATATCAAAACCATTCTGTCTGTGTCACTAGACAGGGAAAGTTGACAACATTGTCCCGTTCTTGGTTTGTATTTACAACGCTTTGTACTCCAGAAAACATCAGAACAAGGTTTAAAAATTGCTCAGAGTTCATAAAAGTATTGCAGGGATTTCTACCGTTTACTTCTTGGATGCAGACGAGAAGGAAGTCTGTGTAGAACCGTCCAGGTGGAGCTGGAGAACTGGCAGAGGAAGGAGCCGTCTGCAGACCTCAGCGATTGGAAGGCAGCTATCATTAAACATTCAAAGATCCTTAGTTGCCATTTGCTTCTGATAACTCAAGTGTTCCAGTAAGAAAACTCAGCGTGTAAACTACCATGGCTCTGAGATCAGTAGGAAAAAAAATCTACTCCCACAGGCTACTGTTTACCAATGAGGAGAAGGACTTGGTAGGAAGCTGCTAAGCTGCGGTGAAGCCTTGACAGACCCACGGATCAAAGCAATTCTCAGGCCTCCAGTATTGTAGCAGCTCCCTGTGTTTCCAGTTTCACCTTCCCGCAGTGCCAAAATGCAACAAATGAACGCTTAAAGACCTTCTTAGAATTTGAAATTCTGATTTATTTCCACAGCTGAAGCCCCTTGGGGAAAGGGAACCAAGGAACCTTGACCTCTGCCACCCTAAGAGCCGGGGAAATAAAACCAACCAAACCCCACCCCCCCAAGCCACTGTGCTTTGAATCTCCAAGTCATCAATTCAGGTACCCCGAAATGAAGAAAGAAACCCAAAATAATAGAAAAGTAAAAAGAACCCCAAATTAATAATAACAATTAAAAACAAAATAATAATATTGCACGGCCACATTACCTAGAAAGTAAAAGTTGATGTTAAAAAGCCCTAAGTGTGGATGATATAAATTATCTTCCATATAAAAAGTATAAATATCTCTTAAAATACAGCTGCAGCTAGACTTTTAATACCGCACATTATTTGTTTCATCTGTTAATGAGGTAATAAACCAAGTTGCTTACAATGCTTTGTTTGTTTGTTTGTTTGATTGTTTTGTTTGCCTGTCTCCTTCTACTGAAAATATTTGAGGGCAGCAACGAGAAAGAATTTCTCCAGGAAGATTTCTGAATCCAGGACGGCGATGTGCGCGGCTCTGCCGATCAGAGAGTCTGCCGTGTTGGGCAGGGCGTTGATCACGTTGTAACGAACCAAGGTACAGTCCTTGTTCTGCAGAACTGGCAGCAGCAGGTTCTGGATCATTTCAGCATAAATTGGTCCTGGAGAAGGAGAAGGAGAAGTTGGACTGTTTGAATTCTCAAGGCATAAATTACACTTACTTGACCTTGAGCTCAAAGTGATTGAGCACCTGCCCTACGAAGAGAGACTGAGAGCCCTGGGGCTGTTTAGCCTGGAGAAGAGAAGGCTGAGAGGGGATCTGATCAATGTCTATCAATATCTGAGCAACGGAATGCCTATCAATATCTGAGCAACGGAATGCCTATCAATATCTGAGCAGTCTGGAAAGCAGCTTCACAGAAAAGGATGTGAGGGTCCCTGTGAACATCAAGCTCAATGTGAGCCAGCAATCTGCCCCAGTACCGAGATGGTCTAATGTTGTTCTAGGCTGCATTGCCAGCAATATGAATGTAGTGATCCTTCCTCTCTGTGCCCGACTGGTGAGGCCACATCTCTCTAGCAACCAGCAGCAGAACAAGGAGACACAGTCTCAAGCTGCACCAGGGGAAGTTTAGGCTCGAGGTGAGGAGGAAGTTCTTCACCGAGAGAGTAATTTGCCATTGGAATGTGCTGCTCAGGGAGGTGGTGGAGTCACCCTCCCTGGAGGTGTTCAAGAGGGAATTGGACGTGGCACTTGGTGCCATGGGGTCTGTGGTGACAGGTTGGCCTTGATGATCTTTGAGGTCTCCTCCAACCTTGGTGATACTGTGATACTGTAATGTCTATCAATATCTGAGCAATGTCTATCAATATCTGAGCAATGTCTATCAATATCTGAGCAATGTCTATCAATATCTGAGCAATGTCTATCAATATCTGAGGGGTGAGTGTCAAGTGAGAGGGCCAGGCTCTTTTCGGTGGTGCACAGTTAATACGACAAGGAACAACAGGTTCAAGCTTGAACATAGAAGGTTTCACCTCGACATGAGAAGAATCTTCTATACAGTGAGGTTGCTGGAGCCCTGGAGCAGGCTGCCCAGAGAGGTTGTGGAGTCTCCTTCTCTGGAGACTGTCAAGACCCACCTGGATGCATTCCTGTGCAGATTACCCTAGGGGATTCTGCTTTTGGCAGAGGGGTTGGACTCAATCTCTGGAGGTCCCTTCCAAACTCTAACATTCTGTGATCCCAGAGGAATCTGGGATGCTGTGATGCTATTCTGGGCAGACAGAATATGCAGGAAGTTTAATTTGCCCAGAAGTGGTGGGAAAATGATTTTGAGGAATGCATTCTAGAGTTCAAACATTTGTAGTCAGGATGTGCTCGTTGGTATTCACTTATCAGACTATGTAAAAGCTGTTTCTTTGTAAGGCTGGAATGAATTGTGCTGCAGACAGGGATCTGCTGGTGAGAGTCCAACAGAGGTTATGAGGATGATGAAGGGACTCAAACATCTCTGCTATAAAGAAAGGCTGAGAGACCTGGTGCTGTTTAGTCTGGAGGGGTGAAGGCTGAGAGGGGATCTGATCAATGTCTATCAATATCTGAGGGATGGATGGCAAGATGAAAGTGCCAGGCTCTTTTTGATGTCTTACTGTTCACAGCATTCCCATAGGATTCCCTTTGCCCCTGTGGCATTATCATAAAGTAAACCCAGGGTCTCATATGTCATAGAGATGCCTCAGTTAAGCACCCAAAATTCAATGAGATCAATGTGAGACCTTGGAGGTTTCACCTGAGTGCTCTGTTTCCTTTCCAGGGGAAGGCTGGAGAGGGATTTTTCATAAGGGTGTCTAGCAATAGGACAAGGGGGAACGGTTTGAAGCTGAGGGAGAACAGGGTTAGACTGAAGCTGAGGAAGAAGTTGGTGAGACTCTGGAACCGGTTGCCCAGAGAGGCTGTGGATGCCTCCTCCCTGGGAGTGTTCAAAGCCAGGTTAGATCAGGCCTTGAGAAGCTACGTCCAGTTGAGAGGTATTCCTGGCCCATGGTGGGGAGGTTGGAGTAGACTATCTCTGAGGTCCCTTCCAGTCTAAGCCATTCTTTGATTCATTACCTGATTGTTTATCCTTTAAAGCTGTTTTACACATCTCAATGCGAGCTGAGTGATAAGGGACATAACGATCCTGCAGAGATCCAACCAACACGATGTTCTTGAAGTAATGAAGACCTACAGGAAGAGAGAAAAAGGTACCCCTGAGAGCAAATCCCACACCAATTAATACTAAATGATTAACATACTCTAATATGATTAATATATTCATATATAATTAGAATAGAATAGAATTAACCAGGTTGGTAAAGACCTTTGAGATCATCGAGTCCAACCTATCACCCAACACCATCTGATCAACTAAAGCATGGCACCAAGTGCCTCATCCAGGCTCTTCCTAAACACCTCCAGGGATGGTGACTCCAGCACCTCCCTGGGCAGCACATTCCAATGGCCAATCTCTCTTTCTGTGCAGAACTTCTTCCTAACATCCAGCCTAAACCTCCCCTGGTGTGCCTTGGGACTCTTGTTCTGTTGGTAATTTCCTTAACATCAACATAATATAGAAGTATAATTAATATATAAATATAAAGAAATATAATTGTATAGAAATATAACTGCATAGCAATATAATCAGTATCTGTTGTATTATTGCATATATTATCATCATTAATAATTTTACAACTGAAATTTGGCACCTAGTTATTACAGGATGTGGCACTAAAAGGGATAAAAACCTCCCAAGTGCATTAATTAGAGGTAGAGAGTAACAAAATGTTTGCTTCCTTTCCTCTGCACATATTGTAATACAGAGGCATGACCCAGCTGTGATGTTTCCCATTTCACAGAATGGGTTGGGTTGGAAGGCACCTTAAGGATCATCCAGTTCCAACCCCTCTGCCATGGGCAGGGACACCTCCCACCAGCCCAGGTTGCTCAAGGCCTCATCCTACCTGACCCTGAACACCTCCAAGGAGGGGGCATCCACAACCTGCCTGGGCAACCTGTTCCAGTGTCTTACCATCCTCACTGCATCAATTTCTTCCTTATCTCCAGTCTAAATCTGCCCTTTTCCAGCTTCAATCCATTTCCCCTTGTCCTATCACTCCAAGCCCTTCCCCTTGATTCTTAGGAGGAGTGATTGGTTTTTGTCTGGCAGAAGGCAGTAAAGCCTCCACATTGCTTAAAGAAACATCAAGGTGCCTTGTCTTCACTGATATTTCAGTCACCATCACAGCTGCATCAGGATTCATCACCATCACTCTAGCATCTCCAAGCACATGGCAGAGCCTGCCTAGTGTAGGTGCCTCTCTGTGTCAGTCAGTACTGCTTCACTGTAAGGTTTGCCCAGCTCAAGGACAACCACTGGGTCTACCCAACTCCCCAGAGATCATTAAAGCTTTATAATTAAACTCAGATTTCAGCCACGAGGGAATTACAGTCCTTAAGACATTTGGTTGTTAGGTTTTCTCTAAAAAGCTTCATCAGATTTCTGGTGCTGCACATCTGATTCAGGCCAAATCCAATGGGGGCCTTGGAACAGCTCCTTCTGAGTGTCGTAGCCATGGACAGGCAAATACAAAGGCAACTGCTCTGCAAAGCCAGAGAATGCTCCAAGGGTTCAGGGGTAAGTAAAGGTAGAGCTGTACTGAAAAGCAGCCTGAAGGGCTCTGTGGCAATCTCCCACAGCATCGTTCTGGTTGGGAAAGACCTCTGAGATCCTCAAGTCCAATCACTGACCTAACACCACCATGGCCATTAAACCATGTCCTGAAGTGTTCTTACATCATCTCCTTGCTAGATCTGATCCAGCTCTGCACTGCTGCTAATGAGTTTGGCACTAGTGCAGCAAGCCTGACTTCATTTCCCAGGATTCATGGGCAGATCCTGTAACTGTTAAGTTTATAAATTACAGAATGAAATGAGTCTTTGCTGAGGATTACAGAAATACTGCAGAGAAATGGGGCCCCATCCATCCAGATACTCAAGGTGAGGCTCAACAGGGCTCTGGGCAACCTGATCTAGTGGAGTATGTCCTTGCAGTGATAGGACAAGAGGCAATGGCTTGAAATGAGAGCAGAGAAGATTTAGACTGAATGTTAGGAACAAGTTCTGCACCACAAGGGTGGTGGAACACTGGAATGGGTTGCCCAGGGAGGTGGTTGAGGCTCCATCCCTGGAGACATTCAAGATGAGGCTGGACAGGGCTCTGGGCAACCTGATCTAGTGGAGGATGTCCCTGCTGACTGCAGAGGGGTTGGACTGGATGACCTCGGGAGGTCCCTTCCAACCCAGAGCATTCTGTGATGCTACGATTCGAATTACTTCCAGGTTTCCTGCTCACATGTCTACATGGTGCCCTTTCAAAGACAAAGTACCAAAGCAAGGACCCCCCCAGCAAGGATCCCCCCCCAGCAAGGATCCCCCCCAGCTTACCTGCTTTTTTACTGAGTTTGTAGAGGAAGGTTTGGCGTGGATCCGAGTGGTCTCGACAGGTCAATTGCAATAAAGACCCAGACTTCTTCCATTTCTGCATAAACCACAGTCCTGCATTGTTAGGTACAACATCAGTAAAGGGCCACAAGAAAAGATGAGAACTCATTAAATCCGAGGCTAATATGCACAGTTCACACACTTAGCCACAACAAGGCAACACACAAACTCTATTTTAATCATTTTCAGACTCTCAAACCACTGTGATGCTCAGACCACCTCTCCTATGAGGACAGGCTGAGAGAGTTGGGGCTGTTCAGTCTGGAGAAGAGAAGGCTCCAAGGAGACCTTATTGTGGCCTTCCAGTATCTGAAGGGGGCTACAGAAAGCTGGGGAGGGACTTTTTAGGATGTCGGGTAGTGACAGGCCTGGGGGAAATGGATCCAAGCTGGAGGAGGGCAGATTCAGGTTGGATGTTATGAGGAAGTTGTTCCCCATGAGGGTGGTGAGGGCATAGGCTGCCCAGGGAGGTGGTGGAAGCCTCATCCCTGGAGGTTTTGAAGGCCAGGCTGGATGTGGCTGTGAGCAACCTGCTCTAGTGTGAGGTGTCCCTGCCCATGGCAGGGGGTTGGAACTGGATGATCCTTGAGGCCCCTTCCAACTCTAACAATTCTGTGAATCTCAGATTTCCAAACATCACTTTACAGACCTGGATTCATTAAAGAGAACCTGACAAAAGGAAGCAGAATTTTCTTGGGAGGAATACCACAGTAGAACATTTTCTATCATGCCATACCCTCTTTATTAGTCAATGAGATTAATTAACCCAGATAATCTTCCTTCCCTCCTCAAGCAAAACAAAGAAGCAGGCAAGCAAGCCCTCATCCTCAAGAATGTCTTTAAGTGTTGATTCAGCTCTCAGAGAAATAGCTATTGATTAGATTGCAATTTATTAACAGTGACACAGAACAGTCATTTAGACTTCAGCACCCAGGATTTACTATCTTGGCATCTTCTAACATCTTAAGAGCTTCAAATACAGAGGGAGACTACTGTACAAAAAGGACATTTTGTACAGAGTTTAACTCTCCTCCAGAAATCCTTACTTTTCCACTGAAGAGATTATGGAGTCTCCTCTGAGAGCTTTAACTTGAATTAACTGAAAGGCATTGGCTGGTGATGATATAAACAAGCAAACAGCCCTCCCTGTCTGCCTCCTGCAAAACTGCACCTTCTAAAAGCAAAACCACTTTGGGGGGATTCAGGTGAGATTCAGTCACAGATTCAGATATATGAAAGATATTGGGAACAGCCCTGAAGAAAAAGACTTGGGGGTGCTGGTGGATGAAAAGCTCAGCATGAGCCAGCAGTGTGCACTTGCAGCCCAGAGAGCCAACCACAGCCTGGGCTGCAGCAGAGAAGTGTGGCCAGCAGGTGAGGGAGGTGATTCTCCCTTCTACACTGCTCTGGTGAAACCCCAACCTGGAGCACTGTGTCCACCTCTGGAGCCCCTATTACAAGAAAGATCTGGAGGTGCTGGAACATGTCCAGAGAAGGGCCAAGAGGATGAGCAGAGGGCTGGAGCTGCTCTCCTGTGAGGACAAACTGAAAGAGTTGGGTTTGTTCAGTTTGGAGAAGAGAAGGCTCCAAGGAGATTTTATTGTGGCCTTCCAGTATCTGAAGGGGGCTACAAGAAAGCTGGGGAGGGACTTCTTAGGGTGTCAGGGAGTGACAGGCCTGGGGGAAATGGATCCAAGCTAGAGGAGGGAAGATTTAGATTAGACATTAGGAAGAAGTTCTTCCCCATGAGGGTGGTGAGATGCTGGAGCAGGTTGCCCAGGGAGGTGGTGGAAGCCTCATCCCTGGAGGTTTTTGCAGCCAGGCTGGATGTGGCTGTGAGCAACCTATTCTAGTGTGAGATGTCCCTGCCCATGGCAGGGAGGTTGGAGCTGGATGATCCTTAAGGTCCCTACCAACCCTGACAATTCTATGATCCTATGATCTAGCATGAGGTGTCTCTGCCCATTGTTGGGAGTAGATGACATCTGAGGTCACTTCCCACCCAGCCCATTCTATGGTTAAATGCCTAAGAGGTGCCCACAGTGAATTACACTGTGGATATCTTTACCTTGAAGCCCACCTCCCTGGTGGTGTAATAGGGGCTACAAGTGGCACCACTTCAACCAAATTCAAAGGGCTCTCACGTTGCCCCTGCTTCTATTAACTCCAACAGTAACTCCACTTAGCCACCAATTCCTGCCCATTTCTCTTCAGGTAACATTTTTCCCCTCTCCTCATTTTTACATGAAACACAGTAATAAAACAAGCAACAAATAAACCAGCACTAAACAAAGTAATTCATGGTTTTGAGAGTGGTTTTTGAAGAGCTTCGTGGGCATGGGTTTCATTTAGGGAGTGTTTGTGTTACCAGCTGTGGGTTTGGGCTCTCTGAGGCAGGTGGCACCCTCAGAAACAAGTTCTCATTTAAAATGTTGATGTTACCTGGAAGTATTTTCCAATATCTCTTTCAAAAGTCAGCAGTTTCTACAAGGCCATAGAATCACAGAAGGGTTTGTCTTGGAAGGGACCTTAAGTACCATCCAGTACCAACCCCCCTGCCATGGGCAGGGACACCTTCTACTAGCCCAGGCTGCTCAAGTGCTTCCTGTGCTACATTTCATCTTCAGCAAAACAGACCTTCATAAAGTGCAAACATCTGCAGAAACCTGCTGCAGGCTGGAGGAGAACTATTTTAATGCATCTTACATAATTGTTTTGCAGATTAAGTACATTAAAATTGAATTAAATTCGTGGTGTAATAGAAAACCTGAATCAAAGGCAGAGAGGGACCTGGGGGTACTGGTTGATGGTAGGCTGAACATGAGCCTGCAGTGTGCCCAGCTGGCCAAGAAGGCCAATGGCATCCTGGCCTGTATCAGCAATAGTGTGGCCAGCAGGAGCAGGGAAGTCATTCTCCCCCTGTACTCAGCACTGGTTAGGCCACACCTTGAGTCCTGTGTCCAGTTCTGGGCCCGTCAGGTTAGGAAGGATGTTGAGTTGCTGGAAGGTGTCCAGAGAAGGGCAAGAAAGCTGGGGAGGGGTCTGGAGCACAGCCCTGTGAGGAGAGGCTGAGGGAGCTGGGGTTGCTTAGCCTGGAGAAGAGGAGGCTCAGGGGAGACCTTCTTGCTGTCTACAACTCCCTGAAGGGAGGTTGTAGCCAGGTGAGGGTTGGTCTCTTCTCCCAGGCAACCAGCACTGGAACAAGAGGACACAGTCTCAAGCTGCACCAGGGGAGGTTTAGGCAGGAGCTGAGGAAGAAATTCTTCATAGAGAGTGTGGTTGGCCATTGGAATGTTTTGCCCAGGGAGGTGGTGGAGTTGCCATTACTGGAGGAGACTTGATGGAGTGCTTGTTGCCATGGTTTAGTTGATTAGATGGTGTTGGATGATGGGTTGGACACGATGATCTTGAAGGTCTTTTCCAACCTGGTTTATTCTATTCTAAATACACTGGGAAATGCTTATGGGGTGCACACCTTTCATAGGATGGTTTAGGTTGGAAGGGGCCTTAGAAATCATCTACTCTAACCTCCCTGCCATGAGCAGGGACACCTCTCAACTACAGTTGGTTGCTCAAGGCCTCAGCCAACCTGGCTCTGAACTAGCCCAGACAGGAGTCATCCACAGCCTCCCTGGGCAACCTATACCAGTGTCTCATCACCCTTGTACTGAAGAACTTCTTCCTGAGCTCCAGTCTAACCCTGCTCTCCCTCAGCTTCAAACCGTTCCCCCTTGTCCTATTGCCAGACATCCTCATGAAAACTCCTTCTCCAGCCTTCCTGTAGTATCCCTTCAGGTACAGGAAGGCAGCTCTGAGGCCTCTCATCTTATGACAGTGACATCTCATCACCAAAGCAACGCAGAAACGTGCAGCCCACACTCATTTCCAAGACAAAATTCCCCCTCCAAGTGACAGCAGTGAAGGAAGACTTTACCTGTGTTCACAAGAGCACTGCTGTTGTAGAGGGTACCGAGGTGTGGTCCAGAGAGAGACAGGAAGGTGTGGAGTTTGGTGAGGTAATATTTAAACCGAGGTCTGGTGAGCACTGACCGGATTATTAGATTGCCCAGGGAGTGTCCAATAAAGCTGGTTAAAGAGGAAAAACACAACAAAACCCAACACACAGAGAAAAACAAAACTGATGTCATACAGTGTTGGAAGAGCAGAGGGAGAAAATTAATCAACTTTTCATTCGACAGCTTGGATTTTAGGTGACACAAAACACAGCTCGTGCACACCACCCAAACTCCTTGCAACCATGCTGCTGAGCTCCTCTGGAGCTGTTTTACACATCACTTTTCGAGAGCTAATGAAAACAAACTCTCCTTCCACCTGTATCTCCCACTCAAACCCCAGATGATTTCTGGGTGTATATCCCACTCAAACCAGAGGTTGTTCAGCATGGAGAAGGCAAGGCTGCAAGGCACCTAACAGTGACCTGCCAGTACCTGAAGGGGGCTACAAGAGGGATGGGGAGAGACTGTTTGCAAAGGCCTGCAGCGACAGGACGAGGGGCAATGGCTTCCAACTAGAGGGGATTTAGACTGGATGTTAGGAACAAGTTCTGCACCATGAGGGTGGTGGAACACTGGAACAGGTTGCCCAGGAAGGGGTTGAATCCCATCCCTGGAGATATTCAAGGTGAGGCTGGACAGGGCTCTGGGCAACCTGATCTAGTGGAGGATGTCCCTGCTGACTGCAGAAGGGGTTGGACTAAAGGACCTTCGGAGGTCCCTTCCAAGCCAGACCATGCTACGATTATTTCTGGATTTCTTTCTCTTAGCACCAAGTCTTCAGGAAATATTTGGAGTGCTGTGGTATGAGTGAATAAACCACTCCATTGGTAGTGCTGGCACTCACTATGATAACTGTGTGAGAGTCACTGAGAAGACAGCTTAGTGGAGAAGGATTCCAGAAGTAATCCTATAAGGAGAAAAATCATTACTTAACTGGATCTGATTACTTCAAAATAGAAGCAGCATCTCCAATCTGCTTAACAGCTGGACCAAGATAAGTGATGATCAGCTCGAGTCAGGCAACTGAGGAGTATTTGTCTGCCTGGAGAATACTACATTGAGTCATTTCTCTGGGGGGCAGATGGATGGGAGTCCAGCTTTGTGTATCTAAGAGTAATTATGACTCCATCTGAGGGGCCTGCTAGCCAACTCCCAAGGCTGCATACAGCATTTCTTTAGAAGGGACACCACACAACGTTGCAGGTATCTTGCAGTGCTGCATACAGATCCCTGCTGCGGTAAGGACCACAGCATCCTAAGCTCTGTCTTAAAGAAGAGGGAGTAGAGACAAGACTCAAAATTTGAAAGGGAAAATAGTGTCTTCCTGTCTTAAAAATACAATCTCAAGAAATGGAGAGAACAGCCAACCCTCCCAAAATCTCTAGCAGAGCTAGTGGGAGGTGTCCCTGCCCGTGGCAGGGGGCTTGGAACTACATCATCTTGAAGGTCCCTTCCAACCCAAACCATTCTATGACTCAACTGTGGCTGGATCACCTCCGTGCCACACTTTTACACCCTTAAATCACCCTTCCTATTTCCTCTCTAGGACTAAATCCACCAACCCAACAATAGCTGAACCAAAGCTACTGCTGACACCTGGGTAAAATACTGGGCTTTAAAAAAAATCTGTGTCTCTTTAAATGCTTCCCAGTCAAGGAGCACTGCCTCTGAAAACTCCAGTTTCAAGCCCAAAGAAAACATGTAGACCTTGGGCTGTGGCATGGCAGAGCCACCTCTGAGCTCCTAAAATCTGACATAATTAGAGATGTCTATGACACAATGGGCTACTATTTCATTACTTCTCCCTTCCAGTCTCAGCACATGTGGATGGTCTTCCCGGGTGCTTTTACCAACTGATGATCAGAATTGCTGCATTCAGGAATTCTGCCCCAGCTTGCAGTGTTTAACTGACAAATCATGGAATGGTAGGGCTTGGAAGGGGCCTGTGGAGATCACTGAATCCAATCCCCTGCCAGAGCAGGATCACATAGGTTACATAGGAATGCATCCAGATGGGTCTTAAAGTCTCCAGGGAAGACTGCACAACCTCTCTGGGCAGCCTGCTTCAGGGCTCCATTAAAGCAGTGTCTCCTCATGTTGAAGTGGAATCTCCTGTGTTCCAGCTTGTACCTGTTGTTCCTTGTCCTATCACTGGGCACCACCAAAAAGAGCCTGGCACCTTCATCCTGACACCCACCCCTCAGACATTGATACCCATCAATGATCCCCTCTCAGCCTTCTCCTCTCCAGACAAAACAGCCCCAGGGCTCTCAGTCTCTTCACAGGGGAGATGCTCAAGTCCCCTAATCATCCTTGTGTCTCTCTGTTGGGACTCTCTCCATCAGGTCTCTGTCTCTCTTGAATTGGGGAGCCCAGACCTGGACACAGTATTGCAGGTGTGGTCTCAGCAATGCAGAGCAGAGGGGCAGGAGAACCTCCCTCTGCCTGTTGGCCATGCTCTTATTGATGCACTTCAGAAGCTTTGATATTATTTTCTAATAAAGATTTAAGGGATTTGCTCAAATCAAAAATGAAAGGGGGAGAAGCAAAACCCTTCAGAAAGGGTTCTGAAAACTGTTAGACAAAAGCTTGGTTCAGATACCAGCACTGGTGGGCTGCAGCTCTCAACAGCAGGTGGCAATGCTGTCATCTCTGCAACACCAGAGATCAATTAAGATCCTGAAGTACCACAAGGATACTGGAGGATTTCTGTGGCCCAACTCTACTCATTCAGATCATGCTGGAAATTTAGACACAGGAAAACCTCACCCTTCTGCAAACATAACAAATCTGTCCAACCATAAAAATACATGGAAGGGAAAAAAATAGAATTAAAATATCCATCAAAAGCCACAACCAAAGAGGTGCTGTCTGAGCTGCTGAGCAGCCCTGGTACAGACAACACTTCCTGATGATTTTGAGGAGAAGCTAGCATCTGGTTGGGCCACACCTTGAGTCCTGTGTCCAGTTCTGGGCTCCTCAGTTTAGGAAAGATGTTGAGTTGCTGGAAGGTGTCCAGAGAAGGGCAACAAAGCTGGGGAGGGGTCTGGAGCACAGCCCTGTGAGGAGAGGCTGAGGGAGCTGGGGTTGCTTAGCCTGGAGAAGAGGAGGCTCAGGGGAGACCTCATTGCTGTCTACAACTCCCTGAAGGGAGGCTGTAGCCAGGTAGGGGTTGGTCTCTTCTCCCAGGCAACCAGCACCAGAACAAGAGGACACAGTCTCAAGCTGCACCAGGGGAGGTTTAGGCTGGATGTTAGGAAGACGTTCTTCCTAGAAAGAGAGATTGGCCATTAGAATGTGCTGCCCAGGGAAGTGGTGGAGTCACCATCACTGGAGGTGTTTAGAAGGAGACTTGATGGAGTGCTTGGTGCCATGGTTTAGTTGATCAGATGGTGTTAGGTGATAGGTTGGACTCGATGATCTCGAAGGTATTTTCCAACTTGGTTAATTCTATTCTATTTAATTCTATTCTATTCTATTCTATTCTATTCTATTCTATTCTATTCTATTCTATTCTATTCTATTCTATTCTATTCTATTCTATTCTATTCAAAACCTGCACCAAAAGAAGTGTCACCAGCAGGACCCAGCAGTGATTCTGGCCCTCTGCTCTGCTCTTGTGAGACCCCTCCTGGAGTACTGCATCCAGTTCTGGTGCCCACAGCACAAGGACAACACCAAACTGTTGGAACAGGTCCAGAGGAGGCCACGAAGATGATCATAGAGCTGGAGAACCTCCCCTATGGGGACAGGCTTAGAGAGTTGGGGCTGTTCAGACTGGAGACGAGAAAGCTGTGGGGAGATTTTAGATCAGCTTTCCACTACAAGAATGCTGGGGGGAGGACTTTTTACAAGGGCACGTAGTGATAAGACAAGAGGGAATGGATTGACACTTTAGGAGGGCAGATCTAGACTGGAGATTACAAAGAAATTCTTTCTAGTGAGGCACTGGAACAGTTTGCCCAGGGAGGTTGTGGATGTCCCCTCCCTGGAGGTGTACAAGGCCAGGTTGCATGAGGCAACCTGGGCTAGTGGAAGGGTCCCTGCCCATGCCCAGGGGTTAGAACTGGATGATCTTGAAGGTCCCATCCATCCCAAACTATTCTATGAATCTATGAGGAAGCAGAGGGCAGCAGCTCCTTCCATGCAGTGCTCAGCTCTGCCCTAACCCCACCAAGAGGACTAGGACAGCTTACAACCCTGTTCAGTCTTTTTTCAGTAGACATTTCCCTCTCCCTCTTTGTCCTCCTCCCCACTCCCGAATTTCTACTTCCCCCTCTCTCTTTGGGCCTGCTCCTGAGCATGATATTCTCAGAACAAGCCTGGGCTCCAGTTTTATTCCTGCCAATGGTTTACAGGAGGGACATTACCTGATTTTTGCAAGGGTCAGGTTATAAATCTGTATGTACTGGATAATTTCATCTAAAAGGCGGTCTGTCATGGAATCAAAATCAGCAAAGGTATCATTCTGCAAAACAAAAGGAAGGAAAAACCCAAACCAACCAATGACTCTCTTTCCTACTGCAGCAATGCACAGCCTGCAATCCCTCTGCGCTCTCACCCCCCACTCTTTTGATCAGCAGCACCCAAACACAAGCATCCACATGAACTCTGAATGCAAACACTACACCTACTTATTATAACTCCCCTCCCCCCCCTTTTTTTGTCTGTCTTGGAATGTGGGATAAAGGGATACACATTTTACTGCAAGAGCCTTTTGTCTGCTGATACAGCAACCCCAATCTGAACATGACACAGCCAGCCTTACCTCTGAGCTCTCCTCTCTACATAACCTTATCTGCAGTGAAACAGGAGAGCAAACTGCATATTCACAACTAAACCAGACTGCCCATGAAATAAAAATGAGACAATGGCTGCAAGAGCAGCAGCAATCTCTGTTAGCATTGTTTAGTCCCAACAAAACAACTCTGTAGAGCTTTATTCCCAGTTCATAGCTGATTCTCTACAGTGATCACCAGCCAGAAATTAAGACAGAGGTAGGCAAAGGCTGCCTAAAACATCTCAACACAAGTTCCAAAGGGTCTGTGCTAAACTCTGTGGTGTTCAATATACTGATAAATGATCTGGGAAGGTGTGAGATGTCAGAGTTTGTAGATAAACCCAAATACTCAGCACAGTAAAACCCAGAACTGACTAGGATTTGAGAAGAGTCTTACAGTTATTGCATGTCTGGGTGATAAATTGGCAAGAATTGTAAATCAGGGGAAACCAGCCCTGAAGATATCTGCATTCTGTATCATCAGCTGTCTTAGGAAAGCAAGGAGTGGACAGAAAAATACCAGTGGAGCATTTTCCATCTCCATAGTGCACATCCACCTGAAAATGCCCTGTCTGGTTCTGACTGAAGGATGAAAGTGGGCAGGGAAGGACCTCATGGATGGCAAGAAAGTGTTTGATGTGTGATCCTGAGTAATACTGGATGGACGAAGCCTCCCTCAGCTGCCTCCTGAGGGAGCAATTACACCTGTTTATAAAATACTTCATTAACTGAAGTGGAAAATGGGGAATGATTGACTCTCTTATTCTCCAATCCAGGGATCTGTTGAAGTGTCCTTGTTTGCAGCCGAGTTACTGATATGTATGAACTGGTGCATTAATCTCAGCTGTGTGCTGTGGAAACTGGAAGTGAAAACATTCAAGGAGCAAAGTCCAGCCAGTAGCTACTAGGCCAAATGTTCTCAATGGAATTCTCAAATCAGAAAGTTTTACAACTCTTGACTGCCAAAAAGCAAAGGGCTGGAGAGGAGAAAGCACAGCCTGCTGCCTGCCCAGTCTGTGTCACAAAGCACCCACAGGAAAATGTTAAATGGACCTTTTTCTTTGAGCTCCTGAAGAGCATCTTTGTTCTAATCCATCCCTGAAGCAGGCCTAACACACACCCAAAGCCTAAAAATGGCTCTTCTCTCGTATTTACCTCATCTGAAAACAGTAACATTGACCACAGTTGACAGCAGCAGACTGAGGGAAGACCTGCATGTCTCAGGTGGTGTGAAGAATCATCTCTCCCTTCCTGCCACACCACTTCTCACCACCACCATTAACAGAGAGGGGATTTTATCTACACTCCTAAGTGATTAGTGGGAACTTAGGAGATAGCAGCACACATCAATGTCACTCCTCAGATCTTTACCTTCAGTTCCACCCTAAGTTTTGTAATGACTTCACTGCAAGCCACAAGATCAATCCAATCACAGATTGCGTGAGAAAACAATCAACAGACAGAGAAACGTGGTGAGCTGCAAGGTGACAGTGCCACCAGACAGCCACGTCTGAGGATGTGCACTGGGCAGTCTTGGCAGAGCTGAGGTTTTGTTGGCAAATACCTGATTCCTTTCAGACATCAGAAAGTCTATCCTCCCTCCAGGCAGCCCTAGCTCAATGTAAGTCTTCACTAATCTTAGATCTGCGCTGTTACCTTCAAAGGAAAAACAATCAAGAGTTAGAGACGGTGAAGAGAACTTCCACTGAAAGCACTTAGCAGGCTCAAATGAACCTGGTTTATATTTCAACACAACCAATGATATTTCTCAGCCCTAATTAAAGTGCAGGAAGCTAAACTGCCAAGGCAAAAGTGGTGACAAAATGGGGCTATAGAAATGACACTCAACACAGACATGGCTTTAGGAAGCCCTGCTCTTACCATCCCACAGATGCACAGAACCCTGAGCACCACAGTCTTGAAAACCTCAATAGTTGTGATAAAAGCCAGTGAAAGAACTCAAAGCTAGCTTAAGGAGTGAGGAATAAGGGCAAGTTGTAGATATTTTGGTGGAATCAGAGGGCAGAGTGGGCTGTTGGCAGATAAATATAGAGTGGTACCTAAGCCAACACATCACAGAGTATCTTTGGTTGGAAGAGACCCTCAAGGTTACCCAGTCCAGCCTTTGACCCAGCACTGCTAGGTCACCACTAAACCATGTCCCTAGCATCTACAGCAATGACCTTGCATTCTTTTGCTTGAAGAGCAGCATTTTTGCCTTAATTAGAGAACGAGGGTTTGAGTCCAACTGTTATAATAGGACAGAACTTGTATAAAGAATTCAGCATTTCAAGTTGTCTTGAGCTCTAGTGGAAGGTGTCCCTACCCACGGTGGGGGGATTGGAACTAGATGATCTTTAAGGTCCCTTCTGACCCAAACCCATCCTGTGAATCTATAAACTCTAGCTCTGTGGATTTTTTTTTTCTAAGGCTTCAAAGAGGTGATGATTTTGAACAACAGATTTTTCTGGCCAAGTTAACTTTTGCATCCTTTCGAGGCGTGCAACAGCACCTGAACATCTGCAGGTCCCTTCCAACCCCCAGCATTCTATCGTGCTAATATCTACACTAGCAAAAAGGAGTACCTCTGAGTTTTGTTTTAGAAGAACTCAACACAGGCTGTTTTCTGCCCTGAGGAAGAAAAAAAACCCAGAGAGCTGTTCCCTAATTGCAATTATTTATTAACTTAGGAACCTGAAAAGTGAATGAGGTGGCAGTGCGGTGTTGGTCCGGCCTAATATACTATCACAGAATCACAGGGGTTGGAATCCCATTGCTCTCTTGTGTTTTCTTGCATTGTTGGTTAAAGAAGCTCCTCAAAACAAAAGAGACAAAACCACTGATCATAGAATCACAGAATGGCTTGAGTTGGAATGGAGACCTAATAGCAGCCTGCCGCTACCAGAAGGGGGCATGCAAGAAGGCTGCAGAGAGACTGTTTCCAAAGGCCTGCAGGGACAGGACCAGGGGCAATGGCTTCAAACTAGAGAAGAGCAGACTTAGATTGGAGGTTAGGAACAAGTTCTGCACCATGAGGGTAGTGGAACACTGGAACAGGTTGTCTGGGGAGGTGGTTGGGGCCCCATCCCTGGAGATATTCAAAGTGAGGCTGGACAGGGCTCTGGGCAACCTGATCTTATGGAGGATGCCCCTGCAGAAGGGGTTGGACTGGATGACCCTTTGTAGGTCCCTTCCAACCCAGACTATTTTGTGGTTCTGTGGACTTGACAGTCTCCAAAAATTCCTTCCAACCTCTGTGATTCACCAAATTAACCCTTCTAAAAATCTTATAGACACTTGACTGCGTTTTACAACTACTGATTTTTTCCCCCTAAGAAGAGACACCTGCTTTATTTTCCTTGACAATCTAACATCTCAAACTCCGAACACAAGTGGGCAGTTAGTAGCTCCATTCTATTAGCATGAGAGGGACAAATACCTATCTGATAGAAAAAAAATGGGACAGGTGTCTACTGTGAACCAAGGCCTTGAGCAACCTGCTCCAGTGGAAGCTGTCCCTGCCCATGCCAGGGGGCTGGAACTGGATGATCTTTAAGGTCCCCTCCAACCCAAACCATTCTAGGATTCTATAATTCTATGTAGTTGCTCCTTGGTCTAGTGGAAGGTGTCCCTGCCCATGCCAGGGGGTGGATCTAGATGATCCTGAAGGTGCCTTCCAACCCAAACCATTCCAGGATTCTCTAATTCCATCAAGTTGCTCCTGAGCCTAGTGAAAGGTGTCCCTGCCCATGCCAGGGGGTGGATCTAGATGATCCTGAAGGTCCCTTCCAACCTAAACCATTCCAGGATTCTCTAATTCCATCAAGTTGCTCCTGAGCCTAGTGGAAGGTGTCCCTGCCCATGCCAGGGGGTGGATCTAGATGATCCTGAAGGTCCCTTCCAACCTAAACCATTCCAGGATTCTCTAATTCCATCAAGTTGCTCCTGAGCCTAGTGGAAGGTGTCCCTGCCCATGCCAGGGGGTGGAACTGGATGATCTTGAAGGTCCTTTCCAACCAAAACTATTCTTTTATAATTCTATGAGAAAAAGAGTTTATGTGCATTACTAAAGACAAATGTTACATAAAATTCTGCATGTAAATGATTCTGTGGAACAGGCTGACAGATGTAGCAGCAGAAAGTCAAATTCCCATTTCCTTCCAGTGACTCTATCCCAGAAAGGTTCCCCTCAGAGTTGAAATGACAAGAGCTAAACCCAAGGAGCAATCTGAACTGCTCTCTCCATCAGTTATCACATTCCCCAGCCTACCATCCAGGCCATGGACACAGACTATAAGATGTATTCCTTCTTCTGAGCAGTCATCCTCTTCCATACTGAAATAAGGTATTGAAGAAGCCAGTTTGAAAACATCACTGTACATAAATCCAGGAAGCTTTAGTTGCTTCAATTCTTCTTTAGCCTGCTGGAAACTGGAACAAAACCATATTTGTAATACATCAAAATTTACTCTCAGGGGCTCCTAGGATAGAGTTTTCTACTTGGTTTTTGCTTTGTCTTCTATGTAACTGATACAAAGGAAAATAGATCTATCAAATTATTATCTTCAAGCTACTTCCTCAAAATCTTTTCTTCTTTTATTGCAGCTTCCTACAGCCCTTTTTCCTCTGTAATAAGATCCATCCATCAAGCTCTACTGACTTCTCAACTTTGAACATCTCTGCAGATCCTGAGGTGTCTCTGCAATCACTGAAAATCCTGGGTTAGCTCTGGGCTTCAGCAAGCAGCAGCTTTGCTTAACTGCAGTAACAACATTCCAGCAATCAAAACCAACCACAAGTCAGAGCAGAGATTTTCACTGACTTTTGGTAAGCCTTGTCAAGCTTAAAAGCTATTTCCTAGGTCAGCAGAGAGCTGGAGCCAGGGCTGTAAGTGCTCACCAGAAGTCCCTCCAGTAGGCTGAATAACTGATATTTGATTCAGAAGAACCCAGATGCAGACCTCTGATCTTTTGTTTATTATCTGAAGATGTACACTGTATGGTTTCTAACAGCTCCCTGCATGCTAGGAGTTCCTTGTGTTCCTCCCTTGCTTCCCCTTCCCTTAGTTTTATTGTATAGGACCTTCCAACTCATTAACTGTGTTATCAGTTTCCCTGCAGCACTTCAAACCTGATGCTGCTTCCCCTCCTTAATCTCTCAGTCCTGTGTGCTCCCTCGCAGCACCACGCTGTGTCCTGTCCTCCTCTGCCTGCTCTCTGTTTTCCTCCTGTTCTACTTTTTGTTCTCTCTTTCCCCAGTTTTATCTTTAGCTCATTCCTCACTAACTGGCAAGAGCAAGCCTCAGTGAAGTCAGTCTCAACAGAAGCCACTGCAGGCAGTTGGTCTTATCACTCTGCAGCAGAAGTGACTTAGTTTGTTCTCAAGGTATCTCTTCTGAACCGAATGTACCAAGGGTTGGTTCTCTGCAGAGCAGATGGTGCCCTCTGCAATCCCACTTATCCCACGCTCCAGCAGACTCTGCTCTTCCCAAGGCCAAGTCCTTGATTTTTCTCTGAGTTCACTCTCATTGTTCAGAACAGCCTAAGAACAGTCCCTGCTCTCCATCCCTCCCATTCCACACCAGTACCCACTCTCCAGTACTTCAGAAGCTACTCCTCTGTCCCCTTCTCTTTTACCCCAGCACTGCTCGAACCTTCCTCCTGTTCTCAGCTGCTTACCACAACTTTTTAAGCTTTTCTACTTTAACATTTGCCTTGCTTTTGCCTCTCTTCTAAGCTGCTTTCTGATAGCCACCTGCACTGCAACCCATTAAGCTGCTGCATCCCATGTTCCCTCAGCTGCAGCACCCAAACTGCAGTGCACTTTGTGTTAGAGCCCTGTGGTCTCTGAGGTGTACAGCTTTAGCTGCCTGAGGTTAAGACTGAAAGCTAAGGCCATCACCTTGGCTCCCACTGCACATCTGCTTCATTCAACTAATTAGGTGGACAAGCACTTACAGGATGGTTTTGGCATTAAACTCAAAGCGCATTTCCCCATGCTTGCAATTGTAACAGTTCCCACTTCGTAAACCACCATTTTTAATACTCCAAACATCACTTTACCACCAAATCATTATTTCCTTTTCTAAATGAACACAATGAACAAAAAAGAATGCATGTGTGCTTCAGTTGAAGTTTGCCAAACCACAGGGAATGCCAAGCTCACAGCAGAGGGAATTCAGTGCTAAAACCTATCCTATCTGATCAGCTCAAACGTGATGTTACTTGAACATGTGGAATCCACAAGCCACATTCCTGGGGGCATTCTAACCCTGCTTCTTCCCCACGGTCCCACCACTTCTAGGAGCAACATCTTTGTTTAAAGCAAGCACTTACGCTAACATTTGAGGTTCTGGAGAGCTCTCATACCAGGAAGCAGCTGAAGCTGAGCTGTAGTACGTACTGCCTGGCTGCTGGGTAATTGCATCAGACTTACTCCGTGCAGAACAGATGACATTGCAAGGAGAGTCTCTCAGAGAAGAAGGGAAAGACAGACAGCCAGGAGCACAGACAGGAGGCACACTGATTCCATCTGGCAGATGGCCACTGTCAATCCTTTCAGATCTCAGAGCTCTGTCTTCTGCCGAGCCACGATCCTGCTCAGCACTGGAAGCTCCGTCTAACAGACTGTAGTCTGTTTCCTCATAATACCCGTTTTCAATCATTTCTTGATCCTCCTCCTCCTCCTCCTCCTCTTCCTCATCTTGTTGGGAAGAGCAAATCATTTGTTTCTCGTATGTTTCCTTCTGAGGGCTAACAGGATTGCTGTTGTCCAGAGGCCAGATATCAGAAATATCTGTACTGCTTCGAGAGCCAAAATAGTTTTCCACAAGCCCCTGCTTTACTATGTCAGTACTGCTGGTTGGAGAAGGGTTCTCTGTCCCAACGTCACTGCGAGCTACTTCAGTTGTGCCCTGCAGTTCTAAAGGCTCAATATGTTTTCCTTCATTTGCTTTTCCAACCTCATAGACTGCATTCACAGATGAAGAACCTGAAACAGCAGACTGCTCACCCACACAGGCAGCTCCCAAACTCAGTTTAACTCTTTCTTCTGCAGCATTAGGCTCCCTTTCGGGACCCTGAGCATCCTTGCGGGCTGTGCCAAGCTCTGCCTGCGGGCAGTAACTTTTCCCATCAGCAGATGCCTCCTCGTCTGGCACAGCAAAGTGTAAAAGGTCTTTTGTTCCTGAGAGAGAGGAGTGTGCAGACAGAGTTTTGTTATCTGAGTGCCCTGCAACACACTCTTGCTGCAAAGCGCTGTTGGTTTTGTTACTGTCACCACGTTTTGGCAAGTCAGCTGCTCCGGGATCCAACACAGTTTTACTGCTGCTCAGCTGGCACTCAGGTACCACAGAGATCTTGGAATTCTCCTCAGGTGACAGCTCATCATCATCGGAAGGCAGAGAGTTGATGGATGTCAGTGACGACTGGATTTCACTCACAGCGCTGGTGCTCTCAGTGCAATGGCTTTCTAGGGCGGCTTTCACAGCACAGTCTGGCTTGAGGAAAAGCTGAGGAAAGGCTCTCTCCCCGTTATGTGCACTTTGCCCTTGAGCATTTTCGAACACCTGGTCAGGGTTGGGGTGAGTTGCAAAGGAACTTGGCTCACTTTCTACCCCTGAATCCGAAAACCTGGAGGAGGCGCAGGTCACGCTGACGTCCGGTAGCTTGGCGCCGTCTGCGCTCGCCGAAAGCTGACTTTCCTTCGTGGCAGCAGCAGCCTGAGTGCTCTTCACTTTTGTCAAGATGTCACTGCTGTGTGGGAGGATATCTTCCTTTTCAAGCACTGCTTCCTGTTCTCCTGAAGTCAATTTCTTTCCAGGTTCCAGAGACTGGATATTTGGTACCTGCAGATTCTCTCCCTGCGCTCCGTCCTGCGGGAGCTCAGCCCACGACCCGATGTGCACAGTGACCTTCTCCCCTTCGTAGGGGTTCTTAGTACTTGGTTTGACCTCAATTGTCCTGACTCCTGAGGAAGCTGGTTGACCTCCATGACAACCTTCAAGTGTACCTCTGGGCTGCAGAGCACTATCTGCTTGCACAGTTCCAGAACCAGTCTGGGAGACAGCGAGTCTAGCAAAACCAGCCACATTTTCACAGTGCACAGGGCTAAGAGGACCTGGTTGGACACCTTCCATCTTGGCAGCCTTTTCCTCAGATCCAGATGGCAGAAATGGAAGTTCTCTTTGACTTGTTTGCCTGCTGCAGGTCTTTGTACCACAAGGAAATCCACCTAACGCAGGGTCCAGCCCTTCAGTAGCGTTGTATGAAGGCCTGCCTTCTGAGCCTCTAGAGGCATCTTCCAGTGCTGCGCTTTTCAAACATTTGTAGCCCACCAAGACCACGGAGTCCTTAGAGTTCTGCTTCACAACTTTTTTTGTGGTTTCAGGTTTCATCGTTTTCATGAGCTTAGTAACCTTAACTTTGGATCTATTTGCATCTTCGTTCTTCCCTTTCAAAGCTTTCGCCAGCACCTTTCGCTTTCTGGATGCCAAAGGTTGGAGGCACCCGCAGGCCTGAGTTTCGGTTCTGGGCTGGTAAAACCAGCCACAAAACTTTCTTCAGCTTCAAATTTCTCCAGTTTATTGGACTCTGACCTTGGAAGACTCTGACCTGCCAACCAGGGTACATCCACGTCTTGCATCAAAAGGGAAAAACAAAACAAAACAAAAACAGGGAGAAAAAAGAAGAAGAAAAAGGGTTGTTCGCAACAAGGTTATGCAGGTACCTGAAGCTATAAACCACTAATTACAGAGCTCTAACAGACCCTCAAAACTCAACCTAAAGAGACATTTCTCTTCCTCTCCCTCTATCCTGCCCTGGAGAGACCACATCTGGAGCACTGTATCAGGCTCGGGGCTAGCCAGTTCAAGAATAATAGGAGCTCCTGGAGAGAGTCCAGTGGAGAGCTATGAGGATGATGAAGGGAATGGAGCATCTGCGTGATGAGGAAAGGCTGAGAGACCTGGTGATGTTTAGCCTAGAGAAAAGAAGGCTGAGAGGGGATCTGATCAATGTTTATCAATATCTGAGGAGTGGGTGTCCAGAAAAAGGGGCCAGGCTCTTTTCAGTAGTGTCCTGTGATAGGACAAGGGGCAGTGGATACAAACCAGCAGACAGGAAGTTCCACCTCAACATGAGGAGAAACTTCATTATGGTGAGGGTATTGGAGCACCGGAGCAGGCTACCCAGAGAGGTTGTGGAGTCTCCTTCTCTGGAGACTTTCATCGGGATGTGTTCCTGTGTGACCTGCCCTAGGTGATCCTGCTCTGACAGGGGGTTGGACTGGATGATCTCTGGAGGTCCCCTCCAACCCCTACCATCCTATGATTTCCTAGCTAATAAACATTCCCTTTGAAGCAGCAAGAAGTACAGATCTTCAGAGTACTCAGGGGTTAGGTATTCTTCCCCTCCTTTCTTCAAAGGGACAGCTGCACTGTGAGGTGCATTTACCTTCAGTAATTGAATCCAAATATCGATCTTCAAAGATGATAGGCAGGGAGTTCATATCTCCATCTAGCTCACTGCATTCAATGGGGAGGGGTGGAAGAGAGCTGCAGAAGGAAGTGTTTTTGATAGCTGCACACATCTGTAGATGACTTTGAGCACTGAAAACAAAGAAAAAGGGTAGCCCTACATGAAAGCAGAACTATTTCTTTTTCCCTTCACAGAAATTAGCAGCAGTCTAACTGCCTCTGTTAGAAGCTTTTCCAATAGTTATTTAATAGCTTTAGTAGTTATTTAATGATTTCCTTTCTAACTGCCATTAAAAATACTTCAAATCACTATTTGGAATCAAAGTTTCTCCTAACTCTTTACAGAAGTCTTTTATTTGCACCACACTAAAATGCTACACAAGATAAGCAATGTTGGGTACTGCGCCACTTACTTTAGCTCTTGATAGGCAAGGGCAGCTTGCCTGGGATGCTCCAGACAGAAGAATGCTTCTGCAAACCTGCGCACCTGCAAGAGCCAAACAAAGTCAGAGCTTCTTTTATGTCACATTCACTCTGTCTGGGAAAATCCAGCAGCGTTCACAGAATCACAGATTCAACCAGGTTGGCAGAGACCTCAAAGATCGTCAAGTCCAACCGATCAGTCAACTCTATCCAATCAACCAGACCATGCACTAAGTGCCTCATCCAGGCTCTTCTTAAACACCTCCAGGGACTTCAATCTCACCACCTCCCTGGGCAGCACATTCCAATGGCAAATCTCTCTGCCTGTGAAGAACTTCTTTCTAAGATCAAGCCTAAGCTTCCCCCTGGTGCAGCTTGAGACTGTGTCCTCTTGTTCTGGTGCTGGTTGCCTGGGAGAAGAGACCAACCCCCACCTGGCTACAACCTCCCTTCAGGGAGTTGTAGAGAGCAAGAAGGTCTCTCCCCGAGCCTCCTCTTCTCCAGGCTAAGCAACCCCAGCTCCCTCAGCCTCTCCTTACAGGGCTGTGCTCCAGACCCCTCCCCAGCCTTGTTGCCCTTCTCTGGACACATTCCAGCATCTCAACATCCTTCTTGAATTGAGGGGCCCAGAACTGGACACAGGACTCAAGGTGTGGCCTAACCAGTGCTGAGCACAGGGCACAACGACCTCCCTGATCCAGGCCAAGACACCACTGGCCTTCTTGGCCACCTGTGCACAGTGCTGGCTCATGTTCAGCCTATTGTCAACCAGTACCCCCAGGCTCCTTCCTGCCTGGCTGCTCTCCAGCAAGGTTAGAACTTCTGTTTTCTCCCATGATGAGGCAAAGTAGGAGGGAAGAGGATGCCACAGACAAGGCTAGAGACCGAAGTGAGAGTTTTAATTCGTGCACTGGATGAGTGAGGGGGAACTATATGAAATTCAGCTGCCTGCTGAAAACCTGACTGCCAAGAAATCAATCAGTCAATCAATCATCCCAATCAGGCTCAGCTGAAACAATAACACACAACAATATTATGAGCTATTTCGATGAGAAGAAAGGGAATGACTGTTTGATGGACACTTCTGCTTGAGGATTACCTTCTGAACTAGAAACCCATTAGACAGCCCCAAAATACAGAGAACTGTGGCTCACATGTTCATTGAACACTCTCCAGCCCACAGTAAACTACTGTGCAAAAAGTAATTCCTTTTGTAATCCTTCACGTAAAGATTTTGGGTGCAAACGACAAAGGCAATAAAATGTATGCTAACCATCAGCACTCCATTCAAGACTTAATTGTATGCCTCAGGTCAATAAACTATCCAATCCTAAAGTGGTGCTTCCACTGCCTGAAGGGGGGCCTACAAGAAGGCTGTAGAGGGACTGTTTCCAAAGGCCTGCAGCGGTAGGAGAGGGGCCAATGGTTTGGAATGAGCAAAGAGCAGATTTAGATTGGATGTTGGGAGTGAGTTCTGCACCACGAGAGTGGTGAATCACTGGAACATGTTGCCCAGGGAGGAAGCTGAAGCCCCATCCCTAGAGACATTCCAGGTCAGGCTGGACAAGGTTATCATAGTATCAGTCAGGGTTGGAAGGGACCACAAGGATCATCTAGTTCCAACCCCCCTGCCATGGGCAGGGACACCCCACACTAGATCAGGCTGGCCAGAGCCTCATCCAGCCTGGGCTTGAACACCTCCAGGGACAGGGCCCCAACCACCTCCCTGGACAACCCACTCCAGGGCTTCACCACTCTCATGGTGAAGAACCTCCTCCTCCTGAGGTTCTGAGTAACCTCATCTGTCCTTGAACACCTCCAGGGAGGAGGCATCCACAACTTCCCTGGACAACCTGTTGCAGCGTCTCAGCAGCCTGGTACTGAAGACCTTCTTCCTAAGGTCCAGTCTCACCCTGCTCTCCCTCAGCTCCAAACCACTCCCCCTTGTCCTGTCAACAGACACCCTTCTTCCTGCAGGTTCCCTTGAGGTATTGGAAGGCAGCTATGAAAAGTTCCTCTCCAGCTTTAACAGATCTATGTTCTGGAGCTTCTACTTTTGCATTTCCCCCCACCCCCCCACCCCCTTAATAGAAAAGCTGGCAAAAAATTGCTCCACGGTGCTAATTAAAAACAACCCAACCACAAACCACAAACATGAAATCCCCAACCTCTAACCTGCACTAGAAGCTGGAAGTCCTGCCCCGACCTCCCAGCACTCAATTTACTGTTGTATGAAATTAATCTCAGTGATAACAACATCTGTGCTTTGTCATGGACAATGCTCTGCAGTAAAAAGAAAACCACTTCATTCAATCCTCTCTTGCAAGTGCAGCTTGTGCTCTCAGCTGGGAACAGCCCTGCAGACGAAAGAGTGTCTGCTTCCCTTCACAAATCCTGCTAGGAGTTTGTGCAAATATGTGTGGGATTAGAATCCCTGTTCCTAAGCACTCCCCCATGTTTTCCCAGCTGGCTTTTCTAAGCAGACTTTTACCTTCCAAACACAAGGTTTTGTCACTGCTAATTCCAAACCCTTTCTCCCCAGAAATAGAGAAGACTATTAACAGAATGATAGAGGTTGGAAGGCAGCTTGAAAGATCATCCAAGTCCAACCCCCTGCCAGAGCAGGATCACCTCAGGCAGGTCACACAGGACCACAGCCAGGTGGCTTTTAAATGTCTCCAGAGAAGGAGACTCCACAACCTCTCTGGACAGCTTGTTCCAGGACTCCAGCACCCTCACAGTGAAAAGGCTTTTCATTATGTTGAGGTGGCACCTCCCCTGCTCCAGCATGCACCCATTGCTCCTTATCCTACCACTGAACAGCCCCTGAGCAGAGCCTGGCTCTGTCCTCCTGACACTGCCCTGCACATCTTTATCAACAGGAATGAGGTCACCTGTCAGGCTCCTCTGCTCCAAGCTCAAGAGCCCCAGCTCCCTCAACCTATTTTCACAGGGAGATGTTCCACTGCCTGCAGCATCTTTGTGCCTCTGTGCTGGACTCTTCCAAGCAGTTCTCTGAGGTCCTTCTTGAACTGAAGAGCTCAGAACTGGACACAATGTGGCCTCACCAGGACAGAGTAGACGAGGATATAATAGAGAGAATTTTACAGGTTAAAACATGTATTTTAGAACAACTGAGCATGGGGAGCAGGCTGATTATTCATCTAAACCACCAACTGAAAAAGTAATTAAAGATCCTAATCCATCAGGTAGTAAAACAGTAGCAGGAATATTGCCCAGTTAGTAGATGTCTGTAGCTCAAGTCAAGAACAGAGCATTAAGGTGTTTCCCAGGAGGCAAGTCAGGTGGTTTGGACTTCAGAAGTGAGCACTCACATACAGGAACTATGAAGATGAGATCTTGAGAATTCTGCCACCCTCTCCAACAGAAAAGGAAGGCTTGGGGGATTTTGTTTGCAATAAACCTTGCTTATCATTTCTGGTGCCTTGGAAGAAAATCTCATTACCAGCTCCAGACAGCCCTTAGACTAATAGCAATGGCATAAAACTAGTTGAAAGCAAGCTCCAAACCCCCACATAAATCAATATTATGGAGGGGGTAAAAGAACACCCAAACAACAAACCAACAGTAGTTGATTGTGTTTAATCACTGCTTGACTTAAGGAAGCACAGGGGAATTTGCTAGGAGGCTGCTAAACAGGCTCTGCAGAACCAGAAGTACCAGCTGGTGCTGCTGATTCAGGCTCTACTGACTTGGGCTGACTCCACAATGACTTTGCAGCAGGAAATTGTACCCATCACTTCTACACAAACTGCCATGGAGTATCTATGGAGTGCCTGCACATCTATGAGGGAGCAGGTGGAGATCTTAGCTCTCATTTCTCATCTTTTAGGATTAATCCAACTGAAAGGAATCATTTTGGAAAAGCACAGACTCACAGAATTGCTTTGGTTGGAAAAGGCCTTTAAGATCAAGTCCAACCATTCTCTACCTCTGCAAAGGCTGATGCTAAACCGTGGCCCTCAGCACCACATCTCTGCCCCTTTGAAACCCCTCCAGGGATGGGATTCAACCACCTCCCTGGGGAGCCTGCTCCACTCTAAGAATTCTTTCAGTCAAGGGGTTTCTTCTGATATTCAATCTAAATCTTCACTGGCGCAACTCAAGGCCATTTCTTCTCATCCTATCACTTGTTCCTAGGGAGAAGAGACCAAACCAGCTCCTTTCTAGGAGCTGTAGAAAGCTTAGCCTCCCTTAGCCTCCTGTTCTTCAGACTAAACACCCCAAGCTGCCTCAGCTGCTCCTCACCAGCCCTGTTCTCCAGACCCTTCACCAGCTTCACTGCCTCTCTCTGGACCCATTCCAGCACCTCAATGTCTTTCTTGTAGTGAGTGCCCCAAAACTGAACAGAGTCCTGAAGGTGTGGCCTCACCAGTGCTGAGCCCTTCTCTGCTGGGCAGCTTTCCAGCCACTCTGCCCCAAGCCTGTTCACGGCATTGTTGTGACTCAGTGCAGGACTCAGCACTTGGCCTTTTTGAATCTCATACAGATGGCTTTGTCCCATGGTTCCAGCCTGTCCAGGTCCCTCTGCAGAGCCTTCCTACCCTCAAGCATCTCAGCACACACTCCCTTCCCAACTTTGTGTCATCTGCAGAGTCACTGAGGCTGAGCACGTTCAGACCTACCAGAAGATGTCACTATGGAACAAAGAGGTGAACTACTTCAGCATTCAAACTTTTTTCCTACTATAAAATACCAGACTCAGCAGTCTCCTCACTAAAACAGAGCTGTCAACCTTCTGGCTGTGCTAATGCAGGTGATGGATGGATGTTCTAGCATACCTAAAGTGTTCCTGTCTCTTTAATGGGGTGCTCAATATTCAAAGCAGTTGAAATTCATTTAATATTTAAATAAGGAAAACAACTGAAAATCAAATTATTTTTTTTAAAGAGTGTGTAAAAAATACTTCTTATAAACAAATATATTGAACTCATTACTTATAATAAATATATTCTTGCATCATCACCTTATCTTCTAACAAGACTTCCAGCAGAAATACCTGGTTTACAAGCAAGGTGGGTGACAGTCATTTCAGCAGGCACCGCTACAGACAAAGGGTTGCCCTGCTGGAAAGCAGCTCCATGGAGACAGACCTTGGAGTCCCAGTGGACAGTAAGTTATCCATGGGACAGCAATGTGCCCTTGTGGCCAGGAGGGCCAATGGCATCCTGGGGTGCATGAAGAAAAGTGTGTGCATGAAGTCAAGGGAGGTGCTGCTCCTCTACTGTGTGCTGGGGAGACCACATCTGTAATACTCTTTACAGTTCGGGGCTCCCCAAATCAATAGAGACAGAGACCTGCTGGAGAGAGTCTAAGAGAGAGCTGTGAGGGTGACTGGGGGACTTGAACATCTCTGCTATGAAGCAAGGCTGAGAGCCCTGGGGCTGTTTAGTCTGGAGAAGAGAAGGCTGAGAGGGGATCTGATCAATGTCTATCAATATCTGAGGGGTGGGTGTCAGGATGAAGGTGCCAGGCTCATTGGTGGAGCCCAGTGACAGGACAAGGAACAAGAGGCACAAGCTGGCACACAGGAGGTTCCACCTCAACACGAGGAGACATTGCTGTGTGGTGAGGGTGCTGGAGCCCTGGAGCAGGCTGCCCAGAGAGGTTGTGGAGTCTCCTTCTCTGGAGACTTCCAAAAACCTCCTGAATGTGTTCCTGTGTGACCTGCCCTAGGTAATCTTGTTCTGGCAGGGGGGTTGGACTGGATGATCTCTGGAGGTCCCTTCCAACCCCTAACATTCTGTCATTCTGTGATGGCAGAGCTGACAGGCATTTCTAAGGGGCATTGCTAACACTAATATCTGAATCAGATAGATTAACAACTCCCTAAAGCTTTAATTTGTCTTAGATTAATAATAAACTTTGCCAGGGAGAAATTTCCTGGGGAGTGCATAGTCTAGAAATACTGCAGGATGAGAAGGTAAAATGAAGAGAGTTTTCCAGTAGCAAACACATCAGAGCAACAATTTCCAGACTAAAAAAGAGGATTACTTAGAAGAGACTTTTGTATAGTACAAAAAAAATCTTACTCCAGAAAGGACAGATACTGTCTCAGAAGAATTAATAAGGTCATCTCTCAAATCTCAACCAAATTCAGTCACCAGAAAGCCTGCATCATTGGTTGAGGCCCCATCCCTGGAAGTGTTTAAGCCCAGGCTAGATGAGGCTCTGGCCAGCCTGATCTAGTGTGGGGTGTCCCTGCCCATGGCAGGGGGTTGGAACTAGATGATCCTTGTGGTCCCTTCCAACCCTGACTGATAGATACTATGATACTATGATGTGTGCAGACAACTCCTCTAGTGAAATGTAACCATTGTAGGGTTCCCAAAAGCAGCTTACACCAAGCCTCAACATCTATAATCCCAAGAGATTTTTAATGCAAATTGCAAATTACTATACCAAGACCTGCAATCAGGATCTAAAAATCAACAAGCAAGGCTCAAAATTGGCATCCTTCTTAATTTAGAGGTTCACTGAACTTCTGGATTGCTGGCTCCAGCTCCAGAGCTGTGTGGGAAGCCTGCTGGAGCTATGCTTTCTTTACCTCTATCTTCTTCACATGCATTAGCAAAGTATTAACACCAGCTCCTCACCTCTTGGGAGTACAGAAAGCAAGTGTCACATTTGCAAATTACCCTTTGTAAAATTCATTAACATCCTATTGCTGGTTCTCTTGAAGCTGGCTCAGGTGGAATTTCCTTCTCAGTGCCATATTACTCCATTCTTCAGGAGCCAGCCTGCCTGCCCTTCGCTATCGTGCCCTAAATAAAAGCTAAGTTTAAGATTACCCATGTCCTGCATCTCCTTTTCAGTCTCTGATGTTTGGGGAGATAATAAAGTATCCAGTAACTGCAGCACTCAATATGAAAAAGCAATTAGCCACTTCTGCCAATAATAAAAGAAGCTCAACTTTTTTTTTCAAGTTTCAGGCTGGGGCTGTTCAGCCCAGAGATGGCTCCAGAGAGACCTAATAGCAGCCTTCCAGTACCCGAAGGGGCCTAAGGCTGCAGGGGGACTGTTTCCAAAGGCCTGCAGTGATAGGACCAGGGACAATGGTTTGAAATGAGAGAAGAGCAGATTTAGACTGGATGTTAGGAATAAATTCATTACCATGAGGGTGGTGGGACTCTGGAACAGGTTTCCCAGGGAGGGTGTTGAGGCCTCATCACTGGAGATACTCATGGTGAGGCTCAACACAGCTCTGAACAACCTGATCCAGTGGAGGATGACCCATCCTGGCTGCAGAGGGGTTGGACTAGGCAACCTTTGGAGGTCCCTTCCAACCCAGACCATTCTATGATTCTATATATTCTCATTAAACAGACCTTAGAATGAGCTCTCTGTAAATGGTTAGACAAGAAAACTTCCTCCAGATCATCTCTTACAATCATCTGAAGTGTGTCAGATAAAAGCACAGATGGTGAAGTCAGACAGTAAACATTTTGGTTCCTAGTTGAATATATTTCACTTTGGGGCTCAGCATTGCTGTGGTTTGCTGTGTGTCAAGCCCACAGCAACTCAATACACACAGATACAGATCAACTCTGTGTACCTGCTCACTGGAAGCAATCTTACAGACACGTATTCACATCTCTTCTTTCTTAAAATCCCACCTAAGAGACTTTCCAAAGCTTATGGAGGCTATGAATTCTTAATTCAGAAGGAGAGTACCCTTTGGGTGATGATGCAGCAGGCAGCCTAAATGCAGCAGAGCAGTAAAAGGCAGAGTGGGCAGCAGCCATGGCTCCTGCAGAACAATATCTCATCCTGCACACATCTCTCTCATTTCACAGACTGCAATTTGCCTTCTCAACTGCATTTCTTATCCAAAAGATGAATGAATTAGCTGGTTTGTAAACACAAACGATGTATTTTCTATATTGTACTCCAAGGACAAGCTCGAACTTCTGGGGTCAGAGTGGCTGGAGAGCAGCCAGGCACAAAGGGACCTGGGGGTACTGGTTGATGGTAGGCTGAACATGAGCCTGCAGTGTGCCCAGGCAGCCAAGAGGCCCAATGGCATTCTGGCCTGCATCAGGAACAGTGTGGCCAGCAGGAGCAGGGAAGTCATTCTGCCCCTGTACACTGCACTGGTTAGGCCACACCTTGAGTCCTGTGTCCAGCTCTGGGCCCCTCAGTTTAGGGAAGATGTTGAGTTGCTGGAAGGTGTCCAGAGAAGGGCAACAAAGCTGGTGAGGGATTTGGAACACAAGCCCTATGAGTAGAGACTGAGGGAGCTTGGGTTGCTTAGCCTGGAGAAGAGGAGGCTCGGGAGACCTTCTTGCTCTCTACAACTACCTTAAGGGAGGTTGTAGACAGGCAGAGGTAGGTCTCTTCTCCCAGGCAACCAGCACCAGAACAAGAGGACACAGTCTCAAGCTGCACCAGGGGAAGTTTAGGCTGGAGGTTAGGAAGAAGTTCTACACAGAGAGAGTGATTGCCCATTGGAATGTGCTACCTGGGGAGGTGGTGGAGTCACCATCATTGGAGGTGTTTAGGAGGAGACTTGATGGGGTGCTTGATGGTTTAGTTGATTAGATGACGTTGGATGATAGGTTGGATGCGATGATCTTGAAGGTCTCTTCCGACCTGGTCTAGTCTAGTCTAGTCTAGTCTATGATGATACACAAGCTAACAAATGCAGTCCAACAGCTCCCTTTATGATTGCAACTTTCTCATCTAAAACTAGAAAAATGAGAATCTGGACTCTCACTTTGATACACACTTCCCCAACTGTGTCCCAGCAGCAGCATGAACATGCCAGAGCTCCCAAAGCCAGGGTCAATACTCACTCTTAATGTGTGATGCTCTTGTGCTAGCAGTGCTGTGACCTCCTCTTGCAAGGTAATGACCTCCAGAAATTGCCCCCAGAGAGCCATTAGAAGGGAGCAAAGCTGAGCAAGATTCATATTTATAAGTTCTGCTAGTTCATCAGGATTTTCCATTTTCTAGAAGCAGGGAGAAGATTTGAAAGGTTAACAGATGAGAGCATACAGTCCAGACAACAGTAACAATAAAACAAAGTGTACTTTATCTTAGTGAGATTTTTCACTCAGAAAGTCATTTCCAAATCAGAACTCTTTTGTCTAAGGATCAGAATGGAATTAGTCTGTGTTACAACACTAATAGATTGCTCTATGTTGCTTTAAGTATTATCTGCTTGCCTTGTAGAATTAGGACTCCTGACCTTAAATTCAGGGTTAAATTAAATTAAGAAACTCCTGACCTTAAACTAAAAAAAAAAAATAATTCCATTTATGGCAAGAATAACTCGAGTTGGAACTGTTTTGTCTTCTAACATGCAAAAGCAGAGTGAGCCTGAAAGGAATAGGAATCAGGCACCGGAGAAATTGATCCTGGCTATGGTAGTCCAAGTGTGATACAATCATAAAAACTCCATAAAGACAGCTCCACCTCAGAGCAGGCATAACTCACAAGAACGTTTATATGGTCCTACACATCTACAAACACTTTATGCACAATGGACATGAGCCAACAGTGTGCACTTGCAGCCCAGAAGGCAAATGGCATCCTGGGCTGCCTCCAGCGGCGTGGCCAGCGGATGGAGAGAGGCAATTCTGCCGCTCTGCTCTGCTGAGACCTCACCTGGAGTACTGCCTCCAGGTCTGGAGTCCTCAACTTAGGAAAGACAAGGACCTGATAGATAGGGTCCAGACGAGGGCCACAATGATCAGGGGGCTGAAGCACCTCTGCTATGAGGACAGGCTGAGGGAGCTGGGGGTGTTGAGTCTGGGAAAAAGGAAGGCTCCACAGAGACCTAACGGCAGGCTTCCAGTATCTGAAGGGGGCCTACAAAAAGGCTGCAGAGGGACTGTTTGCAAAGGCCTGCAGCGATAGGAGGAGGGGTAATGGTTTGAAATGAGAGAAGAGGAGATTTAGATTGGCTGTTAGAAGCAAGTGCTGCACCATGAGGGTAGTGGAACACTGCAACAGGGACATAGTTGAAGCCCCATCCCTGGAGACAGTCAAAGCTCTAAACAACCTGATCTAGTTGAAGATGTCCCTGCTGACTGCAGAGGCATCAGACTAGATGATCTTTGAAGGTCCCTGTTCTCCAGACCCTTCACAAGTTTTGCTGTCTTCCCCTGGATCTGTTCCAGCACCTCAGTGTCTTTCTTGTTGTGAGGAGCCCAAAACTCAAACCAGTCCTCAAGGTGTGGCCTGATCAGTGCTGAGCACAGTGAGGACGATCACTTTCCTGGTCCTGCTTGTGTTGCACTGCTGCTGCTGCAGCCCGGAATGCTGTTGGCTTTTATATATGATTATGTAAGATCATTAGCTGCCCACAGAGAGCTAACTGCTGGCTCTGCCTCTGGTGATACAACTCATCCCCTTCCAAAGCCAAGTCCTTGCAGTTAGCTAGACTAGTTAGCTAGTTAGCTAGGAAGGTCAGGCTACTGTTCTCCAACAGCTAGGCAGATGGCCCAAACTGCAACAAAGCATGGACAGTATTCCAAAAGAGCTCTAAAACCTGTGCTTTAAACTATGCTGTGACCACTGAGTTTAGCTACTCAGCTGGGGCTAGCTGGGGCTAGCTGTGACTGAGGGGAGAACTGAGGAAACAAATCCAAGCTACCTGAAGTAGACAGATGCTTCCTTAATGCAGGGAGGAGACAGCATCAGGATGAGTCCTTCCAGATGAGAGGATGCCTTGGGAGAATCTAGTTTTGTGCAACTTACTACTGTTTGATCTTCTACCTTTGTTATTTGATACTCTCAAAAGGAAACAACTCAAAATTATAAATGCAGAGAATTAAAATGTGATTTTTATTAAATGCAATGCACCTTTCTACAATCTTTAGCTTCCAGGCTACTACTGACATCCCAAAGTAGGGAAGGTTAGGAGACAGTAGAGCAATTTCATAGAATCACAGAATGGCTTAGGTTGGAAAGGACCTCAGAGATCATCTACTCCACCCTCCCCTCCACAGGCAGGGATGCCTCTCAACTAGACTCAGCTGCTCAAGGCCTCATCCAATCTGGCCTTGAACACTTCCAGGGAAGAGGCAATCACAGCATCCCTGGGCAGCCTATTCCAGAGTCTCACCACCTTCATACTGAAGAAGTTCTTCCTAAGATCCACTCTAACCCTATTCTCCCTCATCTTCAAACCAAGAGGATGAGCAGAGGGCTAGAGATGCTCTCTTATGGGGAAAGACTGAGAGAGTTGGGGCTCTTCAGTCCGGAGAAGAGAAGGCTCCAGGGAGACCTCCTTGTGGCCTTCCAGTATCTGAAGGGGGCTACAAGAAGGCTGGGGAGGGACTTTTTAGGGTGTCAGGGAGGGATAGGAGTGGGGGGAATGGAGCAAAAGTAGAAATGGGTAGATTCAGATTGGATGTTAGGAAGAACCATGAGGGTGGTGAGACACTGGCACAGGTTGCCCAGAGAGGTGGTGGAAGCCTCATCCCTGGAGGTTTTCATGGCCAGGCTGGATGTGGCTCTGAGCAACATGAACTAATGCGAGATGTCCCTGGCCATGGCAAGGGGTTGGAATTGGATGATCTTTGAGGTCCTTTCCAACCCTGACAATTCTACAATTCTGAAACTCACTCAATATTATCACTGCACCAAACTGCTCATTCCCAGGTTGTATATGAAATTAGCCTGCTCTACTTTTCTGGTTATTTCACATGGGGAAAAAAAAACAGGCAACAGATAAAACGGTACCTTCACTTCTTCACACAGTTCTGCAAGCCGAACTTCTACATCTACCTTTTCTGCAAGATGAGAGGATACAGCCATTGAAAAAAAACATACAGAGTAAAACCCAAGTGCCCCACAAACCCATCTTACACCACGAAAAAGACCCCATCAGATAAAACCTGCAGCCACCTTAGGTGCCACAGTCGGCTTTCAATCAAGCAAATCATCAGCTCCCATTAAAAGAATTTCTGAGCGATTTCTGAGACTGAGGACAGAACACAATCCACTCAAAAAGGGGTTGCAACTGAGCATCATGATCACTTTACCATGATACCTTGTCAAGGATACCAATTTTCCCTTCACAATTATGCTTGAAAACACTGTAATTTAGATTTTACAGCTGGAAATTATCTATTGAGACAATCTTTTATCTATTTGTCATCCAGGCAGCAGCCATGTCATCATTTACAACCGAAGTAACACAGCTCCTCTTCTGCCTCAGATTTTTCCAGAGATGCCTTTTTCCAGTACCATTTTTCTACAGGTAGGTCACTCACCTGATTTACAAGCTCCACAAGTTTAAATGCCACTCTTTAATTGTCTGAGCAATTCTATTTTAGTCCAACAAAACTGTTCTTTAATCAACCTTTCTCTCAATGTTCAAGAGCAAATCAAATTTCTACGGTGTGGCAGCTTAAACTGGATCTGAAAGTTGAATGATTTAGTTGTGAAGGAAGATTTTTTCCTTCATCTAAGACATTTATCCTTGCTAACCATTCCTGCTCTACTTAAAGGATCTGCTCAGTTAAGGAATAATTTGGTACTGTGATTTGATTTCCCTCTCCAGTTTACAAGGCTGTATCTTCAGTAGTGAATAAAAAGCATCTAGGTTTGGATCTTGACCAACCTGGGCCAGTGGGAGGTGTGTCTCTGCCCATGGTAGGGGGATTGGAACCAGATGACCTTTAAGATCCCTTCCAACCCAAACCCTAAAATTGTCTCTGAACAACTATTTATCCTTCAATTCATTTTTGAAACAAAGTATTAAGGAAGAAACCTACAAAGTTTCAGGGAAACATGCACCAACAAACCACACCTTGAAACCTGCTACAATAAATTTAGGATACAGATAATGAATAAAGGTTTCCAGAATGGCAACAGCACATTTAGTCAACTTGTCTTGGAATGGCACCACTTAACTGTGGGCAGCCCACATGGATTTTCAACTAATTGCATCCATTATGCTTAGGGTTAAACTAAATGCCAAGCAAATGAGCTCATACAACACCAAGTTCTGAGACATCATGCAAATTGCAGAAGTGCATGAAGTCCTCAGAAGCAAGTTTAGCAATGTTTTTTCAAAGCTACCTACCCTTCTGTTAGCTAACTACTACTTGGTAATTATTCTGAGAGTTCATTATGAATCCAGGTTGAGATATGATACAACTTTTGGTGTGTTTGTTGCCACACAAACTGTGCATTGAGGGAAAATTGTCACCTTTTTATTACTTCTGAGACACAATACAGGTAGGTTTTTTCAGGTGATTTGCAAGCTCCAGGAACTTAAGTACCACTGTTTAATTGGTTGAGGAATTCTGATTGTCTAGGAATTCTGATTGTCTAGGAACTCTAATTGTCTGAGGAATTCTGTTTTAGTCAAACAAAGCTGCTCTTTATTTAACCTATCTTGTTTGTCACCCTGCAAGTGAGAACAGCCTTTGAACAGCATTTCAAACTCTCATTTTCCAGCATCATGGGAAATCCCAAACTACAATGTTACATTAAAAAGACAGAACAGAGACAATACAAGACAAAAAGGAAGCGAAATACTAACATTCTACAGCAGTAATGTTCAACTCAGCAAACATCTGATGCAGCTTTGCTGGCTCTGCTACAAATAGTTTTGTTTTATTTCTAAAACAAAACCAAAATGCAGTTAAGAGATGATCAAGCTGGTGACCTACTGTGAGACTAAACTGCCATTTTATTATTATCCCATCACAAACTGCTTTGTGCACCACTGGCATCTTTTGTCCAGCATCAGGACACGTTTCAAATGCAATATGAACTATTTAGAGAAGGACAAATTCATCTTAAGCTTTGAGTATGTCTTGTGTTGTGTTTGGAAGAATCATGCCTTGAGATACCAGACACCACCTGAAAGATTTCTCAGGATGTAAAGGTATTAATCTAGTTGAGCCTGTGGTGAATTAAATTACAGGAAGGGTGGTGAGACACTGGAACAGGTTGCCCAGGGAGGTAGTGGATGGCCCCTCCCTGGAGCTGTTCAAGGCCAGGTTGGATCAGGCCTTGAGCAACCTGGTGTAGTGGGAGGTGTCCCTGCCCATAGCAGGAAGGTTGGAACTGGATGATCTTTAAGATCCCTTCCAACCCCAACCACTTAATGAATCTCTGAAGCTACATTTTTCATCTGTTTTGCTTACATGGTGACAACTGACTGAAATCTTCAACTGTTTAGGAAAGCAGACCAACATTAAACCAAAAAGCAGTCATCATTTCTCATTTTAGTATCTGTCTTTAGCCCAGAAATAGTATCTAATATATTTAGCCTGCAAACAAGCAACTCAATTCTGCACAGTGCAACAGAGTTCAGCACCCATTCGCTACAGCTGCAGAGGGAAAACAGTGCTCCTGTTTACAACACAAAGGCATATTTTAATATGAATTAAGAAGAAGAGATTTGATATGATTAATAAAAATCTGAGGGGTTATATCACCTGCTTTGCAAACGTACCTAGGTAGGCGTCTCTCTGGGGTCGTGGATATTTTCTTCTGAGAAGGCGTTCATAAAGGACCTGCATGCTGGCCTTGGCTAGTTACAGGGATTGCACACACATGACTAGTTACTACACTCCTTGGTTTCACTTTTTCATCTCTGATTTATTATTTGCCTTTATAGTTAGTAAAAGAGCTTATTGCTAGCCTAGCAAACAGTGCAGTTAGATTAGGAAAGCATAGAATTTTACTGTAGTTTCTAGGTGAGGTATGACTCGTGAGACACATTAAAGCAGCGTTCTCTCTATTCCCTGAAACCAGTAAGAGCTTCATTTACACCTCATGAATCCAACATTTGTCTGCACATGCTTCTGCAAAATCACTGACCTGGCTTAAAACCGCCTGACAGAGCAATAGCAAAGCAAACAGGGGAAACAAAATGAAGGAGGTATTTATTGGGGAGCAAGAAACCAGAAAGGCTGCTGCTGGGATTTAAGGGGGATTCGAGATTCTCTTCTCAATGCTCACTTCAACTTCAGACATAAAATATCCACTGCAGAACAGTTAATTGGCTTTGAAAAGTGAAGAAACCAAAGCCATTTCTACATGAAAATTTAAAAAACATCAGGGCAGTGTCTAAGGATGCAAAATGCAATCCCTAAATAAAAAGTAAAACTGAAAAGCACTTTCTAAAGAGAAAGTGAAAAAACAACAACAATGCAATTCCACAATAGAAAATAAAAATCAATGCAGCTCCTAAACATTAAAACTGAATGCAAATTCAAAAGAGAAATTCAAAGTTAATGCCACTTCTGAATAAAAATTAAGAATCAGTGCAGGCCCCTGATAAAAACTGAAACTGAATCCAGTTTCTGAACACAAATCAATGTGACTCCTACACAAAAATTAAAACTGAATGCAACTCCTAAATAATAATCCACAATCGATGCAATTTCTAAGCAGGAAGTAAAACCTGAAGGCAACTCCTAAATAAAAACTCAAAATCAATGCAGCTCCTAAATAAAAATTAAAACTGAATGGAATTTCTAGATTAAAAAAAATAAAATTAAAAAATCACTCCAACTCCTACATAAAAGTTCAAAATCAAGGCAAGGTCTAAAGAAGTAAAAACTGAATGCAATTTCTTGATAAAAATCCAAAAATCAATGCAATTTCTTGATAAAAATGCACAATCAAGGCCAGTCCCAGCAGAAAAGTCAAAGCCCAAGGCCAGTCCCAGCAGAAAAGTCAAAGCCCAAGGCCAGTCCCAGCAGAAAAGTCAAAGCCCAAGGCCAGTCCCAGCAGAAAAGTCAAAGCCCAAGGCCAGTCCCAGCAGAAAAGTCAAAGCCCAAGGCCCGTCCCAGCAGAAAAGTCAAAGCCCAAGGCCCGTCCCAGCTGGAAAGTCAAAGCCCAAGGCCCGTCCCAGCTGGAAAGTCAAAGCCCAAGGCCCGTCCCAGCTGGAAAGTCAAAGCCCAAGGCCAGTCCCAGCAGAAAAGTCAAAGCCCAAGGCCCGTCCCAGCTGGAAAGTCAAAGCCCAAGGCCAGTCCCAGCTGGAAAGTCAAAGCCCAAGGCCCGTCCCAGCTGGAAAGTCAAAGCCCAAGGCCCGTCCCAGCTGGAAAGTCAAAGCCCAAGGCCCGTCCCAGCTGGAAAGTCAAAGCCCAAGGCCAGTCCCAGCTGAAAAGTCAAAGCCCAAGGCCAGTCCCAGCTGAAAAGTCAAAGCCCAAGGCCAGTCCCAGCTGAAAAGTCAAAGCCCAAGGCCAGTCCCAGCTGAAAAGTCAAAGCCCAAGGCCAGTCCCAGCTGAAAAGTCAAAGCCTAGGCAATTTCTAAACAAGAACTAAAACCTCAATGCAATTCCTAAATAAAAATTCAAGATCAATGCAATGCCTAAACAAAAATCCAAACTGAATGCAGTATCTAGATAAAAATTCAAAATCAATGCAACTCCTGAATACTAATTTTAAAAAAGCCAATGCAGTTCCTGAACAAAAATGTAAAACCTATGGAATTCCTAAGTAGAAACTAGAAACCAATGCAGCTGTGTGCTTTGTGGGGTCCAGAGGGCTTCAGTCTCTTTCCAGACATCACAGAAACACAACTTGTTAATGGATTTCAGAGATATTAGTGTTAATGGCAGGCATTAGTTATTCTACATGAGCGAGAGGTGAGCAATAGCAGCATCATTAATAATTGCATTATTAGTCCCATGTGTTATATCTGTGGTCCCCAAACAATGTATGCACAAAATAACTGAAATAAATGAAGGGGGGAAAAAAAAATGGAAGTTTAGAAATAAGAAAACAAAGTCATTATCAGCAAAGGCTTTCAAAAATAAATAAGGAAAAAACAACCCCACAGGAAACAAACCATCAGCTGAATATGTACAATGAATGGTCAATGTTAATAATCATTTTCTCCTCAGAGATTTATTTTGGCCATTTCTCTTCAAGCTTCTCTTCTAAAGGCAAGCAAAATTCCCCACAGAAATGACAAAAAGTCTGACTCGGGCTCCACTGAAACTTCTCAAAATGGTTTTGGTGGCTTCAATGATGTTTGAAAGATACAAGCACCACCTGGAGGACTGTGCCCAGTTCTGCTGCCCCCAGAATAAGAGGGACATGGAACTGCTGGAGTGGATTCAGAGGATGCCACAAGATGATCAGAGGGATGAAGAACCTCCCCTATGGGGACAGGCTGAGAGAGTTGGGGCTGTTCATCCTGGAGAAGGCTCCATGAAGACCTTACAGCAGCCTTCCAGTACCTGAAGGGTGCCTAGAAGAAAGCTGGGGAGGGACTTTTTACAAAGGCTTGCAGTGACAGAACAAGAGGGAATGGATTGAAGCTTGAGGAGGGCAGATGAGAATGGAAGAAGAAATTCTTGACAGTGAGGGTGGTGAGACACTGGAACAGGTTGCCCAGGGAGGTTGTGGATGTGCTCTCTCTGGAGGTGTTGAAAGCCAGTTTGGATGAGGCCTTGAGCAACCTGATCTAGTGGGAGGTGTCCCTGCCTATGGCAGCAGGGTTGGAACTGGATGATCTTTAACATCCCTTCCAACCTAAACTATTCTATGAATCTATAAACTGTGTAACTCACTGGACAGCTTCCTCCTATGATATATGGTTTTTCCAGGAGTGTTGTAGGGGAACTGAATGTCCTTCAGATAGGACATTGACATTGAAGTGTCAAGATTATCAAGGCTCAAGCCTATCTATTTAGGAAAAATCATATCTTGCCCTTAAAAGGAAGACTAGGAGTTGAGTCATTTCTTTCATGCAGTGTTCCCCTCTATATCTTCATTAAGATAAGTGACACATAAATGTTCTTTTCATCACAACTACAGCAGTATTTTTGCTTCTATAAAGAAAAAGCCTCAGTTTCTGGTATTCTTCTGTGCATGGATTTGTATTGCATTCTCTCCCTCAAAAAAAAACCCAAACAAGCTATGCTATTACTTAAAAAAAAGCTTTGTATTTTGCAATATCTATGTGAAACTTTGTCTGAATCACTACCTGACCACATCACCTTTTTAAATAGCTTTTATAACTCAATTTCCAACCTTACTGTCTCACAGGTCTTAGCTTTGACACCCATAAAATGAAACAATAAGATCAAAAAATAAATCAATAAACCTTGCCTATGATAGATGTAAATTCCCAGATACCTACTTTTGGAATTTAAATGGAATTTTACAAGACTATAAAGATACATTTGAGGAGGAAAAAGTCTAAGTTGTCCTTCATAATGAAAATGCAGTTTCCTTTTTTTACTCCCACCACTCTCCTAGTTCACAAGCTGGGGCCAGGCTCTCAGACAGAAATGTACTGCACATATTCCATACATTACATTTCATGTCATGTTCAAGCAGTTTGGTTTTGTCAAATGTAGTTCCTAGAAGCCTTCATTGGCACAGGATTTCAATTTTGTTCTATGAGACTGTCCTTCAGGAGTTTCATTTTAACTTTACTAAAGGAAGAAGAGGCTCTGGGGAGAGAGCGGAGAGGAGGGAGACCTCATAGCGGCCTTCCAGTAACTGATGTGGGGCCTACAAGAAAGCTGAGGAGGGACTTTTTTCAAGGGCTTGTAGTGATAGCATGAGGGGGAATGGATGGAAGCTTGAGGAGAGATTTACAGTGGAGATAAAGAAGGAACTTTTTACAGTGAGGGTGGTGAGACACTGGAACAGGTTGCCCAGGGAGGTTGTGGTTGCCCCCTCCCTGTTCAAGGCTGGGCTGGATGAAGCCTTGAGCAACCTGGGCTGGCGGGAGGTGTCCCTGCCCATGGCAGGGGGAATGGAACTGGACGATTTTTAAGGTCCCTTCCAACTCAGACCACTCTATGAAACACCTCATCTGAAAACATCTTTTGACTACCCATCTTTTGAGAAACAGCTCTGTCTCTTCACAGCTTTCCCTAAGTCTTAGGCCTGTTAAAAAAGTTACACTCCAAGCTGAGCAAGCAGCAATTTCTTCCTGCAGGTCTTTTTTTCCCCCTCTTTTTCAGACAAGTTTCCATTGTAATATCCTTCTCAAATCAGAGCTTGCAGAGTTCCAATAGTTGTATAAACATACAATGTTTCCTCACAACAAACAAACAACTGCAGCATGCTGCCTGGGTTATTACTTTCTCTTTCTCACCACTAAGAAGTGATTTGAAGCAGCAGGGCAAATTAAGACCAATTAAAAAAAATGTATGTGTTTGCCTAGATTCAAGCTGTTCTTTCCTTATTTTATTGCTAATGTGTCTGTCCTTATTTAGTTTCTTTCAGTTATTATTCCAGCTGAAGTAAAAAAAGACTGTAGATGCACAAGAGGTATGAAATCCATGCCAGTTTAGTGTAGGAGAAGGGTGGGTTTAATAGATATTGACAAGAAAGTGAAATGTTTCAGTAAATTCAACATACCCAGTTCAATACGGTGGGAAGAGGGGAGCTCCTTTGTCACCATGATGAAATAGCTGTGTAAGCCTTTGAAAGCAAGCAGCAGACTGGCACAGAGGGTATAGTGGAAATTATAGGCATGGCTGAGGAAAGACTCTGAAACAACAAAGCTGCAACCCTAAAAAAAAACAAGGTAAGGAAAGAAGGAAAGAAAGGGGGGGGGAAAAGAAGGGAAGGGAACAGAGAGGGAGGGAAGGGAACAGAGAGGGAGGGAAGGGAACAGAGAGGGAGGGAAGGGAACAGAGAGGGAGGGAAGGGAACAGAGAGGGAGGGAAGGGAACAGAGAGGGAGGGAAGGGAACAGAGAGGGAGGGAAGGGAACAGAGAGGGAGGGAAGGGAACAGAGAGGGAGGGAAGGGAACAGAGAGGGAGGGAAGGGAACAGAGAGGGAGGGAAGGGAACAGAGAGGGAGGGAAGGGAACAGAGAGGGAGGGAAGGGAACAGAGAGGAGGCACATTTTAATTCTGCACAATAAATGAAGTGTTAACAGAATAACTGCAAAGGCAGTGAACCCAGCTGCTCTTCTCACAAACCTCACCCCTATTTGCAATTTTCCATGGATTGCAATATATTAAAAAAGTTTAAGTACTTAACATTGTAAACTTTCCAAGCACTTAACACTGTAAACTTTCCACCTGTGTGTTCCTGAAGTCTGTAACACAGCCTTTTGGGAACAACGTTTCTCATTTCTCAACACTAATTTAGTTCATTTTTTACCAAATAATATTTCTGGGGAAAAAAATAAATAGAAAGCCATCAAAAAAACCCCCAAATATTAAACTGGTAAGATTCTTACATCAGCTGATAACTGTTTTGTGTAGTTATTGCCAAAGACCACGCTTTCAAGAGAAGGAATCACGGAGTCCCTGTTTTGTGCTGGTGCGTTCCTGTTCAACCATGTGTTCTTCACTGGGCGAGGGAAACTGCAGAAAGCACAAATGAACTGATCACTTGAACCTACACACATCACAAAAACACTGCAGGCATAATAAGATCTTGATTGTTCAGAAGTAGGAGAAGGAACGATGCTCAGTAAGATCCTGGAAGTTCCCAGCATGGTGGGCTGCCCTCTTAAAACCCCTCGCCTGGCCCAGATACCTCAGTTAACTCTGGTGCTAAGGCAGAGTTGCTTCTCCAGCAGTTCTCTTCAAAGCATGTCTCCAGCTGGTTGCAGAAATCTAAGGAATTCATAGATTTGTAGCATGTTTTGGGTTGGAAGGGACCTTAAAGATCATCTAGTTCCAGCCTCCCTGCCAAGGGCACCTTCCACTAGACCAGGTTGCTCAAGGCCTCATCCAACCTGGCCTTGAACACCTCCAGGGAGGAGGCAGCCACAGCCTCCCTGGGCAACCTGTTCCAGTGTCTCACCACCCTCACTGTAAAGAATTTCTTCCTAATTTCCAGCCTAAATTTCCCCTCCTCAAGCTTCAATCCACTCCCCCTCATACTATCTTTACAAGCCTTTCTAAATTCCCTCCCCAGTTTTCTTGCAGGCCCCACTTCAGTTCCTAGAAGGCCACTAGGTCTCCCTGGAGCCTTCTCTTCTTCAGGCTGAAAAGCCGCAGCTCCCTCAACCTGTCCCCACAGGACACAAACTCCAGTCCTCTGATCATCTTCACGGCCTTTTCTGAAGCATTATCACCCTCAGCTGTTCTATTGCCATCTCTCACCATGAAAGTCAGCAGACTCTGTGCCAGGAGACTGTGCAAGCTTCTCCTCATTATTTCTAGTGCAAACCTCACCTCATTTAAACAATATTCCTGGAAGGTTAAGCTGCAGAGATAACTCATAGGACGACTTGAGTTGGAAGGGACCTTAAAGATTATCTAGGCAGGGACACCTCCCACTGTATCAGGGTGCTCAAAGTCTTATCCAGCCAGGGATCACAGAATTATTGAGGCTGGAAAAGACCTCTGGCGGAGAAGGCCTTGGGGGTGTCAGTTGGTGACAAACTCCCCATGAGCCAGCAGTGGTCACAGGATGAGTTCCTGTGCAAGCAGGGCGATCCTGCTCTAGCAGGGGAGGTTAGAATAGATGATCTCAAGAGGAGAACAGTCAGACATAGGAATCATCTCCCAGGGGAAGCAGTGGATTCCCCTACATGGGGCACTTTTAAGACTCAGCTTGACAGGGTGCTGGGCCAGCTCATTTCAACTAGACTGTCACCTAGAAAGGTTGGACCAGATGATCCTTGGGGTCCCTTCCAAACTGGCATTCTGTGAGAAATATCCCTTCTAACCTCCACCATTCTATGATTCCCTGTCGCAAAGTAAAGATTGTGTATCAGCATGCCTTGCCACAAAGACTGTCAGCAGAAACACAGTCTGTGAATTTAGGTTAGCAAGGGAGCAAATGACAGTGTAAGCCAGCATTGATCTAGGAGAACCTGCTTCAGCAGGGGAGTTGGGGCCCTCAGTTTAAGAAGGACATTGAGACTCCTGAACATGTCCAGAGAAGGGCAACAAAGCTGGGGAGGGATTTGGAACACAAGCCCTATGAGGAGAGACTGAGGGAGCTGGGGTTGCTTAGACTGGAGAAGTGGAGGCTCAGGGGAGCCCTTATTGCTCTCTACAACTCCCTGAAGGGAGGTTGTAGCCAGGTGGGGGTTGGTCTCTTCTCCCAGGCAACCAGCACCAGAACAAGAGGACACAGTCTCAAGCTGTGCCAGAGGAAGTTTAGGCTTGAGGTAAGGAGGAAGTTCTTCATAGAGAGAGTTGTTAGCCATTGGAATGTGCTGCCCAGGAAGGTGGTGGAGTCACCATCCCTGGGGGTGTTCAAGAAGGGATTGGACATGGCACTTGAAGCAATGGTTTAGTAGTCATGAGGTCTTGGGTGACAGGTTGGACTTGATGATCTTTAAGGTCTTTTCCAACCCTACAGATTCTATGACTCAACGATCTCCAAAGGTCCCTTCCAACCCTTACCACCCTGTGACACTGCGACTCTAATTTTACAACATTTCCACCCAGACACTCGAGAATTTATCTGCATGTTATTAACAGGAGATTACCTTATCAGTGGCTGATGCAGAGCAACCAAAGAAGCATGGACTATAACCGATATGACAGAGAGGTGGAAGTAATCAAACATGACATTGACGTAATGGTGAAGGCCCCGGCGTAAGTTAAAGTGCAACTTTAATGTTCGGCTACTAATTGGCTGTAGTGTGCTCAGGTCGTCCGGCCTAGAAACGAATGAAAACCAAACCAACTTTACAATTAGAATGAGCCTTACTGAATGTGCAACATTAATCACTAAGCAGTTTAGCTTAGGTCTGCATTGCAGAGTGCAACAGCATCTCCTCCAGGGAAAAAAAAAAAGTGTATTAAAAACCCTCAGAATGAGAAAAATCAGTTATGAAATCTTAACAGAGCAGCACTGGAATTCTTTTCCAGCTTCAGGTGTATCCAAGATGAACATGTTACATCCATGTACAATACAGATTTAATCAGTGTAACAAGTTCACATATATTGTTGTTTTCATATAATCTATGTTGAAAGCAAAATCTTCCACATTTAGGTTGAAACCCTCCACGTCTAAACTGAAACCTGCCACACATGTACAGGGAAACCTGCCACGTCTAAGCTGAAACCTTCCACATGTACAGGGAAACCTTCCACGTCTAAACTGAAACCTGCCACACATGTACAGGGAAACCCTCCACATCTAAACTGAAACCTGCCACACATGTACAGGGAAACCCTCCACATCTAAACTGAAACCTGCCACATGTACAGGGAAACCTGCCACATCTAAGCTGAAACCTTCCACATGTACAGGGAAATCTTCCACATGTACAGAGAAACCTTCCACATGTACAGAGAAACCTTTCAGACTTAAATTGGAATCTGCCACATTGAAGTTGAAATCTTCCATACTGAAATTGAAATCCTCTAGATTTAAATTGAAATCTTCTATGTTGAAATTGAAATCTCTTACACTTGAAATCTTCCACACTGAAATGGAAAGCCTCTGCCTTTAAACTTACGAGCAGTCTGTGTCCGTGAAGTGTAGATCTAATGTCAGCAGAAAATTCATTTCGTTCAGAGACTCTTCAATCTGTAAAGAGATTGCACATGCATGAAACCTTCTCAGGTCTCTAATTCCTATTCAACCAAACTGTGCACCATGAAGCTTCAAGAATCCGAGCCTAGCAAAGGTGAATGGCAGCTTACCTTCCTCTCGTCTAACAGCATTTTGATTTTGAAAATCATCACGTCGTTGACGGAAACTTCCTCATTTTTGTAAAGGATCTGAAATGTTTTGCTGCAAACTACATTGTCATGGATGGAAGCAGGAAAGGCAAGATCTGCACCTGGAAAGAGAAACAGGTATTGGTGTCATTGGCCCAGAATTTGCAAACTCCACAGCAGCTAATAAGTGCAACTGCCCTTCCCATCAGTTTCATCACCACAGGATCACAGGATGGAAGAGGTATCCACGACCTCCCTGGACAACCCATTCCACAGTGTCACCACCCACATGCTGAAGAACTTCTTCCTAAGATCCAGTCTAAACCTACTCTCCCCTAGCTTCAAACCATTCCCCCTTGTCCTATTGCTAGACAAAAAGTCCCTCCCCAGCCTTCCTGCAGGATACCTTCAGATATTGTAAGGCAGCTATAAGATTACCCTGGAATATTCTCTTCTCTAGTCTGAACAGCCTCATCTTCCTCAGCCTGTCGTCACAGCAGAGGAGTTCCAGCCTTTGCACCATCGTAGTGGCCCTCCTCTGGACTCACTCATAGAATCATAGAATGCACTGTGTTGGAAGGAATCTCTGGCGGTCATCTAGTCCAACCCCCCTGCACTAAGCAGGGGGACATCCCCAACTATATCAGGTTACTCAGAGCCCCATCAAACCTGACCTTGAATGTCTCCAAGGATGGGACCTTCACCACCTCCCTGAGCAACCTGTCGCAGTGTTCCAGCACCCTCATAACATCTTCAGAAAGTGGAAACTTATCAAAATGCAGAGGTTTGCTCAAGTACTTTCATGTGCATCATTGGTTTAGATGTTCTGGATGCAATGCTTACAAGGACTTGGTCTTTACCATTAAATTCCCCTGTGGATAATGCCATTTCAGTTGACACCCATCTGTGCCATCTGCACGGGTGAAGGACGGAGCGGGTTTCACGTGGCACAGAATCCGATACCCCCCGCAGGGCATCAGCAAAAGGGAACTCCCACTCCACTCTGACACAAAAGTAGTTATGGAGATACCTGGCCACGGTCCCACTTCCTGTGCAGCATCCAGCTCCAGAGCTGCAGCCCTCAGCTCTGCTGACTGCAGTGTAATGTGAAACAGCATCCTCAGAAGCGGCAGAGAGGAGGCAAAGAGGAAAAGCTGACGCCAGGAACAGGCTGAGCCACATCTACGTGGAGACGTCAAATTGGAAGCCAAGAAGGCAGAACCACCACTAGCTTTTAAGTCAACTAAGTCAGCATAAGAAGGACGTGAAACTGTTGGAGCAGGTTCAGAGGGCAGCCACAAAGACCATCACAGGGCTGGAGCACCTCCCCTACAGGGACAGGCTGAAAGAGTTGGGGCTGTTTAGCCTAGAGAAAAGAAGGCTCTGGGGTGACCTTACAGCAGCCTTCCAGTACCTGAAGAGGACCTACAGGAAAGCTGGGGAGGGACTTGTACAAGGAGTGTGGTGATAGAATGAGGAGGAATGTATTGGAGCCAGAAGAGAGCAGATTTAGACTGGATACTAGGAAGAAATTCTTTACAGTAAGGATGGTAAGACAGTAGAACAAGCTGCCCAGGGAGGCTGTGGATGTGCCCTCCCTGGGGTGTTCAAGGCCAGGCTGGATGAGGCCTTGAGGAACCTGGTCCAGTGGAAGGTGTCTCTGCCCATGGCAGAGGGGGTTGGGACTAGACAACCTTCAAGGCCCCTTCCAACCTAACCCATCTTATGAAGCTATGAACCAGGCACTGACTGGCCAAGACTATCTCTGGGCTTCTATCCACACACACAAAAAAAAGTAATCTCAGCAATGAAAGGGAGAAGCAGAGAGGGAATGAATTTATTCTTGCATTGTAGAAATGGAAATCTCATTCCTAACCTGCTTTTTTTTTTTTTATTCTTGTTAGGGTTTTTGTTGGTTCATTTGTTTTGTTTGGGCTTGGTTTGTTTATGACTTTTTTTTTTTCCCCTGTGAAAACCAGCCACAAGTTTCTGGTAGAAGTTGGTGATCAGAACAGGCTCAACTCTGAAATAACCTCCTATAGGCTACAATTACATACATTTTCCTTTTAACATTCTAGAGCATGGCTACCTCTCTCTTCAAATGTCAAGAATGCCAGGAGACCTTCAAAAGCTTGGAGCTAAAGAAAGTCACTTGCCCTACCACATCTGTAATGCCACTCATTTCAGGTTCCAAGCAGCTCTAGTGAGCTACCAAAGGACATGAGGAAGGGAAATGGAAGAAAACTGGATATAAATTCTCATGGGACTTCACAAAGAGCTGGGAAGGGCTGGGCAAGGGGTGGCAGCAGATGCAAAGGAACAAGGAGAAAATTAGGACTGCAAATTTGACTTGGGGCAATAAAAGCAAGAGAGAGATCAAAGAGTCTGTGGGAGAGGGGAAACACAAATATCTGAGGGGTGGGTGTCAGGAAGATGGGGCCAGACTCTTCTCAGTTGTCCCTTGTTGACAGGACAGCAGGCAATGGGCGTAAACATGAACGTAGGAAGATTCACCTGAACACAAGAATGAACTTCTTTACTTTGAGGCTGGCAAAGCACTGGACCAGGCTCCTCAGAGAGGTGGCTGACTCTCCATTTCTGGAGACTTTAAACCCCACGTGGGCATGTTCCTGTGTGACCTGCCCTAAGTGATCCTGCTCTGGCAGAGGGGCTGGACTGGATGATCTCCAGAGGTCCCTTCAAACCCCCACCACTCTGTGATCCTGGGAATGCTAGAAGTAGGCAACATGACTTGTATTGGAGTAGGAAAACCATGGCACTGTCAAAAAGAACAGCATTTAGGAGAGATAAGTAGGAGGAAGATAGAAGAAGAGACAGAAATGTACAGGATGAAGTACATGACATCATTCTCAAGAGAGAGCTGTGAGCTCCTCCAGCCTCCTCTATGGTCAACAGGCAAGAGACACTTTCAGACAGTGGCTCTTAGGGTTAGTCCATGCATAGCCTAAGAACAACCATTTTCTACAAAGCTCTTGCTTCTACAAACAGCTATTTTTTACTGGTGCCTCAGCAGCTGGCACTGATGCCAGTAGGAAATAGCTGTTTGAGCAGGGGAGCTGAGTTATGAGCTGGTGGCCAGCTCTGCTAAATTAAGCAAGCAGCTGAAACAAATGGAAGGCAGAGCTCCTTGGCAAGACCAAGCCCTATCAGATTCACAAGGACAAACTACCACCCTTTCATGGACCAGCTTGCACCCTTCTCTTCACTTTGTTGTGGCACAAACATTATCAGGAGCTATGTGGTAAACCAAAAAGAGAGAATGATCTAGAAAGGACTAGTTCTGGGCTCCCCAATTCAGGAGAGCCAGGGATCTACTGGAGGGACTCTAATGGAGAGCTATGAGGATGACTGGGGGACTTGAACATCCTTCCTGTGAAGAGAGACTGAGAGCCCTGGGGCTGTTTAGTCTGGAGAAGAGAAGGCTGAGAGGGGATCTGATCCATGTCTATCAATATCTGAAGGGTGGGTGTCAAGATGAAAGTACCAGGCTCTTTCCAGTGGTGCCCAGTGATAGAACAAGGAACAACAGGTGCAAGCTAGAACACAGGAGGTTCCACTTCAACGTGAGGAGGAACTTCTTGACTGTGATGGTGTCCAGAGATGTTGGGGAGTCTGATTCTCTAGAGACTTCCAAACCCCACCTGGATGTGTTCCTGTGTGACCTGTCCTAGGTGATCCAGTTTGGCAGGCAGTTTGGACTTGATGATCTCTAGAGGTCCCTTCCAAGCCCTAACATTCTACAATTCTATGATTTTCAACTCAATAGTATAGAATTTACCAGGTTGGAAAAGACCTTTGAGATCATCAAGTCCAACCTATCATCCAACACTATCTAAGCAACTAAACCATGGCACCAAGCACCCCATCCAGTCTCCTCCTAAACACCTCCAGTGATGGTGACTCCACCACCTCCCTGGGCAGCACATCCCAATGGCCAATCTCTTTCTGTGAAGAATTTCTTCCTAACATCCAGCCTAAACCTCCCCTGGTGCAGCTTAAGACTGTGTCCTCTTGTGGTGCTGGTTGCCTGGGATCCCCTTAGCAGAGACAAATTCCCTAAAACCCACTAAATTTTGCCTTTGAAGTAGAGCAATCTTGGTTCCTAAGAATCCTCTATTTATTTCACTCAAATCCAAGAAACATTTGGGAAGCTTGGCTGAAATGCAGGATCTACATCATTGCCCTACTTAAAGAGTTACCTTTAAAACAGCCTCCCAAAAAAAAAAAAAAAAAAAAAAAAAAAAAAAAAAAAAAAAAAGAAAGCTATTTCAGTTATCTCCTATCATATTTTCTGAGACTGGTAGGGTTTTCATCCTTGCAGTTCCAGGAATTCCACCTGACATTTCCAAGCTTCCACCGTTTCTTGCATTGCTCATTTTCACCGCACGCTAAGGTGTGGCCACAGAGTGCTAAGAGGCCTCTCCAGGTTCAGTTTGCTTGGACAAAGAAACCCAAAGTGGGTGGCAGGTTAAGAAAAAAAAAAAACCCATGAAGGAGCAGACAAATCTGTGCATGAAGTTGAATTTATCTTGAGCTTTGCCACCAGACAGCAAGAGATTGGGACTGAAATCAAGGAGATTGGATCCTGTCAGAGTTTTCCCTCTGGAGAAAATGGGCGTAGCCATCTGGCTGAGGGTCTGTCTCTGAAGTTCCCCACTCTTTTGAGGTATCTGTTTAAAAGAAATCTGCTTTTGGTCATCTCAGCCTGCAATATGCAGGTGATTGAGCAGATCAGTGGGAAAAAAACAAACAACCAGAAGCCATAAAAGGTATCAACAGGTTTTGCTACCAGCAGAGCAAATGAACAGAATAACAGAACAGACCAGACCAGGTTGGAAGAGACCTTTGAGATCATCACGTCCAACCCATCATCCAACATCACCTAATCAACTAAACCATGGCACCAAGCACCCCAGCAAGTCTCCTCCTAAACACCTCCAATGATGGTGACTCCACCACCTCCCTGGGCAGCACATTCCAACGGCCAATCACTCTCTCCGTGTAGAATTTTTTCCTACCATCCAGTCTGAACCTCCCCTGGCACAGCTTGAGACTGTGTCCTCTTGTTCTGGTGCTGGTTGCCTGGGAGAAGAGACCAACCCCCACCCGGCTACAACCTCCCTTCAGGTAGTTGAAGAGAGTATCAGAAAAACAGTACCACGTTCTCTAATCAACTTTTAAGATGAACAAGTTTCTTATTGAAGAAGAAACTAGTTTTTCAGCAGGTCATCATGAAACAACTTCCACCTAAACATGAGGAGCAACTTCTCTAATTAAAGGGTGCCAAAGCCCTGGAGCAGGCTGCCCAGATAGGTGGTGGAGTCTCCATCTCTGGAGAGATTCCAAACTCACCTGGATGTGTTCCTCTGTGACTTTCCCTAGATGAGCCTGCCTTGGCAGAGGGGTTGGACTCCCTAGGATGACCTCCAGAGGTCACTTCCAACCCCTACCATTCAGTGATTCTGGGTGATTTTGGTTTTATTGTGTTAATGAAATGAAACCCACTCTTCTATTAGCTGTACCAAAATAAGTCCACAAGCACCCTCCCTCCCTTCATTAGCAAGGTAAGACAATGAGCTCAGTCTTGGCACTTACCAGTTGCATGTAACAAGCTGGCTTCTAATTTGTGTGGAATTCTTGGAGGAATCTTCATAGATGCCCGGATCTGGTAAAAGCTGAAGCAGAAGAGAACACATTAGAACATATATGGCACAGTTCACCTCATTTACCACAGGCAGACACAGACAGTGACAGAGGCAGGAAGAGAGAGGGGGAAGGAGGAGTAATATAAGGAGGTCTATGAAGTCTAAAACTGTTTTATTTTGACTCTTCAGCCTGTTTTGTTTTTTCTTAATCATTAAGAATTATGGTCAGGCTCCACGAGGCTCTGAACAACCTGATCTACTGGAGAATGTCCCTGATCAGTGCAGGGGGGTTGGATTAGATGACCTTTGGAGATCCACTCCGACCCAAACTGTGATTCCATCATTAAAATGAGTGGCAACTGAGTAAAAGAAGGAAGCCTCAGCACAGGGCCAGTCTTTCCACATCCCACAGTGCACAGCAAATATTTATGGAGACACCTGGTAAATGATACTGCAGAAGCTGTATGAATGAAAATTCAGGACTGTCAGCTACACTACAGAAGGCTCTACCATGCAGTACATCCACAGGACTGCTGTAGCCAGTTCTGTCACTGTAGAAGCTATATTCACAGATTCAGAGGTAGCATCAGGCTAGAAGGGACCCACCCAGGTCATCTGGTCCAATCTCCCTGCAGACAGCAGTGACACTTCCAACAAGCAGGCTGCCCAGGACCAAATCAAGTCTTGAATGACTCCAGGGACTGGGCCTTAATCACATCCCTGAGCAACCTGTTCCAGTATTTTACCACACTCATCGTAAAGAGCTTCCTCCTGATGTCCAACCTAAATCTACCCTGCTCCAGCCTGAAGTTTTGGCTTCTAACATTTCAACCAAAGCAACTTCCCCAGCAACTGATGCAACAGTGGAACAGCCTAAGAGTTAATCAATTCAAGCATTATTAATTCAATCCTTCCATAAAATTACCAAGTCAACTTTAGTCTGGTCAAAATTATCTATCAAAGAATGCTTCATAACAGAAGACACTTAATGAAACAATGATACTGCTAGAGATAACAGATGACAGCAAAGTAACTCCTACCTTTTGAAAAAGGGAATACAGCTTCACATTTGCAAACAAATAATTATATATTTGGGTTTCAGCAACCCACAGGTTGAGCATGATTCCACATACACTTCTGTACTGATTCATAATCAGTGACTGAATTAGAATAAACCTGGTTGGAAGAGACCTTCAAGATCATGGGGTCCAACCTATCAACTAATCCAACCCACCTAAACAACTAAACCATGGCACCAAGCACCCCAGCAAGTCTCCGCCTGAACCCCTCCAATGATGGTGACTCCACCACCTCCCTGGGCAGCACATTCCAATGGCAAATCACTCTCTCTGTGTAGAATTTCTTCCTACCATCCAGTCTGAACCTCCCCTGGCACAGCTTGAGACTGTGTCCTCTTGTTCTGGTGCTGGTTGCTTGGGAGAAGAGATCAGCCCCCACCTGTCTACAACCTCCCTGCAGGGAGTTGTAGAGAGCAATGAGGTCACCCCTGAGGCTCCTCTTCTCCAGGCTAAGCAACCCCAGCTCCCTCAGCCTCTCCTCATAGGGCTTGTGTTCCAAACCACTCACCAACTTTGTTGCCCTTCTCTGGACTCGTTCCAGCAAGTCAACATCCTTCCTAAACTGAGGGGCCCAGAACTGGACCCAGGACTCAAGGTGTGGCCTAACCAGTGCAGCGTACAGGGGAGAATGACCTCCCTGCTCCTGCTGGCCACACTGTTCCTGATGCAGGCCAGGATGCCATTGGCCCTCTTGGCTGCCTGGGCACACTGCACTTTCATAGAATGCTTTGGGTTGGAAGGGACCTTAAAGATCATACAGTTCCAAAGCCCCTGCCATGGGCAGGAATACCTCCCACTAGCCCAGGTTGCTCAGTCTTCAACCAGCCTGGCATTGAACACCTCCAGGGAGGGGGCATCCACAACCTCCCTGGGCAATCTGTTCCACTGTCTCACCAGCCTCACTGGAAAGAATTTCTTCCTAATCTCCAGTCTAAATCTGCCCTCCTCAAGGTTCAATTCATTCCCTCTCATCATTACAAGCCCTTGTAAAAGGTCCCTCCCCCCACCTTTCTTGCAGGCCCCCTTCAGGTTCATTTGTACTCGTTTTGCATTGGATTAAAAAAACCAAACCCAACCAAACAATAAAAATGAACATTAAGTTTTCACTGCCATCTTCTCTAAAGGTGTGAGGAATGGAGGAATGCCTTCTCCACATGAATCTAGAAGGATGCAACACAGTACGCTGATGTACTCCTTTGCTCAGGACCAGCTGTGACTTCCAGCGTTGACCTAGTGACTCATTTCACTTCCACACGACACATACAACGATAGAGAATAGTCGCAGCAAGGAGATACTTTCCACCAGCTTTGCAGGGTCATTCTTGCATTCACAGTGAACATTTACCAAGAGGCTAAGAAGGTATAGAATACAGACTACAGAATTAACCAGGTTGGAAAAGACCTTTGAGATCATCGAGTCCAACCTATCACCCAACACCATCTACTCAACTAAACCATGGCACCAAGTGCCTCATCCAGTCTCTTTCTGCATACTTCCAGTGATGATGACTCCACCACCTCCCTGGGCAGCACATTCCAATCTCTGTTTCTATGAAGAACTTCTTCCTACCATCCAGCCTAAACCTCCCCTGGCACAGCTTCAGGCTTTAACCTCTTGTTCTGCTGCTGGTTGCCTGGGAGAAGAGACTAACCCCCACCTGGCTACAACCTCCCCGCAGGGAGTTGGAGAGAGCAAGAAGGTCTCCCCTGAGCCTCCTCATCTGCAGGCTAAGCAACCCCAGCTCCCTCAGCCTCTCCTCACAGGGCTGCACTCCAGACCCCTCCCCAGCTTTGTTGCCCTTCTCTTTGGCCACTATAGTTCCTATTCAATAGGATGTCTCAGTAGTTTAGAGCCATGCCTGCTATTTTACTTTGTCTCACCCTACCCTACCAAACTGGGTTGCTTTAATAGACTTTAAAATGTCCAAAATCTGCATAATTCACAGCTCCTCTTTAGAGCCACATGACAGCTCTGCAGAGCAGGAATTTATCTCAGGCTGAACAACTTCCCTGGATGTGGGTAGATTAATGAATTCAGAATGTAACAAGGTAAAGTGAAAGGCAAAATAAAAAGTGAGCACAGAAGACAGGTGCAATGTGATACTGCTGTGACTTAATGCAGCAAGATTCATGTGTCCTAAAGCTGCTATTAAGTGACTGTTTACAATCTGGGCCACAAAGAAAGCAATCAATAGAACTGTTCATGCTTAGAATGCAATTTGTGAAAGCAAAAGGCTGTTAGGACATCCTTATTGTTAGTGATTAATCACAAGCAGACTATTCCACGTTTTGCTCAGTGTATTCTTTACCTGCAACAAAACACAGTGGATTCTGCCCTAAAAATAACTGTGAATAAGTAAAAATTACTGCCTAGAAGTGTTTAGGTTGGAAGAGACCTTTAAGATCGAGTCCAACCATTATCTAACTCTGCCAAGGCTGGGGCTAAACCACGTCCCTTGGCACCGTATCTCTGCCTCTTTGAAACACCTCCAGGGATGGGGATTCAATCACCTCCCTGGGCAGCCTGTGCCAGGCTTGGAGAATCCTTTAAATCAGTAAGTTTTTTCTAACATCCAACTTAAACCTCTTCTGATGCAACTTGAGGCCATTTCCTCTCATCCTATCACTTCTTCCTAAGGAGAAGAGACCAACCCCCACCTCTCTCCAGCCTCCTTTCAGGCAGTTTTAGAAAGTGAGAAGGTCTTCCTTCAGCCCCTTTCTCCAGGCTGAACAGCCTGAGTTCACTCAGCTGCTCCTTGCCAGCCCTGTTCTCCAGACCCTTCAGCAGCTTTGTTGCCCTTCCCTGGATCTGCTCCAGCACCTCAGTGTCTTTCTCGTAGTGAGAGGCCCAAAACTGAACCCAGTCCTCAGGATGTGGCCTCGCCAGCAATGAGTCTCTCTCTACTGGGCAGCTTTCCAGGCACTGCTTTTAAGACCTGTTCTCTGCTTCTTCTTTAAGCCAATTAATGGAGAGATGAAGGTGAAGTGTTTGTTTGTTGGAAGTAGGTGCCTTTGATTCTCAGCAGATTTTCTGCTTTAAGCACTTCAGAACACAAAATGCTCACCTGTTAGTCTGAATAATAAGATCCTGTAGGAGTTCAGCTCAGGGCAGATATGTAAACATGAAATCATAATGTGACACCTAGATCTCTGAAACAATTACTCAACAGCAGCAAGATATTTAAATAAGAAACAAAGAACCTCCTACACAGTATTTACCTACATTATTCACTGTCACTCATCTTCAAGTGCCGTGAATGTTAAGGCTCTAGCTGCAAATGAGGAGCTATGATACTCAAACAGGGTATCTTAGTCACAAAGGAACTGCAGTTGTAACACAGGAACCCAGGAAATGCTTTCTCAAGTTATGAAAATCTAAAGTTTTAAAAGAAATGGGAAAAAGAAAAAAAAACTCATCCCTCCCTTCCAGCCCAAGCTCTGCCTTCCTCATCTTCCTTCCATCTCTGGGTCAATTCAATAAGGCTCTGGGCAACCTCATCTAGTTGAGGATGCTCCTGCCTTCAAACCATTCCCCCATGTCCTGTTGCCAGACACCCTCAGGAGAAGTCCCTCTGCAGCCTTCCTGTAGGATCCCTTCAGCTATTGGAAGGCAGCTCTAGGGTGTCCCCAGAGTCTTTTGCTCTCTAAGCTGAACAACCCCAGCTCCCTCAGCCTGTCCTAATAGCAGAGGTGCTCCAGCCCTTCGTGGCCCTTCTCTGGACTCTCTCCAACATCTCTGTGCCCTTCTTATGATGGGGACACCAGAACTGGCTGCAGTACTGAAGGTGGGTAGTGCCATGATGTTTAGAATCAGTGCCTCATAGTTCAGCAAGATGCATTCAGATCACCTTTGGTAACAGAACTATGGTTTGGCATTTTAAAAAGCCTAGGCTGCAACAGCAGCAAATGAAGCAGACTCTTAACATGAGTCACTGCAGTACCATCAGTGCAGGGAACAGAGCTGGGATGAACAGCAGATTGACAGTTGGATGAAGGTCTGGTATCAGGCAAAGACATGGAGCAAGTCTTTGGCACCATGCTGCCAGGACAATGAGCAGATTGCAACTGCCTGATCTTCACGCTGCTGACATAAGAGTACCTTGAAAGAGAGTATCCAAAGGGAGACTGAGTAAAGAGTTGAAACTATCTTAAGGATACTGAAGCACTGAAAGAGTTTGTCCAGATAAGCTGGGAATCTCCACATGTGGACCAAGAGCTGAGGGGAGAGAGCTCCAAGCAACATGGTTTGGATTGAGTGCTGACCCTGCTTTCAGTGTGAGGGTGGACTCTGACATGCTACTATCCCTTCACCTCCAATCAGTCTTTGATCCCAGAGGCTAAAGGAAACCCAGAAAACATGGGCCAGCAATTCACCACCATGACCAAAAGGCAACACAGCAAGAAGGTGGAACAGGAACGCTGAAATAAGTTGCCAGGGAGGTTGTGGATGCCCATTCCTGGAGGTGTTCAAGGCCAGGTGGGATGAGGCCTTGAACAGCCTGCTGTAGTGGAGGGCACTTCTGCCAGTGGGGGATGGAACTAGATGATCTTCAAAGTCCCTCCCAACCCAAACCACTCTATGAATCTAAGTGCATATGGCTGGGAGTTGGTACACAAACCAAGCTGGAGACACATCTGTGAATAAAGCATATTCCAGCTATGAGCTTTCCTGAGCCAAACCTCAGGGAGACGTTGCTGAGTTGAGACAGCTCAGCTCTCTGCCAGCAGCAGATTTGCTTGCTTCCCTGAAAGGCAGCATCTTCCAGCTCCTATTACATTTCCAATGGTGTAGACACAAGGAGGGAAAAAACCCCAACAATCTGCAAGATACCTCTGAAAATCTGCCAACCTCTCTCTAAGTGCTTCCAGCATTTACCTTTACTTTCCTCAGCCACAGGCATGAGGCTGAACATAACCATCAGATCTCTTGCTCCAGCTGCACTGCTCAAAAGCTTTTTCCTGAAACAGTTCCACATCCATCCCACAAGAGGTACCTTTCCTTTTGCTTCACAATGTGTGAGATAGACTTAAAGTTTGAGATGTTGAGGGATACAGCCCACACATGCAGAGCCAAAGTCACCAGGGGAGGGCTTAGAAATATCCAAGACATTTTTGCCAACCCCAGCCTAGGCAGTCTTTCTCTCAGTAAATTAACATGGGAACATGCTGATGTCCATTCATCTCCTTTGCCCCTAAATACAATCAGATGCAAACCCATAACCACACTCCTGAAGGGTTCAAGGATATCTGCAGCTCAGTGTCCTCACTGCAGGCCTTTAAAGAAAAGGTCTTCTAAAAGGTATCTGGCGTTACTACTCTACTCCAGCTCTTCTCTCCATCCTGTTAGAATCAGAGAATTGTTTTGCTTGGAAAAGGCCTTTAAGATCCAGTCCAACCATGCTCTAACACCCCCAAGGCTGGGGCTAAACCATGTCCCTCAGCACCACATCTCTGCCTCTTCGAAACATCTCCGGGGTGGAGATTCAACCACCCCCTGGGCAGCCTGGTCCAGTGTTTGAGAGGCCTTTCAGTCAAGAAATGTCTTCTAACATTCAGCCTAAACCTCTCCTGGTGCAACTTGAGGCCATTTCCTATCACTTGTTACTAGGGTGAAGAGACCAACACACACCTTACCACAACCTCCTCTCAGGGAGCTGCAGAGAGCAATGAGGTCTCCCCTCAGATTCCTTTTCTCCAACCTAAAACCCAGTGGCCACTCCCCACAAGACCTGTTCTGTAGGTTGAATCTTTTCCATCAAGCTGCATTAAGATGTTGAAGATTTCAAAATCTGTGTCAGAAGATGCTCTGTACACAGGGCTACAAAGATGGTTAGGGGTCTAGAACATCTCTGTTATGAGAAAAGAGAATTGGGTCCCTTTAGCATGGAAAAGGGAAGACTAAGAGGGGAACTCCTAACTGCTTATCGTTACTTAAAGGGTAGGTGTCAGGAGGATGGGACCAGGCTTTCTTTGCTGATGCCCAGTGACAGGACAAGGGGTAACAGGGACAAAACTGAAAATAGAATCATAAAATCAATAAGGTTGGAAAAGACCTCAAAGATCATCAAGTCCAACCTGTCACACACAGCGACATCTAAACATGAGTAGGAACTTTGTTAACTTAAGGGTGGCAGAGCACTGGAGCAGGCTGCCCAGAGAGGGGGTGCAGTCTCCATCTCTGGAGACACTCAAAACCCACCTGGAAGTGTTCCTGTGTGACTTTCTTTAGGTGACACTCCCTCGGTAGGGGTGTTTTAAGGTGTCAAGGTGTGATAGGACTGGGGGGAATGGAGCAAAACTAGAAATGGGTAGGTTCAGATTGGATGTTAGGAAGAAGTTCTTCCCCATGAGGCTGGTGAGACACTGGCACAGGTTGCCCAGGGAGGGGCTGGAAGCCTCATCCCTAGAGGTTTTGAAGGCCAGGCTGGATGTGGCTCTGGCCAAGCTGATCTAGTGTGAGGTGTCCCCGCTCCAGGCAAGAGGCTTGGAACTGGATGATCCTTGAAGTCCCTTCCAACCCTGACAGTTCTGTGATTTTCTGAAAACCACTAAGCTTCTTTTTGCCACTAGGATCGTATCACAGTATCGCTAAGGTTGGAAGAGACCTCGAAGATCATCGAGTCCAACCTGTCACCACAGACCCCACGACTAGACCACGGCACCAAGTGCCACGTCCAGTCCCCTCTTGAACGCCTCCAGGGACGGCGACTCCACCACCTCCCCGGGCAGCCCATTCCAACGGCGAATCACTCTCTCGGTGAAGAGTGATTCTCCTCACCTCGAGCCTAAACTTCCCCTGTTGCAGCTTGATCATCATCATCTAGATAGACTCAAGGAAGTTTTTTTCATCACACTTATTGAAAAACACAAATTGCAATCTGAGCAGGAAGGAGGTTTATCAGTACCCAAAACGTCTCTTGCCACCACCAAGAAAGGAAACGTAGGAATTAATGGCTATTTGACTTTTTAATGCTCTCACATGGAGCCACAGGCAGTAATGTGTGCAAATGAGTCACAAGGGTCAACCATTATTAAAAAATAATAATAACCTCATGCATTATAAAAAAGCAGAGGTTCTTTGCAGAGGTAGCTACATGAGCACTTCTGTGAAAAGCCACTTATCCTCCCAGCTAACAGACACTCCATGGCAAAGCGGTGTCCTGAAAAAGCTTCACAACACTATTTATTGTTCAGATGAAACTTTTCTGCAGTTCCTTCACCAGGCAGAGGAAAGGCAGAAGGATGCATGGCAGAGTCACAGAATCATCACTGAATGTTTAGGTTGGAAGGGACCCAAAGGCTTCATCAAGTCTGGCCTTAAAACACCTCCAGGGAGGAGGCATCCACAACTTCCCTGAGCAACCCGTTCTACAGTCTCACCACCCTCTCACTGAAGAGCTTCTTCCTCACATCCACTCTAAACCTACTCTGCCTCAGCTTCAAACCATTCCCCCTTGTCCTGTCCCTAGACACCCTCAGGAAAAGTCCCTCTGCAGCCTTCCTGCAGGATCCCTTCAGCTATTGGAAGGCAGCTCTAGCGTCTCCCTGAAGCTTTCTCTTCTCCAGGCTGAACACCCCCAGCTCCCTCAGCCCATCCTCAGAGTGGAGGTGCTCCAGCCCTTGGATCACCTTTCTGGCCTCTTTTAGACTCAGTCCAGCAGCTCTGTGTCCTTATGCTGGGGACACCAGAACTAGGTGCAGCACTGGAGGTGGGGTCTCACCAGAGCAGTGTCAAGAGGCAGAATCCCCTCTCTTGCCCTGCTGCCCACATTCCCTAGGACGTGGTTTGCCTTCTGGGCTGCACAAGCACACTGCTGGCTCATGTGGAGCATCTCATCCGAATGCTCCTGCTCCCTGTATCCCAGAGGGCTCACTGCACACTTGAACACGCTCAGTCACATTAACAAGAGCAAGCACTGAATGTGGCAGGCTGCAAAATTCACTTTGGGTCACCTGTGGGGCAGCTTCTAAACTTATCTGTTCACCATACCAAAGAGCAGCTGTGACTCTGCACGCAGCCTCAGAGAGCTCTGGGGATCTACTGCACTACCAGAAACTCTCCCAGCTCTGGTGAGAGGTTGAGTCAGCAAAATATTGAAATAACATTGAGAGAGAATGTTCTTTCATTACCGTTCCACACCTCTCTGTCACACAGAATCACAGATTGTCAGGGGCCGGAAGGGACCTCCAGAGAGCATCAAGTGCAAGCCCTCTGCCAAAGGAGGATCACCTAGGGCAGGTCACACAGGAAAGAGTGCAGGTGGGTCTTGAAAGTCTCCAGAGAAGACTCCACAACCTCTCTGAACAGCCTGCAGTAAGGCAGTGTCTCCTCATGCTGAGGGTGAACCTCCTGCGTTCCAGCTTGTACCTGTTGTTCCTTGTCCTCGCCCTGGGCACCGCTGAATAGAGCCTGGCAGCTTCATCTTGACACCCAGCCCTCAGATATTGATAGACATTGATCAGATCCCCTCTTAGCCTTCTCTTTGCCAAACTAAACAGCCACAGGGCTTTCAGTCTTTCTTCACAGGAGACACTCAAGTTCCCTAATCATCCTCATAGCTCCCCACCATTGGACTCTCTCCAGCAGATGCCTGCCTCTCCTGAACTGGGGAGCCCCAAACTGGACACAGTATTGCAGGTGTGGTCATACAAGTTGAGCCACTTGCTACTAGAGATTCTACACAGCTGATTCTTTAATGGATTTATGAAAAGCCATCTGAAAAGCAGCAAAGAGATTGAGCATTTCACACAAGCAGTCACAAGGCTGTAGTGACACATGCCAGCAGCCCCATTGCAAGGCAATCTGAGCATGCTTCTGACGTTTCAAGCATCTGAAATGAGTGTGGAACACAAATGCTCTATTTTAAACACCACCACCAAGTCATCAGAATATTCATAGGTATTCTACTGAATGGCAAAGCAGGCACAAGCAGACAAATAATGGGCAGAGGGGACAATCAGAAAGGGAGTAAAAGAGTAAGGAAAGAGAAATAAAGGACTATAAAAAGCCATTGAATAAAGCACAAATCAGAAAGGGAATAAAAGTGTAAAGGAACAAAGAAAAGAATATTAGAAGACACAGAATAATACAGCACAGGCAACGAGTTTTGAAGTGGCAAATGTAAAAAGAGAATTGCACTGGGTTGGAAGGGACCCCAAAGGACATCTTGCCCAACTGCCCTGCAGTCCTCAGGAACACCTCCAACTAGTCAGGTTGCACAGAGCCACATGAAGTCTGACCTTGAGTGTCTCGAGGGATGGGGCCTCACCCACATCCCTGGGCAACCTGCTCCAGTGTGTCACCGCTCTCATTGTGCAGAACTTCCTCCTGATGTCCAACAGAAGTCTCCCCTGCTCTAGTTGCAAACCATAGCCCCTCATCCTACCACCACACACCCTTCGAAACTGTCCTGTAGGTCCCCTTCACATACTGAAATACAACTCTAAGGTCTCTCTGGAGCCTTCCCTTCTCCAGGCTGAACAGCACCAATTCTTTCATCCTGTCTTTGTAGAAGAGATGCTCCAGCCTTCTGATCATCTTTGTGCCCTCCTCTGGACTTGCTCCAGCAGGTCCTTGTCTCTCTTGTGTTGGGGTTCCACAGCTACACAGTACTCCAAGTGAGGTCTCACCAGGGCAGAGTGGCAGAACGACCTCTCCTGCTCTGCTAGCCACACTGCTTTTCCCTTAGAAGTTAATTACTTTCCAGAAGTATTTCACCTCTATGGCAGGTATTACTTCTGACAATTCAAGACACACATAAACAAACCAGTTCTTAGCCCAGAAGTTTGATGAGAATTATTTGGGAGACTAATGCCTCAAATAAGTCCCGGCAGCTGGTTATGAAACAGGATTAAGTCCATCAGACAGGAGAGAGGGGGAAAGTAAATGCAGCTGGGGAATTTTGCCTTATTATTGCAAAAGCCTTTTTCCCCATGTTCTTACTACAGGCACAGAATTCCTGCAGCGGTTATGAAAATTTAATTAAACCCCTGAAACACTCAAATAATTTCCCTCCCCTTTTTAAAGAGCCATATAAACATCCAAGAACTACATTAGCTCTTATTTAATCAAATAGATCTTAGCTTCTAGTAGGCTGTTTATAATGCTAGTTCCTCTCTTATTTCCTGTTATTACTGCAAGGAACAAGAAAGAAATTCATAGTAAATTACTTTGCATCTGTAAATCATCAGGGCTCCATGAAGCTCATCTTCAGGGTTAATGACTTTCTGTATTCTCTTAGATTTTTATTTGTTCAGCTTGAGAATATTTTTCATTTGAGATTCTTGATTCAACAGAGCCCCTGGAACAGGCTGCCCAAAGAGGTTGTGGAGTCTCCTTCACTGGAGACATTCAAAACCAGAATGTCTCCAGTGGGTGTGTTCAGAATGGGTGTGTTCCTGTGTGGCCTGCTCCAGCTGGTCCTGCTCTGGCACTAGATGATCTTTTGAGGTCCCTTCCAAACCATAACATTCTGTGATACCACTTTTTTTTTTTTTTTTTTTAAACCACTGAGTGGCTTGAGAACAAAGGTCTGGGGCATTGGGTTTTCCTGGTAACAAGGGTGAGAAGTCTTCAAAGCCTCACCCCTTGCAAACAGGCAGAAGGTTTTACTCAGACCCATCACGAGACATTGACACCGAGGTGCTGGAGAGGGTCCAGAGAAGGGCAACAAAGCTGGGGAAGGGTCTGGAGAACAGGGCTGGGGAGAAGAGGCTGAGGGAACTGGGGGTGTTTAGTCTGGAGAAGAGGAGGCTGAGGGGAGACCTCATTGTCCTCTACAGCTCCCTGAAAGGAGGTTGGAGTGAAGTGGGGGTTGGTCTATTCTCTCCAGTATAAGGTGAGAAGGAGAGGAAATGGCCTCAAATTGTGCCAGGGGAAGTTTAGGTTGGACATTAAGACACATTTCTTTCCTGCAGGAGTGGTCAGGGATTGGAAGTGGTGGAGTCCCCATCCCTGGAGCTGTTCGAGCAATGTGTGGCCATGGCACTTGGGGACATGGTTTAATGGCCATGGTGGTGTTAGGCAGATGGCTGGACTCGGGGATCTTAGAGGCCTTGTCCAACCACAGCAATGCTACGATTCTACGATAACATGTTAGCTTTGAAAGCAAGGTTTAACAAACACAACAGATGGGAAAGCAGAAGACAAGTCTGACACGTAGTTTTCTGGCACTTACTGCCCCTTCAGATTTTTTGATTTCTGCAGCTGTGCAATTCTGTTCCTCTCAGTATCACAGTATCACTAAGGTTGGAAGAGACCTCGAAGATCATCGAGTCCAACCTGTCACCACAGACCTCATGACTAGACCATGGCACCAAGTGCCACATCCAGTCCCCTCTTGAACGCCTCCAGGGATGGTGACTCCACCAGCTCCCTGGGCAGCACATTCCAATGGCGAGTGACTCTCTCTGGGAAGAACTTTCTCCTCACCTCCAGCCTAAACTTCCCTTGGTGCAGCTTGAGACTGTGTCCTCTCGTTCTGGTGCTGGTTGCCTGGGAGAAGAGACCAACCCCTACCTGGCTACAGCCTCCCTTCAGGGAGTTGAACAGAGCAAGAAGGTCTTCCCTGAGCCTCCTCTTCTCCAGGCTAAGCAACCCCAGCTCCCTCAGCCTCTCCTCACAGGGCTGTGCTCAAGGCCTCTCCCCAGCCTTGTTGCCCTTCTCTGGACACGTTCAAGTGCCTCGATGTCCTTCCTAAACTGAGGGGCCCAGAACTGGACACACTGCTCAAGGTGTGGCCTAACCAGTGCTGAGTACAGGGGCACAATGACCTCCCTGCTCCTGCTGGCCACACTATTCCTGATGCAGGCCAGGATACCATTGGCCTTCTTGGCCACCTGGGCACACTGCTGGCTCATGTGTAGTTGGCTGTCAACCAGCACCCCCAGGTCCCTCTCTGTTTGGCAGCTCTCCAGCCACTCTGACCCCAGCCTGTAGCTCTGCATGGGATTGCAAGGCAATCTCTGTTTTCACAGCTAACACACCATATAGTTAAACAGTGGTGTAAATTCAGGAACCACGATGGACACTGTGGCAAAAGAATCATGACAAATAAGCCCAGGTGAACTGTTGGGTCTTATGGAAGATACATCAAATGAAGGTCATCATTCATCTCCTCCCCTCTAGAAAGCTATGTCATCCAAGGAAGGCACATTAGCTCCTCTAGTCCAATTTTTAAAATTCAATCATCACAGTTTCAAACCACAGCTCTGAGAAGTTATGAGGACACTGAGAAAGATAAATACTTGCAGAACCAGAAGCATCTATCTTTCTTCCTTCAAGCAAGGTAGTTTTGTGATTCATTTAAGTCAGGCAGTAGGAGTAATCTGCAGTCCCAAACCCCTTTCATGTGGCTTTGCTTCTCCTCAAACAAGTTATGATGTTCCAGCAACTGTATAGTAAATCATAGAATCACAGAATTGTTAGGGTTGGAAGGGACCTCAAGGATCATCCACTTCCAGCCCCGCTGCCATGGGCAGGGACACCTCACACTACAGCAGGTTGCTCACAGCCACATCCAGCCTGGCCTGAAAAACCTCCAGGGATGAGGCTTCCACCACCTCCCTGGGCAACCTGTGCCAGTGTCTCACCACCCTCATGGGGAAGAGCTGCTTCCTAACATCCAATCTGAATCTACCCATTTCTAGTTTTGCTCCATTCCCCGCAGTCTTACCACTCTCTGACATCCTCAGGGTGAGCTGAGTCTCTGCTCAGCTTTCTTGTAGTCCCCTTCAGATACTGGAAGGCTACAATAAGGTCTCCTTGGATCCTTCTCTTCTCCAGACTGAACAGCCTCAACTCCCTCAGTCTGTCCTCATAGGAGAGCAGCTCCAGCTCTCTGCTCGTCCTCACGGCCCTTCTCTGGACACATTCCAGCACCTCCAGATCCTTCCTGTAATAGGGGCTCAACAATCGGACCATCAACACACTCATCCACCAGAATCCAGTAGGGGTTATTACCACAGAGCCAATGAAGAAAGCAAAGCCACTGCCTTCCATGACATGACATGGACTTAGGTCAGGCTGGGACTCCAAGCTCAGAAACAATGTGAAATTGAACTGCCAAATCCCACACATTATTTTGTTCCTCAACTTCAAGAGTTTCACCTCTAAAAAGATTGAGAGAAGTGGATCTGCTCACTCTGTATTCTATTTATGGATTCATTAGCAATTTAATTCTTAAGGAGTAAGCTAAGAGAACATTATCATAGAATGGGGTGGAAAGGACCATAAAGATCATCCAGTTCCAACCCCCCTGCCATGGACAGGGACACCTTCCACTAGCCCAGGTTGCTCCAAGTCTCATCCAACCTGGCCTTGAACACTTCCATGGAGGGAGCATCCACAACTTCCCTGGGTAACCTGTTGCAGTTTCTCACCACCCTCACTACCGGAGCAATGTTCCAAGCAAGCAATGAGAAGTTAGCAGAAGTCAAGACCTGTTTCTCAAACCTCCAAAATTCACATTCTTAGGAGGATCCTAACAGCTCATGGATGTCAAAGAGTAAGGTGGGCATTCAAGAACTGAAACCAAAAGACTCCCAAACACTTCTTACCCCTTCATGAAAGGGAAAAAGTTGCTGTTGTTGAATAGACAATTTTGCCACAGTAGAATAGAATAGAATAGAATAGAATAGAATAGAATAGAATAGAATAGACCAGACCAGACCTGACCAGACCAGACCAGACCAGGTTGGAAGAGACCTTTGGATCATCGAGTCCAACCTATCATCCAATACCATCTAATCAACTAAACCATTTGCCACAGAATAGAATAGAATAGAATAGAATAGACCAGACCAGACCTGACCAGACCAGACCAGACCAGGTTGGAAGAGACCTTTGGATCATCGAGTCCAACCTATCATCCAACACCATCTAATCAACTAAACCATGGCACCAAGCACCGCATCAAGTCTCCTCCTAAACACCTCCAGTGATGGTGACTCCACCACCTCCCTGGGCAGCACATTCCAATGGACAATCACTCTCTCTATGAAGAAATTCTTCCTAACATCCAGCCTAAACCTCCCCTGGCACAGCTTGAGACTGTGTCCTCTTGTTCTGGTGCTGGTTGCCTGGGAGAAGAGACCAACTCCCACCTGGCTACAACCTCCCTTCAGGGAGTTGTAGACAGCAATGAGGTCTCCCCTGAGTCTCCTCTTCTCCAGGCTAAGCAACCCCAGCTCCCTCAGCCTCTCCTCACAGGGCTGTTCTCCAGACCCCTCCCCAGCTTTGTTGCTCTTCTCTGGACACCTTCCAGCAACTCAACATCTTTCCTGAACTGAGTGGCCCAGAACTAGAACCAACTCCTACAGCAAAACCCTCTTTGGTCTCCTACCATCTCCTTCGTCTAGTACCTGGCACAAAGGACCCTTAAAGAATTAAACTTTTGATGCCAGTTTAAATAAACAAGTCACATGGGCATGGACTAAAGAGCCAAGCTCCTTTGTCTCCTGCCAGGTTCCACAGGCTGGGTACCCGAAGGACATGCAGTGCCCACTGAACCTGTCCAACAAGGGAAAAAGAATTAAAGGAGCAAAGAAACAAATCTTACTTCTCTACAGCCTAACTGTTGTCAAAGGCTTTTGTTTGGAGAAAACTGTAATGAGCACTGCAGCAAACTTCAGATGGTATCCAAAAGAAATTGAAAGAAGCTGCCTGGAGAAAGGCATCTGGGAATGGTATGAAACAAATTGCTATAGGGAAGGCAAGCAAAAATCTGAAGAGATGAAGACTGAGAAGGGCAGACCACTATGATGGGGAAAAGGGGGAAAGTCCCTAGAAGAAGCTCTAACCATAGTGAACGTGACTGAAATGCAGAGCTGATCACCAAGCTGATCACACAGCACAGTGAGGGTGGAGAGACACTGGAACAGGTTGCCCTGGATGTGTCCCAGCCCATGCCAGATGAGGTCTTGAGCAACCTGCTCTAGTGGAAAATGTCCCTGCCCATGGCAGGGGTTGGAACTGGATGATCTTCAAGCCAAACCATTCTATGAATCCACAAGGTGAAGGTATTGTGCACTCTGTATGTACACTGAGGAGCCTCAGTCCTTGCATAGACATGGAATCCTTGTGCTTCCCTTATGAACCTGGCCTCCCACCACCGCTCCCCTGTAAAACCCACTGAAGAATCCAAGCTGTCCATGAGGAGTTGGGAGCTGGAGGTCTCTGCTGCTCTGGATGTCTACAAACTGCCTATCACCACCTCCCTCCATTCAGTGCTGACCTACAGAAAGAGAGATGGCGTCCTAGGGGTGATTAGGGTCCTTTCACCCAGTAACTATCAGGAACAGATCCTTCTGCTTTGCACATTTCTCCCTATGTCACTTATGCAAGATGGCATCTGGGAAATTCCAACACCTCTAGTGGTCAGGGAGGTGGGGTAGAACCTTGGACTTGATGACCTTAATGACTCTATGAAATCCCACCTCTCCTCAGAACAAAGAAATACCTGGAATTATGTCTTGCAAACGAGATTGCACTTTTACAACAGAGAGATTTTTGCACAAAACCAAGTTTAAGGAGCTCTGTTTTCCCCTCTTCTGCTGCTCTGTCCTCCCAGGCACTCACTCTCACCCCTCTGCTGCACCTTCCCCACTTACACCACCACACAGAGCAGTTCTGCTGCCTGGACCCATCCAGCAGCAAAGGCAGCACAACCCTCAGGGCAGGGCCTCTGCAGCAGCACAAAGCAGGCACAAACTCTGCAAACTGGCACTGCCAGGCGAGCTCTGCACCTCCACAGGAGAGCTTAGGGAAATTACAACCGACAGACGTGACAGAGTCTGTCAGAACTCCGTGTCCTGCGGGCAGGGATGCCGGCCGAGATGAATGCAGAAGTTCAAGCAGAGGTTTGGTTTCAAAACGTACTAATCTCTGGGCTGCTCTCACTCAGCAGCTCACACTGACATCACTGGCCTCTCCTGCTCAAGAGACCTCTTCCTAACATGGAGGTTGGAGCTCCCACAGGCATTTCTCACAGAATGCCAGTTTGGAAGGGACCCCAGGGATCATCCGGTCCAACCTTTCCAGGTGACAGCCTAGTTCAAATGAGCTGGCCCAGCACCCTGTCAAGCTGAGTCTTAAACATGCCCAATGTAGGGGAATCCACTGCTTCCCTTGGGAGGCGATTCCCATGTCTGACTGCTCTCATGGTGACAAATTTTCTTCTGCACTCCAATGGGAATCTCCCTGGCCTCAGAGCAAGCAGGAGCTGCGTGAGTGCATGCACTGTGGGATCAGAAACTGATCCGCTTCTAAAACCCAAAAATAACCCCCAAAGTCTATGTACTACTTCTCCTCTACAGGCTCTTCAAACTAGAGAAGGGCAGACTTAGACTGGATATGAGGAAGAAGTTCACTGTGAGGGTGGTGGAACACTGCAACAGGATGCCCAGGGAGGTGGCTGAGGCTCCTTCCCTGGAGATATTCAAGGTGAGACTCAACAAGGCCCTGGGCAGCCTGGTGTAGGTGGGGATGTCTCTGCTGACTGCAAGGTCAGACTGGATGACTTTTGGAGGTCTCTTCTGGCCTGGACTATTCTAGGATTCTATGCTTCTATGACTCTATTCCCTTGAGTTTACAGCCCACCCTCCAACCCTCAGACCACTGTCACTGCTATTTGTATTTTTGTAAAACCATAAGCTGGGGAACAGAGCTCATCTTGCAACTCTGAGACACATCTGACAGCTTTCCTCTCCCTTTGTACAGACTGTGTTACACTAAGCAAAGATCACAGCACAATGCTAAGCTATGTGTCAGCAGGCAATTCACAACACTTTATTTCCAGCGAGCTATAGCATCCAGAAGTGTAGTTTGAAAGTAAAAGTATGACTCGAGTCCATGACTCAAAGAGAAAACCACAGAGCTGAGCCTCAATGTTCCTTTGATCATATGCTAACAACAACAAAACATTAGCAGAGGTTCCTCTTTCATTTGAGGAAAAAAAGCTTTTCAGCCCTGTCATAGCCAAGAGGAAGAAAAAGTGTTCCTCCTGAAAGTGTTCACTTCCAGTTTTAATTCACAGATTGCAGTGGGCAGGAAGGGACCTTCAAAGGTCATCTCATCCAACCCCTGCAGTCAGCAGAGACACCTCCAACTACATCAGGCTGCTCAGGGCCACATCAAGTCTGATCTTAAATGTCTCCAGGGACAGGGCTTCAACCACATCCCTAGGCAACCTGTTCCAGCATTTCACCACTTTCAGTAAAGAGCTTCCTCCTCATACCCAACCTAAATCTGCCCTGCTCCAGTTGCAAACCATTGCCACTTGTCCTATCCCCACAGGCCCTTCTAAACAGTCCCTCCCCAGCCTTCCTGTAGGTCCACTTCAGATACTGCAATGTTATAAGGTCTCCCTGGAGCCTTCTCTTCCCAGGCTGAACAGCCCCAACTCTCTCAGCCTCTCCCCATAGGAGAGGTATCACACAGTATCGCCAAGGTTGGAAGAGACCTCAAAGATCATCGAGGCCAACCTGTCACCACAGACCTCATGACTAGACCATGGCACCAAGTGCCACATCCAATCCCCTCTTGAACACCTCCAGGGATGGGGACTCCACCACCTCCCTGGGCAGCACATTCCAATGACAAATGACTCTCTCAGTGAAGAACTTTCTCCTCACCTCAAGTCTAAACTTCCCTTGGTGCAGCTTGAGACTGTGTCCTCTTGTTCTGGTGCTGGTTGGTAGAGAGAAGAGACCAACCCCTTCCTGGCTACAAGCACCTTTCAGGTAGTTGTACAGAGAAGTGCTCCAGCCCTGTGATCATCTTTGTGGCCCTCCTCTGAACCTGCTCCAGCAGGGCCATGACTCTCATGTTGGGGGTCCCAGTTTCTTCTTAATAAAAGATAAACCTAATCTAGACAATTCCCTGCATGGAGGAAAAAAAAATTACAACTTTCCATCTCTTGCAGTATTTCTCCTGAAATGATGGTGTAATCATAGAAAGCTTCATTAAAATTCCTACTCTGATTCAGTCTTTTCTTTCATGCTACATTAGCTGACTGCTACATTAGCACACATGGAGAAGAAAATGTCAGTGCTGCTCCCATACACCAGGAACTGTCTGCACACAGGAAAATCATACATCTAAGAAACAGTAAAAAACAAAACCAAACAACAAAAAGCCAAACTTCCTGAAGCTTCAACTTCCTTGACTTTCAATGGGACTCGGGTTCACAAGCAACTTAGTGCATCTGCAGTCTTACCAATAACCTAATTTCTGACCTGATACATCTCCAACAACATCTTTTCTATCTGATAAAGTCTCTTCAGTGGAAGTTATTTAGTATTCTTTTATCTGTTAACCATTGTCTATAAAGTTGCCTGGTGGAAAAGGACCTGGGGATGTTCATAGTAGTATCATAGTATCAGTCAGGGTTGGAAGGGACCACAAGGATCATCTAGTTCCAACCCCCTGCCATGGGCAGGGACACCCCACACTAGATCAGGCTGGCCAGAGCCTCATCCAGCCTGGGCTTGAACACCTCCAGGGACAGGGCCCCAACCACCTCCCTGGACAACCCATTCCAGGGCTTAACCACTCTCATGGTGAAGAACTTCCTCCTCACATCCAGTGTTGCTTCACAACTGTCTGGAGGATGTGCTCAGGTGGCCAAGAAGGCCAACAGCATCCTGGCCTGGACCAGCAATAGTGTGGTCAGCAGGAGCAGGGAAGTGATCAAGCCCCTTTACTCAGCACTGGTCAGGCCACACCTTGAATACTGGGTTCAGTTTTGGGCCCCTCACTACAACAAGGACATTCAGGGGCTAGAGTGGGTCTAAAGAAGGGCAACTAAGCTGGAGAAGGGTCTGGCAAACAGGGCTGGTGAGGAGAAGCTGAGGGAGCTGCTGAGGGGGTGTTTAGTCCAGAGAAGAGGAGGCTGAGGACAGATCTCATTGCTCTATCTGAAAGGAGAGCTGGAGTGAGGTGGGGGTCAGTCTCTTCTCCCTAGTATCAGGTGATAGGACGAGAGGAAATGGCCTCAAGTTGCATAAGGGGAAGTTTAAGTTGGAGATTAGGAAAAATTTCTTTCCTGCAAGAGTAGACAGGGATTGGAAGAGGCTGCCCAGGAAGGTGGTGGAGTCACCATCCCCGGAGGTGCTCAAAAAAATGTGTGGACATGGCACTTGAGGGCATGGTTTAATGAGCCTGGTAGTCTTAGTTTGATGTTAGACTTGCTCTTAGAGATCTCTACCAACTAAAACAGTTCTGTGATTCCATGATTTATAAAGCAAAAATGCTTGAGCAGCGTCGTCGTCTCCCATTACTATTTTACAAGGATCTTTTAATCTAAACCAAAATCAAACAGACCAAGAACCTGACACACTGAGCAAAAATAGAAACCTACAGCTCCTGTTCATACTTCATTTTACTTTGGGTCAACAACAAATTTCCAGTTAGCTGAAACAACCACTGCCAAGCTCTGTTCCTAAAACCCATGACAGAAGAGCAGATATTCTACTTCACAGAGAAACTGCTACCAAAAAAGACAAAGCTTTTAAAAAGCATCTAAATAGAGCTTTGGCAGGTTGTGTGTGCATGCATATTACTGATAACATAACAAAGGATTAGTGACAAGGTAAGAATCTAACACTGGGATTATAATGATGTATGGAGACAAGGGAAAACAGACTAAGGGTGCTCCCAAAGCAGAAGTTGCAGCAATGTGTGAGCTGTGCTAAAATGAAGCTAAGTTTCTTTAGCTCACCAGACTTGCCATCTCACAGGTGAAAAAACAATGCACAGCTGCAGAGAAACAAAAACTTGATCTGCTCACAGCTGAGGGTTACCAGGAAACTTCTCTCACCACCCAGAGGAAAGGCATAACTGTCCCAGGTTAGATATCAGCATTCATCACCTGGCAGTGCTGGGACACTGCAGCTTCAGCTGAGCCCTACACCAAGGGCTGTGGCACTTGGAGTAACCGCTTGTTTGAATTCAGGAGCACTCAATGTACTCCCAGCTCAGTTCAGGATGCTGACATACAGAAAACATGTACACCAAGGTGGAGGGTCAGCATCCACAGCCCACTGCAGAAAAACAAGTGAGAGGCAACTTGCTCTTACAGTTCTTTGCCATGAGGGTGGTGGAACACTGGAGCAGGTTGCCTGGGGAGGTGATTGGGGCCCAGATATTCAAGGTGAGGCTCAGAAAGGCTCTGGGCAACCTAATCTAGTGGAGGATGCCCCTAGTGACTGCAGAGGGGGTTGGACTACATAACCTTCAGAGGTCCCTTCCACCCCAGACCATTCTGTAATTGTACGATTCTAACAACGTCTTTGAAGAACGGCATTACAGTGAGCTGAGGGTTGGTCTCTTCTCCCTAGTAACAAGGGACAGGACAAGAGGAAATGGCCTCAAGTTGCACCAAGGGAGGATTAGGTTGGATATTAGAAGAAACTTCTACACTGAAAGGGTTCTCAAAGGCTGGAAGAGGCTCCCTTGGGAGGTGATTGAATCCCCATCCCTAGAGGTGTTTCAGAGAGGCAGAGATGCGGTGCTGAGGAATATGGTTTAGCATCAGACTTGGCAGAGCTGGAGAAAGGCTGGACTTGATGATCTTAAAGGGTTTTCCAATCAAAACAATGCTGTGACTGTAAATAACATTCACAATCACCAGCAGGCAATTGCAGGAGATAAAGGAGCAAATGTTCTGTCTAGGGAAACATCCAAAACTTCTCTACAGACACTGCTAAAATTGCCTCTGCTATCTCCCAGCCTCCTACCTGCAAAAGGTAGGCAGGGGAGACCTTATTGCTCTCTACAGCCACCTGAAGGGAGGTTGTAGCCAGACAGGGATTGGTCTCTTCTCCCAGGCAACCAGAACAAGAGGACACAGTCTCAAGCTGTGCCAGGGGAAGTTTAGGCTGGAGGTGAGGAGAAAGTTCTTCCCAGAAAGAGTAATTGGCCATTGGAATGTGCTGCCCAGGGAGGTGGGGGAGTCACCGCCCCTGGAGGTGTTAGGTATTAGGTAATAGGTTGGAGTTGATGATCTCTGAGGTCTTTTCCAACCTGGTTGATTCTGTGATTCTATGAAAATCACATATTCTAACTGTCCATGTAGAGCTGATATTAGCACCACTAGAAGATAAAAAACACCCCACCAAGCATGCAGTGCTCTCAGTACACATGAATGTGTTTGAAGAGAATACTGTCATCTGTTCTACATCCAAACCCCATTTTCATTTCAGTTCCCTGGAACAAGCTTGTTGACAAAGTACTAAAAGGTTATTCTCATTAGTGATTATTTTAAGTAGGCAGAACAGGCCTTTCACTAATAAACCTGATAAATTAACTAGCTGTCTGTTGTGCAAACAGAGAAGAGCCCTTATGCTGAAGTAGTACAGGGGTAAGAGACAGCGTCTGAATGGGAACATAAATAGGGAAGCACAGAGACATAGACACAGGATTTGCCAGTGCAGCAAAAAATGAGTTCAGGAAACAGCTTTTAGTCAAAGATAAGAAAAAACAAAACAAAACAAAAAACAAAACCAGCACCAACCCCAAAGCAAAGCCCCAGCACCAACCCCAAAGCAAAGCCCCAGCAGAGGAAGTAATATTAAACTGATCATACAAGGAATGGATTGAATTTTGAGGAGGGGAGATTTAGACTGGAGATTAGGAAGAGATTCTTTAGAGTGAGGGTGGTGAGACACAGGAACAGGTTGCCCAGGGAGGTAGTGGATGCCTGCTCACAACCAGGTTGAGCAATCAAGCTGATCACACACCACAGTAAGGATGGTGAGACACTGGAACAAGTTGCCCTGCCCACACTGGATGAGGCCTTGAGCAACCTGGTCTGAAGGAAGGCGTCCCTGCCCATGGCAGAGGGTTGGAACTAGATGATCTTCAAGGACCCTTCCAAACCAAACCATTCTATGAATCTATGAACTCTATACATGCCCAGAAATCCCAGGCTCTGGTCAGTAACTCATGACAGAAGCCCTGTACCTCTAATAGTTCTCAAGCATATGGAGACTGCTGCTCTTCCCTTTGATGGTGGCAGAGCACTGGAACAGGCTGTCCAGAGAGCTTCTGGAGTCTCCTCCTCTGGAGGCATTCAAAATCCATCTGGGTGTCTTCCTGGGTGTACTCTGGGTGATCCTGCTCTACGAGAGGGTTGGACTAGATGATCACCAGAGGTCCCTTACAACCCCTACCATTCTGTGATTCTGTGACCAGTCACTGTTTGGGCAGAAATTCCTATCATCACATTCCAGCTGTTCAAACAGGAAAAAGAGCTGAAGCCTTAGTTGAATGTAACAACAGATTAAAATAACCCAACAGAGCTACCAGGAGCAAACAGGCTTTCAAGCAAGCTTGCTCCTCTTATATAACAAGGAAATACAATGAAATAGCTGGACAAGGATGCTACTTATCTACTATTTAACTATATTACATATTTCTGCAACTTTCAGAAGAAGCTAACAACCAAAATCACCACAGACACAGGAACAACCTTTCCTTAACTACATGAGTTATGTAGTTAAGAGAGATGAGTCTCATGTATTCGAATGAGATGTTTACTCTGTGCCTTTCTCCTCCACTTAGAACAGTTACAGTTGCCTACAAGAAAATAAAGTCTGCTTTAAAGAATCAGTTAGGAGAATAATGTGATTGTAACCTGAGCTACCCTTCAGGTAAATCTGACCTAAAGTGAAATACTATGAGACATATTGGATGAGTCTGCACTACAGGCTGGTTTAGATCATAGGATCATAGAATTGTTAGGGTTGGAAGGGACCTCAAGGCTCATCCAGTTCCAACCCCCTGCCATGGCCAGGGACACCTCACACTACAGCAGGTTGCTCACAGCCACATCCAGCCTAGCCTTAAAACCTCCAGGGATGAGGCTTCCACTACCTTCCTGGGCAACCTGTGCCAGTGTCTCACCACCCTCATGGGGAAGAACTTCTTCCTAACATCCAATCTAAATCTACCCACTTCTAGTTTTGCTCCATTCCCCCCAGTCCTATCACTCCCTGACACCCTAAAAAGTCCCTCCCCAGCTTTCTTGGAGCCCCCTTCAGATACTGGAAGGCCACAATAAGGTCTCCTGGGAGCCTTCTATTTTTCAGACTGAATAGTGAATCCCTTATGCTTCTTAACCTACTCACCTCTTCCCTGTGCTCTATCACTTCATCCTGGAGCTGTGCCAACCAGCTAAGCAGGTCAAAAACCTGCTCACACCTCACACACCCATAGTGATGCCCCCTGTAAAAGGCTGTGGTATTCCTCACAGCCTGTGGCCTGGATGCCAATCTCCACTTTGGTAGGTGCAGAGAGCACCTCCTCCAGGTAGCCGCCATTATGCCTTCAGTAAGACTGAAGCACCCTGATCATGCCCACACACCCTGCTCAGTGAAGTGAGTTTGAGCCACTTTCCCCAATGATCCCAGCCTGCTGCATGCTGGTTCAGTCCACTGAAAGCTTTCCTAGATGTCTCCTGGAGAAAGCTAAACCACAGGCTCCAATCTACAAGTCACAAATTGCACTCCAGTCCCTGGGGACACAAAATGGTTTCAAACAACTTCAAAACCCAGGCACAAAGGAAAACATCTGGTCCAGAGGACATGATTAAATCTAGTCTGAAGTAACCCTGGAACCACAAAGATATAGGGACATCAACACATCTTCTAGTGATTCATTCCTGAAGTACAAATTAATTGTTAGTCTAAACACAGTCATAAGTGCTTCTGGCAATGCTGTCACTACAGATACAGATCCAAGAAAACATGCTGCAGTTGCATGCAAGAGCTGGCAGATTCCTTCCATCAGTTCCAAACCCAGGAAGAGATGAGGATGGTTTTGATTGGGCACTGGGATAGGGAGGGGGAGGGAATGTGCCACAAATTCAAATTACCAAACTGATTCAGTTCTTGTCTCATAAAAGAGAGAGAGGACTGACATCTAAAAATACATCAGGGCGAACACTGGGACTGATAAAGTCATTCAAAGCACAGGACAAAGCTGTTAGGAAAAAAACCAAACCAAAACCCAAAACCAGCAACTGATCAGAAGGAAATTTAGGCTGGAAATTGTGATGTCTCCAATAATCAAATGAGTGAGAATCTGGAGTCACTCCCCAGCCACCCAGTTGAGATAAAAATCTAACAAGTTTTAAGCAGGAGGCTGCTCACTTTGATGTGATTACCTGCAATAGCCAACGTTTTCTTTTCCACAGTTCAGAAGGTCGTTATGCTTGCAGCCCCACGAGGCTGGCATGCCTAACTGGCTAGGCTTGAATGCACACAATCCCAGACAAAAGGAGGTCACAGTCAATTCTACACCTGGCTTCTGGTGAGACAAACCATGCTAAGCACAGTGGTAGCTCAAAAGTGGGAAGCTGACAATGAAGCTAAAGGTTTTTCTTTCCCGCAGGTTCAATCCATCATCCAAGAGCTCCTCTGACAACGTAAATATTACAGCCTGCCTCCAAAAACCAAAGAGAGTTCTATAGAACAATACCAGAACTTACCCAAACTGACAGAAATTACTACAGTATCACAGTATCACCAAGGTTGGAAGAGACCTCAAAGACCATCAAGTCCAACCCAGTTAAGTCACATTACTCAAGTCTTTCAAATTACTCTGGAAGCTCCTTCTCCTTCCTGGCCCCTGCCCAGAGTTAAAGGTTCAGCTTGAAAGGAAAGAGCATCTACTCACATCACTTTTCTCATGGTGTCAGCACCCCACCTCTCTGAACTTGCCCTCTGAATTTACTGCTTTTGAATGAGTAAGCTAAAAAGAAACAAGGCAAGTAGAGCCCTGGTAATTCCACTCCTGCACTTTGCTTCTCAACTGACTTTCTGAGGAATTACTTTTACTGTAAGGTTAAGACACAAAAATACTGACTTCTTTTCAGGCCCTTCTCTATGAGACTTAACATGCTGCCCATATTCTACACTCTCCCACCTATTTGGACTTGGACGATCTTTGAGGTCTTTTCCAACCTTATCGATTCTATGATTGAGTCTATTTCTGAGATTAAAAAAGGGCTACAGTTTTAGGGGGAAAAAGCACAGACTGGGCTTTTTTGGTGTAGTAATTTGAATAGATTCAGTGTTCTCCCAGCTCTCTTAAGCCTTCCTCAGTGCTCTTCTTCTAATGAAGAGTAAAAATACAATCTTCCCTAAAAAGGAGACTTGAAACAGTTTGTTGCATACACTTGGATAACAAATGGTAGCAAATATAATGGGTGATCACTTCTGGCACTACCAGCTTCAGGTCAAAATAAGAGCAAAGCTAGCTTTAATTAAAGAAGCGCTGAAAACTAACAGCAACATGGCAATGGCAGAGGCTAGCTAGTTACAGAGTCACACATTGCATTGGGTTGGAAGGAACTCTCAAAGGTCATCTTGTCCAATCCTACTGCATTCTGCAGGGACACCTCCAAGTAGATCAGGCTGCACAGAGCCACATCAAGGCTGACCTCAAATGTCTCCAGGGATGGGGCCTCACCCACACCTCTGGGCAACCTGTTCCAGTACTTTAGCAACCTCATCGTGCAGAACTTCCTCCTGATGTCCAGCCTACACGTGCCCTGCTCCAGTTTCAAGCCATTGCCTCTCATCCCATCCCCACAGACCCTTCTGAACAGTCCTTCCCCAGCCTTCCTGTAGGTCCCCTTTAGGTACTGAAATGCTGCTGTAAGGTCTAAGGTCTCCCTGAAGCCTTCTCTTCTCCAGGCTGAACAGCCCTAAATCTTTCATCCTGTCTTCACAGGAGTGGTGCTCCAGCCCTCTCATCATCTTTGTGGTCCACCCCGGACCTGCTGCTCTAAGAGTATTTTATACCTCTTTCTCCTGAGCTCCTTCTCAATTCTGCCTTTTCTTTGTATCACTCCTCTCTGAAACATCCACCTCAGAGGGTTAATAAGAGATGGCAGAACTATCTGCATCCCAAAGCAATGAAATGTTCCTGTTACTTTACCTTCATCAGCTCACTCTCAAAAAAACCAAACACATAAAACAACAACAAGAAGACCTAAACCCCAACCCTACAAAAACAGTAACCTTCTTCTCCCCTGCCCCTGCCCTCTGCCTTGAATTAAGAGAAGCTTACAAACAAAAAATACCTATGTTTCAAAGTTCTTCTGCAGTGTTTTGGAAAAAGGAGCTATCATAAATCAACCTTGATCTATATTGTTCCCTGACTGTAAACACTGACACAGCCTCACCCACCCAAAACAAACATAAGAACTCCAGCACTGACAATCTATTTTCACTGTAATCTGTTAGAAGACTGACAGAAGGGCAATGTCCCACAGTGCTAGGTGACCAACAATCTTTAATAACTCAAAAAATCAGCTGCAAAGCATTAGTTCCTATGCAGCCATGGGAAAGGACCACCTCAAAAAGTCAGCTGGGGGCAATCAGGCAATGTCAAATGAAAGGAATAGGGAAAAACCTTCTACAGAGACCTGGTGGAGTAAGAGTTGGTCAGGAGAGTCTAATAAGGTAGTATGGAGTAGCCTGCAACTGTGGAGGGACAGAAGAGTGAGATGAAGACAGAACCTGGTGACATTCTCCACTGCCAAATTGATAAAGGTGTAAGTTCACTGAGGCAGCAAGAGTTTTAAATCATTCAAGAGCAACATCTATCATATTCCAAACAAAATCCGAGCATGGCTTACGTTGGAAGCGAACTCAGATATCATCTACTCTAAACTCCTCTCAACACCTCTCAACTAGACTCATCTGCACAAGGCCTCATCTAACCTGGTTGCGAACACCACCAGGGAGGAGGCATCCACAACCTGTCTGGGCAGCCTATTCCACAGTCTCACCACCCACATACTGAAGAACTTCTTCCTAAGATCCAATCTAAACCTACTCTCCCTCAGCTTCAAACCATTCCCCCTGTCTCTAGACACCCTTAAGAAAAGTCCCTCTGCAGCCTTCCTGGAGGATCCCTTCAGCTATTGGAAGGCTCTAAGGTCCCCCAGAGCCTTCTCTTCTCCAGGCTGAACACCTCTAGCTCCCTCCAGCCTGTCCTCAGAGCAGAGGTGCTCCAGGCCTTGGATGATCTTTGTAGCCCTCCTCTGGACTCACTCCAACACCTCTGTGTCCTTCTTACGACGAGGACAGAGTAAAGGGGTTACAGAAATTAAGATATGAAAGAGTAAAGGATAAGATATATAAAGGATAAGAATACAATCTACCCTCTAAATCTACAGAGCTTCCTTCTTCCCCAATTAGGAAATATTTTATATCAACCTAAGTTTCAGCCCAACTCATTTGAGTACTTAATTTTAATTCCTAGAAAGCATGCAGCTTTCCAAGAAGGAACAGACATTTTTCTCAGGTCACCATAAAAATAGCCAATAAAATAGGAAGCAACAGTACATGACAATACCCATTACAGTCTTTCCAACATCAGCCATCCACCAGGGGGAAGTTTGAAAGGAGGCACCACCTACCCTCTTTGAAACAAATCCACATTGAAGAATTTGTGGAGCTCCACGGAGAATTCTACCATAGCCTGAACTTCACTCATGTTTAGGAGGATGAAGAAGTCAAAACTTGTCAACACCTTAGTTACTGCAAACAAACAGAAAACAAAAGGTTTTTTAGAACACAAGCTGGGGATCATACCTGGGCTAGTCCTTTAAAAGAGCAATGCTACACACAATTTTACACAGCTTCCTTAAATACGCAGCCCCGGGGTAAACAAGAATCTAGGATGTACCAAATCCTGCCCACAGTAACTTCTATCTTTGTTTTGAAGGAATCAAATTGTTATCAGAGGAGTTTCACAGCACACCATCAGCATAATACAATCCTGGCACTCACTGATACCTACAAACTGCAGCTCGGCTCTGATACTTGGCTGGAGATGGAAAAATACTGCCAGCAAGGAGAAACTGAGCACAGGCTGCTTCCAGCCTTTGCTGAAGCAGAATGATTGTGCAGCAGCCGTGCCTCAGTTCTGCCACGAGGACAGAGACAGCTGAATTCCAGTGTGGCCAAACAGGGCAGAGAAAGTGCCTGCCCAGATTATGTAAGGCTTTAGAAGGAGAGATTCTAGAGGGAAGGCATGGGTTAAAGAGGGCAACATGCCCCACGTTTAGTCACTCTTTGTTAGTAGTAAAGTGCTAATTCTCACTGTCTTCCTTGCAGCCACAGACTGGCACATTCTTGCTAATTTACAACTGCCTGCTGATACTTTAATTAAAATCCCACAGGCTTGTCTGGATTTTGCTGGTTTTCCTTCAACAGCATTCAACTACATTAATAAAATAGCCTACACTTTTTGCAAACACTTCCCTTCAAACTTCCCACTTCTTGCAAGCACTGTTCTGGTTTGAGGAGTAAGCAAACCTCAAACCCTAAACCACTCTATCCTTCATGCACATCAGTCCATGAAGAAGCAGTGAAGACAAAAAAGGTAACCTGGTTCAAACCTGAATGGGTTATGGGTTTCTTTTGTTTCTGGAATTTTGAGCATGCATTTGGGTGTCTGTGAAGCAGCAGCCAATACAAATGTGTCTGTGTGGGAGCAGGCAGTATAGAATCATAGAACTGTTAGAGTTGGAAGGCACCTCAAGGATCATCCACTTCCAACCCCCCTGCCATGGCCAGGGACACCTCACACTAGAGGCAGGCTGCTCACAGCTACATCCAGCCTGGCCTTCAAAACCTCCAGGGATGAGGCTTCCACCACCTCCCTGGGCAACCTGTGCCAGTGTCTCACCACCCTCATGGGGAAGAACTTCTTCCTAACATCCAATCTGAATCCATCCATTTCCAGTTTTGCTCCATTCCCCCCAGTCCTATCACTCCCTGACACCCTAAAAAGTTCCTCCCCAGCTTCCTTGTAGTCCCCTTCAGATACTGGAAGGTCACAAGAAGGTCTCCTCAGAGCCTTCTCTTATCCAGACTGAACAGCCCCAACTCCCTCAGTCTGTCCTCATAGGAGGAGAGCTCCAGGCCTCTGCTCATCCTCATGGCCCTTCTCTGGACACCTTCCAGCACCTCCAGATCCTTCCTGTAATAGAGGCTCCAGAACTGGACACAGTACTCCAGGTAGGGTCTCACCAGAGCAGAGGGGGAGAATCACTTCCCTCGACCTGCTGGCCACACGCCTCATGATACAGCCCAGGATGTGATTGGCTCTCTGGGCTGCAAGTGCACAACTGAGTCTCAAATACAGGAGCAGGCACCAAAAGTCCTTGCCACAGCAGACAGCAGTCACCTGAATGCAAAGTTACCTTTAGGAGCTACCTCCAGCCTACCACCTGAATTATCCTGGCAAATGACTCAAGATAAGATTTACCTTTCTGTACTCACTCTAGAGAAGCTGGAAGGCTGCAAGCACCACAGCACAGGTTTAGATTTTATAGTTATAAACACAAAGTTAATTCCGACCTTGGTTTAACAGTCAACACAAGGACTGTTTATGTACTTGACAAAACCAGAAACAGTAAGTAACAGGGACAGAGAAAGAGCAATTCTGCTGCTGAAGCTGTAGGGACAATATGAAGAACTCAGAGCAAGGGCCCTGTAGTTTGCAAGATCCAAACTATAGCATCTGTAGTATTTAACTTCTTTACTATGAGGGAAGTAGTGGAGGCCCCATCCCTGGAAGCATTGAAGGTCAAGCTGGGACTCTGAGCTTCATGATCTAGTTAAAGATGTTCCTGCTCAGTGCAGGGAGGCTGGACTACATGGCCTTGAAAAGTCCCTTACAACTCAATGCAGCCTATGATTCCATGCACACCAGGTACCAAAATGCAAGCACACGGAACCTAATCTGCCACAGAGCAGAGATCCAGAGATCCTAGCCCCACCATGACCCTTGTGGGCTGTTTGATGGATCTGTCCAATACCTCAGAAAGAAGCTCACTTTAAAACACTGAGGAAAAGTCAAACATCTTAAAGGGTGCCATGGGGCAGTTTCACCCAGTTTGCATTTGATGAAACTCTTATTTTCAAGGGAGGAAGACATCACATGCCTCTGACTTCCCAGCACAATGAACGGCACTCTGGCCCTGAACACTGCTGAGAGAAAGAAAAACTGTTCCTGCAGGAGCTGCTGGGCCAAGCAGTCACTCCCAAATGTCCCTCAGGCCCCTTGGAGGAAAGCTCAGAACAATCTAGAAATTGTCCAATTAGACAAGTTCAAAGGTCCATTTTATGAATGAGTTAACAAGAAAAGCACAGCTGCCAAAAAGGGCTGTCCACTGAACTGGTGGCATTTCTATTGTGCCTAGCACAGCTCTAGCTGGGGCTACTCCCTCCTTCTTCTGTCAAGCTGACATTCCCAGCCAGCCCACTAAAAACTGCCTGGGCAGGCAGTATCTGCAGGTCTAGCAAACACAGAACCACAGAATGCTAGGGGTTGGAAGTGACCTCTGCAGATCACTGACTCCAACACCCCTGCCAGTGCAGGGTCACCTACACAACACAGCAGCACGTGTTTTAGTTCAGAAACAGAGCAACAGCTTTTGAAAAAGGGGCACCCACCTCTTGCTCCAGTGGCAACTGCAAAGCCAGCCCTGGGCTGACATCAACACAGCCTTTAGTTTTCTGTCAACATCTTTCCTATCAACAAGAGAAGGGAGTTTTTACAAGGGCTTGTAGTGATAGGACGAGAGGAAGTGGATTGAAGCTTGAGAAGAGGAGATTAAGACTGGAGATTAGGAAGAAATTCTTTACAGTGAAGGTGGTGAGACACTGGAACAGGTTGCCCACCTCCCTGGAGGTGTTCAAGGCCAGCTTGGACGAGGCCTTGAACAACCTGGGCTGGTGGGAGATGTCCCTGCCCATGGTGGGGCTTTGAAGCTAGATGATCTTCAAGGTCCTTCCCAACCTAAACCATTCTCTCAGTTGATGGATCTATGAAGACAAAGGGAAACACTGTGGTTTGAAATCCATGATAGAAAGGGTAACTGATTACAATATTTCAAAGGGGCAAATCAGAACTTGGACAATGGCTCCATGTTTTGTACGCCAACCACACAAAAAATCCTAATGCTAAACTCCTTTGGAAGTATTTATTTGTACAGATCCCACTTAAAATTACAGCTAAGCTTCACCAACTTCAATGACATTAAATGGCCACAGCTCATTTTAATACTTAACGAGTTCATTGCTGTATTTTCAAGCATATAATTAGCATTCAGAAACCAAGCTATTGTTTTGTGTGCCTGGAAGAAGCAGAAGCAGCCTTCAGGAGGAACTTAACTACCTGTGAGCAACAGAGCTTAACACAGCACAGGAACACGTATCAAGATCTGATAAGAAGAATGCAGAAGGTTAGAGCAAGGTGGTTTCATAAATTCCAGGAACTACTTAGCAGAATCAAAACAGCATTCCAATATTCCCAAGTATTTAAGCACTGAGACTGAACATTGCCCAGTTAAAATGTCAGCTAAAGCCACTTGATCCCATATTGAGGGCCATAAATGTACTTTCTTTCACATTCTAGGTGTTTATTCATCTTCTTCAGTTGGAAAACCTCCTTCACACCCTGGCCAGACCTTCCTTTCCTCACACCAGCTCACCACTTCTTTAGTTATCCAAATAAATCTCTTTCTGAAGCCACAGGACAAAAATGCATCACAGGACATCAGATTTTTAAAGGACCATCAGAAGGAAAAGAAAAAAAATAAATGTTTCTTGACTCTCTGGTGTTTCTAAATTGATCATTTCAGTGAGGCTTCACAGTAGCTGCATCAGAGCACTCAAGAGCGCAATGAAAAGACAGATGGAGGTGCACAGAAACCTCCTAAACCAGCTTTGGTCTCCCAAGAAATGCTTGGGCAACACTACCATGAATCTAGCTCCATGTAGTAGGAACTGCAAGACAGTAAGATACAAAAGCACAACAGGGACAAAGAATGTCTTACCTCCACTGCTAGACACTCCATTTTAGTATCTTCATTAACTAGTCTTCCAGTTCTTCACTACTGCTGTCAAAAACATCCTGTCTGAACTGAAAAACAAACACACACACAGACAAATATTTTACTAATAGCATTCTCTCTAGAATTTTTCAGTGCTCATGTTCTTCAGTTTCTTTTCCTGGATCCCAGCAACAGCCCCTGCCTTCTACTAACCTAGAATGGTTTCATTTGGAAGGGGCCTGAAAGATCATCTAATCCAACCTCCCTGCTGTGGGCAGGGATGCCTCTCAACCAGACTCAGCTACTCAAAGCCTCATGCAACCTGGCCTTGAACACCCCCAGGCAGGATGCATCCACAGCCTCCCTGGGCAGCCTATTCCAGAGTCTCATCATCCACATACTGAAGAACAACTTCCTCAAATCCAGTCTAACCCTGCCCTCCCTCAGCTTCAAACCATTCTCCCTTGTCCTATTGACACCCTCACAAAAAGTCCTTCTCCAGCCTTCTTCAGGTAATGTAAGGCAGCTCTAAACTCCCCCAGAGCCTTCTCTTCTCCAGCCTTAACACCCCCAGCACCCTCAGCCCATCATCACAGCAGAGGTACTGCAGCCCTTGGATCATCCTTGTGTGCCCTCAGTTCCTGCACTTCAACTTCCAGCTTTATCCAAGTGTCTGATGCCTACTTTTGCAAAATGAAGTTTAAAAAAACACTGACTTGTGACAGGATGAGAGGGAATGGATTGAAACTTGAGGAGGGGAGATTTAGACTGGAGATTAGGAAGAAATTCTTGACAGAGAGGGCGGGGAGACACTGGAACAGGTTGCCCAGGGAGGCTGTAGATGCCCTCTCCCTGGAGGTGTTCAAGGCCAGGTTGGATGAGGCCTTGATCAACGGGGGCTGGTGGGAGGTGTCCCTGGCCATGGCAGTGGGGTTGGAACTAGATGCTCTTTAAGGTCCCTTCCAGCCCGACCCATTCTATGAATCTCTGAACTCCTCATGAAGTCCATGCTCTGGCAAAGCTGTGTCATGGGTTGAGTTGAATCTGCTGATCAACCAGGAGAGCTGGCAGCCCAACTATCACTGTCTCCACTAAGGGATTCTAAAATCCAGCTCCCAGAGGACTTGGGTCCACCCCCACCCACCCACCCACCAGCATCCATGATCTCCATCCAGTGGGACTCCCAGCTCATCAGCGGCAATGTAGTGATGAGGAGGTAGGAGGATATTCTGGCCTGAGTCATCAAATACAGCTCATGCCCCCACGCAGTCCTACATAGCTACCAGGGAGAAAACTCACAGGAACAGGTCAGATAAAACCCTCCTAGTAAATCCTGTGTCCCCTCTCCTTTGAGGACAAAATTCAAGGGAGGGCCTTAAACCCAAGAACCCACTTTCTCAGAGCAAATATCATAAGTAGGTCAATACCACCTCACATTCTGAAGCTCTCCTCGTAGCTCTTGCTAAACCACTGCCTTAGACCTGCCTGTTCAGATTCAGTCCCCTGTGCTTTTAAACCATTATGGCATTAAAAAAACACCCTACACAAAATAACTCAAGTCTCCCTTTTGTCTGACAACCATTAGATTTCAGACACAAACAAATGAGAAGACTTAGTTATCCCTTCTTAGAGGAACTTAGTGTCTTCTACAGACACTAAATCTGTCACAGCTTCTGCAGGCAAGTCAGGAAATAAACTGGTTTTGCCTTAGCTTTGAAGACATGAAAACAGAACAAGTGAAGAAAGAAAAAAATACATTATCTGGCATAAAAAACATGTGATGTGTGACACTACAAATTATTAATCACAGGATATCCTAGGCTGGAACAGACCTTAGAGATCATCTACTCCAACCTCACCAACATGGGCAAGGACACCTCTCAACTAGAGGCCTCATTCTTCCTGGCCCTGAACACTCCAAAGGTTGGAGGTATCCACAACCTCCCTGGGCAGCCTATTCCAGAGTCTCACCACCCTCATACTGAAGAGCTTCTTCCTAAGATCCAGTCTGATTCTATTCTCCCTCAACTTCAAACCATTCCCCCTTATCCTGTCTCTAGACAACATTACCAGAAGTCCCTCTGCAGCCTTCCTGAAAGATCCCTTCAGACACTGGAAGTTATAAAGTCTGCTCAGTCTTGTCTTCTCTAGACTGAGCAACCCCAGGCGTCTCAGCCTCTCCCCACAGGGGAGGTGTTCCAGCCCTCTAATCATCTTCATGGCCTCCTCTGAACCCAGCATATGCTCACAGCAGAGGTCTTTTCAGCCCTTGGATCTCCTCTGAACTCACTCCAACAGCTCTGTGTCTTCCTTATGCTGGGGACAGCAGAACTGGAGGCAGTATTTGACGTGAGGTCTCACCAGACCAGAGCAAAGGGACAGAATCACCTGTCTTGACCTGCTGGCCACACTCCCTTTGATGCAGCTCAGCACACAATTTGCCTTCTGGGCTGCATGAGGACACTGCTGGTTCATGTTGAGCTTCTCAACCAAAACCCCCAAGTCTCTTTCTTCAGGGCTGCTCTCAACCCACTCTGCACCCAGCCTGGATTTGTGCCTGGGGTTGGTCCGACCCAGGTGCAGGACCTTGCACTTTGACTTGTTGAAAGTCATGCAGCTGGCACTGGCTCACTTCTCAAGCCTGTCAAGGTGCTTCTGGATGGCATCCCTTCCCTCAAATAACTCCTTGTACAATCCCAACACCATAAAGCCACACCAAGTGGCACCAACGCTGATACCATTTGTTTGCCTGTGCCATTCCACTTTCCTTTTAAAAAAGACTAAACTCTTCTCTAACAGAGAGAAAAGATACAAAATTCTGAGTAATTGAACTTGATCCAGCCTTAGAGTTAATATTTTGTATCTGGTGGAAGACAAAAACAAAAATAAGAGAATCCTGCAAATAAAAGTACAACCAAATGTTTATTCTCCTCTGAGGTTTTTTTCCCCTAGCTGCTCATTTAACACAGCCTGTAAGTAATTTTTATTCCCTTCCAATTTTCTGGAGGAGCTTTGTACACCTCCATCCCCAACCTTTTTCCCCTTGTCCTCTTCTCCTTTATGCTCAAGGGATCCAGCAGCTGCCAATGCAAATTCAGCCACCATCTATCTCTGTGCTGATGACTCACAGGTTTGTCCCTCTACCTGAGAACTATCTTCCAAGTCCCATTTTAGCTGTTTCTTGGACACAGCCTTCAGTTGAAACTCACTGTGGTGAAAACAGAGCTCTTGACCTGATCTGCAGGGCAGCTTCTACTACCTGCTTTCTGGGAGTGCATGACAGCACAATCTGACTGTAAACCTAGCCTTTGGCAAGCCCATGTACAAGTCCTGCCAATTTTTTCTGCCTGTGATTAGAAATATGTTCTATCCAGACAGCCAAAACTCATCCAAGTCAACATCCTCTTTTGTTTTAATTATTGTGAGGCTGGGGGTGGGGGAAGCATAATTTACTGTGTGTGTTAATTCAGCAAAGAATCAGCCTTTTATTTTGATCATTTCACCTCCCTCTTTGCATCTCCTGCAGAGAGAGCCTGGACCACTGCATCCATCAATCACGGCCCTCTGGCACTCCTTTAAAATGCCTTTTGCAGCTGTGCAGCAGCATCTGGTATCACAGTGTTTTGGGTGAAGACTTGAGCTTCCCAGCACTTCAACTAAGGCCTGGTTCTCTGTAATTAAAAAGGTGAGGGTGTAGAAAACAAAGGCTGATTGAATTTTGGATGGCACAATCATCATGTTGGAAAAAAAGGAAACAAACAAAACCCCCTGACCCTTAAGTGGAGGTATCTAGAGTATCTAGGTAGGTACAAGTGGGGCCAAAAGATCCTTGGGGTGCCTTCCAACCTGGCATTCTGTGATTCAATTCATTATCACAAGTTTTAAAGACAACTTGACTATCACTTACAAAAAAGACACCAGAATAGGCTGCCTAACAGAATCACAGAAAACATATGGTTGGTAATGACCTCCAAGCTCATCCAGCCCAACCTTTGACCCAGCACTGAAGGGTCAACACTAAATCCATGTCCCTAAGCACCAGGCCCACAGGCTGCTTGAACACCCCCAGTGATGGTGACTCCAGCACTGCTCTGGGGAGACCATTCCAATGTCTGAGAACCCTCTCTGGGAAGAAGTATTTCCCAGCATCCAGCCTGAACCTCCCCTGCTGCAGCTTGAAACCATTTCCTCTGCTCCTGTTGCTTGCCACCAAAGAGCAGAGGCTGCCCCCTGCTCACTCCAACCTCTCTTCAGCGAGCTGTAGACAGCAAGGAGGTCAACCCTCAGCCTCCTCCAGCCTGAACAACCCAAGTTCCCTCAGCCCCTCCTCATAGCCCAGGTGCTCCAGGCCCTTCTCCAGCCTTGTTGCCCTTCTCTGGCCATGCTCCAGAACCTCGATGTCCTTCCTGTAGCAAGGGGCCCCCGAACTGAACACAGCACTTGAGATGTGGCCTCACCAGTGCTGAGCACAGGAGGTTGACCACCTCCCAGTGTTGGCTTTCTTGGCCACCTGAGGATCAGGATTTATTCAATATATATTTTTTTAAAAGCTTCCCAGTCATAAATAATTCTATCAATGTAAATAACCACAGTTACTTGAATACAGCTTTTAAAAAATGACCTAATTTCAGGGCTCAGGGCAAAACTCAACTATTAGTTTTCTTCTTGGCTGCTTCTCCAAGCCTAGATGACTTGCCAGCCAGCCACTGCAAGGTTTGATTCACCATTTCTAACACAGCTAATGTGAGATATCTATGACATTTTAACAGGCTAGATAAACAACCAGCTCCATCAAGCATTAAAATTCAAATTTGCCTACATTTTTTGCTTTAAATTTAGCACCAGTATCTTGGCCCACTATGCAGCACACTGATAAAAACAACATACTCACTACTTTGAGCTGACAACTTGATTATTCCCACTGAGGATGGAAGTCATTAATATGTTGCATTTATTTCTTTTCTTCTCCCTATTAATAGATTATGGATGTGATACAGTAATTCATCTTGAACATTTATTAGGCTTATTCCCTTCTACCCTAGCACTGGTCTTTGTCTGCTCTGACAAATGACATGCCACTTCCAAGCTTCCTCATTAAAAAGTTTAACATGAGAAGTTCTGTGAGCAGCACAGTTAGAAGTCTGCTTCCCAGCTGCCCTCTTCCCTCCATGATGGCAACCCCTAACCTTTCAAGGCCCCTAGACTAGGCACAAGATCATGTATCCCACAGGTACAATAAGGATTCATCTACAGCACCCGGCCAGCTGCTGCAAAACAGACCCCTCGCTTGATCACTGCTCCCAGTTTGGACACTGGCTTCCGTGTCTTCTTTCCTCAGACACTAATCCCCACTGAACAAAAACACTTCATCACAGAATTACTGACTCACAGAATGGTTTGGGTTGGAAAGGACCTCCAAAAGTCATCTAGTCCAAACCTGCTGCAGACAACAGGGACATCCTCTACTAGATCAGGTTGTCTAGAGCCCTATCCAGCTTCACCTTGAATATCTCCACAGATGGAGATATTCAACCACCTCCCTGGGCCACCTGTTGCAGTGTTCCACCACCCTCATGGTGCAGAACTTGTTCCTAACATCCAATCTAAATCTGCTTTTCTCTAGTTTGAGGCCTCTGCTCATTGTCCTATCATTCTCTAGTTTGAGGCATCTGCTCATTGTCCTATCACTGCAGGCCTTTGCAAACAGTCCCTCTGCAGCCTTTGGGTAGCCCCCTTCGGGTATGGGAAGGTTGTTATTAGGTCTCTCCAAAGCCTTCTCTTCTCTAGGCTGAACAATTCCAGCTCACTCAGCCTGTCCTTGTAGCAGTGGTGTTCTGATCATCTTCGTGGCCTTCCTGGGGACCTGCTCCATCAGGTCTATGCCCTTTCTGTGTTGAGGGCTCTCTAAAATAGTTTAAAAATCTCTTCTCCTCTCCATGAGCAACAGTTTCATCCGCAATTTGCTTTACTTGTCTTTTGCAAAAGAGTTCTCCTAAAAACAAACCCCACATTTCAGAAGTTATGGTTAAAAGGTTATGAAATAACTGGCACAAATTTGACTGCCTCTGAGTCTGACTTAGCAAAATGCAACATTTAGCTGTGAAGCAGAGGCAGTTCAGGACGTGTGCTACCAGCTCTTTGCCCCAATTTGTTCCTGTGTACCAGCTCAGTGAGAGAAAACAAACCAAATACCACAACTCTCACGCTAAGATCCAAGGAGGGTGGACAGTGTAAATCATCAATTTAGTTATGCACTCACCATCAGGCTGCCCAGAAAGCCCACCATGTCCTGGGATGCATGCAAGGAAATGTGACCAGCAGGAGGAGAGAGGTGATTCTGCTCCTCTACTCTGCTGTCATGAGATCCCACTTGCAGTACTGCGTCCAGTTCTGGTGCCCCCAGTGTAAGACGGGCATGGAACTGCTAGAGCAGATCCAGAGGAGGCCACAAAGATGATCAGAGGGCTATGGGAACAGGCATTGACATTTACAGTTGTTTAACCAGGAGAAGTGAAGGCTCTGTGGAGACCTTAGAACAGCCTTCCAGTACCTGAAGGGGACCTACAACAAAGCCAGGAAGGGACTTCTTACAAGGGCTTGTAGCAACAGGATGAGAGGGAACGGACTGAAGCTGGAGGAGGGCAGATTTACATTGCAGATAAGGAAGAAATTCTAGACAGTAAGGGTGGTGACACACTGGAACGGGTTGCTCAGGGAGGTTGTGGATGCCCTTTCCCTGGAGGTCTTCAAGGCCACGTTGGATAAGGCCTTGAGCAACCTGGGCTAATGGGAAGTATCCCTGCCCACGGTAGGGAGGTTAGAACTAGATGATCTTTAAGGTCCCTTCCTACCTAAACCATTCTATGAATAAAATTATTTTAGTCAGTCTAAGCGAAGAGGTTCCTCACAAAATGTGAAGGGTTTCTTTAAGGTACTTAACACACACTTCATTTTCCTACTTACACAAAAGAAGAAAGCAGTATCTCTTTGAATCCCATATACTAAGGGCTACCATTAGATGAAGAATGAGTCTCACATGGATGAATGAATGGGGCATTAAAACATCTGCTATGACTGTTAAAGTCATTACCCTGCCATATTTTATGAACCACAAGAGTATCCAAGAGAAAGTTATTTCCATTCCCACCTCAAACTAACTATAAAAAAATGAGTAAAACAAATAAAGCTTTGATTTCAAGAGAGATGAAAAATAAACCTAACCATAGATTATTTTTAAGAGGCAATCATTCCATATTACTGTCCCCTGTAAATAAAACAGAGCACAATTTACAGACTTGACTTTCTGTTCCAATATCTGCTCTGAGGTCAAGGTTTGAGCAGACGGTAAATACAGCTTAGTTGTGACAGGCTTGCTTTGTATTGGAAGGCTTTATGCCACACAATTACCTATTTCCCCCACAGTAGGCATTAAGTCAGAGCAAAGGATATATTCTGTACTGTTATTAACTTAAGAAATGGGATAGTTTTGCCTGCCTGATCGAAGTTACATTAGGAGATAATCTGGTGGTAAATCTGATCCGGGCTCAGTGGTGACAAACCCACTTCCTCAGTAGTTTCTACACTACTATCTCTGGTGATAGGCTGCATGTGCAACATGGAAAAGGTGCACTAAGGCTTGCACACAAATATATTTTAGAAACACATGGGAGTCATGTATCACAGTACCACTGTACATTAGATGTTGGACGGGACCTCAAGACATCGAGTCCAACCCCCTGCCAGTGCAGGATCACTTAGGGTAGTCTGCATAAGAATGCATCCAGGTGGGAGTTGAAAGTCTCCAGACAGGGAGACTCCACAACCTCTCTAGGCAGCCTGTTCCAGTGTTCTGTCATCCTCACTGCAAAGAAGTTTCTCCTTGTGTTGAGGTGAAATGTTCTATGTTCAAGCTTGAACCCGTTGCTCCTTATCACTGCACACCACCCAAAAGAGCTTGGCTCCCTCCACTGGACACCCACCCCTCAGATATTGATAGACATTGATCAGATTCCCTTTCAGTCTTCTCTTCTCCAGACTAAACAGCCCTAGGGCTCTCAGTCTCTCTTCATAGGGGAGATGCTCAAGTCCCTTAATCATCCTCATGGCTCTCTGTTGGATGTATCGAAGCCCATTCTGATTCTCTAGATATGAGAAGTGGAAGGCTTCCAGGGAGTCACCATCCCTGGAGGTGTTCAAAAAAGATGCAAGTGTGGCAGTTGAGGACATGGTTTAGGGGTGTGGGGGGTGTTGGGTTAACTTGACTATCTTAGAAGGTCTTTTCCAACCTTAATGACTCTACGATTCTTCTTTCAGCAGACAGAGCTGTTGCTGCAGGAGCAAAATGGAGTATGATGTGCAGAGCTCAAAGTGATCTAGCCAGGCCCTTCCACCCACTTACTTCCTCAACTTACTTCCAATTCATCTGTGAGAGACAACATTTGTCAATACGTTGAGGCAGCCTTAACTTGGATTGAGCACCAGAGAATGCTTTAAGTAGTCAGGTCACACAGGAACACATCCAGGTGGGTTTTGAATGTCTCCAGAGGAGGAGACATTTATGAGGACTTTATGACAGCCCAGGAGGTGCTCAATGCAGCATATATACTGTAGGAAGGAATTTATGTCAGTAAGTGCCAGGAGAAAAGAGCACATTACAATAGATCAGCAGCAAAGTCATTAAAGGATTTCCCTCTGCTGCATTTGGAGACCTGCTCCCACCCACCCCAAACAGCTTTCTCTGCAATTGCACTGGCAGTTGTGGAGAGCAAAAAAAAAACCTACCATCACCAAAACAAATCTTTACAAGGATTTTGGCGTTACTTTGCAAGGTTTTGTTTGTTTACCTTGCAACATTTCACCTATGCTGGAGAGTTCTGTGAACAGCTGCATCGATACACATGAGAGAGTACACCAATATCAACAGCTAACCCTGAAGATGTAAGCAAGGACATGGTAAGAATTTAAGCCAACTTTGCCTCTGAACCTACAGGAAGTCTTCCACACCAGCAACAGCTTCAGAAGTTTCTGCCCCAGGTGCTTGTTCCCATCCTCACAGCATCAGTAGATCGCCCCCACAACACTGCCAACACAGTGCTCGTGGGACAGCATTTTAAAATGAATTAGTTACCATACTGGAATCATCTATTTTTGCAGAGCTTGATCAGATCCCCTCCTTATCCTGTTTCAAAGCACAGAGCTACAAATAGCAGTGCCATCAGGATGACAGGGAAGGGAAGGTGAACACAGCGGTTGCTCTGGCTAGCTGTCCCCACAGGGTGCCCATCTCCATAAGCCACTGCCTTGGCACAGGCAAAGAAAGAGCTGAGCATGAGAAACTGTCCATTCCTTAAGTAAAATACCCTCTATTCCTTCCTTAGACGCACTGAAATACTGAAAGAGGAAGGAGACAGCACTTCTCCCACCTAGCGAGGGCCACAGCCCCAGAGCACAAACGCCAGCCCAGTCTAAGCTCTGTCCTGCTCACAGGCCTGGCTGCCCAGGGAGGCAGCCACTCACCTGGGACCTGCCCTGGCAACTTGAATCAGGGATGTTTCTTTCCCAAAGGAGGCACAGGAGACTGAAAACTGAGCAGCTTCCAGAGCTCTTCATCCACATGGACCCTGAAACATGCTCCTCCTGGGGAACAGGAACAATTTTTGCTGAGAAAGGGCTCTTCCACTCCTAGTCATGGAGTAAGCGAGACAGGGTCACCCTGGTCACCAGAGCTTGCTCCAGCCCCATAGCCTGCAACCCTTACAGCACTGGCATTGCTTCCTTCCAAACTACAGTGCCAAAATAAAAGTTACTATTAAAGTCTCTGTTAAACAGCTTTATCAAATGCAAGTTTTGCTGTTGTTTATTTTGCAGCTTGAAAGCTTTCTGCCCCTCTTACCTTCCCTTTCCCCGCCTGGCATTTAACTGACAGAACAACAGTGATGTGTGAGAAGCTGCTAAAGCAACTGACACAAACCTAAAATGGCATGGCTCTGTTTTCCAAATAACACATTCAAAACAAAACAAGTCTAATAATCATCTTCAGTAGCTTCAAGGGCTAGACTTGAAGGGTTCCATCAAAATAAAGCAGGAAACTGATTTTTGAATTACCTTGAATCTTTACCAATACTATTAAAACAATTTTGGCAATGTTTTACATGAAAGAGCTTTTGGGGTTATTTTCAATCCTTTTCTCCTACCATTTACTTGTCATATTTAGTCAGAAATTCTTGTACTAACATTTCAGAGGTATTAAATTCCTTACATGCTGCTTTCACATTGGATACAATCAAAAAGGTAAAATACCTATTAAATACAACATAACATCTGTGGGGAAGAAAGCCCAACAACTACCCTGCAATAGCATAAGATGGTTTAGAATCATACAATGATGTGGGCTGGAAGGGACCTCCAAAGGTCACCCAGTCAGCAGGCACATCCTCAACTAGATCAGGTTGCCCAGAGTCCTGCTGAACCCCACCTCGAAAATCTCCAGAGATGGGGCCTCAACCACCTCCCTGAGCCACCTGTTCTAGTCTCCATCTCCTCTCTTCCAGCTGAAAGCCATTCCCCTCATCTTGCCACTACAAGCCTTTGTAAAAAGGGAGTACTTAATTTGTTTTCAACCAGGTCCTTGTTCCCTCCTGTCCTGCCTGAGAAAAGCAAACTGGCAGCTGCCCATACTGACCAGCCAAGAAAATGCATTTTCCCACCTAAACTCCATCAGCTTTTACACTTTTCACAAGCTTAAAGGACATCTATCAGAACTCCCAGTCACCAACCCTACCTCACACCAAACATTTGTAGCACTGGCTGTCGTTCCAGTTAATTTCCAAGTCACACGACGTACTTTTCACAGAAGTCCTACCTTAAGAATATGCAAAGTAAAATTAGCAGCAGGTATACCCCAATGGCTCAGAACTTCTACCCTGGCAGCAAGACCTTTCACTAGAAAAAGAAGTCCAGCCTGACAGAATGGCCACAAACTTGCAGATCCAAGTACTGACTTCCACCTTGTATTGACCTCAAATGTTACAACATTTATTCTGTGTTGTGCCACAGGTAAAGCAGTAAAATCTGTTTTTTTCTCCTCTCTATGCCTCAGTGTTTTGGTACTTCAAATATCCTCCCTTGGCACATTTTGATCTGAATAATTTCTCTAAGGTGAAGGGGTTTAAAGTCAGAGGTGGATGAACCCATAGGCTGAATTAGCTGCTAGCTGGTTGAATTTCAAAGTTTGCCCAGAAAATATTTCTCACAATTATAGAAAGCTTGATGGGCCCCATAAATAGGCAGGCAAGAAATATATACTGTAGCATAAAAGCACTAGATAAACAAACATCTCTACTACTAAAAGACAGCAGCATTAAATACAGTATCTAGATGGAATTTTCATACATGGAAATGTACAGTGATTATGCAGAAAACTCATCAAGTGACAAGTGAATTGACAGCCTGGGAAGCAAGTACTGCTTCTTAGAGTGATGCTTCTTAAACCTGCAGAAGAGCAAATACTATCACAGGGAATGTGCTGCCCAGGGAGGTGGTGGAGTCACCATCCCTGGAGGTGTTCAAGCGGGGATTGGACGTGGCACTTGGTGCCATGGTCTAGTCATGGGGTCTGTGGTGACAGGTTGGACTCGATGATCTTTTGAGGTCTCTTCCAACCTTAGTGATACTGTGATGATCACTAATAGGGATATCTTACAGGTCTTTTCCAGCCTTAATGGTTCTGTGACAGATTCATGACATTACACCAGGTGAACAAGGCAGTGATTATCATAAGAGCTAGATCTGAAAAACAAGCCAGCTTATGCTTTCAAAATGTCAGAAGTCAAGCATCAGGCTTCCTGCACCATTGATGAATGCTGTAGACCCATCCTTCTTAATTCTGAGAAGCTGGGGATGTGGTGTGCACAGGGTTTGTTTTAATAGCTGAGATCCAGCAAACTATTTGCATAAATATGTATCTGTAGTTCTATAGGATTAGAGGTAACAAATGTGTAACTTTTCCCTTGAAAAATCAAAACAGTAAGAATTACATGCTTCCAATGTCCCTGTTATAAGCCATGCAATTCAAAAGTGAGGAATCTTTTCCTTTGTTTTTAGTAAGAAATATCTGTAAGAGACTCCTTATCTTGTTCTTGCAAAATAGGAAGTTCAGGATTCTTAGCACACCTGTGCTGAGTTGATAGGACAAAAGAGAGTCGCTGGTGCTCGTTGCAGGGCCAGGAACCAGCACTCTGGAATACACAAGAGCTGAGCCTGCAACAAAGTTCCAGCTTGACAAGGATGCTCAAGAGTCCCTGCTGCTGCTGCACGCTTCAGCCTGAGACATCACCAGCTGACACATGAATTAACTTTTGGTTCCCCCAGTTGATGCTTGGCTCTGTCATCGCCCCAAGTTTTAGTGCAGCTCCTGTGTGAACTAAATTTCTTCAGGCATCTGAAACTGCTAAAGAAAAATCCATTAAACAAAACAAGAAGACAGCACTGAAACCACCGAATCAGAAATAGAAGCCATGTCATTTCAATCTGCTTTAGCATTTTCAACTCGTTCTGCTTCTGAGTTGAACTCTGGGAGGTTTCATCCTGTTCCTCATTTCTCTGCCTGCTCTTTCCAAGAATAGTGCTGTCACTGATTTCCTGCTGGAAGTAAACAAAGTCTGCACACCTGACTTCTCCCCGACCCTAAACTATGGTAACCTTATTTCCTCCCTTTCTGATTCCGTTTTTTCTTGTATACTCTTTGTTGTACACTCTTGTTGCCACAAATGTTCCAGGCATTGTTCTTTGAGGAAGACAGCTCGTAGGACAGACAAATACCAGCGACACTGCCACATTACCCACATACCAACTGCTTTTGCTAGAGAGGAACCACACAATGTCAGAGGTTGGAAGGGACCCCCAGAGATCATCAACTCCCAAGCCCACTGACAAACACAGGATCCCCTAGGGTAGTCTGCACAGGAATGCATCCTGGCAGGTTTTGAAAGTCTCCACAGAAGAAGCCACAACCTCTGTGGGCAGCCTGTTCCAGTGTTCTGTCACACTCACCCTAAAGAAGTTTCTCCTCACCTTGGAGGTGAAACTTTCTGTGTTCAAGTTTGTATCCATTGTTCCTTATTCCTGTGCACAGCCAAAACGAGCTTGGCCCTCTTCACTTGACACCCACCCCTCAGATATTGATAGACATTGATCAGATCCCCTCTCACCCTTCTCTTCTCCAAACTAAACAGACAGAGCCCTCAGTCTCTCCTCATAGGAGAGATGCTCAAGTCCCCTAATCGTCTTCAAGGCTCTCCATTGGACTCTGTCCAGCAGTTCCCCGTTTCTCTTGAATTGGGGAGCTCAGAACTGGACACAGTATCACAGGTGTGGTCTCACCAGGGCAGAGTAGAGGAAGAAAAGAACCTCCCTAGCCCTGCTGGACACACTTTTCTTGATAGACCCCAGGATCCCATCGGCCCTCCTGGCCACAAGAGAACACGGCTGTCCCATGCAGAACTCGCTGTCCACCAGAACACATAAATATTTAACTGCTCTCTTTGTGCTTCTACAGTGACATCGGTTTCAATGCACAACATTTCCTGAGGTGTATCTCCTGAATGAATGTGATCAAAAAGTGCTTTGTGAAATGCTAAAAAAGGCCAAGATCAGCAGATGCTTATCAAACGTAACGGCATGCGTCTTGCCACACTGAAAAGGCAGAGCGAATGAGTGCTGACAGAATGTAAAGACATAATTTACTGTTTTGCCTCGCTGTGGCAGAAAACCACAGAAGTAGCATTTATTCTGAAGTGTAGTCTGATTGTAGTAAGCTCACAAGAAGTGGCTTTTAAGTGGATTTAACCAGTCAAACCCAGTCTCTCGCTCCCAATTTAAAACAGCCAGATTGAGACTCAAAGGTTGAAGGACAGGCACTAAACTGAACATAGAAAGTTCCACCCAAGCATGGAGAAGGAGATTCATCAAAATTGAACACAGGAAGTTCCATGCAAACATGGAGATGGGAATTCATTACTATGAAGATGGTGGTGCACTGGCACAGGCTGTCCAGACAGGTGGTAGAGTCTCCTTCTCTGGAACCATTCAGCACCTGCATGGATGCTGCTCTGTGCAATCTGCTCTAGGTGAGCTTGCTCTGACAGGGGGTTGGACTAGATGATCTTTAAAGACCTCTTCAAACCCTTATTGTTCTGTGTCTTTGTGTTCCTATATCCTACATATAAAGCCTTTCAAGGTTGCTATGTAAACAACATTTCCATTTAAAAACAGAAAACTCACATTTTCCAAGCTTTTTCTCTAGGAGAGGGAAAAAAAGCAACACAAGATTAAATCATTCATTCATTCAAGAAACTTTAAAGTTACATTCATAGTTTAACCAAAAGTAAAAATACATGTGCTGCTACTTCCCATGCATACCTTATCTTGGCTACATGGCCAAAATGAGCTGATGGCCTGTCGGAATCACCCAGCATCCAACAGCAGGCTGGGAAAACAAATATCCATCACCAGCAATTGCTGGTCAATATGCAGATGGCACTCGTCTGTCCTGTCACAAAAACAATTAAAGCACTAGCAAGACTGTATTCTTCCACACAGGGAGGAAAAGGAGAGGGAGGGAAACACCACACAACAAAAAATTGCAACTCTCCCATCCTGGTTAACAAGATTCTGCCAGGCCTACTCCACAGTCTGTAAGGACTGAGGGCTGAAGAAGAACAGAAGGGTTTCAAGACAGAAGACACAAAGTGTAATATGAATCATTTAGCAAGCTAGGGTGAGAAGGTCTGCACCAGCAACAACTTCAAACACTGAAACAAGGTCAACAGTAACAAGAATTCACAACCATTTTTTGCAATCTCGCACTGAGCTCCACCTTTGGTAGCAGTTTGACTTTTACATTTGTTAGGGACAGCACCCAGGCTAAAAGAGTGTCAGGCATCACCACACTCAGTATTACATAAAAACCACACTTAGTCACCTGCCTCTGAGGTTGGTTCTCTTCAAAGAAATGGACTAACAGTACAAGTTTCAGAGGTCAGGCAGGGCTCCCACATCTCTACCTGCAGTAGCTCAGAAGCTTTCCACTCACACTAATCTGCCTCCCCCTTTCTGCCAGACTTCACTTTCCAGCCCATCTCCACAGCTAGCCAAAGGGCTGCAGCATAGATATCCCATCCTAATCCCTTCCAGCACCCTCACAGAGACTGTTGCATGCTGAGAGTGAGATACTGACAGAAACATCCTGTCACAGGGTGATCAAAAGGTAAAGCCACAACAATCAAGCCCCCAGAACTTGTCAAGAGTCTTCCTCAGTGGAGAACTGATTAGCAAAGTCAACAGGGAATGCTGGAGAGAGCCTATAGATCTTGACATTCACACGTCTCCCTGCTTGAGAATTGTATCCCCCAATTCTTCCCTGTGGGATAAAAATATAAAAGGCCCAGCTTTGGAAACCAAGCACTTCCAAAGGAAACATTCAAACCACAAAACTAGAGTGCCAGGCAGCAGTTGCACATCCATCACTGGGGCTTCAGAAGAGACACAGAAGTTTAGATCTGAAACGTGAGCAGAACTCGAGGTGCTACTTCTGAGGTTTTGCTGAACTCAATCTGCAACTAAACGCCACAGCAGTGGAATTCCATTGAATCACCAAATGTGTTGGGCTGCCTGGCACACAATTAGTATTTTTACATATTATATCAGTCAGTCCTTGCAGTTTTCCAGGATTTTATTTCACATGAGGGAAATTTAGGCATTCCCAAGAACGAGCTGGAATTCACGCTGAAGGAAAGCCAAAGCACTGACTTATGCTGCTTACAGGGGAAGAAACGAGAGGCAGGAAAACAAGTTGGTCCATCCAAGGAAAATGCTGACTCAGATTTAGAGCTGTGCTCTGACATACCAAAAGCAGGTACTCAGACGCTGACTAGTGCCACAGTCACATGGAAGAAACAGAGCAAGGTGATGATTGTGTGTTTCATTCATTTAAAGTACTCACAGAGATAAAGCCAGAGACTGGATTACTGTTTGCTTCCTACAAAACACTAGGTTTTGGTTCTAATGGGCAACGAGTTGTTAAGTAGACTAATAAAAAGGTTAGCCAAGTACTGAATTTGCTCTTCCACAAACTCAGAATTCTTGAAAAAGCCCCTTCAGTGTCACACAGCTGTAGCAAATCAGGTGTGGACTGTGGCAATCAACCTTTAGTAAGAGCCAAACAGCTTTTTCACCACTACGAATGTGTAAACAAATTCCCTTCCAGAGCAACAAAGATCACACCAGCAGCGTTCCCTACTCGTTAACAACATAGCAAACTAAGAGGGGGTGCACGTGCCGTTTAGCTCAGGCTTTGCCCGTGCATAAGCCAACATGAAGCCAGCTGTCTGGATTCCTTCAAAAACAAAGCAAAACGCAATAAACCAAAACATTTAGGGCTACTTACTTGATAAAATGTAACACTTCAAACTGAAGTTTTGTTCACCTTTCAAACTGAAAAACCCACCGCAACCAGGAGAATGGGGAAGTGAGCTTAAACACTTCAGCACGGACACCTCTTTAGTTATATCACCATGACTGTACATCTCCCCAGTTCTCATTGTTATATTCTGTTATGCTCTGCAGTTTGCCTTCTAAGTGATACGTCTGCAACATACAATCATTAAATAAAAGTTTTCGAATAAGTTCTATCGGAAAAAAAACGCTTAAAATAACACAAGACAGAAAGGAAAGATTTTACACAAGGCAGAAAGGAGAGATGACTTCCACGAGTGTGCTTACTGATGATGCAGTTAAGAGTCCTAGGGTTAATTCATCCCTGAAGATATCCTACGGATGGTGGTAACAGGAGTCAGGAGCATGCACCGAGCGTCTGCAGTGCCCTGCCGCAGGCACGGGAACGCTCTGCCTGCGTTTGGGAGCCCAGGCTCTGCCCTGTTCGGACGGGGCGAACAGAGAGCCCGGCCGGCCCCGCGGGGCGAGCGGGGAAGGGGGAACTGCCAGTGCCGTCCTCCGCGCACCAGGAAATAGCCGGGAGCTATTCCTAGCGCTCGGCCAGCAACTTTCCACGGGGTTGTGGGGGGAGGTATTGAAAATAAATAAAGAACCAAGCACAATTTCAAACGCTGGGAGAATCCGACTATTTCTCAGGAAGGCGAGGAGGGAGAAGGCATCAACGCCTCCTCCTACCCCAGCTCCTCGGCCGGTGCTGGGGGACTTTAACGGCGGGTACGAGCTGGACGTTATTTCTGACCTATTTTCGGTGCCGCCTCACCGCGATAAACAATCAACAGCGGCGTCCAAACGGTGCCTGGGCCGAAACTTCCCAGTCACCGGCAGCGGGGAAGGTGCGGGGGCGAGGGGCCCGGAGGAATGGTCCAGTGTCCCCTGGTCCGCTGCAGAGCCCCTCCGCCCGCTCCCCCTCCCCCGCCACGACCGAGCAACGAAGAGGTTCTGGGACTTCTCCTGCCAGGGCTACCCTCAGTCGGCCCAACACAAACAAGTCCCCCGCCCGCCAGGCCCGCAGCGGGCATAGGCCGGGCACAGAGGGGCATGTTTTAGTGCCCACCAGCCTCAGTCCTGCGGGAGGAACTGGGGTATCCGGCGGGAGCCCGTCCCAGCCCGCCCCGCCGCTACCCTCTCCCCACAGTGTCCCGCGGCTCTCCCTCCCACCGCCCCGCGCCCCCTCGTCGCTCCCCCATACCGACCTGTGACACAAAGGAGTGCCCGCAGCTGCTCGCCGACCGTCCGCCGCCTCCTCGCCCGCGCTCCTCGCGGAGTCCAGGCCGCGGCAGCACCGGGATGGCGTAGCGCAGGCATCCGACGCCAGCGCCTGCTGCTCCCGCGGCGGCCCGTGCCGCCGGCGCCCGCTCTGCGCTGGGCGGGGAGGGGGAGGGAGCGCGGGTGGGGGGAGCGTTGGGACCCGGCCGCGCCGGACAAGCGCCGCTTCCTGCTCCCCGGCGCCGAGGGGCGGCGGGTGCCAGAGCCTGGCGGGTGCCGGAGCCTGGAAGCTGCCGCAGCCTCGCAGCTGCCGCCGGGGACTCTGCGCCCCGCGGCTAAGCGGAGGCTGAAGGCGACGAAGCCTGCGTTCGCCGCATCCTCGGCTTCTGCGCTGGGCTTTCTGTGCCGCCTCCGGCACCGAGTTGTCGCTTTCCCGGCTCCTGCGGCGGCTGCTGGCAGCTGGAGCCGCGGCTCGCCCCGCTCCTGCACCCGGCTCGGGATCGTGCTCCCCCTGCTGCCCCGCCGGGCCGGCCCACGGCTCGGGCTCCTCCTGCGGCTCCCCGGGGCCGAGCTGGGGCGGCCCCGAGCGGGCGGCGGCGAAGGGGAAAGGCCAGGAGTCCCCAGGGGGCGGTGGCTGGGATAGGCGAGGCTGGGCCACTTGCGAGCGGGACGTGACCCAGACTGGGGTTACCCCTGGCTATCCGCCAGCCGCGGCCCCGCGGCCCCGCGCCCCCTCAGCCCCTTCATGTCGCACGCTGGAAGGCGAGGGAGACCTTCCTCTTTCCACTCTTAGCCCTCGCCGGGCACGGAGCCCCCAGGCAGTAGCCGGAACAGCCCGCGGGGGAAAGGCAGCTCAGAGCTGACGTGGAGGCTTTGGGGGGCAGCGCTGAGTTGTGGGGCACCTGCCTGGGTGCGGGGCTGGAGATAATGAGGGCTTACCCTTACTGGGGGAAAAGTATTAATTTCTGGATTAAAGCTTTTTGGCAGTACGTGATCGCAAAATAGGAATAACTCAGCTGTAAGAGGCGCTAATAAAACCGATAGTCTTTAACAGTGAGAAGGAGCAGTGTTGGGTGCTACGGTCTCATTAACAAGTGTGATGCACAGCTTGAAAATTAGTTGGCTCACAGAGCTACTTAAAATTATCTGCTCTCTGGAAATAAAATCCTTTTCTCCCTCTGCCTGCTTTCACTTAATAAATAAAAACCTGGATGTGAAGGAAACTTGCATAAGGATAGTTCTTCAGACTCCCAATGTGGTCTCACCAACTGGAAGGCAAACCTAAGTCTGTGGTTGTTTTGCAGGAAAAGGAGCTACAAAGTCTGTTTAAAGTGTAGGGAATCTTCCAGACCAGCCAGGTGGCTGGCAGTGCTAACTTTGATCTGTTAGTCTTTGGACAGGATTCCTTCAGAAGTTTTGTCACTGACTGATTTAGCATCTCAAAAATTCAGACAGAAAATTCAGTGTGAAAGCGGGAAGCCTGGGTGATGCTGGGTTGGGATGAGAAGCTGATCTCTGGAATACGCTGCCCGGGGGAGTTGTGGAGTTTCCCTGTCTGGAGATATTTGAGACCCACCTGGATGCATTCCACCGTGATCTGCTCTAGGTGATCCTGCTCTGGCAAGGGGGTTGGACTGCATGATCTTTTGAGGTTCCTTCCAGCCCCTAACATTCTGTGATTCCTTGATGTATCAAGACCAGCTGTGGTGAGATGTCCTTGTGAGTTCTCAGCACCGGTTTCTGTAGAATCTGACTGAGATTCTGCAGGTCCCTGCTGGCAGAAACTTATTGCAAGGCTGATCTCATGGCTATCTGGGAATTCAATTTTCATAAATCTCAGTTCAGGGGAGATTAATGATTCAAATGAAACTTGCATCTCATTTATCAGGACCATGCAGGCGCCTGAAGGCTTTATAGAAAGGCAGTTTTGAAAGCAGCAATATTGATCCTCGAACCTAGGAACACATGGCTGTTGTCTGGCTTTTCTGCCCTTGCTTATTTCAGGATGGGCTCGAGGCAACTGTTTCATGGCCCTGTTGAGCCAGTTCTGACTCTACCAAACAAATACTGGAGCAGTTTGTGCATGACTGCCAAAAGGACCCACCAGGCCTAAACACAGCATACCCTAAACTTCTGTCAGAACTACAATATTTACACTAAAAGATGCTCAGCACCAGACAAGAGACTGTGGCAAGAGCCTTGAAGAAGATGTTCTGGTTTCCAAACAGTCCACAAGCCAGGCTGATAGTTTGGACTGACTTTGTATCTTTGCACAGGTAAATATTTGTCTGGCTTGTTCTTTTATCTCTCCTGCACCTTGCCTGGACTTTTTGCTATTAGGAAAAAGTATCTTGCAGGGTTCTTTCCTGTTAAATGGAGGCAGCATTTCTTGGCAACAATCTTTTCCTCTGATACCAGCAGAAAACTGGCAGCTTGTTCCCATAAATGGCAGAGCTCCCATTAGAGAAATCTAATTTGTTCCCCCCACTAAAATCCACTTGTGAAGATCAATCATCAATCAGCCCAGCTGCAAATCCTGCCCTTCTCGTCAGGTGACAGTGAGTGCTGCCTCAGGGGATGGGGCCCAACCAACACCCCTGGCATGGCCTTCCGGTGCCACCCTGTTCATTCCCAGGGTGGTCTGACAGCCCTTCTCCCTTCTGAATGAAAAGAACCTTCTAGAACAACAGGTCTCTAGATCTCTATGCAAAGCAGCCCTCATTTCCAGGAGACAGCCAAAGTTTGAGTGCCACAAAATGGTTACCCCCTGTCAAGACTAGGTGTGGTTCAATAACTACCATCGAGAGACCTACGAGGAACTCCTTGCTTACATATGATGCAGGGGACCCCAGGAGCCCACTTCAGAACCACAGAATGGACCTCTGAAGACTATCTAGTCCATTCTCTCTGCCCAATCATGATCACCCAGAGTAAATAGCACAGGAGCACGTCCAGGTAGGTTTTGGATGCCTCCTCAGGAGACTCCACAACCTCCCTGACCAGCCTGTTCCAGTGCTCTGCCCACCCTCCAAGTACAGTTTTTCCTTATGTTTACATAGAACCTCCTGTGTTCCAGTTTGTGTCTATTGAGCTTGTCCTATCTTTGGACACCACTCAAAAGAGTCTGTTTCCATCCCCCTGATGCTCTCCCTTTTGATATTGATCAGTGCTAATGAGGTCTCCTCTCAATATCCTGCAGTCTAAACAGCATCAGTTCTCTCAGCCTTTCCTCATAAAGTAGATGTTCCAGACCCCTTATCATCTTAGCAGGTCTCCACTGGACTCTCTCCAGTAAGTCCTTGTCCTTCTTGGGTTGAGGAGCCCAGAACCGGACATAGTACCCCAGACAGTGACTCACCAGGGCAGAGTAGAGCGGGAGGACATCTTCTCTCAGCCTGCTCCTCCTACTAGCCCAGGTTGCTCAAAGCTTTATCCAGCCTGGTTTTAAACGCTTCTAGGGTTGAGGTGTCCACAGCTTCTCTGGGCTGTTCATGCTTGAGATTCCTGTCAGAGAAGCAGCAGTTGATTGTGCTTCTTTGCTGTCAAAATAGGGAAACATGCTGAACGAACGTTCAACTGATTGCTCAATGAAGCTAAAATCCTAGACAACTGCCAGATTTGGCTGTGTGCCCCAAATGAATCTCCAGATATAGGATCCACAGCACTAAGCATGTTCATTTTCAGATAGCAGATTTGTGGGAAACATCCTCTGCAGTGGCTTTAATCGTAAGAAAACATAGAAACTAATTACATCCTGAGAACATTTTGATAACTCTGTGTTGAAAACAGTGACTGAGAAGGCACTGTTGTGTACGGCAAGGGATTGCAAAGTTCTCATTAGAATGTGTAATTACAAACTCATAATTAAACCAGGATGGTGCTAAAATAGGAAGTGTTACAACCGCAAGCGTTTGGTTTGATTTGGGGGATTTTTGTCGTCGTTGCTTGAAAGAATTTAATCAGTGCCACCTAAAATTGCCTTTTAAACTTTATTTCCTAACAAATGGATGCAGTGCATTGATAGGATTCACAGAAAGCTGGTTAAAAGCTACTTTTTAACAGCCGTTAGCTCCAAACAATGGGAGGGTTTTGATTACCTGAGGGTTGCAAAGGGAAAGGAGTGAGGAATGGTGAGTCACCTATAGAGAACAAATTAGTGCTATAAAAGGATGCTTACAGAATTTAAAGGGTCAACCTCCACTTGTCAGCAGAGGCCATCTAAAGGCTTCTCCAAATGGGGAACTCAGTGGTGTAGCTACCTCAAGTTGATGCAAAAATGAGGAACTCTCTTTTTTAGCACGCAGTCTGCTAACAGTGATATAGAGAACCCTTCAGACCGCAGCTATGGACAGTGGTTTCAGAGGCAGCAACATGCATTTAGGTATAGACGCGCTGACTTTGAACAAGACACCTTCAGGAGGTGTCCAGGTGGTTAGATAAAGGATTAATGAATTGACACAGGTCAGGAGTTAGAAATGTGCAAGTAAATATAGGGAAGGAGTGAATGCAAGGAGATCAGCTCAGAAGAAGGTGAAGTTGCAGAGGAAGAGGAAATAATCTAAAGGTGGAAGTACATTTGAAAGGGAAGGAGCAAAACCACTAGAAGAAAGCAAATGTGAGGCTTGCATAAAAAAGAAGAGCTAAATACAGCATATTAATTATCCTTAAAGCACAAGAGGAACAAGGATATGGAAGAAATGGAATCCATATGATGTTGGAACAGAATGGGCTCATAAAATTATAGAATTGCTTTGGTCAGAAAAGATATTTAAGATCATCAAGCCCAACCATGAGGGTAGTGGAACAATTTGCCCAGGTTGAGGCCCTACACCTGGAGATATTCCAGGTGAGGCTTGTCAGGGCTCTGGGCAAACTGATCCAGTTGAGGATGCCCCTGCTTACTGCACAGGGGGTTGCACTAGATGACCTTTGGAGGTCCCTTCCAACCCAGACCATTCTATGATTCTATGGAAAAGAAAAAGAGAAGCAGCAGAAGGAGAGAAGAAGAAAAACAGTTCAGGAGTCAGCCTATTTTGCTCAGAGTTTTTCCTGTGTTTGTCAAGGACAGTTTTTAAAGCATGGAAGAAGAAAGATAGTTTGTAGATAACCTCACTGGCAAGGCACTGGAATAAACTGCTCAGGGAGGTGGTGGAGTCACCCTCCCTGGAGGCGCTGAAGAAATGAGTAGTTGTAGCACTTCACAACACGCTCTAGTGGTGATGGAGGTGTTGGGTGGAAGGTTGGACTTGATCTTAAAGGTCTTTCCAACCTTAATGATGCTATGATTCTAAATCTACAGTATCATTGATTTTAAGGGCTGTTAAGATGAAGGGTTTAAGTACAAACACCTGTGAGTTAATTTGTAATTAGGTTGTTATCGTTTTCTACCCTCCCACCCCAGGTGTGGCCCCTTTCCCACCCCAGGTGTGGCCCCTTTCCCACCCCAAGTGTGGCCCCTTTCCCACCCCAGGTGTGGCCACTTTCCCTCCCCACCCACTCCCCTTTCTAATCCCCACCAGGAGAAGCAGAAACTCCAAGCTGAGCCCATTTGGGCTAGAGGATCCTCCTCTCATTGCCGGTGAGTCCTCATGGTGAGCACTGGGTGATGGTGGTGGTGACAAAAGGCCGGGGCCTGGTGGCCCCCGGTTAGCTAGGAACATAATTGATTGTTACTCCAGTATTTTTTTTCACGGGTGTTGGCTGGCTTTCTTTACTGGGTCTGAGCTTCTCTGTGTGGTGTTTTGGCTGGTTGAGACTCTGGGATGGGTGCAAAAATAGTAGTGGTAGAGTAGGAGCTCTTTAGGCAGGTTGGAGGATGGTGTAGAGGGAGCGGAGGCTGCTTTGGGGAAATGAGGAAGAGTAGGGGGAGCAGAAGCTGCTGTGGGCATTTTCTTATGAGGAATGAAGATATGCTTATGGCTCACATAAATACCTGTGTTATTGTTATATCAAAGTAGTACACTTTGAAGGACAAAGGACTTCTGATTAAAGGTATCTGAAATTTCTTTTTTTTGATATACTTGCCCCACGAAAATTAGAAGGACTTGTATAAAACCAAGTAATTTTCATCCAATATTTGCTAGAAGAAAGGAAAAATGTATTGATAGAGCTGGTTCTAAAAGGAGTGACAGAATAAATGCAGGGAGCAATTTATGGTTGTGAAGGTTGCCGCAACAAGGCTAAACCTTCTGTGAAATAACTGTTTTGTGCAAGTGGTTCTGCAAGCTAAATCACTTGTTTTTAATAGCAGAAATGTGTTTTGTAGCTTAACCTGTCTGCTTGCAAAAGGTGAGTTTCTGGGGACACCTAATAGCAATCTTCCAGAGCCTGAAGGGGGCTATGAGAGAGATTCAGAGACCCTGTTTGCAAAGGTAAGTTCTCTGTTTCTCTGGGGTATGACTGCTGACCTGTGTCTGCTTTCTATACAGAATGTGAAATTTGGCTGGCATTTGTCCTAAAACCCCTTGTTGCTGTAATGATGGTCAGACAGTGTTTTCCCCATGTTACAGGCCAGCTCTATTTGGTCTTCATTCCTTTGCTCATGTTACTATTCTTCTTACGGTGGTGGTGGGAAAATGCTTCCTTCAAGCTGGTAGCAGGCTGGCTCAATGCAAGAGCATTTTTTAATGGAAAGCATTAATGCAAAAAGAGCTTCATGGAGCACACTGCAGCAAGGTATGACTTACTCTAATGGCCTGCAGAGACATTGCCATGCTTGAGAGATTAAGACATTATCCCCTAACTGCTGCTTTCACTCATCTTGTTCTTGGAGATGAATAAAAGATGGCTTTGGGATCATCAAGAATACCATTGCATTTCTGAGTATCGCTGCAATTCAGTATGACAAGGCCTGGGATGGTTTTGCCTGCTCAGGTGGATGGCTTCCTTTCTGAAGTCAGATCTTTCTTCCCAGCTCATATCTGAACAGCACAGTATTTATAAAGTTACAGCATATTGAAAAGGATTTAAACCACTTACTGCCCTTCCTGCTGAGATCATGGCACTAATTTACAGATGATTGATAATTGCTTCCAGTTGCATTCCTGAGGGAGACAATTCTGTTAGGATGTTTTACAAGATGCAGAAATTCTGTCTCAAAGTCAGCCAGCACAATGGATTATTTTTCAGATGAAAGTCATTCCTTCTCAGTTTTGGGTGTGAACTCTGAGCAGAGAATTATGTTATACCCTCCTAACCTCTAGTTTTATTTGTTAGGCTTATGTGCAACAACAGCATTCTGTGATGGAAAGAATTGAATCAGCTTGGAAGGGACCTTCAAAGGTCATCTTGTCTAACCTGCCTGCAGTCACCAGGGATACCTCCAACTAGATCAGGTTTCTCAGACTCCCATCAAGTTTAACCTTGAGTGTCTCCAGGGATAGGGCCTCAGCCACGTCCCTGGGCAACCTCTTCCAGTGTTTCACCACTCTCATTGTGCAGAACTTCCTCCTGATGTCCAGCTGAAATCTACCCTGCTCCAGCTTTGAACCACTGCCTCTTGTCCTAACACTCCAAGCCCCTTCTAAACAGTCCTTGCCCAGCCTGCCTGGAGGTCATCTTCAGATTTGAAATGTAGCTATTAGGTCCTCCTAGAGCCTTTTCTTCTCCATGGTGGACAGCCCCAGCTCTTTCAGCCTGTCCAAACAGCTGAGGTGCTCCAGCCTTCTGATCACTTTTGTGGCTCTCCTCTGGACCCACTCTAGCAGGTCCACATCCTTCTTATCTTGGTGGCGCTATAGCTGGACACAGCAGTCTCACCAGAACAGAGTGACAGAATCACCTCTTTTGCCCTTCTGGCTATGCTTCTTTTGATGCAGCCTAGGCTGTGATTTGCCTTCTGGGCTGCCAGAGCATGATTTAGGGACATGCTTCAAAGAACAAGTTCAAAATAATATAAACCCAGGACGTTAGAAAGTTACACACAATGCTTTCAGGATTTTTTTCTGCTGCAGCTATTGCAACTCCCGTTGAACACCTGCAAAAATGCTGACTTTAAATTTAAACTTGTTGACCAAGTTTCAACAGCTTTCTTCTAATTTAAACATGTGCAGGTGTTCCTTAGCATCTCTGCTGAGACAGACTGCGTGCAGCCTTCATTATTTGGTGGCTGCAAAGCTGTTTTCTTGTCCTCGGAGGTATTGTCAAGAGGAAAAACATTTCCAGTATCCAAACAGGAAAGCAACCAACCCTTTTTCTTGTCAGTGTGCCAGGATCACATTCCACCACGGCCCTCCAGTGCTCCAAGCGCTATTAAGCTGCCACTTGTCCTGCTGGCGCATGTCAGGACAAGGAGTCTGCAATCAAGGCAGCAGATGGTTCTTTGGGTGGCCTGAACCAAGGCTTGGCATGGACACCTCATTTGTGACGCTGCTGAGAGAGAACAAAATATTGGCATGCAGATAGCAGCAGATCCCTGGATAATAAAGGCCTTCTGTGTCCTGTCAATCCGTTCAGGCAGAACAGTAGAACCAGGTTCCTGAACAAGATTTCTTCTATTCATGTGCTGCTTGTCTGTCTCATATTTTTATGCAACCCAATACCCTTCCATTTAAACCCAATTGAAGACACCTATTTGGGGAATATTTCAGGTTCTGCCTGTGGACAGTACAGCAAAAGTTGCCTCAAAAAGATCTGTGGCTGCTGGGCCAATCATGGGATTGCCAAGACTCAGTTCGTGGCCAGTCCGTTTCTTTCTGCTTTGCCAGGCTCCACAGGGTGAAAGTTAACACATTCCTGACCACTGTTTGACACAATGGTTAAACCCCTCAAAAGTTCCTCCATTGCAGAAATTTTAAGCCCCACTGCTGTTTGTTTTTCATTTTTCACTGTGATATCTCCAACATCAGAACAACAACCCAGACATGCAGTATTCTCATGAGAAAGTGATGTGCCCTCATGGCCAAGAAGGCAAATGGTGTCCCAGGATGCGTTACCAAGTGCGTCCAGCAGGTCAAGGGAGGTTCACCTTCCCCTCTACTCTGCCTTGGGGAGGCCACATCTGGAGGGTTATGTTCAGTTCTAGATTTTCTGGTTCAAGAGGAACACAAAATTGCTGAAGAGGGTACAGCAGAGGGCTGCAAAGATGATTAGGGGACTGGAACATCTGTCATATGAGGAAAGGCTGAGAGACCTGGGGCTGTTTATTCTGGAAAAGAGAAGGCTCAGAAGACATCTTATTAAAGGGTGGGTGCCCAGAGGAAGAGGCCAGGCTCTTTTCAGTGGTGTCCTGTGATAGGACAAGAGATGCTGGATGCAAACTGGAACACAGGAAGTTTCACCTCAGCATGAGGAAAAAAAACTTTTGTACTGGAGCCCTGGAATGTTGTGGAGTCTCTTTTTCTGGAGACTTAAAACCTGCCTGGATGTGTTCCTGTGTGACTTGCCCTAGGTGATCCTGCTTTGGCAGGGGGGTTGGACTGGCTGATCTCCAGAGGTCCCTTCTTTTCTCTTCTATGATTCCATGATTCTTCCCTTGCTGTGGCATTTTGACTTGTTCTGGGAAGTGTTTCCAAGTCTTAGATCATATCCTGTTTTAATGCTCACATTAAGCTAGAGCGAGGCAATGAATGATGAGACCACAGATTAGAGAACACGCACACTCTTAGCTCAGTTGCTTGGTGCAGCCAAATGCAGATACAAAGTGCTGGTATTGATCACTGCACTTACAGTAATGGTGTGAGCCTTCTGCCGTGACCTGGACTACCATGTCTTAACCTGTAATTAGCATGAAACTTCTTCTGGTGTAGTTTTTCAGTTAAACTGAAGGGGAGGCCAAGTGTCAGAATCTCACTCAGAAAACAACAAAAGAATGTCTTCTGAGGGAGGGCAGAAGGAAGGAATTCAGAAGGAATTTGAAGGGAGCTGGGAAAGAAGGTTTTCAGTTACTTTGGTTTTAGATCTGATTACAGATTCACAGAATGGTAGGGGTTGGAAGGGACCTTTGGTGATCATGTAGTCTAACATCCTTGCCAGAGCGGCTTCTCCTAGAGCAGGTTGCACAGGAAAACATCCAGGTGGGTTTGGAATGCCTCCAGAGGAGATTCCACAAGTGCTCTGGCCAGCCTGTTCCGGTGCTCCAGCACCCTGGCAGCCAGGTCCCATCTCACTGGCCCAGCCAGGAGCAGGGCAGTTGTGGGCACTGGGGCTGCTCCAAACCAGGCACTGGGCACCTCCTGGGCTGTGGGCAGGTAGAGGGCAACTTGAAGGGCTGGGCAGGCACAGTCAAGCCCATTAATATCCTCATATTGTTTTGCTGGGTGGATGTGCTCAGCCCTGCTACTGGCAGCCCCCAGGGATGCAGGGCTGAGGCAGCCTCACCTCAGCTCCTAACAATAAATCCTAACCACTGGGAATTGCAAAATTTTCCATTATTAATTTCCTTTTTCTTAGCAGGCCAAAGATTCAGCAGTCATAGAATCACAGAACTGCTGAGGCTGGGAGATCATCAGGTGCATCCCCTCACTCCTGTTTGATTGAATGGCATTTTGCAGCTGGAGGGTTTGTTTTTAATAGATGATAAAGCGCCTCTGAATGTTTTCTATTGGCTTTCTTTTCTGGAAGGGTATGTTAAACAGTTGCATAAAGCATCCAGAAATTGCTATATCCACTAAATGTCTCGCATTTTATGGGCTATTTTAGCTATTCTATTTGTTTTCTTGTGGATCACACTCACAGAGCAGTTTGAATTATTTCTGCTGTGGAGGTTGGTTTCCGTTAATGGGTAAAGAGTTTGTTTTAGGAATACAAATGGTACAAAGTTTTTCAGTGGCTTGAATATATTTTAAACTCCCCAAACTTGACAAATTTTACCCATAACAGTTGCTGAGTTGCATAAGGGTAGCCCAAGTTCTTGAAAGATAGCTTTGAAGCATTGAGCCCAGGTGAAAAAAACAAACAAACAAACCCAAACCAAACAAGAAAACAGAGAAATATATTCAAAGACATTTCTTGTTGGTCTCTTCTAATATCCGTTCTCCTGTACTTCTCAAAGTGGAAGTTTGGGGGTGATTTTTCTCACATACATTTTCTTGGGAGGAGGTGAAAGAAGTCGTGCAGAAGTTCGTGGGTGACTTACAGCACCTTTGAGACCATAAGGTCTTGGGTGACAGGTTGGACTTGATGATCCTTGAGGTCTTTTCCAACCTTAGTGATTCTATGTCCACATAAGTTTTCCACTTGAGCTCAGGCAGATGCAGGAATTCTGGGATCTGTTTTATTTTTTTGATCATTCTTTTTCCCTTTGGGTGTGCTGTTTGTTTGTTTAAATCCCAGGCACCGATACTGGCTTGAGAGCAGCCCTGAAGAAAAGGACTTGGAGGTGTTGGTGGCCGAGAGCCTCACCATGAGCCAGCAGTGTGCACTTGCAGCCCAGAAAGCCAATCACATTCTGAGCTGCAGCAAGAGAAGCATAGCCAGCAGGTTGAGGGAGGTGATTCTCCCCCTCACCTCCACTCTGGTGAGACCCCACCTGGAGTACTGTGCCCATTTCTGGAGCCCCTAGTACAGGAAGGATCTGGAGGTGCTGGAAGGTGTCCAGAGAAGGGCCACAAGCATGATCAGAGGGCTGGAGCACCTCTGCTATGAGGACAGACTGAGGGAGTTGGAGTTGTTCGGTCTGGATAAGAGAAGGCTCTGAGGAGACCTAATTGTGGCCTTCCAGTATCTAAAGGGGCTACAAGAAAGCTGGGGAGGAACTTTTTAGGGTGTCAGGGAGTGATAGGACTGGGGGGAATGGAGCAAAACTAGAAATGGATGGATTCAGCTTGGATGTTAGGAAGAAGTTCTTCCCCATGAGGGTGGTGAGACACTGGCACAGGTTGCCCAGGGAGGTGGTGGAAGCCTCATCCTTGGAAGTTTTGAAGGCCAGGCTGGATGTGGCTGTGAGCAACCTGCTGTAGTGTGAGGTGTCCCTGCCCATGACAGCAGGGGTTGAGCAGGATGGTCCCTTCCAGCCCTGACAATTCTGTGATTCTGAATTGCTTTGTTGGGGATTCTTTCCCCCCTTTAAACAGCAGATTCTCCTTTGTGATCTGCAAAGCAGCAACTGGAAGCATGACTCTGCCCATTTGCTCATCTTATCTGGGCTCTGACTGCATTTAAATTATCGACTGTTCCAATAAATAAGCTGTGGTAGTGCAGCACCAGCCTCTTGCTGAGTGAGACAAAGGTAGGATCAGCACTTTGCAACGGGAGAATCAGCACATCCCTTGCCTCTTTGGCACTCTGCAGGTCTCTAGTGTTCAGCATGGCAATAAGAAATAGTTGAACTGCAATCATTTGCTGTGATGTGTCCAAACGTTACCAGCGAGCAGCTCGTTAGTTCTGCACGGTGCTGCAGTGAGGAGCTCGGCGCTGGCCATCAGGCATAAGGTGTTCTTCACCTCAGACTTGGGGCATCCTGCATCAGGATGAAACTCCAAGATCCTTAACCAAGTAAGCTCTTGTGGGAAGTGAGGCATGACTGAAAGAGTTGGAAGACACTCAGTTTGCTTAGTGGAGACAGTTTATTTGTGGTTATAATTCACCACAGAAAGTTTGAGAAGTGATATTTTTAGGGACAGGAGTGACACGTTTCCCCTCGAGTATGTCCATCTGTGCAGGAACAGCTTACAGGGACAGGAAAACTGACATCTAAGAATCACTGTTTGTCCCCCTAAATGCCCAGGAAATAGAAACTAGTCACTAATATTAACCAATGAACTGTGAGATTAATAGAATATGGTCTGCCAGGGAATTATTTTGGAAAGCTGTTTATCCAGAGCCAGCGACAACTACTGACAGCCTACTCTGCAGTACCAAATGGAACAAAGTCTGTGGTGCAACCAAATCCAGTGATGAAATTTTGTCTGTGCTGTCAGCAAGCCTTCAGCCCAGTTTCTCCTGGACTCAGTCTGCGTTTGCTGAACAAGCCTGGACAGGTCAGCTCAACAGAAACTAGCTTGGATTCAGCATGGTTAGGCATCCAGTACAGCATGTTGGGATTTGTGCTTTGCTCTTCACCCTGGGAGCCAGTTCAGACCTACCTCTTGCACAATGGTGCCAGGCTTTGTATGATCAAAGCATTTTATGTCTGGATGGGAAGATCATCAATTAAAGATATGAGTGAGCCAGAGTATGACCTATCCACACTGAACCTTGAAGACTACATGAAAGTTTAGCTGTGGCTATGTAATCCTACCTATCTAAAACCTCTCTGTCTTAGAAGTTGCTGTGCTCAGCAGCAGTAGCTCACCTGAGGACTTCTCAATCCATTTCATTTGCAGGCAAATCTGTTAGCTCAAGTAATACATGATTAGCTCTGCACCTTTTCATTAGCCCAAGCAGTGCAGTGGCTTAAACTGTTAGCTTAAACTATTCAAGCAGTGCTGAACAAGAACTTCTGAGTGAAAGATGAGGAGCTCTCTTGGCAAATCATGGGGTTCAGCACAGAGGGCAGGCAGAGCAGAGGGCGAAGCTGAGCAATCTCATACACCAGGACAGATGAATTCATAAAGTCCCCAGCCAAAGGATTGACAGTCATAGCCAGGAAGTGATTTGCACAGTAAATAATTAATTCCATATGCTTCCTACTTCATATTCTTTTCTTTGCCTTAGCTAAAGCCTGTTTCACTTTAAAAAGCCGGGTGAAGCTAAATGTCAGAAGAGTTTATTTCCAGATGAGTGATACAATTATTAACAAGCAAGTAATCAAGCCCTCAGATATTATACAATTCAGAGCATACCTTTGACATTTCCACTGAAAGCAGAAAAAGTGCAATTAAATCAATGCACTTCTCTAAGAGGGTTCTTACATCAAAATTCTGGGCAGCTAAGGTTAACTCATAATGATTTAATTAATAATTTATTTTTTAATTAGACTTGGCCGTTGAATCATAGAATGGCTTAGGTTGGAAGGGACTGCAACCAATCTCCCCACCAGGGGCAGGGACACCTCTCAACTGGACTTGGTTGCCCAATGCCTCATCCAGCCTGGCCTTGAACACCCTTCAGGCAGGAGGCAGCCACAGTCTCCCCGGGCAGCCTATTCCAGAGTCTCACCACCCTCCTACTGAAGAACTTCTTCCTGAGGCCCAGTCTAACTCTGCTCTACCTCAGCTTCAAGCCATTCCCCCTTGTCCTGTCTCTAGACACCCTGATCAAAAGTCCCTCTGCAGCCTTCCTGTAGGATCCCTTCAGGTACTCGGTGCTGTCTGTTTCTGCAGAAAATCATTAATGCTCTTTAGTGAAACTGTGTTTCTATCACAAATGTTGTCCTATCCTATTAGTCAAACTTTTGATGGTGATTTGTATGTGCCATAAATTTCAGAGACAAAATTCTCTAAAGGTGTCATGGAGCCAGTTTAAATAAGTCTAGATGTGAATGGCCTCAGCTATATTTTGTTCTTGAGACACACTGATATTTGTTTCAGGCTTGCAGGCACAAATTGTCTCTCTCCTTTACATTGAGAAGTCATCAAAAAGAAATCATCATTTGAGAAATGAATCACAGGATGTTAGGGGTTGGAAGGGACCTCTGGAGATCTTCCAGTCCAATCCCCCTGCCAGAGCAGGACGATAGAATCTAGCACAGGTTACACAGGAATACATGAAGACAGGGCTGGAAAGTCTCCAGATAAGGAGACTCCACAACTTCTCTGGGCAGCCTGTTCCAGTGCTCTGTGACCCTTACAGTAAAGAAGTTCCTCCTCATGTTGAGGTGGAACCTCCTGTGCTGTAGTTTATATCCATTGCCCCTTGTCCTACCACAGGGCACAAGTAAGTAGAGGCTGTCCCTTCCTTCCTGACCCTCAGCCCTCTGTGATACACATTGATCAGATCCCCTCTCAGTCTTCTCTCCAGACTAACCACCCCCAGGGCTCTCAACATCTCTTGATCAGGCAGTGCTCCAGTCCCTTCAGCATCCCTGTAACCCTCCCTTGGGCTCTCTCCAGCAGATCCCTGTCCCTCTTCAACTGGGGAGCCCAGACCTGGATGCAATATTCCAGGTGGGTTTTGAAAGTCTCCAGAGAAGTCAGAGAAATAGAGGCTGTCCCTGTCCCTTCCTTCCTGCCACCCAGCCTTCAGATATTTATAGACACTTGTTAGATCCCCTCTCAGTCATGTTCTCTCTGGACTAAAAAGCCCCAGGTCACTACTTCTAGTACTGTGCTTGGTTCTCACTAATCATAAAGCTGACACGAAATTGCAAAGCTGCTGTAATTTTCTTTGCACTCAGATTTCACAGATCTAGGCTGTCTTCAAGTGTCAGAAAGACAATACAGCCCAAGGGATTCAAATACCCATTTCTCTTTCTCCTCCCCTTATCCCCAGTTTTATTTTCCTGTCACCTGAGAGTTCAAGGAATGGGTGCACTACAACAGTACACCAGGAATAAAGATCTCATTTCTGTACGATTGCTCTGGTGCTCTAAGCCACACATCCTGCTGGCCAGCTGAAATCCACTGAAATCACACACACAAAGAAACCAACCCTCATCAACTGAGCCTTTCAGAGTGAAATTGTTCAATCAGCCAGCTGGGTTAGAAATTCTGACCCGATACCTGCCTTCAAACCCGAGTCCTGCCGGCCTCGTGAGGGTGGTTTCATCTTACCCTCCTGATTACTCTGGCTCCATTCACTCTCCCTGGTGGTTTCAGAGTGAAGTTTCTCGAGGAGACTTTTGATTGTGCATCTGAGCTGACTGCAAGAACAGGCAAAATGGCTGTGAGACGAAATAAACAGAGTGAGTTTTCCAAGCACTTCACGTGTTTTGGAAAGCCTTTGTTTTGAAAGAGGTAGGTCTAGAAGCTGCAATTAAACAAAGGCACAACGTTATTAAACCCAAAGCAGGGTCGTGGCTTTGCTTTCATGACTATTTAGAAATAGTTGATTGCTGGTGTTAGAATGGCTGAAACCTGCTGTTACCCTTGTCAGCAGACAGCTAAATACTCTGACTATTCGTGTCTGAACGATCTTCTTTCCACCCCCTCTCGGTAGCTCCTGTGTGTATCTTCACCCATACCTCTTCCTTTGCAGAGTTTTACTTGAAAGAAGAATCCTGCACTCAGATTCCTGACTCCTATGGGATCAGGATAGGAATATTTGCTCACAGAACTATTCAGCTTGGAAAAGACCCTTGGGATCATCAAGTACAACCAGTAACCCTGCCCTATGAAGTTCACCCCTAAACCTCAAGCACCGCATCTGAAGGACCTATAAACACATGCAGGGTTGGTAACTCCACCACTTCCCTGTGCAGCCTGTTCCAATGCCTGACCACTCTTGCTGTGAATTTTTTTCCTCTAATGTACCCTGGTGCAGTTTGAGGCCATTACCTCTTGTTCTATCACTAATTACCTGTGAAGAGAGACCAGCCCCAACCTCTCCACAAACTCCTCTCAGGCAGCTGTAGAAAGAGAGGAAGTCTCCCCTCCACCGCCTCCTCTTCAAACTAAACAACTCCAGCTCCTTCAGTTGGTCCTCTTGAGAGTGTTGATGAATATTTAGGAAGTGCAATGTGTAACTGCTGCAGCTACAAGAGAACCAATGACTGTGACTGGTGATCAGCAAGCCGCAAGCAAACATTTCAAATGGCCTTGTGCTGAGCTTTGTATTGCTGATCGATGCACTGCTCATCACATCAGGCTGAAGCTGCCATTGCTTATGCAGAGAAGTCACTTGCCAGAATAAATGAAGTGTCAAGACACATTAGGTCCCTTTTGGATTAGTTTTTGGTAGCTAAAGTTTGCTCGTTAAAAGGAAGGTTGAATATCGCAGAATCATTAAGGACATAAGAGACCTCTAAGAGCATCAAGGTCAACCTAACACCATCATACCCCCTAAACCACATCCTGAAGTGCCATCTCCACACATTTCTTGATTACCTCCACGGGTGGTGACTCCACCACCTCCTGGGCAGACTGTTCCACTGCCTGACCACTATTTCAGGAAAGGTATTTTTCCTAACATCCAACCAAAATCTCCCTTGCTGCAACTTGAGGCCATTTCCTCTTAACCTGTCACCAGTTACCTGGGAGATGAGACCAACACCCACTTCATGACAAACTCCTTTCAGGTAGTAGTAGAGAACAACGAGGTCTCAGCCTGTCCTCATAGCAGAGCTGGTCCAACCCCCTGATAATTTTTGTGCCCATCCTCTGGACCCTTTTCATCAGGTCCATGTCCTTCCTATATTGAGGGCTCCAGACCTGTACACAGTACTGCAGGTGAGGTCTCACCAGAGCAGAGTAAAGTGGTCATTTAGGTCAGCAGCCAGTCGAAGTAAGTGGCAGGATTCTACATGTTCTATAGAGCACACAGGGTGAGAACTGAAGGTCCTTTCCAGATGAGCTCCTGGCTCTGTGCAGGCTCCAGTCACACTTCTCTAATATAGAAACTGGAGGTGGTGTGGACATAGCTGTGGAGGACACAGCAGCCCAGAACACAGCTTGTGACTTTGTGGCTTCCATGAGCGTTCTGAATGGCATCAGAAATCGCTGCCACACATTTGTAGTCCAAACAGAGAAGGATGCAGAGGTAGCCTAAAGCTACTTCGGCTCTCTGATGCATGCTTGATCGTCAGGTTCTTTATTATGCCTGTGAGGTACATAATACAGATTCTCTCCTGTTTCTCTGAGGGAAAGAGGGGTCTAAATTTAAGGCAGATTGGTTGTATTTTAGTGATTAAGGCATTTGCCCTGGTAAAGGGAAAATCATGTTTTAGATACTCTTCTGCCTAATTCCGAAGCTCGAATGCTCTGTGACCTGTGCGGACTTCTTTTCAGCTGAAGCAAATCACTCTTGTGACATGCCAGCAGAGCCCCAGACTACTGACCTTCAGGGCACAACACAAGAGAGCCTCATTTTGTTGAGCAGCTGATTGACTAGCTATGGATTTGGTTTTTTCCTTGGCTTTGTTTTTGCCAACAGCATGTCTCATTTGGGATCTAATCTCTTTATCCCATGCCTAGCTGCCTCGGCAGCCCACTTTAAAAACCAGCAGATGAAATCTATGCATTTTTTTGTGTGTGTCTGTTGTTTGCAATTAATCATCAGTAATTATGCTGGGTAATTATCCATCCCATTTAATTTAAGATCAGGAATGGATGTATATTAAAGTTACTTCTGCCATCTGCATTGTGGTTTGTTTTTTTTGGGCTTTTTCTTGCCTGCCAACTGCTATTCAGAGACCAGCTTTTGTGGCCTTTTCTGTGCAGGGAGAGATGGCCATCTGCTAATCTTGACCATGCATATGTTTTAAGGTTTGTTGACTTGGTTGTGTAAAGGAATTCAGAATAGAGAATCACAGAAACATTCAGGTTGGAAAAGACCCTCAGGATCACCAAGTCCAACAAGGTTCACCCCTAAACCACAGCCCCAAGCACCACATCCAAACCACCTTTAAACACATCCAGAGCTGGAACACGATAAATGCAGTTGAAGACTTGGTGGGTCAATCAGTCTGGAGAAGAGAAGGCTCTGAGGAGACCTAATTGTGGCCTTCCAGTATCTGAAGGGGGCCACAAGAAAGCTGGGGAGGGAATTTTTTAGGGTGTCAGGGAGTGATAGGACTGGGGGGAAGTGGGGGGTTGGAGCAAAACTAGGAGTGGGTAGATTCAGCTTGGATGTTAGGAAGAAGTTCTTCCCCATGAGGGTGGTGAGAGACTGGCACAGGTTGCCCAGGGAGGTGGTGGAAGCCTCATCCCTGGAGGTTTTAAAGGCCAGGCTGGGTGTGGCTGTGAGCAACCTGCTGTAGTGTGAGGTGTCTCTGGCCATGGCAGGGGGTTGGAACTGGCTGAGCCTTGAGGTCCCTTCCAGCCCTAAATTCTATGATTCTAAGAGGAGGTTAGAAAATCACATTGCAGGTCTTTGCCAACAGAAGTGATTCTGTGATTCTCCAAGTTTAAGAAGATAGAAAAGAATTCACAGATGTTTATGTAAAATGTTTCTCTATTTCTGAAACTAACTAGTTGGTTTTTAACCTTAGAAAAAGAATAGTTTTGGCCAAAACTCCTTTTTTTTTTCATTGGAGGGAGTGAGGAGGGGAGAGGATATTAATTTTTCATTAAAACAGATGGCCCAGCACTTTTTTGTGCTCTAGTGAAAATTGGTATTGATATGAAAGAGAAAACCTTATAGATCAGAGATACTTTATTTCATGGAAGACAGAAGATTAGATGATGCTATCACCTCAAACCACCTTTTCTGTTTTTATATCCAAAGTGGGGCTGTGAGCAATTTCCCCTAATGGTTGAGAATTGTTTTCCAACTAAATCAACCACAGCAAGCATTCAGAATTCTGCCAACTCAAGATTCTGCCCTGATCCCTCCCAATGCTCTCAGCAAACCTGAGTCTGTTTCTCAATCAGAATTCTTTCACTGCTGTTTCATTCATCAGCTGTGTAAAGAGCAACAGAGAAAAATGGAGCCATCATCTGAAAAATCTTTACTAAAAAGGCCACTTAGTGCTCCAGAGTAGTGTAAAGTGCAGCTGCTGGGAAAAAGTCATAGATTCATAGAAGTGCTTGGATTGGAAGAGATCTTAGTTCCAATCTTGCTACCATGGGCAGGGACACCTTCCACTAGCTCAGGTTGCTCAGGACCTCATCCATCCTGGCTTGAACACCTCCGGGGAGGGGCATCCACAACCTCCCTGGGCAACCTGTTCCAGTGTCTCCCCACCCTCACTGGAAAGGATTTCTCCCTAATCTCCAGTCTAAGTCTCCCCACCTCCAGCTTCAATCCATTCCCCCTCATCCTATCACTACAAACCCTTTAAAAGGTCTCTCCCCAGCTTTCTTGTAGCCCCCCTTCAGGTACTGAAAGGCTGCTCTGAGATGTACTGGGTCTGTTTAAGGTAGTCATACATTGTGATGATTTAGTCTTATTGTAAACATCCCTGCTCCTGGTAGAATCTGTGACTCAAACACAGTTTTTTGTGGATGATCATGTGTGCTGATGTAAACCATTGAGCCTTTCTGTGGATGCATTTTGCTCTTCTGTATTCATTTATTATGGTTTTGTTTGTTTGTTTGTTTTCCATGTAGTTAAATCACAGAATCACAGAACATTGGGGCTTGGAAGGGACTTTAAAAGATCATCCATTCCAAACCCCCTGCCAGAGCAGGATCACCTAGGGCAGGTCACACAGGAGCACAGCCAGGAAGGTTTTGAATGTCTTCAGAAAGGTAGAGTCCACAACCTCTCCGGGCAGCCTGTTCCAGGGCTCTGTCACCCTCACAGTGAAAGGTTTCCCTTCTGTTCCTGTGGAACATCCTCTGCTCCAGCTTGCAGCCCTTGCCCCTTGTCCTGTCCTTGGACATCCCTGAGCAGAGCCTGGCTCCATCCCTGCACATCTTTATCCCCAGCAATGAGGGCAGCCCTCAGGCTACTCTGCTCCAAGCTCCAAGCCCCAGCTCCCTCAGGCTGTCCTCCCAGGCAGATGTTCCACTGCCTTCAGCATCTTTGCGGATCTGTGCTGGACTCTTTCAAGCATTTCCTTGAGGTCCTTCATGAACTGAGGAGCCCATAACTGGACACAATATTCCAGATAAATGCTGTAATCTTGTAAGCTAGTTGCTTTCCTTAAAGACATACTAGAACTTTATAAATAAAGTGAGTGAAATACCAATAAATGGCACCAAAAAAATTGTCCTTGAGGGTAAGGTTTGGACTGCTAATGATGTATAGTTGTATTCTTTTCCCTTTCCAGTGTATTAAAGTTTCATTATTTTCCTTTCATTGGCTTTTGATTAATCTTTTGGTAGTACAACATAGCTGGAGCTGATGCAATCTACAACAGCATGTGACAGGCAGCAAACAATCCATCTAATTTTAACCTTCTCTGCCTGCATACGTGGTTCTTGTCCTAGCAGCATTAGAATTGCTAATCTGCCTGGAGCTGAGACCTAAATGAAGCACTGCAAAGTCATATAAATATATGAGAAACCATATTTGGTTTGGAAAGCTCAACTGAAACAGCTTGAATTGGGAGCAAGAAAAAGCTGCATAAAAATGTTCAGCAAAGCCCACAGTGTGCTTAGACAACAGGCATCGTGCACCTCATTCAGGGTGTTGTAACCACGAGCCAGCAATGTGCTCTGGTGGCCAAGAAGGTCAATGCCATCCTGGGGTTGATTGGAAGGGCTGTGGTTAGGAAGTCAAGAGAGGTTCTCTTCCCCCTCTACTCTGTCCTGGTGAGGCTGCATCTGGAATATTGTGTCCATTTCTGGGCCCCTCAGTTCAGGAAGGCCCTCAGGGAACTGCTTGGAAGAGTCCAGCTGTTTTGATTGGGATTAAATTAACGAGGATGGGAATTATTAAAAATGCAATTATCTTTATTTTCCTGAAACCCTGTCCCCAGAATTATGTACAAGACTGATGAAATTTATTTACAGAATCACAGAATTTCAGAGGCTGGAAGGGACCTTGGAAGATCATCCAGTCCAACCCCCCCACCAGAGCAACATCACCTAGAGCAGATCACACAGGAACACAGCCAGGTGGGGTTTGAAGGTCTCCAGGGAATCATAGAATCATTAAGATTGGAAAGAGGAGAAAAGCTCATTTTAGTACACAAAAGAGTGACAAGGATAGGTACCTCAGGAACTGCTCTGGTGAAGACAGACATGCACAAAGACTTCTGGACAAGTACAAAGATTGGTGGGATTGCATCCGTGAGTTCAGGACTCCGAGTTCTGCATGATCCCTACTTTCAGGCTGTAGGTGCTTACATAGATCCAAAACCCAGGGAAGAACACAGCAAGCTAAGAAAGAGATCATCTAGTTTAGGCAGCACAAGTACTAAGACTGAGAGAGAACCACTGACACTACTTTGAGACTTTCAAATGGGTCATGCATTAAGACAGAGGACAGCCTGTTTCCTGAGTCGTACTGAGCTCTGAGGGTGGAGGAGCATGGAGGGCTTGTACAAAGGTCTACAGGGCAGAAATGTAGGCAGCCATGGATTCTAGTAAATCACTGAAGTGGAGGTTCAGAGGGTGCTGCTGTTTGAGTTTTTATTTAAGGCATCTAAAACTCCTTTGAGTTTCAGACCTGAAGCCCTGATCCTGTGCTGCTGTGTGTTCCGTGGAGTCATTTCAAGCTTGCTAAATGACTTAATAATTTCTAGCAGCGCCTTGAAGCCAAACCAGCTGGTTCCTATAAATCAAAGTTGGTATAAAATGGAGAGAACACTGTTAGGTCAAGCAGCTGCTTTCCTTGCTTTCATGCTTTCAGCCTCAGAGATACATTATGACAGATGTCCCCTGTTGGAGATGCTTATTTTCATATTGTAAAAACAACAAACCAAAACCCAAACCACTTCTGTGCTACCACCAGAACAGCCTGGGGCTTTTAAGAGAAGGGGGTGGTGGGTTGGTTTATTTTTCATTCATGAGCCTGATAATGTTCCCATCAGCAGGTTTGGTGTCATTGTATGAACATCTCAGAGTCATTTCTATTGACAGGGAAAAAGGAGGAAGGCAGCTGGCATTTTGGAGGCACTGGTGGTATGAAAGTTAATCAAGTTTAGTAATAGTTGAAAGTAATTTCAGGCAATATTTTATAGATTCATAGAGTGGTTTGGGTTGGGAGGAGCCTTAAAGATCATCTAGTTCCAACCCCCCTGCCACAGGCAGGACACCTTTCACTGGACCAGATTCCTCATCCAGCCTGGCCTTGAACACATCCAGGGAGGGGAGAACCATGACTTCCCTGGGCAAGCCTGGTTCCCGGGGTGCCAGGACCTCCCTGGCTCCAGTGTCTGTTTTCTTACCAGTGTTTATCTTAATAGCTGTTATTTTCAGAGTGATTCAGCCATAAACATAAACACAAATCCATAATAAACCCATAAGATAACACTCCAGAAATAATCTGTGCATAAATTTATGAAGAGTGCAGTGGAAAAAAAATATCTTGTCCTTCTTGGTGGGTCTCAGATACCCACAGCAGCTCTCAAACACATTCATTGTCCTTATTCATGTTTAACATTTTCATTTCAACAAGTCAGCCATCAGCCATCTGATGCTAATCTCATTCTATGTCTGCCTTTTGCACATCCTCCATCTTTACCAAAGCACATCCAGGCCTGAAAGACCACATCTACTACGTCTACACTAATGCCTTCAGACCTGCAATGGGAATCAAGATGAGGCATCTTTAGGCTGGCTGGCAGTGGGAATCAGAACAAGGCACCTTTAGGCTGACTGGCCATGGAGCCCAAATGAGGCATCTTTAGTCTGGCTGGCAGTTGGAATCAGAACAAGGCACCTTTAGGCTGACTGGCAATGGAGCCCACATGAGGCATCTTTAGGCTGGCTGGCAGTGGGAATCAGAACAAGGCACCTTTAGGCTGACTGGCCATTGAACCCAAATGAGGCATCTTTAGGCTGGCTGGCAGTGGGAATCAGAACAAGGCACCTTTAGGCTGACTGGCAATGGAGCCCAAATGAGGCATCTTTAGGCTGACTGGCAATGGAACCCAAATGAGGCATCTTTAGGCTGACTGGCAATGAGAATCAGAACAAGGCACCTTTAGGCTGACTGGCAATGGAGCCCAAATGAGGCATCTTTAGGCTGACTGGCAATGGAACCCAAATGAGGCATCTTTAGGCTGACTGGCAATGAGAATCAGAACAAGACACCTTTAGGCTGACTGGCAATGGAACCCAAATGAGGCATCATTAGGCTGACTGGCAATGAGTCCTCCCTGATGTAAGCAGAGGGGATTCAGAAGGCTTCCTCTTTCATCCATACCTCTTTTGGCTGGTGCATTGAGTAGACTTGCAGCCACAAGCTTACCTGGTGACAATGTTTGGGTTTTGTAACATTTTGCAACCCACATCTCTGAAGTACCTTTTAAAGAGATCTCATGTGACCCATGGCTAAAGCAGTGTCAGCCTTGGGAGCACAGTGGCTCAGCTAAAGAGCTCCTGGGCCCTAAGCCATTCTATGATTTCATGGAAGGACAAAAAAAAAAAAAAAAAAAGTATTTCACTAAGCAATGGAAGTAAAAATAGGAGAAATGCCTCAGAGCCAGGTTTCCAAAGGTATCTAAAGGCAGAACAGGTAGGTAAAAAGACATTCGGGGCTAAGTGGTTCCACACCTTCATTTAAGATTTGCCATGCAGGTGACTTTCAAAGTCTCACTAAAAGCCCAGCTACACTTTTATATATGGAAGTACCTTAGGACCATCAGAGATCATCTGCTCCAACTCCCCTCACACCATGGGCAGGGACACCTCTCAACTAGACTCAGCTGCTCAAGGCCTCATCCAGCCTGGACTTGAACACACTCATGCAGAAGGCATCCGCAGCCTCCCTGGACAACCTATTTCAGTGATAGAATGAGAGGGAATGGTCTCAAGCTGTGACTGGACAGTAGGAAGAATTTGTCCCCAGCAAGAGTGGTCAGGCGTCGGAATGTGCTGCCCAGGGAGGTAGTGGAGTCACCAGTCCTGAATATTGGTTTGGATGTGGTGCTTGGGGCTATGGATTAGGGCTGACCCTTGCAAAGTAGGGTCCTGGGTTGGAGTTGGTGATCTTGAGGGTCTTCTCCAACCAGAATGTTTCTGTGATTCTGTGATTTAGTCCTACAGGACTGTAGGATTAAGGGCCAATGTGATGCAGCAGGGCCAGCAGCAGAATGCCAGTTTGACCACAATTCTGCAGCTATGTGCTGTGGGCACTCAGATTGAGAGGTGATTTCTCTGTCCTGCTCTCATCTCAAAGGTGGAGCAATTCCAACCAGAGGCACTGAGTCACCGCGCACCACGTACGAACGATTAATCCTCCCAGTTGCTGTCCTTACATCAATATTTACCTGAGCAGCTTGCAGGGTAACACATCCTCCTCCACTCAGTCTGAGATGTGAGAAGATAATGGAAGGCAGACTAGATGGTTAAAGACTTTTCCAGCTCATGGGGTAAATAACCTTTGTGTCATCATCACAGAGCTGAAAGAAAACGGTGTGTCATCTCATCATTTAAATGATTTGGTTCCTAAGGATTTTTCCAACACTTTAAATCTTTGCAAGTTCCTATTTTTTTTTGTTTGTTTTTCCCTCTATGGCTGGTTGTTTTTTTTTTTTTAAGGTTTCTTTTTGTTTTACATAGCTATTAAAGCAGCAAATGAGAGGAGGCAATTTGTGCATGTTGCAATGGTTGTAATGAAGCAGGCCTTCCAGTATCTGAAGGGGGCCTACAAGAAGGCTGGGGAGGGACTTCTCAGGATATCAGGTAGCAATAGGTCTAGGGGGAATGGAATGAAGCTGGAGGTGGGGAGATTCAGGCTGGAGGTGAGGAGGAAGTTCTTCACCACGAGAGTGGTGAAGCCCTGGAATGAGTTGTCCAGGGAGGTGGTTGAGGACCCACCCGTGGAGGTGTTTAAGCCCAGGCTGGACGAGGCTCTGGCCAGCCTGATCTAGTGCGGGGTGTCCCTGCCCATGGCAGGGGGTTGGAACTAGATGATACTTGTGGTCCCTTCCAACCCTGACTGATTCTATGATTCTATAAAATGTGCAGGATTCTGCCAGTCTGTGATTCAATTGGGAGTTTTTCATGTGGCTGCACTGAGATGTGTTACAACTGACTGGAGATGTGAGGATGCAGTAGGTGTTTTAGAATACCAACTGTATCAGAACAGAAGAAGTCATCACAATAAAATTAAATAGATGACTAATAAAGATATTAAAAAAAAACAACAAAAAGGATTCAGCAATTTGAATTCTAATAGTCAATAAAGGAGTTAAGATGACTTCTGCACAGGAGTGCTACCTAACTGGATGAGTTACCTTAGTCTTTTATTCACAATAAATACACAGGCTGATGGCATTTTACTTTATCCAGGCACTTTTACAGCAGGGAAGCAGGAAAGAATGCTGAGGAGCATCTCTCTTAAGAGGAGAGGCTGACAGACCGAGGACTGAGATAAACAGACAGCCAGGGGAAGTTTGGGCTGGAGGTGAGGAGAAAGTTCTTCACAGAGAAAGTTGTTAGCCATTGGAATGTGCTGCCCAGGGAGATGGTGGAGTCCCCATCCCTGGAGGTGTTCAAGAGGGGATTGGACGTGGCACTTGGTGCCATGGTTTAGTAGTCATGAGGTAACAGGTTGGACTTGATGATCTTTGAGGTCTCTTCCAACCTTATTCTATGGTTCTCAGTGTTGTTCAATAGCTAAAGAGTGAGGGTCAAGAGGATGGGGCTGGGCTCTTTTCAGTGATGCCCACAAGCACAAATTGGAGCACAGGAAGGTCCACCTGAATGTGAGGAAAAACTTTGCTGTGAGGATGCCAGAGCCCTGGAGCAGGCTGCCCAGAGAGGTCGTGGTGTCTCCTTCTCTCTGTGAAGACTCTTAGAGACTTTGTAAGAAAGGAGTGTAAGACATCTATGAAGAGGACAAATTCCAGATAGATATTTTCATGTTTTTAAAGTTATTTTTCAATGATGAATCTAGATATCAGAGGAGATGTATGCTTGGCTTGTGCAAATCACAGCTACTTGAAATAGCTATTGATAAATGACCCTATCGAGACGCTCCAGAAGAGGGCTACAAAAATGATCAGGGGCTGGAACACCACTGCTATGAGGACAGGCTGAGGCAGCTGGGGGTGTTCAGCCTGGAGAAGAGAAGGCTCCAGGGAGACCTAAGAACCACCTTCCAGCACCTGAAAGGGGGCTACAAGAAGGCTGCAGAGGAACTGTTTGCAAAGGCCTGCAGTGACAGGACGAGTGGCAATGGTTTGAAATGAGAGAAGAGCAGATTTAGATTGGATGTTAGGAACAAGTTCTGCACCATGAGGGTAGTGGAACTCTGCAACAGGTTGCCTAGAGAGGTGGTTGAGGCCCCATCCCTGGAGATATTCAAGGTGAGGCTGGACAGGGCTCTGAGCAACTTGATCTAGTGGAGGATGTCCCTGCTGAATGCAGGGGGGGGTTGGATGAGTTGATCTTTGGAGGTGCCTTCCATCCCAAACCATTCTATGATTCTAGGATTCTTTGATAACACCTGGGCTTTTTATAACTGAGATGCTTGGAATACATAACAAGTTTGGAAGCTTATTCCAGAAAATCCAAGCAGGCAGTCTAGCAGGCATGACTGGGAGCCAGCTTGGTTAAAGGAGAGAACCTCACTGCCTAAATACAATGAGGAAGTGTACAGAAGGTTATCCAGAAGGAGTGGAAAGGCACTGCCCAGGCATGCAGGGAAAAGCCAAAGCTCAGCAAGATTTGAAGCTGGTGAGAAATGTAAAAGAAATGTCTTCTGCAGGTACCTCATCAGCAAAATGAAGAGCAGCAAAACTGTGGCCAGCTCCTGAATAGGGTGATTTAAAAAGTACATGCAAAACACAGAGTAGGACCTTTTTTTGCCACAGTCTTCACTGAGTAAGTCTGTCCTAAGGCACCTCCAGGTCTCTGTGCTTCTGAGTTTGAGGGAGAGAAGTACTGCCCCTAGTAAAAGAGGATTGAGTTATGGACTACTGAAACACATTGGACGTAAAGAAATCCAGAGGTCCAGGCAGCATGCTGTGGGAACTGGCCAACTATTGCTAAACTAAGGCTCTATCACCTTTGAATCATAGAATGCACTGGGTTGGAAAAGACTTCTAAAGGTCATCGAATCCAACCTCCCCAGCAATAATCTGAGACATCCCCAATGAGATCACAGTGCTGAAACTTCTTGACTGCAAGGGGCCTCAAAGACTGGAACAGGCTTCCCAGGGAGGTCTGGTGAGGTGTGGTGCTGAGGGACATGGATTAGCAGCAGGCTTGTTAAAGAATGGTTGGACTCAATGCTCTTTAAAGTCTTTTCTGACCAAAATGTTTCTATGATTCTAGAGTTTTGCAGAACCAAAAGCAACTCTGTGATGCAGCCATTCTGTCAGGGCACTTAGGGCAGCTCCCAGGGTCTAGATACCTCACTGATATATGCAGGAGCTCCCCATGGAAGGTCCATCCAGGCAGGGCCTGGCTTGCAGGGCTGGTCTGTCCACCCCAGCCAGGAGCAGAGCATCTGGTGGCACCAAGGCAGCCCCAGCCCTGGCCACTGTGCACCTCCATGATGATGGGCTGAGGCCAGGCCAGGATGTGGACCCATGGGTGGGCCTGGGTTAGTGTGGCATGTGGCCAGGCAGGATGCTGGAGAGGGATCCTTGCACAGCATCACTGAGGAAGGGATTGACAGCCCCAAGGGGGCTGGGACAGTTGTGGGGAGCCCTGGGGAGGTGGCAAGGGGCAGTCAGTCTCAAGCTGTGCCAGGGTTTAGGCTGGAGGTTAGGAATAAGTTCTTCCCAGCAAGAGAGATTTGCCATTGGAATGGGTTGCCCAGGGAGGTGGTGGAGTCACCATCCCTGGAGGTGTTTAGGAAGAGCCTGGATGAGGCACTTGGTGCCATGGTTTGTTTGATTAGATGGTGTTGGAGGATAGGTTGGACTCTATAATGTCAAGGGTATTTTCCAACCTGATTAATTCCATTCCATTCCATTCCATTCCATTCCATTCCATTCCATTCCATTCCATTCCATTCCATTCCATTCCATTCCATTCCATTCCATTCTATTCATGCCCTCAGGGCAGTGACACTTTCCCAGCATCATGGGGTTTTTTTTTTCTATTGGAAACATTTTCTACTGGGAACATTTTGAATGTTTTCATCTCCAAACAAGCCCTGACCACTGAAAAATGTCAGCCAAGGTTGTTCATCTGATTTATCTTCTCTTTCTTGGACGGAAACCTTGTTTATATTGAAATGTTGGAGGCAGAATCTCTCTTTTCAGATGACAGGTGCAAGTGTTGTGTTTCTTAACACATGCCAGGTAGTAATTCTGTGGTACACTTACTGTCTGCATGCATATTATGTACAGTATAACAATGTGCCACACCAGTTACTAAGAAGGATAGCTATTTGTGTTCCAGTTCTTATATTCCTTAAAGTTAATTTGGCCAGCTGTCATACCCAAGCCTTTGCCTTCTGCAGCTCAAAAAGAAATGACTCACAGGACACCAGCTCTTTAAAAGAGAGAGAGAAAAAAACACCTCAACTCCAAAGTGTATGAAAACAAGAGAATGCATTCTTGAATAACTTCTTGGAAGTCAGAAAGCCTTGATTAATTTAGCAAGATGACAGATTTGCATGAGCAATGCTATTTGGATTTGTTTGAAACAGATTTCCAACTTTGCAAGCATGAACATTTGTTCCTTTGAATGCAGGAGGTTTGATCCTCATGATCTCTTTCAGTTACCAGCATCATAGATAACTTATCACAGAATTGTCAGGGCTGGAAGGGATCACCCAGTTCCAAACCCCCTGCCATGGGCAGGGACACCTCACACTAAAGCAGGTCGCTCACAGCCACATCCAGCCTGGCCTTGAAAACCTCCAGGGATGAGGCTTCTACCACCTCCCTGGGCAACCTGTTTCAGTGTCTCACCATCCTCATAGGGAAGAACTTCTTCTCTAACCTCCAATCTGAATCTACCCATTACTATTTTTTCTGCATTCCCCCTAGACCTGCCACTACCTGACACCTTAAAAACTTCTGTAGCTGATGAACGCTGCACAGGTAATAAAATGCATGCATCATCTGTGACAACAGGATTTACCTTTCCACTGAAGAATTCATCAGTCCTACCACACATTCTCTCAGGTATTTGTGTTACATTCAAATGAGACTTTTAAGGGAACAAAGAGATTAGAAGTGCACTTTAGAATAGCCAATAATTGGATTTCTGTCCTACTCAACAGCTTTACAGCTTTTATCCCTCTGTCTCCCTGCAAGACCAAGATTTGTTAGGTCCTTCCATGAGCACACTCAAAAGCATCATCAGCAGCATAAACATTCTACAGAGGGGGATGGAAAAAAACCAAGAAAGAAATATCTGTTCCTCACACTGCTGTTCCTCATGAATTATCCTGTTACTTTGGGACATGTTTTAGTGGGCATGGTAGTTGGATTGACAGTTGAACTTGGAGATCTTAGGGATCACAGAATCACAGAAACATTCAGGATGGAAAAGACCCTCGGGATCACCAAGTCCAACCCAGAACCCTACCCTACAAAGTTCACCCCTAAACCATAGCCCCTAGCACCACATCTAAACCACCTTTAAACGCATCCAGGGCTGGTGACTCCACCACCTCCCTGGGCAGCACATTCTAATGCCTGACCACTCTTTCAATTAAAAAAGGTTTCCTACTGTCCAGTCTAAACCTACCCAGTGGCAGCTTGAGGCTGCTCTCTCTTGTTCTATCACTAATTACCTGTGAGAAGAGAGCAGCACCAACCTCTCCACAAGGTCCTTTCAAGTAGTTGTAGACAGCAATGAGGTTTCCCCTCAGCCTCCTCTGTTTCAAACTAAACAGCCACAGCTCCTTCTTTAACTTGTTATTCCCTTCCATATCCTGCATCTCAGTCTCTCTTCATAGGGGAGATGCTCAAGTCCCCTAATCATCTTTGTGGTTCTCCCTTGGATTCTCTCCAGCAGTTCTCTGTCTTTCTTGAACTGGGGAGCCCAAAACTGGACACGGTATTGCTGGTGTGGTTAGATGAATTAGACTAGACTAGTCTAGACTAGACTAGACTTGAATAGACTCAAATAGACTTGAATAGAGGATAGGAATAGAATAGAATAGAATAGAATAGAATAGAATAGAATAGAATAGAATAGAATAGAATAGAATAGAATAGAATTAACCAGGTTAGAAAAGATCTTTGATATTATCAAGTCCAACCTATCACCCAGCTAAACCATGGCACCAAGCACCCCATCCAGTCTCTTCCTAAACACCTCCAGTGATGGTGACTTCACCATCTCCCTGGGCAGCACATTCCAATGGCAAACCATTCTTAGATATATTAGATGTATTTTATTTAAATAAAAAGGTGGGTAAAGATTTTTTCCCTTTTTTCCCTATAAAATTCTGTAGTTTTACACAAGAAAGTGGAGAGCTTCCACAATAAAAACATACGGGAGAAGCCTGGCTGACTATCAATACTGTTTCAAATATTCCAACAAGACTGACACAAATCTGCTGGATGGAGACCCAGAAAAATCTGCTCTGCAGTGAAAGGCTCCATCCTGGCACAGAGGGACATTATAAGAGCAGCAAAAGGCCAAGGAAGAAATGCAGAGTGAGACTTCTCTCCCTTGCAGCTGTGTCAGCATTGCACCTCCACTGCACAGAAATACTTGGATTCATCAGGCAGTGCTGACAGAATACTTCAACACTTTGAACTCTCTTGAGGGCTACCATCTCTCCAAAGTGCACTTCATTTGATCTCTTGCTGTGTCAGGGCAAGCCTCCTGAAGACTCATGGCTGTGTTCCCAGTAGGTGGCTTGGTTAACCCTGTGCTTCATTTGTTTGCTGTGCAAAAGAGTGGAGGACTCTTCAGCCAAGACAGTGAATTCAAAGAATAGCTGCTCTGGTGTGGAACACTTAGCTGAATGAGCTTCTACAGCTTCAGTGTGACTCATAGCCCTCCTGTGCTTCATACATAAAGTCATCTTTTCATAAAGTCACCATGTGAAGCAGAGCAAGGAAACATGAGCACAACACAAAGACAATCACAGCCAAGCTTTACATACAACTGCACTGTCTGACCTTCCTGCCTCTGCTCCTCCTCTCCACCACAGAACGTGCTCCTCCTTTAGCTGGCAGCAGGCTTCAGAGAGGTACAGAGCAACAGTTTGCTCCCAGTCAAGTTAATATTTCAGGCTGCAGGGAGTCTGTTACATATTTAAGGTTTTCTTCATACCCAGAGAGAATGAGAAATATTTTCCTTTAAACTGAACACTGCTACTTTGATCTCATCATGTGGCCCTGGGCCCTGCCTAAGATTTGGAAGCGGCACCTCCCTTCTCCCCGCCCCAGGTGATTGAAGGTCTATCATGTCCTGGCAATGCCTCTGCCAATTTATCTGCTTGTCTGCATGACTCAACTGTAATTGCTCTGTATTTGGCCATGGGAGCTTTGGCACATGAATCAGGCGTGCGATGAGTTGCCTGTTTCTTGCATACAGCTTTATTGCTCCATTGTTTCCTGTTGTTCTAGGTTCATAAGACACAGAACAGCTAATTTCGCCCACACAAGCCAGCCATGACTACCTACGCAGCTGTCCTACTCTTTGCTGCTTCCTGTATGTCCACCTGGGTACACCTAGGCATGCATGGTAACGTGGCAAAGACAGAGGAGGTATGGAGACTTAGGCTGAGAGTTGGGCAAGGAGAAACTGAATGAAATTCAACAAGGGCAAATGTAGAGTCTTGCACCTGGGAAAGAACAACCTCATGGATCAGTATAGGTAGGGGGTTGACCTGTTGGAGAGCACTGAAGGGGAAAAAGACCTGGGGGTCCTACTGGATGGAAGGTTGACCATGAGCCAGCAACGTGCTCTTGTGGCAGAGAAGGACAATGGCATCTTGGGGTGGATTAGAAGGGCTGTGGTGAGTAGGTTCTCCTCCCTCTCTATTCTGCCCTGGTGAGGCCACATCTGGAATATTGTGTCCAGTTCTACGCTTCTCAGTCCAAGAAGGACATCAGGGAACTGCTTGGAAGAGTCCAGCACAGAGCCACAAAGATGCTGAAGGGAGTGGAACATCTCCCTGCTGAGGACAGGCTGAGAAAGCTGGGGCTCTGCAGCTTGGAGAGGAGGCTGAGGGGTGACCTCATTGCTATTGATAAAGATGTACAGGGCAGCATCGGGAGGACAGAACCAGGCTCTGCTGGGGAAAGGGGTGCAAGCTAGAGCAGAGGAGTTTCCATGGGAAGAGAAGGAAAAATGTTTTCACTGTGAGGGTGACAGAGCCCTGGAACAGGCTGCCGGGAGGGGTTGTGGAGTCTCCCTCTCTGGAGACATTCAAAACCCACCTGGTTGTGTTCCTGTGTGACTTGCCCTAGGTGATCCTGCTCTGGCAGTGGGGTTGGACTGCATGATCTTTTGAGGTCCCTTCCAGCCCCTAACATTCTGTGATTCAGTGATTCTGTGATTTTGAGATCATGGTGAAATAAATGTTGGCAGCATGGAGCTGAGGAGTTACCGTCACTTCCTTCACACTCCTATCCCTGCACACCTGCCTTTCCATATTCTCTTTTCTTGCACAGCACATAGTATTTTAAAGACATAACTAAAAGGCTGGCATAGAAATATTTCCTGTACTTTCTTTGCAGGAGAATGAGCTTAGAGCAGCCTTTACAAAGGCTTCAGGCAGCTCTTAGGGCAGGTTTGATGTAGCCCTTGGGCCCTGCCCAGCACTTCTGAAGGGGTTTGTTGATTCTTCCTTACATGAATGCTAAATGTTTAAAACCTGGGAGGTGTTTATGAAGGGGGTAACAAAGTGCTTCCAGAATTTGCAGGGTAAAAAGTGCAGCATGTGTAAGTATATAAAAATAAATAGAAGAAAAAAATAGTAAGACTTAAACCAAACCAAAACAGCAACAACAACAAAAAAAAAACAACCCTAGAAATGGGAAGATTCAGATTGGATGTTAGGAAGAAGTTCTTCCCCATGAGGGTGGTGAGACACTGGCACAGGTTGCCCAGGGAGGTGGTGGAAGCCTCATCCTTGGAGGTTTTGAAGGCCAGGCTGGATGTGGCTGTGAGCAACCTGCTTTAGTGTGAGGTGTCCCTGGCCATGGCAGGGGGGTTGGAACTGGCTGAGCCTTGAGGTCCCTTCCAGCCCTGACAATTCTGTGATTCTATGATTTTAAGTTGAGGAGGACCTAAGCAAGTTTTGGACTTTCACAGCAGAGTTTTAGCAAGGGAGTAAACCTTTCAGTTTTTTGAAGTTTCTGGGTTCCCACAAAGATGCTTAAGAAGAAGCAAGGTTGGAGAATCCTCGTAGCCTGCAGCTGGCAAATATTCTATTGTGAACCGTCTACTTCACGTCTTTTCTTAGTCATTTCCTTGTGAATCTGAACTTCTCAATTCTTACTCATATGGAAGTCATCCCCTGAGCCTAATTATGTTTTTACAATACAATAATACAATACAATACACCAGGTTGGAAGAGACCTTCAAGATCATCGCGTCCAACCCATCAACCAATCCAACCCACCTAAACAACTAAACCATGCAGCCAAGCACCCCAGCAAGTCTTCTCCTGAACACCTCCAATGAAGGTGACTCCACCACCTCCACGGGTAGCCGATTGCAATGGGCAATCACTCTCTCCGTGTAGAACTTCTTCCTAACATCCAGCCTAAACCTGTCCTGGCGCAGCCTGAGACTGTGTCCTCTTGTTCTGGTGCTGGCTGCCTGGGAGAAGAGGCCAACCTCTGCCTGGCTACAACCTCCCTTCAGGTAGTTGTAGAGAGCAAGAAGGTCACCCCTCAGTCTCCTCTTCTTTTTTGTCACTTACCTCTGAACTCTGCTCATTTCTGCTTGCTCAAAATGCAGCCAGACATTTTGTGCAGAAGGATAACCACGTCTTACTGACAGGCTGTGCAGGTTGTGCCATCAGGTTCACCACAAATACCAATAAATAAGCAGGTCAATAATTGTGTGAATGAGAAGGAAGCTTCTCCAGCTAACAGATCAGTTTCAATACACTGCCAAGAAAAATGGTCATTTACCTCTGCAAAACCCCCTGTGTTAAATATGTCAGCTACAGATTCTGCAGTAACTGGGGTAGCAATTTCATAGAATCCTAGAGTGGTCTGGGTTGGAAGGGACCTCCAAAGGTCATCCAGTCCAACCCCTTCTGCAGTCAGCAGGGACATCCTCCACTAGATCAGGTTGCCCAGAGCCCTGTCCAGCCTCACCTTGAATATCTCCAGGGATGGGGCTTCAACCACCTCCCTGGGCAACCTGTTGCAGAGTTCCACTACCCTCATGGTGCAGCACTTGTTCCTAACATCCAATCTAAATCTGCTCTTTGGTTTGGAGCCATTGACCCTTATCCTCTCACTGCAGGCCTTTGTAAACAGTCTTTCTCCATCCTTCTTGTACACCCCCAGGTACTGGAAGGTTGTTTCAATAAATCCAGCTCCAAGCCCCACTGTTTTCAGCTGAGGGACACTGGAACTTAGGAAGAAGTTCTTCAGTATGAGGGTGGTGAGACACTGGAACAGGCTGCCCAGGGAGGTTGTGGGTGCCCCCATTCTTGAAGTGTTCAAGGCCAGGTTGGGTGAGCTCTTGAGCAATCTGGTCCAGTATATGGTGTCCCTGCCAATGCCAGGGGACTTGGAACAAGATGACCTTCAAGGTCCTTTACAACCCAAACCACTCTATGAATCTGTGGATAAAAGCAAACATGACAACAGAACTTTCAAAACCCTTAACAGTCTGATATGCCAACATCAAGACTATAAGTGAGAGACTCACAGATAGAAAGGTTGGGCATAGTGGACAATCCAGCCATTTTCTTCATGTTCCCTCTGTTCTGCATGTGATTTGCCTAAGCATCCCTCATGACAGTACACTTTGCATAGACTTAAGTCCTCAGCCAGCTGTGGCTGCCTCTCCACAGTGAATTCTCAGGACTTGCAATGAACTGACAAATAAAAGGGTAAGTCTGTCAGAAATGAGTAATGGATGGCAGTGCTTGGCATGGGCTTTCCCTGGTGACTCACATCATTTCCTTAACATCTCTGAAAGATATTACATGGGACCTGGAACAGCCACCAAAACTCAGTTCTAAAAATGGGGAGAAACCTTCTGCTTGACAGCCAGCTGAACATGAGCCAGCAGTGGGTTCAGGTGGCCAAGAAGGCCAAGAGCATCCTGACCTGGATCAGGAACAGTGACCAGCAGGACCAGGGAAGTGATTGTCCCTCTGTGCTCACCATATCCTGAATACTGGGTTCGGTTTTGGGCCCCTCTCTACATTGAGGGGCTGGAGCATGCCCAGAGAAGGGCAAGGAAGCTGGTGAAGAATCTGGAGAACAGGTCTGGTGAGGAGCAGCTGAGGGAACTGGGGGTGTTTAGTGTGGAGGAGGCTGAGGAGAGACCTCATTGCTCTCTACAACTCCCTGAAAGGAGGAGGTTGGAGTGAGGTGAGGGTTGGTCTCATCTCCCTCATATCAGGTGATAGGATGAGAGGAAATGGCCTGAAATTGTGCCAGGGAAGGGTTAGGCTGCATATTAGGAAAAGTTTCTTTGCTGCAAGAGTGGTCAGGGACTGGTACAGGCTGCCCAGGGAGGTGGTGGAGTCACCATCCCTGGAAGTGTTCAAGAAATGTGTGGACATGGCGCTTGAGGACATGGTTTAATAGCCATGGTATTCTTGACAGTTGAACTTGATGATTTTGGAGGCCTTTTCCAACTGAATCAATTGTATGATCCCATGATTCTTCCAAAGATAAGGGGAAAGCAGATCTGAGGGATGCCTGCCGTAGTATGTCAACAGCCTAATGTGCCATCTCACCTTAAAGGACGGGAGAAAAACATCGGTGCCATGAGTTGTGTAGGTAAAATAGCTTCAGGGTGTATCTGCATTGCAAGATTAAAAGAAGATCTGGCAAGAGGAGAGTGGTTGGCAGTCTCTAGGATAGATCCTGTGTGCGTTCAAGAGGGGATTAGACGTGGCACTTGGTGCCACGGTCTAGTCGTGAGGTCTGTGGTGACAGGTTGGACTGGATGATCTTTGAGGTCTCTTCCAACCTTGTGATTCTGTGTGATTCTGTGTGAATGTTACACTGTGCAAAAAGGAGACTTGGATCTAAAAAAACTTATGTCCATTGTGCCTTTAAGAAAATGATTGTGCTTAATGCAGAGCTGTGCTATATATAGGGAAAGGATGCAACACAGCAGCACTACCAATAGATCATCATAAAGTTTGAAGGGTGGCTTCCAGAAAACTATAAAATTCAGGATACTCTGAGGGGCTGTTTTTTATTTATTTAACATTATGGATCGAATAGTTCAGCTCCTTTATGCCTCCAGTAAACCAACAGAATAGGAGGCCCAGTGGAGGGCTTTCCATCACAGGGCAAGCCTGTGCTGTTTAGTCACGCTGATTTAAAGGCTTTATAAATGAATTGCAGTGCTGCTCACAAAAATCCTAAGTCCAGTTCAATACCATATAAATAAGGAGAAAATATCAGATGGTTCTTTGTCTCCCCTGTGCTTCTGGGTCTGGAGTCTTATGGATGAGCAACTTAGAATCATAGAATCAATAACGGTGGAAGAGACCTCGAAGATCATCGAGTCCAACCTGTCACCACAGACCTCATGACTAGACCATGGCACCAAGTGCCACATCCAGTCCCCTCTTGAACGCCTCCAGGGATGGTGACTCCACCACCTCCCTGGGCAGCACATTCCAATGGCCAGTTACTCTTTCTGGGAAGAACTTTCTCCTCACCTCCAACCTAAACTTCCCCTGGCGCAGCTTGAGACTGTGTCCTCTTGTTCTGGTGCTAGTTGCCGGGGAGAAGAGACCAACCCCCACCTGGCTACAACCTCCCTTCAGGGAGTTGTAGTGAGCAATGAGGTCTCCCCTGAGTCTCCTCTTCTCCAGCCTAAGCAACTCCAGCTCCCTCAGCCTCTTCTCACAGGGCTGTGCTCCAGACCCCTCCCCAGCTTTCTTGCCCTTCTCTGGACATGTTCAAGTGTCTCGATGTCCTTCTTAAATTGAGGGGCCCAGAACTTTACACAGGACTCAAGGTGTAGCCTAACCAGTGCTGAGCACAGGGCACAATGACTTCCCTGCTCCTGCTGGCCACACTATTCCTGATACAGACCAGGCTGCCATTGGCCTTCTTGGCCACCTGGGCACACCGCTGGCTCATGTTCAGCTTTTGTCAACCAGTACCCCCAGGTCCCTCTCTGCCTGGCTGCTCTCCAGCCACTCCGACCCCAGCCTGTAGCACTTCATGGGGTTGTTGTGGCCGAACTGCAGAACCCGGCACTTGGACTTGTTGATGCAAGGACAGGGACTTGCTGGAGAAGTTACAGCAAAGGGCTATGAAGATGATTAGGGGACAAGAACATCCCTCTTACAAGGAAAGGCTGAGGGACTTGGGGCTTTTTAGTCTGGAAAAGAGAATACCAAGGGGGATGTTTATAAATCAAGGGTGGGTGTCAGGAGGACAGGACCAGTTCTTTTCCCCAGTGGTGCTCACTGACACGACAAGGGACAATGGGCACAAACTTGAACAGAGGAACTTCCATCTCAACGGTAGGAGGAACTTCTTTAATCTAAGGGTGATGGAGCACTGGAACAGGCTGCCCAGAGATGGTGGAGTAAGAAAAGCAGGAAAACTTCAGCTGATGGTGTTCTTTCACTGCATGTATTAAGACTAAACAGGAACTGGCCTCTTTCTGTCTGATTGCTTAAGAGGGCTGTTTTGTAACACTTCTTCTTTAGCTACCAAAACTTACTTTCTAACCACAAACTCCGAGGATGATGAAACACACTACAGTACTTCAAAAGCTACTAAACACAGACTTTGGAAAAAGAACAACCCACACCAAAAACTGTATCTTGTAAGCAAATCATTGTTCTGTTTCATAAAGCTGGAGATATTTATCAGCTGGACTATGCAACCATGCCTTCAGAGTGGTAATTTGAGAAGCTGGAGTAGAAAACCAAGCCACAGAGCGCAGTGTGACAGCTGCCACCGAGGCAACCCGAACGCTCACGAGGGCTTTGCCACCTGCACCATGCAGCATCTGGCTCATGCACTATGACTTCCCTCCAAATCTCCATCTGGAGCTATGCTCTGTGTTGTGCACTCCATGGTCACTCTTGTTTTCTTCCCCTGGCTTTTATGTTAATCTGTACCCCTTGAGCAACTTGAAACCCAGCAGGAGTGTGGCTGTGGCGTTGCGTATGAGGTGGTGTGAGGAGCAGTGTCTGTGTTACAAAACTGAGCAGACAGCTTCACAGTTCTTGTATTAGGTCTTCTTTCACTAAAGGCTCTGGTGACCATCTGTTCACATAAGGAAGCCTCTTGCCCATTCTCACTGGTTTATTTCATTTCTTGGTACTGAATAGAATAGAATAGAATAGAATAGAATAGAATAGAATAGAATAGGATAGAATAGAATAGGATATAATAGGATAGAATAGAATAAACCAGGCTGGAAAAGACCTTTGAGATCATCAAGTCCAACCCATCACCCAACACCATCTAATCAACTCAACCATGGCACCAAGCACCCCATCCAGTCTCTTCCTAAACACCTCCAGTGATGGCTACTCCACCACCTCCCTGGGCAGCACATTCCAATGGCCATTCACTCTTTCTATGAAGAACTTCTTCCTGACATCCGTCCCAATCCTTTCTCCCTGAGCTGCACAGAAGCTGAAGTAAGAAAATCAACAAAGTAATTTGGAGGAACACTTCTAATTAAAGCTGTTGGAAACTCTACACTCACCAATTATCATGCAATGCACAGGTGCCCAGTGGCAACACCCACATATTCCTGATCCTTTTCAACATTCCTTTTCCTGCTGGCCACACAATTCTTGATGCAGGCCAGGATGCCATTGGCCTTCTTGGCCACCTGGGCACACAAGGGGACAAACATTACCCTGCTTCTGCTGGCTGCAAGCAGTGACAGCAGCTTGCAATGCTGTAACTGGAAGACCACATCATAGTGAATTATACACCACCCTGGATGGCTTTTCATCACAAAATACCATCCATCATTGTTCAAATCCCTGTAGGGAAATGAATCCACAGTGAAACTCACGTTTACTGAAATCATTACAAACATAATAGCCAACAGTAAAAGGAGTTGAGGGCAGGATACATCCCACAAGCAGAGCAAGTGTGTGAATATATCCTGCTGTTTCCACAGTTTTCAGTCCCTTCTCTCTAAAATAAACAACACAAGGATGCTTTAATTTCTTGGGCTGATTTCCCGCCCCCCCAGAGAGGATGAGCAGATAGATAAGTACAGAAGGCAAAAAAAAAAATAACTGGGGGAACACACCAGGGGAGAGGAAGGCAAGAAGGAAGTCACACATGCTGAGTGCAGCTGAACTGAGGTGGAGTTGAAGAGTATGTGAAGGAAGTGGCTGGGAATCATGATAGTGAGCAGTCAGCACAAATGAAAATGGAAACAGGGAAACCCAAAAATATCAGATGCCATCCCCACTGCCTATCTCGTGGGAAGTTGCTCTTTCTGCTTACTCACACAATATTGAATTTCTCTAGCCTCTGGGCTCTGCTTTTTTTTTTAACCAATGGAAGCTCATACTCTGTGTCCCAGACCTAGAGATGCCAGCTGGGTGGGACTGCCTGCTCCTGCCTAGACCAAGTTATGTATTCCAAGCATCTTAGTTATAAAATGCCCAGGTGTTATCAAAGAATCCTAGAATCACAGAATGGTTTGGGATGGAAGGCACCTCCAAAGATCGACTAGTCCAACCCCCCTGCAGTCAGCAGGGACAGCCTCAATTAGATCAAGTTGCTCAGAGCCCTGTTGAGCCTCACTTTGAATATCTCCAGGGATGGGGCCTCAACCACCTCCCTGGGCAACCTGTTCCAGTGTTCTGCCACCCTCATGGTAATGAACTTGTTCCTAACATCAAATCTGAATCTACTCTTCTGATTTCATACCATTGTCCCTCATCCTATCACTGCAGGCCTTTGAAAACAGTCCCTCTGCTGCCTACTTGTATCCCACTTCAGCTCCTGGATGGCCACTATTATGTCCCCCGGAAGCCTCCTCCAGGCTGAACAACCCCAGCTCCCTCAGCCTGTCATAGAAACAGAATCATAGAATCATTAGGGTTGGATGGGACCTCATCCAGTTCCAATCCCCCCTGCCATGAGCAGGGACACCTCACACTAGAGCAGGTTGCTCACAGCCACAGCCAGCCTGGCCTTCAAAACCTCCAGGGATGAGGCTTCCACCACCTCCCTGGGCAACCTGTGCCAGTGTCTCACCACCCTCATGGGGAAGAACTTCTTCCTAACATCCAGTCTGCATCTACCCACTTCTAGTTTTGCTCCTGTCCTTCTAGGAGAGGTGCTTCAGCCCCTGATCGTCTTCCTGGTCCTCATGACTTTCCCCCATTAACATAAAGGTGAGCAGAGCAGTTTCAGATTTCACAGCAGATGTTCCCTTGCTGAGGATTAGTTTTGTTACATTTTATTACTGCTGGGGAAGGTGAAATGGATGTTTTAATGCTATTAGTTAAAAGCTGGTAAGCATCCTCTTCTGGAAAGACCCTGGGGAGTTTGATGGGGAAGAATCAATAAAGCAGCATTTTATCAGGAAGAGGTAATCTACTGAAAATGATAGAGGATTATCTCTTGTGCTCTTTCTTAATGAATCTTAGCAAGCTCTGCACCACAGGCACGTCTTTCACTCTTTTGTATTAACAAAACTATAGCCACTCTGATTAAAATCCATACATGAGCTGAAAAAGTAAGGGAAGCTGGGATCAGAACAACACAAACCATCGATTCAGAGTGGCTTTTTGCTTTGGTGTCATTCTTTTTCTTCAGTCTTCAATCTAGCCCTCAGAATAGAAGAGAGTAGAGTAGAGTAGAATAGGACAGGATAGCATAGGATAGCATAGGATAGGATAGGATAGGATAGGATAGGATAGGATAGGATAGGATAGGATAGGATAGGATAGGATAGGATAGGATAGGATGGGATGGGATGGGATGGGATGGGATGGGATGGGATGGGATGGGATGGGATGGGATGGAATAGAATAGAATAGAATAGAATAGAATAGAATAGAATAGAATAGAATAGAATAGAATAGAATAGACTTAACCAGGTTGGAAAAGACCTTTGAGATCCTCGAGTCCAACCTATCACAAACAAGAGTGCTCAGTGTAGATATCTGTTTGCAAAACTTCATAAATAATTGAAACCAGAAGTCCCCCAATGAAAACAGAGAAGGAGATCTCCCTGCCCTGCTGAGACTACATCTAGAGGATTGTGTCTGCTTCTGGGCTCCCCAGTTCAAGAGGGACAGGGACCTGCAGGGAAGAGAGCCCAACAGAGGCTGAGAGGATGACGGAGGGATTGAAACATCTGTCTGATGAGGAGAGGCTGAGACCTGGGGCTGTTTAGCCTGGAAAAGAGAAGGCTGAGAGGAGATCTTATTAGTGTTTATAAATATCTGAAGGGTGGGTTTCAAGAAGAAGGGGTCAGGCTCTTTTCAGTGGTCTCCTATGATAGGATAAAGGGCAACAGTACAAACTGGAGCACAGAAAGTTCCACCTCAATATAAGGAGAAGTTTTTTACTGTAAGGGTGATGTAGCCCTGGAGCAGGCTGCCCAGAGAGGAGGTGGCATCTCCTCTAGAGACTTTCAAGACCCATCTGGATGTGTTCCTGTGTGACCTGCCCTAGGTGATCCTGCTTTAGCAGGGGGGTTGGACTTGATCATTCTGTGATTGTATGAAATGTGGAAAAGAGAGAAGGATTGAATGAACCATCTGAAACAGCCAGAAAGTGTCAGCACCACAAGCAGAAGTCAGGAGTGCTTCAGTCCTCATCTAGATGTAACCCACCACAACAGCAGCATAGTCCAGAGGAATGATAAAAGACAAAACAATTTAAACAACATGAGCTATAAATGGGGGAGTGGAAAGAGGCAAGATGGCCTTTGTGACTTTTACAGCAGTTAACTGATTTGTTTTTTCCCCTGCTTATAATATTCACAGGATCACACACAGGATGTTAGGGGTTGGAAGGGACCTCTGGAGATTGAGTCCAACCCCCCTGCCAGAGCAGGACCATAGAACCCAGCACAGGTCGCACAGCAACACATCCAGATGGGTCTGGAAAGTCTCCAGAGCAGGAGACTCCACAACCTTTCTGGGGAGCCTGTTCCAGTGCTCTGTGTCCCTCATAGTAAAGAAGTTCCTCCTCATGTTGAGGTGGAACCTCCTGTGCTGTAGTTTCCATCCATTGCTCCATGTCCTATCCCAGGGTGCAACTGAGCAGAGCCTGTCCCCTCCCTCCTGACACCCAGTCCTCAGATATTTATAAACATTTATTAAATCCTCTCTCAGTCTTCTCTTCTCCAGACTAAAAAGCCCCAGGGCTCTCAGCCTCTCCTCATCACAGAATCACAGAATCACCAAGGTTGGAAGAGACCTCAGAGTTCATGAAGCCAGGCAGTGCTCCAGTCCCTCAATCATCCTTGCAGCCCTCTGCTGGACTCTCTCCAGTAGATCCCTGCCCCTCTTGAACTGGGAGCCCAGTCTTTTTGGTTATATTTTATAGATTTTCCAATAGAAAGGTGAACCCCCACCCAGACCTAACCATTTGACACAGCCAATACAGACAGAATAAACATGCACCAGGGGTCATCATTAATGATGCTCCACGATGATCTCCATCTGGAAGAGCACTTCAGCTCCTTCTCTCTTCCCCTTGCCCGTGGTGTATCTCCCTTGCTTATCACTAGCCTGCCCTTGCTGAAATAATGTGCCCAAAGTAGGACATATTTCTGGCCACTGCCTAATGCTTTGATGTGGTGCTGTGTGCCTGGCTTGGTTCAGCTGATGATGTTTTGTTCAGCTGAGTATTACAAAGTTTATCGAAGCGTTCAGTGTTGAGGCACCACCAACGAATTCCAATTGCCTCTGTGCCTGGGAGAAGTCATTTTGTTTGTTTCTCCTAAGGACATCATTATTCTTTTGAATTCTTGCTCTTAGCTTGATAAGGGTGGGCAAGACAACATTTATCCAAGGGCTGCTCATGTTTTAATGAGAGTTTGTCAAAGCTGTTATTGTGTGGTCCAGGCTGACAAGAGCAAAGCATTCTGTGCCCCATGCCAGCACAAGGGGCAGGGGTGGAAGCTGAGGCACAGGAAGTTTCACGGAAACAGGAGGACAATTTTCTTCTCTGTGAGGGTGATGGAACACTGGAACAGGCTGCCCAGAGGGGTTGTGGAGTCTCCCTCTGTGGAGATACTCAAAGCTCACCTGGATGTGTTCCTGTGTGACCTGCTCTAGGTGATCCTGCTGTGGTGGTGTGGTTGGACTGGATGAATTCTCAGGGTCCCTCCCAAGCCCTAACATTGTGTGATCCTGTGATTCTTTCCTTCTGTTTTCACAGAATCACACAGAACAAGAGGACACAGCCTCAAGCTGCACCAGGGGAGGGTTAGGCTGGATATTAGGAAGAAGTTCTTCACAGAGAGATTGGCCATTGGAATGTGCTGCCCAGGGAGGTGGTGGAGTCACCATCACTGGAGGTGTTTGGGAAGAGACCAGATGGGGCACTTGATGCCATGGTTTAGTTGATTATCTAAGGTTGGACTTGATCTCAAAGGTCTTTTCCAACCTGGTCTGGTCTATTCTATTCTATTCTATTCTATTCTATTCTATTCTATTCTATTCTATTCTACTCTACTCTACTCTACTCTACTCTACTCTACTCTACTCTACTCACCACAGAATTATTGAAGCTGGAATTATTATTGGCTCTGAAATCAAGTCCAGCCTATGACCTAACACCACCACATTGACCAGACCACGTCACTAAGTTCCACACCCAACCTTTTCAGTCCCCTCATCCAGATCATGGATGTCCAAGAGGATGTATAAATGTGTAAATAGTGATGGTGTAGAGATCTGCAGTATCTGTAAGCTCCAAGGAGCCTTCCACCTGAAGCAGTCTCTGTTTCCCTGGGTGGCTTTTCCTTGCAGAACTTTCATATGTGCATGCAGAGGTGCAGGAGTTTCCATGGCAACTATAGGTTTGCAGAGTAGTCAAGAAACTTCACAAGTTAAAATTAGCTTTAGATGGTCATGCATAGATGATAAGGGCCTGGGGCTGTGCAAGTCTGTGCAAATTGGGCTGGGGAAATTTAGTGGGGGATGTTATAATCCAATCCCAACATATGGGAGGTATCAATGGATAGAGCCACAGTGGATCTGGAGTGCATACAGGGAGCTGGTAGACTTTGGACATCTAGGATAAATGGAGTGGCATTTAAATTGCATTGTGTAAGAAAATGTGACTTTAAAACCCATTAGAGAATGAGGGAAAATTCCTTTTGCTTAATTAGAATGAATGGGGGTTGAGCAGCTCAAGGAACCTTCTTGTTTTCATTAAGTGAAATTGTTCTCACAGTCAGCCCAGCCGATTTCTGAATATCTTTTCCTTGCCTTGATGCTTTTGTCACCCAGCATCTGTTGTAGCTCGACTCATGGCACTGCTGAAAATCTGCTAGTTGAAGTGAGAGGGCATAGATTTGTGTCCCCCAGGTGTCCATTTAGAGCACAAATGGAAGCAAGAGGCTTCAGATAACATCTGTGCTTTAAAGAATTGCTCCCATCATACCGTGGCATCTGGAGTAACACGGTAACTAACCTGTTCAGTCTGGGTCTGAGCTTCTCTGATGACTCACTACAGGTGAAATTTTAAAGGTAAGACAAAGGTGAAGCTAATTGTCACAGAATCACAGCATGGTAGGGGTTGGAAGGCACCTCTGCAGATCATCGAGTCCAACCCCCTGCTAGAGCAGGATCACCCAGGATAAATCACACAAGAACATGTCCAGGTGAGTTTGCAATGTCTCCAGAGAAGAAGACTCCACAAGCTCTCTGGGCAGCCTGCTCCAGGGTTCTGCTACCCTTAAAGTGAAGAATTTTTCTCTTATGTTTATGTGGAAGCTCCTGCATTCCAGTTTGTGTCCATTGTTCTGTTCCTGGCCACCACTGAGAAGAGTCTGGCTTCATCCTCCTGACACACACCCTTTAGACACAGAATCACAGAATTGTTAGGGTTTGGGAGGGACCTCAAGGATCATCTATTTCCAACCCCCCTGCCATGGGGGTTTGAATGAGATTCTCCCCTCAGTCTCCTCAAGGCTCAACAGCCCCAGCGCTCTCAGCCTTTTCTAGCTGGTCCAGTCCCCTCATCATCTTAGTGGCTCTTTGCTGGAGTCTCCCCAGTGCTTCCCTGTCCCTCTTGAGCTGAGGAGCCCAGAACTGGACACAATATTCCAGGTGGAGGCTTCACCATGAAACAGTTGAGTGGGAGAAGAACCTCCCTCAACCTGCTGCCCACACCCTTCTTCATCCACCCCCAGGATGCCATTGGCCTCCGTGGACATAAGGGCACGTTGCTGGCTCATGGCCAGCCTGCTGCCCAGCAGGAATATAGTCACAATTATAGAATAATTGATGGAATAGAACAATTTCTATTTATAAACCTTTGTCTTACCTTGCATGATGGGTTGTGCATCCTAATGCAGAGCAAATGTTCGTGTTCTGAGGACACTGTAACCTGAGGGAATGAGAGGAAATGAGAGAGAAGTTTGTGTGTTTCTCTAAAACTATTCAGGAGACAGAAAAATAATTCATTTCTACTGCAGCCAGAAAGAGATTTAGATCTAGGCAAAGGTGTTGGGTTTTGCCTGGTCACTGCTTGAGGAGGTTGGAGCACTGTGTCCAGTTCTGGAGCCCCTATTACAAGAAAGACCTGGACATGCACAGAAGGGCCATGAGGATGAGCAGAGGGCTGGAGCAAGCCACAGAGCTGCAAGGCAACCACAGAGCAATCATTATCTAAACTGATGATGGTAATAATGATAATGACTGAAGATGAAATAGGATGTGACCTGTAGCAAGGAGAACGTGTGGGACACAGGGAAAGCTTCCATGGGAACACCAAAACACATCCTAAACCATCTCTGTGTTCAAGGAGGAAAAATTTGGGCAGATGTAAGCTTGTCTTGCGGTGGAGAGCCCCAGCCCTGTTATTATCACTGCTTAAAGAACCATAGAACTGTTGAGGTTGGAAAAGACATTTGAGACCAAGTCCAAGCTCTTGCCTAGAGCTCACAATCCCACCACTGCTGCTAAGCTGCTACCACTAAACCCTGTCCCTCAGCACTACATCTCTTTTAAATACCTTCAAGGATGGTGGCTCCTTAAGATCCACTCCTCAAGACCCACTCCTCCAAGATGGAGAACCAACTGGAAACAGCAGGTGCAAGAACAGGCTTCAGATTCTCACTTAGTGTCTGACTCAAGGCTTCAGGAAGTTTCTTCCCTGCCTCTGGGATCCAGAACATGGTGTTCAGCCTAGAGGTCAGGCCTTTGTACCTCATCATGGAAAGAATAATCAGGGCACAACCTTTTCACATCAACAACAGTCAAGGTGGTTGCAGGGAACAGTACAGCCACACCTATTTTGTATGCTGTAACAAAGCAGCTTGCACACATGCCCAGGATGTGTGACATCGAGCTTTAACTTGCTCTTCCATCTGTTGGGACTGACTGAAGTCCTGCCATTCCTGGCCCCACCATGTGCAGAGAGTGATGCAAGATTCATCAGGGCAGAAGGAGAGCATACAATAAAGGATCATGACTTACCCTTGAGAATTTGGAGCTAAACCCCAAAGGAACTGATCAGCTTTTGATAAGGCTGAGAAACAGCTGGCAGTCCACAGCTCTTCATCCATCTGTTCCAGAGAACAGGTCTGGTGAGAAGCATCTAAGGGACCTGGGATTGTTTAGTATGGAGAAGAGAAGGCTGAGGGGAGACACTGATCTCTACAACTCCCTGAAGAGAGGGTGCAGTGAGCTGGGGATTGGTCTCTTCTCCCCAGCATCAGATGTTAGGGTGAGAGGAAATGGCCTGAAGTTGTGCCAGGGGAATTTTAGGTTGGAGATTAGGAAAAATGTCTGGACTGAATGAGTGGTCAGGGATTGGCACGGGCTGCCCAGGGAGGTGGTAGAGTCAGAATCCCTGGAGGTGTTCAAGAAACCTGTGGACATGGCAGTTTGAGAACCAGTTTGATGGTCATGGTGGTGTTAGCTTGATGGTTGGACTTGATGATCTTAGAGGCCTTTTCCAACCAAAACAATCCTATGATTCTATAAGAACATAAAGCTTGTTAATATTGGATAGAACAGTGTCACAGGCTCCCAGACTCACAGGATATTAGGGGTTGGAAGGGACCTCTGGAGATCATTGAGTCCAACCCTCCTGTCAGAGCAGGACCATAGAATCCAGCACAGGTCACACAGGAATGCATCCAGCTGGGTCTGGAAAGTCTCCAGAGAAGCAGACTCCACAACCTCTCTGGGCAGCCTGTTCCAGGGCTCTGTGACCCTCCCAGTGAAGAATTTCCTCCTCATGCTAAGGTGGAACCTCCTGTGCTGTAGTTTATATCCATTGCTCTTTGACCTTCTGCTATTTGTGCAGCCAAAGTCTTTTTAAACAAGGTGTGTGCCTTGTGTGTGATGTTACAGTGCTTGGAAGCCAAACTGCCAAAATCTCATTTCTTGAGTATCCCAGCAAGAGACCTAAAAATAGAAACAGGTCTGAACAACCTGCCTATACCAGAAAGATGGAAAAGATGAATAATGAATTCGTGCAGGCAGGCATCCATCCATCTGCCATTATCAATATTAAAGAGCACGGAGACGTGGGGAGGGCTAATTTCATTGCTAATGAACCAAGGGCACGCGGGGAGAGAAGCTGAGCATCCCTGATTGTGAAACTCCACCTGTTGGACAGAGAAGTCACTTCACTAATTGCATCTCCACAGCCAGTTCGTTTGTGCCCTCTTCCACACTGGGAAAAAAAATGTTGAAAAAGAAAAGGAAGGTTTCTCAGGGTAGGTCACTGAAATGGAGCTCTGCTTTTCCTGCGGGGGCTTATGCCAGCTGAGCAAGTGAAATGCATTGTGCTGCTGAAAGCCCAGTTAGCTGGGATCACTGTATACATCTGCACCAGGACTTCTCCAGTGTGAAATGTCACAAGAAATCCCACACTCTGCCAGTACTGTGCCAGTAAAGGCTCCTCCAATACAGACCTGAACTCGTCCCAAACAAAGTTTCCCATAGGTGACATTAAACAGGATTGTGGAGGAGGCTTAAAGCCACAGAGAGCTTGAAAATGGGGAGGTTCCAGGAGAAAAAAATACTCAAATTCTGCAGAACCTGAGAACACTGAGTGTCAAATTTGAGCTGCTTTACCCTGACAATTGTCTTCAGTGCCCTGGAGTATTCTTCCTGATTGCATCAAAGCATCTGAGAAAAGTCCTGGGGGTAGGGGAGACATTCTGAGTGGCAGCATGAGTAGGAAAGGTTCCCACTTGGAGCTGTCCTAGAGGAGACATCCTGAGTGGCAGCACAAGTAGGAAAGGTTCTCACTTGGAGCTGTCCTAGAGGAGACATCCTGAGTGGCAGCACAAGTATGAAAGGTTCTCACTTGGAGATGTCCTAGAGGAGACATCCTGAGTGGCAGCACAAGTAGGAAAGGTTCTCACTTGGAGCTGTCCTAGAGGAGACATCCTGAGTGGCAGCACAAGTAGGAAAGGTTCCCACTTGGGGCTGTCCTAGAGGAGACATCCTGAGTGGCAGCACAAGTAGGAAAGGTTCCCACTTGGGGCTGTCCTAGAGGAGATATCTTGAGTGGCAGCACATATAGAAGAGATTCCTACTTGTGTTTATATGCGGATTGTGCCAAGTTCTGATGGTGCTTCTGTGCTCCAGGACTGTTAATAGTACTCCAGGTGATCCTGCTCTAGTTGGGGGTGGATTAGATGATCTTCAGGGGTCCCTTCCAACCCCTACCATTCTGGGATTCTGTGACACAAGGGTGCTGCTCACAGGTACCTGTGCTCTTTCCATGACTTTACAAGGACTTGAGAGATACTTCTTTAGCATTCCTGTAGAGCCCTCAGATCATCCTCAGAACTGGTAGTGCAAGGGCAGCAAGCAGCTGCTTGGTCACCCTCCCCCATCACCTGGTTTCATCCTTAGCCTTGGAAGAAGTTGGTTAGAGGAAACAAGGCAGTTAATTTTCCATGCCAGATTAGTCATTGGTGTTCTTAGAAGGGAGAATGGTTTGGCAGTGGGGTGTTTGCTTGCCAAGGGCTGGCCCCTGATCATTAATTCATTTCACATGGACCAGCAGCCACGAGGTAGTAACAACTTTTGTGTAGCTCTGAGCAAGGCTTGACTCAGAGCATTGACCCAGAAGTGGCAGAAGTCCTCACCCACTGCTAATTCTCTGTGCTGCTGCCTTCCCCTTGAACATGTGCCTTTGCCTCCCAGCTATTTAAAGTATGCTGTAAATCTCTGCAGCCACTGGCTGCTTGCCAGAGTGGCTGCAGCACACAGCACAGTCTGCATAACCCAGGTGAGATCACAGAGATTGGGAAGAAAGGTCTTTGACTTTTGAGAGCATTGTAATGAGGTTATTTTATCCCCCCCCCATCCTTGTTGGGGTTTTTTGGAGGGTGTGTGTATGTGCATAGCGCCCATGGATGGATATGAGGCCACATCAGGAATATTGTGTCCAGTTCTGGGCCCCTCAGTTCAAGAAGGACCTCAGGGATTTGCTTGAAAGAGTCCAGTGCAGAGCCACAAAAATGATGACGGGAGTGGAACATCTTCCTGGCACAGGCTGTCCAGGGAGGTGGTGGAAGCCTCATCCTTGGAGGTTTTGAAGGCCAGGCTGGATGTGGCTCTGAGCAACGTGATGTAATGTGAGGTGTCCCTGGCCACAGCAGGGGGGTTGGAACTGGATGATCCTTGAGGTCCCTTCCAACCCTGACAATTCTGTGATTCCATGATTCCTTACATGGAGAGACTGAGGGAGCTGAGGGCTCTTCAGCTTGGAGCAGAAGGGTCTGAGAGGTGACCTCATTCATGTTGATAAAGATGTGCAGGGTGACTGCCCAGAGGCTGGAGCCAGGCTCTGCTGGGTGATGCCCAATGCCAGCACAATGGGCAGTGGTGGAAGCTGAGGCATAGGAAGTGCCATGGAAACAGGAGGAAAAAATATTTCCCTATGAGCGTGACAGAACACTGGGACAGGCTGCCCAGGGAGTGGTGGAGTCTCCTTCTCTGGAGATATTCAAGACTGCCTGGATGAGTTCCTGTGTGATCTGCTCTAGGTGATCCTGCTCTGGCAGGGGAGTTGGACTGGGTGATCTCTCAAGGTCCTTTCCAGCCCCTAGCACTCTGTGCTTCTGTGATATTTGGAATGACGCAGGCCTTTGCACAAGTCTCAGTGGGACTTCACTAACAACCTGCCTTCTGCTTTGAAAATGATCATTAAGTCTACCCTCTGTTTTCCACTCAGGGGCTGTCAGTTTGGCAGCACACTGCTCAGAAGCTGCCAGTGGTGGTGCAGTGGTTGGTTTGCAGAGAGCAAACTGGAAGGAACAACGTCAACAAATTTTTTGCTGTCTTAGTTTTGTCCGAATCAGCTTCTGGTCAGAACATTTTCCACCACCCATTAACTTTGCTGAGGTCAATAACTGGGTGTGAGTGGAAGTGCAAAATCAGTGCAATGGGAACATATAGGCCTTGTTTTGAAGAATTAAATGCTTACATACCTCTAGAACTATGCTTTTCAGGATTTTATGGGTGTGTTATGATGCGTTTGTGTTCTTTGTGTACCTCGTGAGAGAGAAAATGAGAGGTTTTCAGTCTTGGCACAGTTGTGTCAATACGGAATCACAGAACGTTAGGGGTTAGAAGTGACCTTGAAAGATCATCCAGTCCAGCCCTGCTGCCAGAGCAACATCACCTAAGGCAGGTCACACAGGAACACATCCAGGTGGATTTTGAATGCCTCCAGAGGAGACTCCACAACCATTCTGGGCAGCTTGTTTCAGGGCTCTGCCACCTTCACAGTGAAAACATGTTTCCTTCTGTTCCTGTGGCACCTCCTCTGCTCCAGCTAGCAGCCCTTGCCCCTTGGCCTGTTATTGGACATCCCTGAGCAGAGCCTGGCCCCAGCCCTGCACATCTTTATCGCCAGCAATGAGGGCACCTCAGGCTCTTCAGCTTCAAGCTCCAAGCCCCAAATTGCTCAGCCTGTCCTCACAGGGAGATGTTCCACTACCTGCAGCAGATCTGTGGCTCTGTACTGGAATCTTCCAAGCAGTTCCCTGAGGTCCTTCTTGAACTGAGGGGCCCTGAACTGGCCAAAATAAATAGAAGAGAAGAGTATAGTATAGTATAGTATAGTATAGTATAGTATAGTATAGTATAGTACAGTACAGTATAGTACAGCATAGTATAGTATAGTACAGTATAGTATAGTGTAGTATAGTATAGAATAGACTAGACCAGACCAGGCTGGAAAAGACCTTTGAGATCATCGTGTCCAACCTATCACCCAACACCATCTAATCAACTAACCCACGGCACCAAGTGCCTCATCCAGGCTCCTTCTAAACGCCTCCAATGATGGTGACTCCACCACCTCCCTGGGCAGCACATTCCAATGGGCAATCTCTCTTTCTATGAAGAACTTCTTCCTAACATCCAGCCTAAACCTCCCCTGGCACAGCTTGAGACTGCGTCCTCTTGTTCTGGTGCTGGTTGCCTGGGGGAAGAGACCAACCCCCACCTGTCTGCAACCTCACTTCAGGTAGTTGTAGAGAGCAATAAGGTCTCCCCTGAGGCTCCTCTTCTCCAGGCTAAGCAACCCCAGCTCCCTCAGCCTCTCCTCACAGGGCTTGTGTTCCAAACCCCTCCCCAGCTTTGTTGCTCTTCTCTGAACACCTTCCAGCAGCTCAACATCTTTCCTAGACTGAGGGGCTCATAACTGGACACAGGACTCAAGGTGTGGCCTAACCAGTGCAGTGTACAGGGGCAGAATGACAGTAGATGGACACAGATGGAAGTCAAGTGAGATCAGAGTCCCAATTTCTGCCCAAACACAACAGTTTTCATTGCAATATGAGCATAGTTCTGCTTGAAGTCTGCTTACCTTTCCTTTTGATTTGCTTTGTCATTCCACCAGAAAATAAATTCTCCTGCATTTAAGATAATTGGAATCACTGGCTGTAACGTTTAGGGATAATCACTGTCTGGCACCCCTGGAGACAAGGTACAAATCTTGTGAGCTAGAAAAGAAATGAAAATAGGAAAGACACCACAATCCAGACTGTTTTTCAGAGCTGCTGGGAACTGCAGGCCTCATCCACAGGAAGAATTATTATGGCAAGCAGGTGTGGAGCTGCGGTGCAAGCTGATCTGACCACAGGTATAGAACATCACTCTTTGTTCTCCAAGGACGTTCCAGAGGGATTCATTGACATTTGGTGATTGCATTGGGACAGTCTGGGTGCTCACAAACTGCAGTGCTGTGCCAGGGAGATTCATTTGGAAAGAGAACTGTGTTGAAGGGATGGGAATCTGGGAGACTTCATAACTACATTTCAGTATCTCAAGGGGACCTACAGGAAGGCTAGGGAAGGACTGTGTAGAAGGGCTTGGAGTGATAGGGTGAGGGGCAATGGTTTGAAACTGGAGCAGGAGAGATTTAGGTTGGACATTAAGAAGAGTTTCATCACCATGAGGGTGGTGAAATACTGGAACAGGTTGCCCAGGGAGGTGGTTGAGGACCCCATCCCTGGAGACATTCAAGATCAGACTCAATGTGACCCTGAGCAGCCTGCTCTAGTTGGAGGTGTCCCTGCTGCCTGCAGGAGGGTTGGACAAGATGACCTTTGAGGGTTTCTTCCAACCCAGTGCCATCTGTGAATCTATACTTGCAGGTTTCTTTGAGTGACCTCTCCTAGAAAGAAGTCATTTGATCTTTATGGAAAATGGCAGCCAACAGCTTGGAAAGAAGAGCTGTTTTTCTTCCCGGGCCAGAACTCACACCATTTTGGACAAAAAAGCACAATTTTTATGATGAAGGTAAGAATTTATTGGATAATAACTGGTTTGCTAAATTCCAATGGTGTGTTGGAGCTTGAGAGGGGTTTTAGTTTTGCTGTTGATTCAATTACCCTGCGCTCGTGGACGCTGGTTTAATTAATTCTTGCTGGGTTAATGACAAGGGGCTCAAGCCAGGGCAAGTTTTGCTCCTGATGTCAATGAGACTGGTCACAGATTCAAGCTGTCTTAATTGTCAGAGTGATTAATGAAGAGCAGACCTTTCAGAGAGGCCACCACTCACAGCCACACAGTCAGCTTGAGCTATCAGAGCCCAAAGCCACATCACAACAAACCCGCAGCAGTTAAGTGAGTGGTCTGCACTTCTCCTGGAGTCTGCTCAGTTGCAGTGGTCAGTGACCCTGGTATCTGAGGTAAGGATAAAGAAGGTTGAAGTGTAGAAAGCAGGTTTTTTTTTTTTTTGGTTATAAAGCAGATATTTGTTATTTTGAGCTGGAGAGAGAGCGTGGCTGCAAGAAGTTGAAGCTAATCAAAAAGACTGAAGGCACAATTCAGAAGAGCCCACATGAGATAGAAACAACTCCCCAGGAGATGTGAGACAAATAAGAAGTGACATCCCTCCAGTCTTCTCTGCTGCTCCTCTCCCCTCCAGCTGTGTGTGGAAGAGTGGTGTAGGGCTGGGGGGCTCCTCTGGGAGACCTCTCATGATGGCATTTCAACAGAGCAAATTGGACTTCTGTTCCTCCAGTCCCAAAGCCTGTTGGTGAGCCCTTTCTGCCTGCATATGCACCACAAATGCTTTTCAGGGGACAAAAACATCCCTCCTAAAGACCTTCCTCAAAGGAAGGAGCCTGTCATTGAGCTCCCTTGAGCCCAGTCAAACAATAACCATCAGGAGGTGGCTTAGTTTAGTCATCCCAAACTGCCCTCAGCCCGAGCCTGAACTGAGGAACCTTCTTCTCTGCCACATTTAACAGCTCCTTCTGAGCCAAACGTTGGTTTCTGTGGTTTGTGCTGGATTGCACCTCCTGCAAGTCTTAACTGCAGTCATTTCACTGCTCCCTTTTTCATCACAGAGAGCAAGCTTTATATCCACAAGTGAAACTGGACCCATTTGACTTATTTGCTCCTTCCCTCCAATCCAGCCACAGTCTCACCAGGCAGCTCTGTGAATAGATGTTCTCCAACCCAAGCTACAAAGAGGAACAGAAATATGGAATCTGGTATTTTGAGGAAAGGAATGTGAAGTCAGATGTGGGAGCTCGCTTCAGAAAGGCTCCAGAGGTGACTGCATTCCTGCTTAGGAGACACTGTTTGAACAAAGTCACCATGCCTTAGCTAAAGGCACAGAGTTCTTGTGGAGAATCATGTCCTGTGTTGTTTAATTAATCTGCTTTCAACAGTTGAGCAGTTAGAGCTTAGGGGTTGGATCTCTGAGTGATGTTGGACTGCAAGGCTCCCTGACTGTACCTTTGTCTTGAAGGGGGGAAAAGTAGCATCATCCAAGATGGGCTTGGTGTACATTAACAGGAGACACTACTCAGGGCAAACTGAACACCTCTGTGTTCTGGCTCCTCCCTTTCTAAGAATAAGCACAGAATTCTGAACAACATTAGCACTGCAGTTATCAATACTGGAAATGTGGGCTACAGCAAATTGGGATGGGTGAGGTAGTTCAGTACTCAGCTGCTGCTTCTGACTCTCAGCAGGCAGCAGAGGTGATTGCATTTGTTAAACAGAATCACAGAATCATGGGATTGTTGTGATTGGAAAAGACCTCTAAGAGAGGACTGGAGCACCTCTCCTATGAAGACAGATTGAGAGAGTTGGGTCTATTGGGACTGGAGAGGAGAAGGCTCCAAGGAGACCTTACTGTGGCTTTCCAGTATCTGAAGGGGGCTACAAGAAAGCTGGAGAAGGACCTTTTAGGATGTCAGGTAGAGATGGGACTGAGGGAATGGAGCAAAAATAGACATGGGTAGATTAAGATTGGATGTTAGGAAAGAATTCTTCCCCATGAGGGTGATGAGACACTGGAGCAGGTTGCCCAGGGAGGTGGTGGAAGCCTCATCCCTGGAGGTTTTTAAGGCCAGGCTGGATATGGCTCTGAGCAAAGTGATGTAGTGTGAGGTGTCCCTGCCCATGGCGGGGGGGTGTGTGTGTGTGTGTGTGTGTGTGTGTGTGTATGCGAAACTGGCTGATCCTTGAGGTCCCTTCCAACCCTAACAGTTCTATGATGCTATGATTATCAAGTCCAACCACCAACCCAACACCACCATGCCTGTTAAACCATGTCCCAAAGTGCGATGGCCACACATTTCTTGAACACCTCCAGGGATGGTGACCTCACCACCTCCCTATCTTGTCTAAAAAAATTCCACACTTAAACACACCTCCAGCCCCTTCCCTGCCCCTCCCCTCTCCCCCCCCCCAGTTCTGGAAATTCAAACTTTCACAGAATATGAAGAATCCAGAGAAGATGGCTCTTACAAATGTGATGTATTAGCACAACCTCACATAATTTTCCATCCATACATGAGTTCTGGTTCTGCCAGCTGCTGTTCACCTCTTTTCCTTGGTCTCTTCCCTCATACAGGTTCCAGTCTCCCTTTTCTTACATCATGTGAACCATCCAGACTTGTGATAGGATGAGAGGGAATGGACTGAAGCTGGAGGAGGGGAGAGTTAGACTGCAGATTAGGAAGAAATTCTTTCCAGTGAGGGTGGTAAGACACTGGAACAGGTTGCCCAGGGAGGTTGTGGCTGCCCCCTCCCTGGAGGTGTTCAAGACCAGGTTGGATGAGGCCTTGACCATCCTGATCTAGTGATGTTTGTGACAGGGACTTGGAACTAGATGATCTTTAAGGTCCTTTCCAACCCAAACTATTCTATGAATCTGTGAAATCCCACTGACAGCCTTTGTATGCCAAATAGTCTATGGAAAGTGAGTGATTTACCAGTGGCAAGGGAAGAGCAAGAGTCTTCATAATGGGTTTTATTCAGAAGAACCAAGTGGGACATCACCAGCCAGGCATCTCCTGAGGCAATCTGATGAGTAAATCAGGGAGAAAAGGAAATGCCTTCTTTATATGACCAGGCTTCCCTTGTTCTCAAAGCTTTTAGAGGTCACCACACCAGGGCCACCAACTTCCTCAGCCTCCTTGGTACGCCTTACTCTCTTACATGCCTGAAGAGCACCTCTGAACTCACACTTTCTTAATCTCCCTGCCCTGACTGTGGTGCAAGCAGCAGCCTTTTCACTGCTTTTTTGGCTTCTCTATATTCAGCTAGCTCCAGAGACCCGCCCTCAGAGCCCACCAGGACACACATGTCTGTCCAGCCTCCACCTCCTTCCCTTCCCAAGATTAAAACAGAGCCAGCAGCTTGCACCTCCCTCCCTGTCGGGTCCTGTGTGGGGCAGGAGGAGCCCTCTAGCACCCAGAGCGGCACTCTCCTGCAGGACTAATGAAAGGGGAGCAGGGAGTGTGACCATATCCACCACCTATTCACATGAGAGGAGTGAAGAAAGCCAGCAGTGAAGATGAAAAGCAACTGGTAAGAGAACAAGTGGGATTTAGAGGGGATCTGTAAATAAGAGATTAGAGCAGTGAAAGCTGCCCTTGCCAGCTGCTGTGCTTTCTCCTTTAGTTTTATGACAGCATTTTGTGAAGGAAATGGCAGTCAAAAAGAGCTTTATTGCTGTGGTTTATTATTAGGTAAAGAGAAAAAGTCCTCATGTAAAAAAAAAAAAAAGAGAGAGAAATGTTCTTGTCACGTCTCTTAGTTAATCCCTGAGATTTTACACCTTGAATAGGCATGGCTCTGAGGAGTAAGTCAGTACCAGCCTCTGTCAGCAACTACAGATTCACAATGGAGTTTTTCTCTCTCTCTGCAGGAAAATTACAGCTTTGTGTTACCTGTGTAGTTTGCTGTGGTCTCTTGTCTCAGCCACCATCCAGCATCAATCAAGTAAGGAGACAGATTTTATCTGCATGTCCTCTTTCTGTAATGTTGACTAGCAAAAGAATCCTTCTCAGCTCATTCAAAGTTAAAATCCTCCCTAGCTAGACACCACAGAAGGGGAGAGTGTGGATGGATGGACTGATGGGTGGGTGGGTGGGTGAATTAATGGATGGATGGGTGGGCAGCATGATCTAACTGAGGATGTCCCTGCTTACTGCAGAGGGGTTGGACTGCATGACCTTTGGGGGTCCCTTGCAACCCAGACTATTCTATGATTCTGTATGTGGATGGGTGGATGGATAGGTGGGTAACCTGATCTACTTGAGGATGCCCCTGCTTGCTGCAGAGAAGGTTGGTCTGGATGACCTTTGGAGGTCCCTTCCAACCCAGACCATTCTATGGTTCTATGATTCTATATATGAGTGGATAGGTGGATGGATGGGTGGATAGATGGATGGGTGGGTGGATAGATGGATGGATGTGTCCCTATAAAAAGAGGGGGAAAAAGCAAAAGCTCTCTGTGTTATTTTAAACTCACTACGAAATGTATTAAGGGAAGGATGAAAATCTGGATATAAGTGGTAGATGGAGGGTGCAAACCTCCTCCTGTCTTTCAGTGCATCTAGTTAGATACTCTTCTGCAACCTGTGGCAACAAACTGAGTCTGTTTTATTTGCTGGGCATAAATTGTAAATGGCTGGATCCCTGCCACGTGTCTCATCAAATAATATAGAATGAGGCTGTTTCCAAGGTGTAACATGTCAGCCTGAATGTTCCCTTTAAGCCCATGTTGTCAGAAGGAAATCCACATTTAGGCTTGAGCCTCAGCAGCACACAAGAGGTTCTCTGTGGTTAGGAATGCATCTCCTTCCAACTTACACATTTCATTTTTCCTCACCCAGAGTCTGCTAACCTTTCCCAGATTAACCAAGTAGCTTTGTACATGACTTTTAAACTCTTCAAATAAAGGTCTATTTTTCTTCCCCTCTTCCTTAAATTAGGGGAAACTGTTAGGTTTTCATGCTCATTGCAAGGCTTTTGGGTTTTTTGGACAGAGAATATCCTGACAGATTAATAATCTGATTATTCCAATTGTTGATTATTATTAATGAATAATCTGATTATTCTAATGATTGAGTATTTGAAATTTGCCTTCCTCAAACACATTTCACTATTTGGGTGAAACAAAGAGGACTACAAATTCTTCTTGCTCTCACTCTGGGTTTGGTGAATGATCATCCTCTGGTCAAAGGAGGCACAGAGGAAGGTGGGAACACCTGGAATATCAGAGAGGGTGGAGAAGATGCCAACAGTTTCTCAACAGCCTCTTTAACTGGCAGGAGGTTTGTTTAAGTCTCCCTAGGTCCAAGGAGACTGCTGGTTTAGGTAACTGGCTGTTTGTTTGTTTCAAAGTTTGCTTAAACCAAGAAAAGCTCCAACCCCAAAACCTCCTTATACATCAGGACTTCTTTTGCTACATCCATTTCTGCAAGAGAAGATTTATTATTGCACTCTCATTTAAAGGCTTGGGAAGAACTGAATCAATTTATCAGTCAAGTTCTAAGTTGAAAATTGGAGCTCTCTAGAAACCGATCCTTGTTTCCTCAAACCTCTGGCTTCACTGAGTACAGCTTCAGTTGATTGTTAAATCAGATTATTGTTATTACTTATAGCTCTTATGAATAATATTCTTACAGTTGCTTCAGTTTGTTGTTTTTTGAAGGTGGTCTGAGGCAAGGTGCAGGCACATGGTTAATAAATTCACCCTTTTGGTTGCTTTTTTTTTTTTTTTTTTTTTGCAGGACTGCCAATCATTCTGGGTGCCAGTCACAGAACTGATATCTGCCCAACAATCAGGATTGGCCAAGATGATTTACCAGGCAAGTAGCATCCTGACTTTCTCAGGGAGAAGCTGCTGTTCAGAAAATTTATCCAGTTATACTCAGCTCTGTGACTGCACAATTCTCTAATGCAATTAAAATGAATGTTCTGGACATGGAGCATCTTTTCCCCCCCCTCTTTCTTGTAGGCTTTGACCTGATTTCTCAGTTCCAAATAGAAAAAGCTGCTTCCCAAGGAATTATTCAGAGAGTAGTGGGTTCCACTTCTCTGCAGGTGGCTTATAAATTGGGACCTAATGTAGACTTCAGGATCCCAACCAGGTAATGCCTTTTGCTCTTTGCCTTTATGTATTTTGCAGTATGATTTGGGGGTTGGACAAGATGGCCTTTGAGGATCCCTTCCAACCCAATGCAATCTGAGAATCTGTGATTCGCTCAGGGCAGATCCTGTCCTCAGCTAGATCACCTGTCATTTGCAAAGCCTCTGGAAGGGGAAGGAGGAGTTGGTTTTTTGTTTTCATTGCCACCATCAGACCATAGAATCATTAAGAGTGGGAAAGACCTCTGAGATCATTGAGTTCAACCATCAGCCCAACACAACCATGGCCATCAAACCATGTCCCCAAGAGGCATGGCCACACATTTCTTGAACACCTCCAGGGATGGTGATTCCCCCACCTCTCTGAGCAACCTGTTCCAACCCCTGACCACTCATTCAGTTAAGAAATTTTTCCTGATGTTCAACCTAAACCTCCCCTGGCACAAATTGAGGCCATTTCCAGACCAGTTCTGTAACAGCAAGGACTTTCCACTTTCCTCTACCAATGATACAGCTCAGGGGGCCTCCAGATTTGCTGATTTGCCTCTAGGAAGTGAAGCCAAAATTTGCTGATGACTTGAAAACAAATAGGGAGGCAAAGAAAAGATAAGAGGGGGAGAGTGAGGAAAGTTTTCTCAAAGCATAGACACAGAGGGATCTTACTGATTGTGTAAGGTCTGCAGAGACAAGGTAGATTAGATGAGGATTGCTTGATTGTTAAGGGTTATATTTTGCTTTTTGGATGACTGATACATGCATGTTCTTGGCTAATTTATGGTTATTTAATCTATAAAATATGAAGACTCTTATTAAGCTTGTCACAGGCACGTTGCTTTAGGAGCCAGGATGTAGGAATCTAATTGTGTTTGTGCTTTACAATCCAGACTTGCTGCCAGGAATAGTGAAGGAATAGTGAGAGTACAGCAGGCTAGAGATGTCTCTGCCAGACTTGGGCAAGTCTGGATTCTGGTCCAGCACCTTATGTAATTAAGAGTGCCTTTACTTAGCAATTAACTGGCAAGACCTTTAATTGGACTACTTTCCTGCTAGGAATAAGTGGAGTGCAAAATGTTTTGGTTACACTCCAGTTATCACTGAATAACTTTTGCCTGCTGCAGTTCCCCCTGGCTTCTACCTTCACAGCCACCAGGTTAAGATGGTTTACAGCTTAACTGCTTGCTCATGTTGGACTCATGCCTGCTCTCCATCCCGGTGGCAGATCAAGGCTGCCAGTGGGGAATCCATCCACAGAGAGTAAATGTGATCTTCATTTCACCCAAAGGTGGAGATACTCAGATGTTCACTCAGCTCATGCTTCTTAGCTGAGAAACAGTTTGGGCTATAAAAATGATAGTATTATAAGGGGTAAGAAAGTTTAAACTGTTTAAACTTACTGCTTTAGATGGTTGTAGTGAGATATATGCTTAATATACACAAGTTATCTCTGATCAAGCCATGGCCCAAAGTGCCACGGCCACATGTTTCTTGAATACCTCCACCACCTCCCTGGGAAGCCTGTTCCAATGCCTGACCACTCTGTACTCTGTCCCTGTACTCTGCTTTTGTTAGGCCGCACCTTGAGTACTGTGTCCAGTTCTGGGCCCCTCAGTTTAAGAAGGACGTTGAGACACTTGAACGTGTCCAGAGAAGGGCAACAAGGCTGGTGAGAGGCCTTGAGCACAAGCCCTATGAGGAGAGGCTGAGGGAGCTGGGGCTGTTTAGCCTGGAAAAGAGGAGGCTCAGGGGCGACCTCATTGCTCTCTACAACTACCTGAAGGGTGGTTGTAGCCAGGAGGGGTTGGCCTCTTCTCCCTAGCAACCAGCACCAGAACAAGGGGACACAGTCTCAAGCTGCACCAGGGGAAGTTTAGGCTGGAGGTTAGGAGAAAGTTCTTCACCGAGAGAGTGATTCGCCATTGGAATGTGCTGCCCGGGGAGGTGGTTGAGTCGCTGTCCCTGAAGGCGTTCAAGAGGGGACTGGATGTGGCACTTGGTGCCATGGTCTAGTTGTGAGGTTCTGGTTACAGGTTGGACTCAATGATCTTCAAGGTCTCTTCCAACCTTGGTTATTCTATTCTATTCTATTCTATTCTATTCTATTCTATTCTATTCTATTCTATTCTATTCTATTCTATTCTATTCTATTCTGTTCTGTTCTGTTCTGTTCTGTTCTCTTTCAGGATTTCCCCCCTAATATCCAATCTCAACCTTCTCTGGCAAAATTTCAGGCTGTTTGCTCTCATTCTGTCACTTGTTTCTAGAATCATAGAGTCATAGAATGGTCCAAGCCAGAAGGCACCTCCAGAGGTCATCCAGTCTGACCTCCCTGCAGTCAGCAGGGGCATCCTCCACTAGATCAGGCTGCCCAGGGCCTCATCAAGCCTCACCTTGAATATCTCCAGGGAAGGGGCCTCAACCACCTCCCTGGACAACCTGTTGCAGTGTTCCCCTACCCTCATAAAAGGAAGAAAACATGCACCTGGCTTCAACCTCCTTTCAGAAGAGCAATGATGTCTCCCCTCAGCCTCCTCTTTTCCAGACTGAACACCCTCAGTGTCCACAGCTGCTCCTCACCAGCCCTGTTCTTCAGATCCTTCACCAGCTTTGTTACCCTTCCCTGAACATGCTTCAGCACCTCTATGTCTTTCTTGTTGTGAGGGCCCCAAAACTCAAACCAGTATTCAAGGTGTAGCCTCACCATTGCTGAGTGAGTACATTTGGTCCTGCTGGCCACACTATTCCTGATCCAGGTCAGGATGCTGTTGGCTTTCTTGGCCACCTGAACACACTGCTGGCTCATGCTCAGGTGGCTTCCAACCAGACAATCTTAGGTCATTTCCAGGAACTTTTACAAAGGTTAGAACTCTTCACAAACTCTTTATAATGTAGCCTGGTGGGTAGGCCTAACTGCTGTGGCTCTGGGATGAGAGCATTCCTGTGCAGCACTGCAGGAGGCAGCAAGTTCTGCAGAGCACCTCAGGCAGGGCTGAGCATCTCCAACGGCACGGACGCGGCTCCGGCATTCCCAAAGGCAGGCACTGCAGCAGCCCTGAGCTCCCACAGCGTTTGCTCCCCGCCAGGCCCCACCACCCCTTGCTCAAACAGAGGTAAAGTGGCCGCCACCGGGCACCCGCTGGCAGTGCCGGGGCTGCGAAGGGGCTGAGCTGCGGGGCAGAGCCCGGGGCGGAGGGGGCCCCCGGAGCTGTCCCTGCCCGCGGTGCTGAAACGCCGCCGGCCTCGGGGCTGGCCCGGCCGTGCCCCTCGTCCTGTCACTTGTCTCTAGAACAAAGAGACCCTCACCCACCTGCCTTCAACTTCCTTTCAGGGAATTGTAGAGAGCAACAGATCTCCCCTCAGATTCCTTTTCTCCACACTAAACACCCCTAGTTCCCCCTGCTGCTCCTTACCAGCCCTGTTTTCCAGACCCTTCCCCAGCTTCGTTGCCCTTCTCTGGACATGCTCCAGCATCTCAATGTCTTTCTTGAAGTGAGGGCCCCAAAACTGAACCAGTACTCAAGGTATGGCCTCACCAGTGCTCACTACAGGGGTACAACCACTTTCCTGGTCCTGCTGGCCACATTATTGCTGGTCCAGGCCAGGCTAGTGGAAGGTATCCCTGACAATGGCAGGGCAGTTGGAACTAGATGATCTTTAAGGTTGCTTACAACCCAAATCATTCTATGATTCTATGAATTAAGTACAGTGGAATGTCACATGAAGACTGGTTAAAAATTTGCCTGTAGTACCACCTTCAGTGCTAAACCCAGCTCTTGTGCAAGAACAAACAATGGGATTCAGGACTTCAGGAGAGAAGTGTGTCCAGCAGATCGAGGGAGGTTCTCCTTCCCTCTACTCGGCCTCAGTGAGACCTTACCTTGAGTATTGTGTCCAGTTTTGGGCTCCCCAGTGCAAGAGGGACAGGCATCTGCTGGAGAGTGTCCAACAGAGAGCTATCAAGATGATTGAGAGATTGGAGCACTGCCCTATGAGGAGAGGCTGAGAACCCTGGGGCTTTTTAGTCTGGAGAAGACTGAAAGGGGATTTAATAAATGTCTATAAATATCTGAGGGCTGGGGGTCAAGAGGGAGGGGACAGGTTCTGCTCAGTTGCACCCTGTGATAGGACAAGGGGCAATAGGTAGAAACTACAGCACAGGAGGTTCCACCTCAACATGAGGAAGAACTTCTTCACTGTGAGGGTCACAGAGCACTAGAACAGGCTGCCCAGAAAGGTTGTGGAGTCTCCTTCTCTGGAAACTTTCAAGACCCATCTGGATGGTACTGCTCTGGCAGGGGGGTTGGATTTGATGATCTTTGAAGGTCCCTTCCAACCCCTAACATCTTGTGATCCTATGATTCAGATGAGCTAAGGTTTTAGCAGTAGAGGAGACTGAAAAACTTGTTTAAGAGATATTATAGAGGAAGAAGGACACAGAGGACCATGAGAAGCATGCTGAACTGGATGAGGAGCTTAGTAAGAGCCAGTGTGTCTGGCTAGGGAGTGTCTTCCTGCAGCAGGAAAGAATGTATAAACATGTTGTGTAAGCTAGAAGCACGACAACAGGAAGGGTAGGGGACAGTAATAAGCACAGGAGAATGCTCAGGAGGAAAAGGTACAAGGTGCACGAATGGACATTTGCAGGTGAGATGGAAAGATACAAAGTGAAAGAAAACAGAAAGAGGACACAGCAAATGAGATAAAATCCCATTAGACAAGCCCAGCTGAGGCAGACTACTGTATCTGCAGGCAGAAATAGCAAACCACAGATAGGCAAAGAAGCTGCTCTTCCAACTTTGTGTATCTTCTGCACACCTTCTGGAATGAGTTCGTCTTCCAGCTAAACCTTCCCCTTCCTCCGACAGCAGCTTTCAGGCAGTTGGGGAAAGAGAAGCAGCAGCAGTTTGGATAGTTCGTCAGAAAGGTGAAGCAGCGCTGCCAGGCGTGCTGGGTGCTCACCGAAACTCACTCAGTGAGGCTGTGCCGTCGCCTACTGGAATGTGACTGCACTACAGCTTGGGACAGCAAACTGCAGCCTGCGGAGGCTTCATCCGGAAATATCAGTCTCACAGTACTTTAGAGGCTGTAAGGGACCGCCAGAGATCATCCAGTCCACCCCCGCTGCAGGACCCCTAGGGTAGTCCGCACAGGAATGCATCCAGACGGGTTTTGAATGAGTCCAGAGAAGGAGACTCCGCAGCCTTTCTGGGCAGCCTGCTCCAGTGCTCTGTCACCCTCACTGTAAAGAAGTTTCTCCTCATGTTGAGGTGAAATATTTTCTGTTCAAGTTTGTATCCGTTGGTCCTTGTCTTATTACTGTGCACCACTAAAAAGAGCTTGGCCTCCTCCACTTGACACCCACCCCTCAGATATTGATAGACATTGATCAAATCCCCTCTCAGCCTTCTCTTCTCCAGGCTAAACAGCCCCAGGGCTCTCAGTCTCTCTTCATAAGGGAGATGCTCACGTTCCCTAATCATTTTCATGGCTCTCCATTGGACTCTCTCCAGTAGGTCTCTGTCTCTCTCGAATTGGGGAGCCCAAAACTGGATGCAGTATTGCAGGTATGGTCTTAGCAAGGCAGAGTAGAGGGGGAGAAGAACCTCCCTAGCCCTGCTGGACACACTTTTCTTGCTGCACCCCAAGATGCCATTGGCTCTCTTGGCCACAAGGTCACATTGCTGTCCCATGCAGAACTTGCTGTCCACTAGGACTCCAAGGTCTTTCTCCATGGAGCTGCTTTCCAGCAGGGCAGTATTCTCCTACTAAATCAGTAGTCACCAAGCATGCGAAATAAGAACTAATTTATTCCATTTTCCTCCAGTTTCCCTCTGCTCCCCCCGCCCTTAGTTCAACCTCAGGTTCTCTAACGCTGGCTAAATTGCTGCTGAGATAGGAGTGATCTGCCAGTCAAAAATCATCATTGTCCTCCTTGCCTGAGAAGTTATTCTAATGGATGCTGGTGACAAAATAGCTCTGCGTGTCCCCATGCTGCAGAAATGCAATCAGATACAACTTACTCTTAAATGTGGACAGATGGCAAATAATGTATTGTTGTCAGCTGGGTTATGACACAAGGATTTTATGAGCCATAGGATATGAAATGGATTATTTCCTCCATATTCTACTGCTCCTAATATTCTGGATACTCTAAATACTCCCTGACACACTTGAGATAAAGAAATGACCTTCCTGTTGTGGACAGTGACACAGCCAGCAGCGCTTCTTTGCGCTCCCAAATATTGCCCTGGTGCAGGAGTGGCAGAAGAGAGAAATATTTCACATGTGGCAGCTTTGTTCCCTGCTGTTTGTAGTCTTGTGGTTGAATGTCACAGAACAGGATCTCATTTCATGTGGGTTCTTCCCCTTATCTCATTTCATGTGGGTTCTTCCCCTTATCTCATTTCATGTGGGTTCTTCCCATGCATAAGGGCAACAAAGCTGGGGAGGGGTTTGGAGCACAAGCCCTATGAGGAGAGGCTGAGGGAGCTGGGGTTGCTTAGCCTGGAGAAGAGGAGGCTCAGGGAGACCTTCTTGCTCTCTACAACTCCCTGAAGTAAGGTTGCAGACAGGTGGAGGTTGGTCTCTTCTTCCAGGCAACCAGCACCAGAACAAGGGGACACAGTCTCAAGCTGCACCAAGGGAAGTTTAGGCTGGATGTGAGGAAGAAATTCTTCCCTGAGAGATTGGCCATTGGAATGTGCTGCCCAGGGAGGTGGTGGAGTCACCATCACTGGAGGTGTTTAAAAGGAGTCTGGATGAGGCACTTGGTGCCATGGCTTAGCTGATTAGATGGTGTTGGGGGATGGGTTGGACTTGAAGGTCTTTTCCAGCCTGGTTAATTCTGTATCCTGTATTCTGTGTGTGTCAGTGAATGGTTTGCTGAACAATTTCTCCCGGAGTGATGTCTGATGCCTTCACAAAATGGTTATTGTCAGGCTGGACAAGAAAATGCGTTTGTAAAAGACATTTTTACATCTTCAAAACCAAATTACATCCACAATCACTGTTTACCACTTGGATTATAAAGCCACACTGTGCTGAATGATTTTGTAAGGCTAATGGCAAGAAACAGAATCACAGAATGTTAGGGGTTGGAAGGGACTTCTTGAGATCACCCATTCGAACCCCCTGCCAGAGCAGGGCCACCTAAGGCAGGGCACACACGAGTGCATCCAGGTGGGTTTTGAAAGCCTCCAGAGAAGGAGACTCCATAACCTTTCCAGGCAGCCTGCTCCAGGGCTCCAGCACCCTCACAGTGAAGAATCTTCTCCTTATGTTGAGGTGGAGCCTCCTGTGTGCCAGCTTGTGTCTGTTGTTCCTTATCCTATCACTGGGCAGCCAAAAGAGCCTGGCACCTTCATCCTGACACCCACCCCTCAGATATTTATAGACACGGATCAGATGCCCTCTCAGCTTTCTCTTCTCCAGACTAAACAACCTCAGGGTTCTCAGTCTTTCTTCACAGCAGAGATGTTTGAGTTTCTTAACCATCCCTGTAGCCTCCATTAGACTCTGTCCAGCAGATCCCTGCCTCTCTTGAACTGGAGAGCCCAAAACTGGACACAGGTGTCACTTCAGCAGAGCAGAGTGGAGGTCATGCCCTGCTGGTCATGCTTTTCTTGATGCACCCCATGGTCTCATTGGCTGTCTTGTCCCATGCAGAACTTGCTGTCCACTAGGACTCCACGGTTCTTTCTCCATGGAGCTGTTTTCCAGCAGGATGACCCCTAGCCTGTACTGGTGCCTGCTATTATAAATAGTAACCCTGTAGGATATACTTTCTGAATCTGAAGTTGGAGTGTCCACTGCACTTAGAAAGGGTTATCATAACTGTTGTACAATGCTTGAAGAAGCCACAGTTCCCTTGGCCAGAGCAACACTAGTGACTCCAAAGGACATTTTAGGACACTGCATGCAGAAGAATCATAGAATTATGGAATCATGGAATTGTATGGGATGGAAGGGACCTCTGAAGATCATCCAGTCCAACCCTCTCTGCAGCAAGCAGGGACATCCTTCACTAGATCAGGCTGCCCAGAGCCCTGTCAAGCCTCCCTTTGAATATGGGGCCCCAACCACCTCGCCAGGCAACCTGTTTCAGAGTTCCACAACCCTCATAGTAAAGATTCTGTTCCTAACATCCAATCTAAATCTGCTCTTCTCTTGTTTGGAGCCATTGCCCCTTGTCCTATCACTCTAAGCCTTTGTAAACTCTCTCTCCATCCTTCTTGTAGCCCCCTTCAGGTACTGTCAGGCTGCTATTAGGTCTCCCTGGAGAGAGCACTGGTAAAGCACGCTTGAAATAAGGTTTCTGTGAGTAATTGTTTTTCATGGCTCTGTGGCCATAGGTGGAGCTTTGCACAATGGGTGCATGGCCAGTGTTATGCTTCTCCTGTATTTGCTCCTCCCCAGTGCCATCTATTCCAACGGACTGCCTGATGAATATTCCTTCCTGACTACTTTTCGGATGACCGGGGCCACACTTCAGAAGTACTGGACAATCTGGCAGATCCAGGACTCTTCAGGAAAAGAGCAAGTTGGAGTGAACCTCAATGGTCCGAGGAAAAGCGTTGAGTTCTCATACAAAGGAGCGGACGGACGCCACCAAATCGCATCGTTTTTGCACTTGCCTTTCTTGTTTGACTCCCAGTGGCACAAGCTGATGATAATTGTGGAAGCGAGCAGCGTCACTCTTTTCATTGACTGCATCAAAGTCGAGTCCTTGAGCATCAAACCCAAAGGGAAAATCAGCACTGATGGCTTTGCTCTGCTCGGAAAACTCAGAAATAATCCTCAAATTTCAGTGCCCGTAAGTTCCAAAACCTTTTCCTACTGCAAAGAGTTTAGTTTTGCAGGATCTCTGCACTTGAAGTTGGCTGGTTTTGTGTTGCTATGGGTTTTTTTGTTGTTGTGTTTTTGGTTGGTTGGTTGGGTTGGTTTTTTTTGTGGATGCATTTTCAAATGTTTTCTGAAAGTAGAAATGGTAGAAGAGAACAATTCCTTGGCAGGTAAATACTTTACAATTTCCACACATGAGTGGAGTGGAGTGGAGTGGAGTGGATTGGAGTGGAGTGGAATGGAATGGAATGGAATGGAATTCAGATAGAACCGAGTGTTGGACATTGGGCTCACTCAATTCATTAACATGGCTTGTGCTATGAAGCTAAAAATAACCAACCTGATATGAGGAAGACCATTTTATAGAATCATAGAATTGTCAGGGTTGGAAGGGACCTGAGAGATCATCCAGTTCCAACCTCTCTGCCATGGGCAGGGACACCTCACACTAGAGCAGGCTGCTCAGAGCCACATCTGTGGCTCCATAGATGTGAGGAAGAAGTTCTTCACCATGAGAGTGGTGAAGCCATGGAATGGGTTATCCAGGGAGGTGGTTGAGGCCCTGTCCCTGGAGGTGTTTAAGACCAGGCTGGACAAGGCTCTGGCCAGCCTGATCTAGTGTGGGGTGTCCCTGCCCATGGCAGGGGGGTTGGAACTAGCTGATCCTTGTGGTCCCTTCCAACCCTGACTGATACTATGATTCTATTCTATGATTCTATGATCTAGCCTGGCCTTCAAAACCTCCAGGGATGAGGCTTCCACCTCCTCCCTGGGCAACCTGTGCCAGTGTTTCACCGCCCTCATGGGGAAATGGTGCTAAAGGAATTACACAGCCTGATGGACTAAATTGTTGATATGGCTGTTTGGATTGCAGAAGTTTCTATTTTATCCTGTGCATTCATTTTCTCTTTAAATCAATACAGCAATCTGTATTCAGGAACCTCCTAAGCTTGTCCTTTCACTTGCTTTACTGTGTTCAGTTGAAATATCTCCACAATCTTGGGTTTTAAATGCATCCCAGGCACAATCTCTGATTTACTTCCAGGCATTGTTAAAGTATATGACTTCCAGTGATATAATTTTTAAGGGCTATAAATGATGTGTTTCCCAGCCTCCTCCTTTTTCTCTTTTGCAGTGTTCTGTGCATTCTCTATTTATCTTGGAGAATGGGTCAGCTCCTTATGGGTGCACGGTAATGCATGTCATCTTGAAAGATTCTTTAGTGCTTGTTGTTACCTTAGGATTGCCTGGGAGAGCGATAGAGCTCCATTAGAAACTGGGGGCTCACCTTTGAGCCTCTACAAAGATTTAGTCCATCATTTCTGGGATGTTCTAGGGAGGGCAAATTTTTATACAGGTTTACAGCTGGGGTTTATCTTTTAGATTAGAAAAAAAAAAAGAAAATAAAAAGAAAAAGAAAGGAAATAGCTCTTTTTATCTGAAAGCAATTCAAATAATCCACTACAAACGTTAAGCAATCCAAGCTAGGTCATCATTTCAGTGCTGAAAGGGAACTTGCTTCCTATATCACTTGTTGGTTACAGAGAAGAAAGGGCATTCATTTCATGCTGCTACAGATAAACTGCTGTGAGGTGATATAAATTGCCTTAGTTTCTGCCATTGCAGAGGCTTTACCCTGACTTTCTCATAAACAGATACTGAACACTTTGCTAGAAGTGTCCCTTGGTCACTGTTTAAGTGGAGCCCCTATTACAAGAAGGATCTGGATGTGCTGGAACATGTCCAGAGAAGGGCCACGAGGATGAGCAGAAGGCTGGAGCTCCTCTCCTATACGGACAGGCTGAGAGAGTTGGGGTGGTTCAGTGTGGAGAAGAGAAGGCTCTAAGGAGACCTTATTGTGGCCTTCCACTATCTGAAGGGGGCTGCAAGAATGCTGGCAGGGACTTTTTGGGGTGTGGGGTAGTGATAGGACTAGGGGAATGGATCCAAGCTAGAGGAGTGGATATTTAGATTAGACATCAGGAAGAAGTTCTTCACCATGACTGTGGTGAGACACTGGAACAGGTTGCTCACTCTTTCAGGAAAGAAACTTCTCCTGATATCCAACCTAAACCTCCCCTGGTGCAACTTGGGGCCAGTTAGATCCACCTGGATGAATTCCTGTGTGGCCTGGTATAGGTGATCCTGCTTTGGCAAGGGGGTTGAACTGGATGATTTCTCGAGGTCCCTTCCAGCCCCTGACATTCTGTGATTCTGTGGTCCCATGCCATGGGTAGGGACACCTCACACTAGGTCAAGTTGCTCCCTCTGCAAGAGAGCTTTAGAGGTGGATAATGTAGAGGCTCAGGACTCAGAATCTAGTTCTACAGCATGAAACGAATTATCACAGAGGTGTCATTTAAACCCTATTAGATGAATCCTCCTCTGCAGATTCCAGATATCTTCTTTATTATTCTAATGGTGCCCTGTAGTATTAAACCACAGTATACACTCAGTTCTTTTATAGAATCATAGAATCAACCACGTTGTAAAAGACCTCAGAGATCAAGTCCAACCTGTTACCTAATACCTAACACCTCCTGACAACTAAACCATGGCTCCAAGTGCCACATCCAAGCCTTTCTTGAACACCTCCAGGGATGGGGAGTCCACCACCTCCCTGGGCAGCACATTCCAATGGCAAATTACTCTCTCTGTGAAGAACTTAACTTTCTCCTCACCTCCAGCCTAAACTTCCCTTGGAACAGCCTGAGACTGTGTCCTCTTGTTCTGGTGCTGGTTGCCTGTTATTAAGGACTGGGAAAGGGTTTTAAAGTGAGAATTAAATAAAGGAGGTAGAGAATTGACTCACAGATAGTGGTGTCTGATAACAGGTAAAACGAATGAGGGTACTGCTTCTTTTTGTGCTGGAAACCAACATGACTGCAAGGTAAACAGAACAGCAGGGAGGGTTTCAGGAGTGGCAGGGCTGAAGTGGTGAAGGTGAAAGGAAAAGAAATAGATTAAAATAAATAAACTTGTGAATATGTGTGTATGTGTCTTGCAGAGATCTTAAAGGGCTTCAGACTCAATTTATTAGCTCCAGCGGTCAGTGTGCAACTAAGGCAATGTAAGAATGGTGGTGGGAGAGGGAAGCATCTCAGAAGGGCAGCCTGCCTTTTGCATCAGTTATGGGTTGGAATTGAAGAGAGCAATAAGGTATCCCAGAGGGAGCACAGAAGGCAGCCTGAAAGCAGCGAGACATTATGTTGTGGGAGGAATGGTGGGAAGGTACTTTAGTTCAATAGAAGCAGTGGAATAAGAATTGAAAGCCTCCAGACATTCATTTCTATTTTCAGCTTCTCAGACCAAACCAAACCAAGCCAAGCCAAGCCAAGCCAAGCCAAGCCAAACCAAACCAAACCAAACCAAACCGAACCGAACCGAACCAAACCAAACCAAACCAAATCAAACCAAACCAAACCAATCTTTTCCACACTAGGGCTCTAACATGTAACAGCAAGAACAAACAACCCAAACTGCCTTTCCCACCCACTCCTAAGTCATCCTTAATGAAAAGAAAGGAATAGGAGCCTCCTGAATTTTATCATCAGACAGAGAAATCTCTGAATAAACCACTCATTATTGGTTCATAGGGCTGCTGCTGCGTGTGATGGGCAGGGGAAACAACCCAGGACTTTAAACTTTAGATACAATAACTGTGCACAACTGAATGTGCTTCTGGTACCTCAAATTTGTTGTGATGGATTACACATCAACTGACACAGCTCTGAAGCTGTACAGTTGAGCTATTTAGTCACTTTCAGCAGGGTGTGTTTTGTAATCTATGCATCACATCGAGTGAGTCTCGGTTGCAGTTCCTGAGAAGAGGTTTTCCTTAACCCTGTGTCGTTTTCCAGCTCCAAACACAAAACGTTCCAAGCACAAGTGAAATGTCACAGATGTCTAGCACCCAGCAGCAGGTTGCTGCCACTGTTTTGTGAACTTCCAAGCGTTTGACTACGTTTCTGGTCTCAGAACTACCGCTCCTGGTCTCAGATCTACCGCTCCTCAATGACTTTTGCTGTGTCTCATGAAACCACCACACAGTATGAGCAAAACCGTTTGTGCTTGTAAAGAACACTTGAAAAACGACACATGACGGACCTCACCTTCTCTCTAAATCCCTCAGTGGCTCCATGTCCTCTCTTTCAAAGATCTCCACACTCTGGAAGGAGCGGGGAGTGGTGGGCAGAGCTCTGTCCTATGCTGAGCTCTCCCTGACACCTGTAGCTGCTACCATGAAATGCCTTGGAAACCCTGCAGTTAGCTAAGGAGTGTGACCCCCCCTCTAACCCGAATTAATGACATCTTCATCTCTTTTACCAGTTCGAAATCCAGTGGATGGTGATTCACTGCGACCCTCTCAGACCCCAGCGCGAAGGCTGCGGCGAGCTGCCGACCCGGGTAAGCTCCCTGCTCTGCCCTGCGCCTGCCCTGTCCTGCCGTGCCCCTGCCCGTAGCCTGCCGGCGGCAGCCCACAAAATCCTCACTTTCCCCACTCCCCTCCCTATTTTTGGCCCGGGATGCCAGTTTTTACTATACCTACCTGGAATTTGGTGCCTTTAGAAACCCAACCCCCGGAGCAGCCTCATTTTAACCCTTCCGTGACTGACTTTCTCCCCGCTGCTTGGATGGGAGACTCCCCAAAGCTGAGCCTTGCGGGCGGGAGGGATTTTCGCCGCTGCCGCCCCAGCGGGCAGCCTGACGACGGGAAAGCCCTTGGCAGGGGAGGCTGAGGGTCGGTGCCCAACGCCACAGCAGCAGGACAAAAGGGTTAATGCGCTGCTGGCATTCAGTCTTCCCCTCCCCAGTCTTCAGCTTTCCTCCAATCCCGGAGACCCTCCCCAAAGCTCCGGCGAGCAGCCGTCAGGGGCTGCAGCGGGGCTCACCTTCGGGCGCCCCGACAGCCGCAGCCGGCTCCCTCCAGCTCCATGGCCCGAGCTGTGCGGGGCCTCCTGCCCCTCGGGCTTTTCCTGCAGGTTGTTTTTCTCTGCCTGGCTCAAGTAAGTTTATTCTGACTTTGTTTTCTTCCCTTGCAGATAAGCCAGACAGAGATCGAGGTAAGTGGGAGAGAAGGAATGGGACTCAGTGCCCAGGTGCGTGTGAAGAGAGGCTGAAGGCTGCTCTTTGTCCTGGCACCGACCTGCTGGAGGGTTTTCCATCCTTTTCTCCCTCGTAATAGCTGTAACTGAGCCTGGTGTGATGTTGGCAAAGGCCACTAAGGTGATGAAGGGGCTGGAACATCTACCCCGTGAGGAAACACTGGGAGAGCTGGGGTGGTTTAGCCTGGAGAAGAGCTGACTGAGGGGGGATTTTATCAATGCTTATCAATACCTAAAGGGCGAGTGTCAGAGGATGGAGCCAGATTCTTTCCAGTGGTGTCCAGAGTCGGCACAAGGGGCAGTGGACACAAACTGGTACTCAGGAGGCTCCACGTGAACAAAAGTTAAAAATTCTTGACTTTGAGAGTGGCAGAGCACTGGAGCAGGCTGCCCAGAGAGGCTGTGGAGTCTCCTCTGCAGACTTTCCAAACTTACCTGGGCATATTCCTGTGGGCTTTACTCTGGGTGATCCTGCTCTCCCAGGGGGCTTGGACTGAATGATCTTCAGAGGTCCCTGCCGACCCCTACCACGCTTCTGTGAGCTGTCTCCAGGGTGCTGGGTGACACTGTGGGAATCACCACCTGCAACTACCCCTGGATGGGTTGTTACTGGGAAGACTGGTGCATGGTTCCTGGAATGGCACCTGGAGCAGCAGCCGGGTGGGGAGCGAGGGGCCAGGCACAGGGCCCCAGCAGAGCCTGGGTCAGCCTCCTGCTCACAGAGCACCGTTGTGGGGCCATGACCTGAGCTCAGAGGAGAACAGAGCCTTCCATTATAGGGAGGGAGACCTGTGAAAGCCTTTCTGCTGTCCCTTGGGAGCCTGGTGCCTTGAGAAAGCTGCTAATGTAATCCTGAGGAACCAGAGGAAAGCACTGAGCACGGCAGTGAAGTTAGGAAAGGGTTGTTTTAAGTTTCCTTTCCTAGCACAAACTCTGGGGAAGACTGTCCCCTTTGTGCTCGCTGAATGAGTAATTAGAGTAGCTTAGTGAATTTCAGTGTCTGATTCACAAAGATCACTCTTTTTACTTCTGCCACCCTGGCATTGCTATGTAGCACTCAGATTCTGCTGGGTTGGGGGACTCAAGACCCTTGTGCCTTGCCCTGGCTTCTGCCAGCATCTTGGGGTGCTGGAGAGTGGCTGTGCCCAGGGAGGGAGTTTAAGAAACCGTCCCTGTTCTCCCCACAAAGGGAGTGCTGCTGGTCATCACAGCCACAGCTAAGGTGGGATACAGGGCTTGTGGGTCCTGACATAGTATGGAGTGGGGACACAGCTGACCCACACAAGGCACCTCTCATTGTGCCAGCCCCCATCACCAGGCTGTGTCCTGCAGGTTTGCCAGACTCTAACTGTTCTTTCCCTCTCCCCTCCTTGACAGAGAGGTCTTCCTGGTCCACCAGGCCCCCCAGGTCCACCAGGGCCACCAGGAGTTCCCGGTATTGATGGCATTGATGTAAGTGGTTCCCATGCCTGCCTAGGAAATAGGAAACACCTCGGGGTGTACCTGTGTTATTCTCCCTTGTGTTTGATTGTGGGGAGTTTGAATTCAGCTGCAGATACAGCCCAGAACTGCTGGGTCTCATATTCTGTAGTAGGCTGGGGGGGGGGGGGGAAGAAGGTGGCCTTTCAGATTCTCTCTGCTGTGGAAAAGACAGGATTATTTATTTTTAAGGAATCAGAGTCATATGCTGTGGTTATTTGCCTTAAATGGTGTGTGTGTGTGGGGGGTTCAATCCTAATCTCCAAAGGGATTACCTAGTGTCATGCATGTTAAAGCATGATAAGGTTTTGTGATGTTATTCCTGACAGGATCCTTTTCCCGCCAGTTCCTGTCAGAAGCCTCTGTGCTCATTTCTCGTAGCCTGTGACAGCAATCCTGGGCACGTTTAACACTCCTTTCCTGCAGCATGGATCAGTTTGGGAGTATTGCTGAGAAGTCTGTAAATCAGTGTTTTCCATGAGGGACCATAAAAGCTTGCTGTGGCTCTGAATGATTCTTTTCATGTCTTGTTAGGGGGAGAGAGGTCCAAATGGCCCCCCTGGTCCCCCGGTAAGTGACTTCAGCTACTTTGCCTTTGCTCCGGTGAGAGAAGAGGTTTTGAGCTTTGCTTCTGATCTGCTTTGAAACATGCTTAACTGTCTGGTTAAATCCCTCAGGGTCCAGATGGGGATGCAGGCAAACCAGGATCCCCTGGCCTGCCTGGAGAGCCAGGAGCTGATGTGAGTACACTTGATTTTCTGGAATTTCCTCTTGGTTGGTTGATTGTATTTATTTATTTATTATCCCCCCCCTCCAAGAAAAATACTTGGATTTAGACTATTTCTGTAGCAGCACGACCTTGCTTTGAGGTTTCTGGCATCCTCTCAGCTGCCAGTGAGTGCCTGTGGTGTACATTGGAGGAGAGGAGCTTTTACTGCAAGCTGAAAGATGCTCTTGGAGGAGCATAGCCACACTGGGGGCAGCCAGGGCGGCAGCTGAGGAGCAGCACAAGGCGGGTGGGGTGCTGCCAGCTTTCTCTGAAGGGGATGTTAGACCAATGTGCTGCAGGGAGGGGGCTGTGCTGTGTCCTCTGGAAGCAGCCTTAGCTCATCCCTCTGCTCCCTGTGGGGTGAAGAGATGGGCAAGACTGGCAAGAGAAGCATCCAAGCACAGGTCTGCTGTGGGCAGTGAACAGTGGTTATCTTTCCACTAAAATGAAGCTTAAGGATGAGGTTGCTGAGGGCTCTTTAGCTTGGAGCAGAGGAGCCTGAGAGGTGACCTCATTCATGTTGATAAAGATGTGCAGGGTGAGTGCCCAGAGGCTGGAGCCAGGCTCTGCTGGGTGATGCCCTGTGACAGTACAAGGGGCAGTAGTAGAAGCTGAGGCATAGGAACTTCCATGGAAACAGGAGGAAAACCTTTTTCCCTGCGTGGGTGACAGAGGCCTGGAACAGGCTGCCCAGGGGGGTTGTGGAATCTCTCTCTGGAGATACTCAAGACCTGCCTGGATGTGTTCCTGTGTGATCAGCCCTAGGTGATCCTGCTCTGACTGTGGGGTTGGACTGGATGAGCTTTGGAGGTCCCTTCCAACCCCTAACATTCTGTGATGCTGTCAGAGGTTAATTTTGAATTTGCTTTTGAAAAGAGATTTAATGGACAGGGAGCTGAAAAGTCTTTACATCAATTCAAATGGCATGAATTTAAATCAAATTAATTCAAATGAAATCCATTTAAATGAATCCAAATTGAATTAATTAACATTAAAATGTAATTAATTTAAATCCAAGTTTAATTAATTTAATTTTAAAAAATCAATTAATTTAAATTAAAAAGTTAATTAAGTTTAGTTAACATTAATTTGAACTCCAGACTTCACCTCTGTAAGAAGAAATGGTTTGCCATCTCCACCCCACTTCTTTCCCCCTCCCCCTGAAAACAATCCAGGACCATGACCCATTTGTACATGTGTAAAATCCATGTCTTCAGAAATGATTTCCTCTTAGAATGTTGACTTCAGGCTCAGTTTTGTTTCCTTTGCCCAGAATTCACGGTAGCACAATCAGGTGAAACAACATTTTAGACTCAGCTCAGCTTTGGATATTTGTTTGCCCTTGCAAATGGCCTCACTTTAGTGGAGGGAATAAACCTGAGTGTTCTGAAGTGGTGAACCTTTTCAGTTTCCACTTGAAGACCAAAGCTTGGGACCTTGCTGCACTCCCACTGTGTGCTCACCTCTTAATTGGGGTTTTAGATGCAGAATACCTTCTCCCTCATTTAACTGCTGAGGCACTTCTGACTTTTTCCATCTAATTTTTTTGTTCTTTCACAAACAATTTCAGTGTCAGGTTTAATAGACTTGGGTAAGGATACTGTACAGTAATTGCCTGTAATGATCTCGTGAGCTTTCAAAAGCAGATTGCCAGGGGAAATATCCCTTTGGGTGAACGCTGAAGTGCTGCAAGTGTAGCAAAAGAAAGAAAAAAAAAAAAGAGAAAGGTTTGGGTCAAATCTTAAAGCAAAGCTTTTCTTTGTGGACATCTGGAAATTTCTAAGCCATTTAAGCTGGTTAAAAATTTGGAAGTGAAGGAAAAGCTTCAAATGAATGCATTGCCATTGGTTGCTTTTTAATGTTAGCCAGATAAACAAGTGTGGTTCAAAAACTGAGCTCAAATCCAGCCTGTTGTTTTGTTTTGCTAATGAATGGCTTGTTTGGTATGGAAAACACTGAGAGTCATTTTTAGCCTGAGGCACAAGCGAAATTAATCAAGCTCCCATTGAAAGAAATAAGATAATGTCAGGTTCTCAGGTTCACACATTCACAGATTGCATCAGGTGGGAAGGGACCCTCAAAGGTCATCTTGTCCAACCCTGCTGCAGTCAGCAGGGACACCTCCAACTAGATCAGGCTGCCCAGGGCCACATCAAGTCTAACCTTGAATGTCTCCTGGGATGGGGCCTCAACCATATCCCTGGGTAATCTGTTACAGTATTTTGCCAGTAAAAGAGGAAGCAAGAAGGAAGAGAGAAGGAAGCAAGAAGGAAGAGAGAAGGAAGCAAGAAGGAAGAGAGAAGGAAGCAAGAAAGAAGAGAGAAGGAAGCAAGAGAAAAAAAAAAAAGAGAAGACAAATGGAGGAACAAAGAGAAGAAAAGAAGGAATAGAGAGGGGCGGGAAAAAAAGAGAGGGGAGAAGGAGCAAAAGGGAGAAATAGAGGAAAAAAAGAAAAGGAGGAAAAAAGGAAAAGAGGAAAAAGGAGGAATAAAGAGGAAAAAGAAGGAATAAAGAGGGGAAAAGTGAAAATTTGGAATAAGGAGAAAAAAAGAAGAGAAAAAAGAAGGAAAAGAGGAATAAAGAAGAGAAAAATTTAAAAGGAGGAGAAAGAAGATAAAATAGGAATAAAGAGGAGAAAAGGAAAAAGGAGGGAAAAAGGAGGAATAAGAGGAAAAAAGAATAAAGAGGAACCAAGGAAAGGAGAAAGGAAGGGGAAAAGGAATAAAGGATGAAAGGAAGGTAAAGGAGGAATGAAAGAAGGGAAAAGGGTGGAGGAAAGAGCAGTAAAGAAGGGAAAGAATAAAAGAGGGACAAAGAAGGGGAAATAAAGGGGAAAGGAACTAATGTGTTTAGTTTAATTGTGGTTTAGCAGTAAGTCTTGAAAGTCACATATCCCAGGCATTGGTGTTTGTCACCATGGGCAGTTCCAGCTGTGCATGTAGACTGACTCTGGAATTCTGAGTCTCCTTTCATGGCTGCTTTATGCTTCACAATATCTTTTGTTATGATCAAGAAAACCACCTAACTCCTGCATTAACATTGTCTGTATTACTTCCAAAGGGATTTACAGGACCTGATGGCTCACGTGGAGCCCCAGGACCCAAAGGACAGAAGGTAAGAGCAAAAATCTGCATGAAATGATGGGATTTTATTCTGTCCTGCCTTATTCTAGTCTGCTTTAGCAGAATTTGTGTGTGGTTCTATGCAACTAGTGAGATGCTTTAGCCTTCCTTACAATATTAAAGCATCTCTAGACTACAGACCCACTGAGCCCTTTTCACACAGTACAGAACAACTTCCATTCCCCCAGCCAGCAGTGACATTAAGTTTGAGCACCTTAAGAGATGGTGAGGCTCTTCCCATCTTGCTGTACTCTAATTAACACAGAGGTGTCAGAGCTAGTCCAGAGGAGGGCCACAAAGATGCTTCATGGACTGCTACACCTCTGCTATGAGGACAGGCTGAGGGAGCTGGGGGTGTTCAGCCTGGAGAAGAGAAGACTCTAGGGGAATCCTAGAGCTGCCTTCAAATACCTGAAGGGATCCTGCAGGAAGGCTGCAGAGGGGCTTTTCATAAAGGTGTCTAGAGACAGGACAAGGGGGAATGGTTTGAAGCTGAGGCAGAGCAGGGTTAAGTTGGAGCTGAGGAAAAAATTCTTGAAGTACAAGAGTGGTGAGACTCTGGAATAGGTTGCCCAGGGAGGTTGTGGATGCCTCCTCCCTGGGGGTGTTCAAGGCCAAGCTGGATGGGACCTTGAGCAGCTGAGTCTAGTTGAGAGGTGTCCCTGGGCATGGTGGCGAGGTTGGAGTAGATGGTGTCTGAGGACTCTTCCAACTTAAGCCATTCTATGGTAGTTACATCATCAGCAATCAAACAAATAAAATACACATAAGAAGGCATAGTAACCAGCATGTTTATTTTACTTTTTTTGAGGAAAAAAAAGGCTTGAGGCTGTGTCTCTTCAATATTGAGTGAGTGGTCCCTTTCCATCAAGTCCCACTGAAGCCAGTGTGGCATTACTGAAACAAATAATGTTTGCAGAATATGTCCACGAAGTGATAGAACATCTTCATATGTTTTGCTTCCAAAGGTTTCTTTTAACACCTCTTGAAAAACTCTGTTTTTACCTCTTCCAGGGTGAGCCAGGACTGCCAGGTGCTCGTGGACTTCCGGTAAGCCATGCATTTAGAATAGAAATAGAATAGAAATAGAATAGGAATAGGGATAGGAATAGGAATAGGGATAGGAATAGGAATAGGATAGGATAGGATAGGATAGGATAGGATAGGATAGGATAGAATAGAATAGAATAGAATAGAATAGAATAGAATAGAATAGAATAGAATAGAATAGAATAGAATAGAATAGAATAGAATAAACCAGGTTAGAAAAGACCTTTGAGATCATCAAGTCCAACCTATCACCCAACACCATCTAATCAACTAAACCATGGCACAAAGCACTCCATCCAGTCTCTTCCTAAACACCTCCAGTGATGGTGACTCCACCACCTCCCTGGGCAGCATATTCCAATGGCCAATCTCTCTTTCTGTGAAGAACTTCTTCCTAACATCCAGCCTGAACCCCCCCTGGGGTTTAGACTAGACTGTGTCCTCTTGTTTAGTACATGAGAAGGCTTTTTAGCCCTTAAGCATTAGTATGAAGGATTCTTACCATTAAATGTCATGAAGAAAATGACCAGTCTCACCTTTAGTGAGATTAAATTCAGAGCAATGAAACCTAATTGACAAAACCCCTACAAAACAATAATAATACATTGTCCACACTGCTGGGACAGCAATGTGCCCTGGTGGCCAAGAAGGCCAATGGGATCCGGGGATGCATTAAGAAGAGTGTGGCCAGCAGATCCAGAGAGGTTCTCCTCCCCCTCTACTCTGCCCTGGTGAGACCTCACCTGGAACATTGCATCCAGTTTTGGGCTCCCCAGTTCCAGACGGACAGGGATCTGCTGGAGAGAGTCCAAGGGAGGGCTACAAGGATGCTGAAGGGACTGCAGCACTGCCTGATGGGGAAAGGCTGAGAGCCCTGGGGCTGATTAGTCTGGAGAAGAGAAGACAGAGAGGGGGTTTAATAAATGTCTACCAATATCTGAGGGCTGGGGTCAGGAAGGAAGGGACAGCCTCTGCTCAGTTGCACCCTGTGATAGGACAAGGGGCAATGGTTATAAACTACAGCACAGGAGGTTCCACCTCACCATGAGGAAGAACTTTACTGTGAGGGTCACAGAGCACTGGCTGCCCAGAGAGGTTGTGAAGTTTCCCTCTCTGGAGACTTTCCATCCCTGTCTGGATGTGTTCCTGTGTGACCTGTGCTGGATTCTATGGTCCTGCTCTCATAGAGGGGTTGGAGTTGGTGACATCCAGAGGTCCCTTCCAACCCCTGACATCCTGTGAACAACAACAACAACAAAGGGTAGAGGTGGTAGTGCTTCAGAGAAGCACTTTTGAGAAGCTCTTACTATGATCATGAAGTTATGGAGCTCCTTAACCTTTGCAGGTCTTGGTTTGATTCATGACACCTCATTTGTTACACAGTGAGCACCCTTATGAGTCTGCATGCCAGCTGCATGATTAATTGACTGTTTAGCTGCAATTATGCACTGCTTTGAATTCAATTAGTGGCCTTTGCAAGTGGAGTATTCTCTGGGTGGTTATCCAAAGACTTCATTCCTCACAAAAAACCCAAAACCCAACCCCAAACCTCTTGCTGAAGTTGTTAAAGTGCTCAATGCAAACAGCAAGTCAAGAAGCTTTGACTACAGCATTAATTAGTTTTAAAGGATTATCTTTGCTTTTTTTAAGCTCAATAAATTATAATGGAATTTCAATTTGTTCCTCAATAAATTCTAAATTCTTCTCCTTCAGTAAATTCTAATGGAATTTGTTGGCCAAGTTAGGACTTGAGGGTAATGGGAAGAAAGTTTTACACACTGAATTTGCTTTCCTGCTTCTGTCACCCTTTCTACCCCAGAATGCGTCCCAGCAATCTTTAGTTAGCTCCTTTTGCTCTCCCTTTCCTCTCCTTTTCCCTGCTTCATCATTTAGTTTTAATTTATTCTCTTTGTCTCATCTCTTTTGTGGACAGTGTCCCCAGCAACAGATGCAAAGTTAATAGAATATGTCTGATTAATTCAAGCCATTTACCACCCAAATATGCTGACCTGGCTCTGGTAAATACACCTGGGTCTGCTACATTCAGTGCACTGAAGTCTGCGCTGACTGTTAAGCTCCCTCTTAACTTCTCTGTCAGCTGCCATGCTGCAGGTGTTTCACACAGCTGACTTGTGGGTAGCATTTTGTGTATGTAATGACAGAAGAATTTGAAATAGTTAAAGGCTTACTAAAGCCCAGCTGCTGCACAGGTTGCCCAGGGTGCTGGCTGAGGCTCCATCCCTGGAAATACACAAGATGAGGCTCGACAGGGCTCTGGGTAACCTGATCTAGTGGAGGATGTCCCTGCTGACTGCAGGGGGGTTGGACTGGATGACCTTGGGAGGTCCCTGCCAACTCAGACCATTCTGTAGTTCTGTGAAATACTGGCTTGTGACTCTTTGTGGTGGATGGCAGCAAGGCTGCACCGATGGTGTGGAGGTGCTCACTAAATCGGTAAGGTCTTGCCTCTGAACCAGGTGATTCCATGCTGTGGACTCCATGTGCTCTGTGGATCAGATAAGCATCTCCAAAGCAGACAGCAGACATCTAAGGATGTAAGGTTGTTGTCCCAGGCTGCAGTGGAGAGGTTTCCCCTCTCAGGATAAGACAGATGCAGAAGCATAGGCAGTTGCTTGGGTTCATTAACTACTCTCTGTAGGTTCTTACTGGCTGATGGCCCTGGAGCTCTCCTCTCCACAACTTGGTTTGCTTACAGGGAGGTAGGGGCAGAAAGGTGGAGGAGCTGGATGAGAGGGAGGCATGGATTGCCCATGATTCTTGGAGTCCTAATCAGGAGAGTGAAGAGATGCAGTGGAGTGGGCAGAGGGGAGGACTGGCTTCTCCTAGGACTGCGTGTGGTCTGGACATTTTCAAGGGGCAATGGCTTTAAGCTGGAGAAGAGCAGATTTAGATTGAATGTTAGGAAGAAGTTCTTCACAATGAGGGTGGTGAGACACTGGAACAGGTTGCTCAGGCAGATGGTTGAGGCCCCATCCCTGAAGATATTCAAGGTGAAGCTTGACAGGGCTCTGGGCAGTCTGATGTAGTTGAGGATGTTCCTGCTGACTGCAGGGAGGTTGGACTGCATGACCTTTGGAGGTCTCTTCTGGCCCAGACCATTCTATGATGATTCTACGATGACACAGTAGCTACAGCTTCTTCTTTTGATATCGTTGACTTTCCCTGCCACTATTAGGGGCATGTTAGCAAGGGGTACTCTAATGAGAACCTGCAAGTAAGTGGTTTCCTTCTTTCAGAGGCAGGTGATAGAATATTAGGTGTGGGATGCAGCTTGATTTATCTAGTCATGGACACATATAGAGAGACATGGATAATGTATATAGGTGTGGATGATGATAATGGATTGCAGCAAGGGAGTGTTAACTAATATCCAAGGAATTCTGCAAGGTGAGGAAGGTTACTTTCTGCTGTGTATTAAATGGTTAAAATGGAATGACTGGCAACTGCTTGAAATCTTCCCTGTGGCATTCCAAGTTTTCCTAAAGACAGCCTTGTCCTGCTGTGATGTCATGTGGCTTTCAAGCTCCACTCAGTCCAGCTTTATTACCTCACATCTCAGTGTGCTTGTGAATTTAGATGCACATCACTGACACTGTTCTCCACAAAATTACCCATTTGCTTTAGTAATGCATGACTGAGGCATCTGTTTTCTTAGGGGGAAATGGATTGTCCACACAGCCAGAAACTTGTTTGTATCTTCAACACTTCTCATTAAAATGATTCAGAGGAATGGTAATGAAAAAAGAAACAGCATCAACAGGAGCAGTTTGGTTCTTTCTGATTCAGTAATCAGTTCTTTAATGGATTTAGACCTCAGGGAAGCACTGGTGCACATACAGAAATAAATTAATAAATTAAATCTCTTTTATTAACAGTTTAAATGCACTGTTAGATGGAAATGCTCATAGCATAGACGTGTTCATCGTGGTGCTTGACAATTAGCTGAACCTCAAAGGCTTTAATGTCTTCATTCCTTTGTGTTTGTAAATGAGTGTAATTAAATGCAACGCCTTGCAGTAGCATTTAATAAGTGGATTTTTCTCCCAGATATTGATTCCCCCAATAATAAATTTGATATCTGGCATTAGTTAAACAGATTTTCCAACTGATTTTGCTCCATCAAATTCCAGGTGTTTGTAAATAAGTGCTGGAAGGTGTCCAGAGAAGGGCCACGAGGATGAGCAGAGGGCTGGAGCTCCTCTCCTGTAAGGACAGCCTGAGAGAGTTGGGGTTGTTCAGTCTGGAGAAGAGAAGGCTCCAAGGATGCCTAATTGTGACCTGAAGGGGGCTGCAAGAAAGCTGGGGAGGGACTTTTTAGGGTGTTAGGACCGGGGGAATCACATTATCACAGTATCACTAAGGTTGGAAGAGACCTCAAAAATCATCAAGTCCAACCTGTCACCACAGACCTCATGACTAGACCATAGTACCAAGTGCCACGTCCCATCCCCTCTTGAACACCTCAGTGGAGCAAAACAAGAAATAGGTAAATTCATCATGGATGTTAGAAAGAAGTTCTTCCCCATGAGGGTGGTGAGACACTGGAACAGGTTGCCCAGGGAGGTAGTGGAAGCCTCATCCCTGGAGGTTTTTAAGGCCAGGTTGGATGTGGCTGTGAGCAACCTGCTGTAGTGTGAGGTGTCCCTGCCCATGGCAGGGGGTTGGAATTGGATGATCCTTGAGGTCCCTTCCAACCCTGACAATTCTGTGGTTCTGTAATCGAATACATTGCCTTGCAGTAGCATTTAATAAATGATTGTTTTCCCCTCCAGATATTGACTTCCCAGGAACAAAATTGATATTTAGCATTAGCTAAACAGATTTTCAAACTGATTTTGCAGGATCAAGCTTCAGGTTTTTGGTACCTTTTTAATCCCTCCACACTCTGTTCTTAGCAAACAGCTTGACTAGGTGTGGAACGCTCCCCACCTTTCTGACCTGCTTTGTTCATTGTTTCACAGGGCAAAGGTCTTCTTGGACCACCTGTAAGTATCAATTTTTACAACTCCTAAATCTGCTGCTCAATGGATCTGTTAAAATATTCAGTGGAGCTCTTAGGCTGTCATGAAAGTTAATTCAGTGAACACAGAGACTCTTTTAATCCTGGTGTTCTGTGTGTCCTCTTCAGCTCCTACTGAGCTCGCTTAGGTCTGTGGTAAATGGTGTAAGGATACAGGTGGCTGAAGGCATAGTTGCTTGTAGGAGAGAATTGCATGTTCTCACTCCTTGGGTGCTTGTTGTAGAGGTGCTGTGTGGTTTAAAAATTCTGTTTGACTTTGTTACAGGGCCCAGCTGGTGCTGCAGGACTTCCTGGGGAAGTAGGTCGTGCTGGTCCACCTGTAAGTACGACTATGTCTGCTAAAAGTGCAGGTTTATCCTGTTGCTAGAAAAAATTAACCCATTACACCAAAAAATGGATAATTACTGTGCCATCTAAACACTGCTTGGGTTATAACAGTGCTTGAAAACATATTTTTACCTCTACTGCTGATCACTGGTGGAGGAAAGATGTGTTTGAAGCTCATCAGAAACAAGAAGTGATGAGTAGCACAAAGTCAGGGTCACACATTAGGCATGAATTGAATGGTTTATAGTGTCTCACACTCTACTTCTCTCCCCCCCCCCTCTACTCCCTCTCTCTCCCCCCCTCTGCTCCTTCTCTCTCCCCCCCCCCCCTACTCCTTCTCTCTCCCCCCACTCTACTTCTCTCTCCCCCCACTCTACTTCTCTCTCCCCCCACTCTACTTCTCTCTCCCCCCCCACTCTACTTCTCTCTCTCTCCCCCCACTCTACTTCTTCTCTCTCCCCCTCAACTCTACCACTTCTTCCCTGCCCCCTCTACTTCTTCTCCTCACCCCCCAACTCTACTTCTATGCCTTCCCTCCCCCACACACTCACTGTGGCTATTTTGTTTGAATGTGTAACTGCTGGTCCTCATTATAATTGTGAGCAAACACAATTACTTTACCCCTTTTAGGGAGATCCAGGAAGAAGAGGGCCACCGGGGCCACCGGGACCACCGGGTCCTCGGGTAAGCAATTGCCATTAATATGTGCTAGTGTCTGAATTCTGTCGTCTTGCTGCTTGAACAAAACTTCTCCTCCAGTCCTACAGCTGAGTGCTGACTTTAGGATTTCAGCAAGGCTGTCTTAGAGAGTCAGAGAATTGTTTTTGTTGGAAAAGACCTTTAAGATCAAGGGCAACCACTAGTGAAGACTACCAAGACTGGTGCTAAACCACGGCCCTCAACATCACATATCTGCCTCTTTCAAACACATCCAGGGATAAGGATTCAGCCACTTCCCTGGGGAACTTATTCCAGTGTTTGAGAACCCTTTCAGTCAAGAGGTTTCTTCTCATATCCACACTAATCCTCCCCTGGTGCAACTTGAGTCCATGTCCTCTCATCCTGTCACTTGTTACCAAGGAGGAGACCAATCCCCACCTCACTCCAATCTACTTTCAGGGAGTTGCAGAGAGCAATGAGGTCTCCCCTCAGCCTCCCTCTCTTCAAACTAAACAACCCCCAGTTCCCTCAGCTGCTCCTCACCAGCCCTGTTCTTCAGACCCTTCACCAGCTTTGTAGCCCTTCTCTGGACCCTCTCCAGCACCTCAATGTATTTCTTGTTCTGAGAGCCCCAAAACTGAACCCAGTACCCAAGTTGTGACCTCACCATTGTTGAGTGCAGGGGCATGACCACTTCCCTGGTCCTGCTGGTCACCTATGAAATCATATTACCTAGAACTTCATGTTCAAAGGCTGAGGCAGAACTCATCTAACCATATCAACATCTAACCTTCTATTCAGAAAACAAGTTTCTAGCCTTCATGGTTCCTAAAGATGGTTTGAATATGCCAACTTTGAAACTTCTGTTGTGAAGTCTTTGGATTTCTGCAAAGGGTCAAACCCTGGAGTGTTGACAGGTTTTAAACTTCCCTGTGAATTGTGGAATTGCTGTAAATGTAGTCTGTGTTGGGCCTCACCAGAGGCAGGATTTTCACTGAGATGAGGAGAAAATTTTACTCTTTGGCTCCAAAGCCTGAAATATTTCCTCCAGGTGGGTTAAGTTCTAATGCCTTTCTTGCAACCAACCCTGCTGCTTGCAAGGGATAAAAGAAAGCTTTACCCTGGTGCTTTGCCTCCCTAAGGGAAGGGTTATCACTGAATAATGGAAAGTTAGGGGTTGGAAGGGACCTCCAGAGGTCATTGACTCCAGCCCACCTGCCAAAGCAGGAATCTCTCTCCCCCACACTCTACTACCTCTCTCTCCCCCTGCTCGTTTCTCTTTTACTGACTTGGATTAATTTCATTTAATGTAGGGAACAATTGGCCTGCAGGATGGTGACCCGCTGGTAAGACAGTTCCCACATTGGCTTTGTATTTTATTATATTTTTTAAAGTCATCTCAGATGACCTCATTGAACCTGTGTGGTTGTAACCGTGTGGATGCTTTTTCAGTGTCCCAATGCTTGTCCGCCTGGCCGCCCAGGACATGCTGGCCTAATGGGAATGAAGGTAAGAGAACCTCTTTGTTCAAGCATTCCTTACAGAGATCTCAGAACCCTAAGGAAGGTAATTCCTGGCTTGACAACGTGGCATTTCACTGCTAATTCCAAAATTTCTTTGCAGCAGTGTTGGACGCTTAGAGTTATTTCAGCTCTTGACTGCCGAAATAGCCTCTCTTGGTGAAGTCTCTTACTGCTGCTGTAATCCTCAGGGTGAAATTTATGTGTGGTTCTGGAAGGATTAGAGCATGTGAAGGACTGCTTCATTCACTTTCTGAACCATTTGTTGTCTGAATCTAGAAACTCCAAATATTCCCTAAATCATAGAGTGGTTTGGGTAGGAAGAGACCTTAAAGACCATCTTATTTCAACCCCACCAGCCCAGGTTGCTCAAGGCCTCATCCAGCCTGGCCTTGAACTCCTCCAAGGAGGGGGAATTCACAACCTCCCTGGGCAACCTGTTTCAGTGTCTCACCAACCTCACTGGAAAGAATTTCTTCCTGATCTCCAGTCTAATCCTTAATCTGTCTTCCTTCTTTCTGTCTTCATGGAAGACTTCTGACATACTAAATTGAAATCAACATCTCATTTTATCTAAGTTTGTAGTTTGCCCTTTTTTATTTCTTTTTCTTTTTAAATGTAATTTTCTGCTTTTTTTTTTGGGAATAATGTTGGCCTAAGGAAATTCATTAATTCATAGAATGGTTTGTGTTGGAAGGGACCTTAAAGATCATTTAGTTCCAACCCCCTGCCATGGGTAGGAACACCTTCCACTAGCCCAGGTTGCCCAAGACCTCATCCAACCTGGCCTTGAACACCTCCAGGAAGGGGACATCCCTGACTTCCCTGGGCAAATTGTTAAGAGATAACAGAGGAAGAAATACTAACCTGAGTAGAAACACAGCTTTGTTAGACCCAGGATTCCAGATCTTTTTGAACATGGTGTCCAAGATACAGTGTTAACCAGATAGGTGAGGAAGAAGTAGTGAATGAGCGTTGCAAGGTAGTTCTGGGGAGTCTGTGTCTCTTAAAACTCAGTATTGTAATATTGTTTAATCTGTTGCTTCATTTCTTTCTTCTTTTGTTTTGTTTTCCATTTATTTTAGGGACAGAAAGGCTCAAAAGGAGAGTCTGGTGAACCAGGAAAACAAGGTTATAAGGTAAGTAAAGATAATGCTCCAAAGTAACCAAAAGCATATCTCCAGTCTTCATTCAGCTGCACTCTGTAGTTATCACAAAGCAGAAGTCATTCTTCTCTTGCTTTTGATTTTAGTAGTTCAATGTAATTAAAATAGAACTCATGGCAAAAACTGAGGTCAAAGTTATTAATTGGTAAACCTCCAGGCATTTCAATACAGAGGGATCCACAGAAATTCTGTGCATTTACCAAGTCAGTTGTCTGGTGGCCCAGGTGTAATGAGAGGGAAAATAATCATTTGAGAGAGGATGAACACAGGGCAAGTTCATAGGCAAAGAGAGATGGTAACTATAGAAGAGAGGCCAAGTCCTGTTTACTTGAAAGCCAGCTAAAACGCTTTACCATTTCAATTTCCAAGGAATTCTGAAGTGCAGTGTGGTGTTGGTGATGCAGAGCTCCCAGCAGATCCAGTCCCTCCACACACCTGAGTAAACCTTCGTGCCACTAGTGTAAAAAGCATGTCACTTCCTGCCACTGGTCTAAAAACCCAAGAAACCCCAGTGAGATCAATGCCCAAAAAAAAAAAGAAATAGAGAGGTAGATTAAGAGTTAAATATCATAGAATCAGAGAATGGGCTGGGTTGGAAGGGACCTCCAGAGCAGTCAGTAGGGTCATTCTCAACTAGATCAGGTTGCTCAGAGCCCTTTTGAACCTCACCTTGACTATCTCCAGGGATGGAGCCCCAACCAGCTCCCTGGGCAACCTGTTGCAGTGTTCCACCACCCTCGTGGTGCAGAACTTGTTGCTAACATCCAACCTGAATCTGCTCTTCTCTGGTTTGAAGCCATTGCTCCTAGTCCTATTGCTACATCTTCTTTCTACTGGAGACGCTTTGCAATTGCACTTTTGACCAATGGCTGAGTGGAATGTGAACATAAACAAGTATCTCACTGTGCTCTGAGGAAGCAGTGGGACTTCATTTACATTTTCTTCAAGCAAGAGATGTGTTCCATAAACCAGCAAATAAAAAATGTGGCTCCTATGATGACAGAGCAATGTGTGTGATGTGGGTTAGCTACAGATGTATCCTTGTTGCTTTCTCAGGGTGAAGAAGGAGACCAAGGACCCAGTGGTGAAGTGGGAGCTCAAGGGCCTCCAGTAAAGTATTTCCTTTTAAACAGTGTTTTTCGTTTGCTCTGTTATGTCATCTATTGTTTTCTTCTTATTGTGTGAAACTAGACATGATTAAAACCTCTCCACACCTTTCTCTTGATTCCACCACACTGTCCAGAAGTGAAAGTGGGATTAAGTCCCTCCAAAAAAGTCACATTCTAGTGTGGCACAAAGTTCTCAATAGCTCTGTGGAAAGATTTGGCTCCTGTCCTAAATTGCCCTCTGTGTTATGTCCAACCTACATCTCCCCTGCTCCAGTTTCAAACCATTGCCCCTCATCCTATCACTGCAAGCCCTGCTAAACAGTCCCTCCCCAGCCTTCCTTCTATTGTGCTTAGGTTGTGCAAATAGTTGGCTTTGTTGTGATGGTTTTTTGGTTGGTGGTTGGTGGTGTTTTTGTTTTGTGTTGGTTTGTATGTGGGGTTTTGTTATTTTTTCAATTGTTATTTACTTTTCCCCCCTTCCCTTCCATAATTGTGATGACTTGTGACTTGACAGCCAGTGTTTCTTTGACACACCCTTAACTATGACATTCAGGCTTAGCTAAGACTTGAGGATAAAGCAGCAGCTATTGCAGGACAGATTTTCTTTGTGTTTTATTATTGTTTCCCAGAAGGTTTTTGCCTTCCTGCATGCCACTGAAGCATCCTTCAGTCACACCTGTGTTTTGAGACTGTTGGGCCATTTTTCATGGCCTGCTTCACTTCCTTGCTCTGGCACGCCCCTCCTCAGCTTGTTTCCTGGTAGTTCCTTATGGCTGCCACAGCTGAACAGGCAATAGGGAACAGAATGAAGGCGATGATAGAAGTAGGCTTAACACATTGAACTTCTGTAGTTTCTTTTCTGATGGCTTTTTATACTGTCCCCCCACCCCCCAACTTGGTGTGAAATGACCTGTTTAATGACATTCTTGTCCAGATGTGATATCATGGAAGCCCTTTACCCTGATGCACATGACAATCTTAAATTAGAGAATTATCTCTGGACATAACACCAATGTAAACCTCCAGCTAGGGACTGGAGTCAGATAAAGAGAGAGCAGAAATGGAGTAAAGGAAAAAGTGGGATCTTTCTTGTGCCTGGTACTGAAAAAAGAATCCCTGGTGCAGAGAAAATACTTGTGTTGAGATCATAGAATCACAGAATTGTTAGGGTTGGAAGGGATCTTAAAGATCATCCAGTTCCATCCCCCTGCCGTGGGCAGGGATCCCTCACACTAAATCAGGCTGCTCAGAGCCACAGAGATGCAGCTCAGAGATGCAGCTTCTGCTCTCTGAAGGGCCGGTGGGGACCAATTAATTTAGCTCAGCTTAGTGAAGTTGTTCAGTTGCTGGAAAATAACACAAGAGAATTGAAAAACAATTAGAGATTAGCTTTCCTTCCCTCCTTTCCCTCCCACCCCCCAAATGTTACTGATTTCACATCTCTGTTCCACCAGCTGAGAACAAACATATTATGGCTGGGGGTTTGGTTTCTCTGCAAGTAGGAGACATGCCATGTAGTTTCAGTCTCTGAGAAAGAGTACTAAATGGGAGCCAATTTCCCTACAAGGCTGCATTTTGAAGGGAAGTGATAATAGTTGTATCCTGCTGCACTAGAATGTCTCCTCACTCCAGCCTCTCAGGTGTGGCAGACACCTAAACTTAACACTTATCATGTGATCACAGGATGTCAGGGGTTGGAAGGGACGTCTGGGGATCATTAAGTCCAACCCCCCTGCCAGAGCAGGACCATAGAATCCAGCACAGGTCACACAGGAACACATCCAGATGGGGCTGGAAAGTCTCCAGAGGAGACTCCACAACCTCTCTGGGCAGCCTGTTCCAGTGCTCTGTGACCCTTATAGTGAAGAAGTTCCTCCCCATGCTGAGGTGGAACCTCCTGTGCTGTAGTTTCCATCCACTGCCTCTTGTCCTATCCCAGGGCACAAGTGAGCAGAGGCTGTCCCTGTCCCTTCCTTCCTGACCCCCAGCCCTCAGATATTTATGGACATTGATCAGATCCCTTCTCAGTCTTCTCTCCAGACTGAACAGCCCCAAGGCTCTGAGCCTCTCCTCACCAGGCAGTGCTCCAATCCCTTCAGCATCCTTGTAGCCCTCCCTTGGACTCTCTCTAGCAGCTCCCTGTCCCTCCTGAACTGGGGAGCCCAGAACTGGATGCAATATTCCAGGTGGGGCCTCACTAGGGCAGAAGGGGAGGAGAACCTCCTTCAATCTGCTGGACACACTCTTAATGCATCCCAGGATCCCATTGGCCCTCAATAACCTTGTCCAATTTTGTCTGCCTCTAGAGTTCTATAAAGTCTGATGGTACCTTTCACCTGCATCTGTCCCACACTCCACTTCAGCCAATTTAGCTCTTTTTTTTGCAAATGTGGCCTTTATGTGCTCCTGTCACACAGGCTCCACAGGAGGAATTCTTCAGCTCTGTGGTAATCAAGAAGAGAAATCTGTGGTTTGGCTTTTTTCCCCCCAGTCCTTAAGGCATATTGATGGTGGTATCATTCAGCCTGCTAGTTTTGGATATTCTTTTCAAGAGCCTTAAATCAGTAAAAGAGCAAATTACCCTATATTTAAAAATATTCTAATGCAGAAGCAGCTGGGTTTCTCCTTTTCTATTAAGCAAATAGCCAAATGAGCACAAAGAAAGCATGAAGAGCTGTGAGCCTTCTGTCTGGAAACTAGGACAGCTCTGATGATTTAAGATTTAAGCATAATTTGAATGTCCTTTTCATTTTCAGGGCATCCTGGGTATCAGAGGCATAACTGGTATGATGGGACCTAAAGGTACCAAAGTGAGTATTAGCCTCTCTTCCCATATAATGGCCTGGATAAAGTGTACCCCCTTGTTTAAATTTCTTCTTCCCTTTCCCACATTTTCCATCTCCTGCCTGCTGTCTTTTCATAGCTACTGTATTTTTGGTGAGGAAGAAAGGCAGCTTGGTCCTTCTGATTAATGTGCACAGACTCTTCAGACAGACCTTTCCCTCTGATTCATGGTAGTTTGGCAGTGTGTGCAAGGATGTAGCTAGCAAGATAGCAAGCTAGAGCAGTTGTAAATTAGAGCGGGTCTTAGTGAAAGCTAGGATTTATTAAGTAGTCTCTCCAGTGATTGCATCTTCCTGAGGCTTTTTTGCTTCCACTGTCCCAGTTCTGATCAGGATTTTTATGGAGAGTTTGTTGGGTTTTTTTCTTTCCCACTCTTTCTGTCTCTTGCATCTTTCGTGTCTTAAATTGCTGCCAGTGGGATTCCTGTTGCCGTGGGCTCTGACTTGGCTGGGTTGTTTTCCTGCTGCTCACCCAAGTGGTTCTGACCATTATTTCAAAACTGGCTGTTGTGTTCCTATTCTTTTCTGATCTTGCTAAATCTACAGGGTAACAACTTCTGGAGGGAGTGAAACAGAGCAACCATGCCATTGAGATTTCCTGCTCCAGAAATGAAAGTGGAAAACTTATTGTGTGCTCAGAAACAACATCGAATTTATCCTGCTTGTGAAGCTTCTCAGGAGTGATCCTTCCTGACCTCTTGGACATGTTTGCAAAGCTATTACTGCCTTCATTTTTCTGTCTTCCTTTGTGTCTTCTGATTCTTTAGTTACTTGCCTTTGTGTGTGTGTGTGTTTGTTTCTGTGTGCTATTTTGTCCTCTTGAAGTATTTTTCACTACCTCTGTCTGTCAAAAGAGGTTTTTTTTTTCTCTATGCCAGGAGCTCCTGACATAAACATTTTCTGAAGCACTGTGAGAAGCTCTGCCTCCTTGCTGGCTAATAGGACTTCATTTTGTTAGAGAATGACCTGGATGCCATTCTCTTTGAATGGCATTTCCCCACAGGCACAAAGTGTTGGCTTTTATAACCCCACAAAATTCCAAGATGGATTTGAAAAACTCAGTTTACCAAAACTCAAATAGAGCTGTAAACCCCACCTCAGCAGCTCTGAACAAACCAGAGGGGAGTGGAAGTTGGTAGTCCTTCAGCACTTCATTTTGATGTCTTGTCTCGTAGGGAGCACGTGGGCTTGATGGAGAACCTGGTCCCCAAGGTCTTCCTGGTGCACCTGTAAGTAGAGTGTGTGTTAGACAAACACTACCCAGTTAGCTCCTAAGTCCTGAAGCTTGGTGGTTGTAAATCAGAAAAGCCTCTGCTGTATCCAGTCCCATTGATTCCCCACAGGTGAATAAATGAATCATAGAATGGTTTGGGTTGGAAGGGGCCTTGAAAATCGTCTCATTCCACCTCCCCCCGCCATGGGCACCTTCCACCTTCCAGGTTCCTCAAGGCTTCATTCAACTTGGCCTTCAAGTTGACCTCCAGGGAGGGGACATCCAGGACCTCCCTGGGCAACCTGATATGACAGAGGTGTCATGTCTAGAATCTCTTAGTGTCCCCAAGGAATTAGGAGGTAGATGAACACATTTTGGCCCCTTATTATGTTATTGCTACCTCTTCACTCTGAGTGTTACTGTGCATTGGGGTGGCTTGGAATTTTGCAGGTTTTAGACTGGAAGGTCCATTAGAGCAAAACCTGTGCAGGGCAGGCAGCTGCCAGCTGCAAAATACAGAACTGCATTTTTAAATACAGAATCATAGAATATTTTTTGCTTGTAAAAGACCTTTTAGAGCATCAAGTCCAACCATACTCTAACTCTACCAAGGCTGGTGTGTGCTAAACCATGTGCCTCAGTACCACATCTCTGCCTCTTTGAAACACCTCCAGGGATGGGGATTGAATCACCTCCATGGGCAGCCTGTGCCAGACTTTGAAAAGTCTTTCAGTGAAGAATTTTCTTCTAATGTCCAACCTAAATGTTCCCTGGTGTCATCTTAGGCCCTTGCCTCTCGTCCTGTCACTTGGGAGCAGAAACCAACACTCGCCTCGCTACAAACTCCTTTCAGGTCATTGTAGGGTGTGAGAAGATCTCCTCCCCTCAGCCTCCTTTTCTCCAGATTAAACACCCCCAGGTCCCTCAGCTGCTCCCCACCAGCCCTGTTCTCCAGACCCTTCCCCAGCTTTGTTGCTCTTCTCTGGACCCTCTCCAGCACCTCAATGTCTTTCTTGTAGTGAGGGGCCCAAAACTGAACCCAGTATTCAAGCCGTGGCCTCACCAGTGCTGAGTACAGGGGGACAACCACTTCCCTGGTCCTGCTGATCACTATTGCTGATCCAGGCCAGGATGCTGTTGGCCTTCTTGGCCACTTGGGCACGCTGCTGGCTCACCTTGAGCTGGCTCTCAGCCAGCACCTCCAAGTCTTTCTCTGTTGAGCATCTTCCAGCCACTCTGCCCCAAGCCTGGAGTGTTCATGGGGTTGTTGTGACCAAAGTGCAAGACCTGGCCCCTGGCCTTTTTGAATCTCATACAATTGGCCATGGAGCATCAATCCAGCCTGTCCAGGTCATTGAATCATAGAATCAATAAGGTTGGAAAAGACCTCAAAGATCATCAAGCCCAACCTGTCACCACAGACCTCATGACTACTAAACCATGGCACCAAGTGCCACGTCCAATCCCCTCTTGAACACCTCCAGGGATGGGGACTCCACCACCTCCCTGAGCAGCACATTCCAATGACTAACTGCTCTCTCTGGGAAGAACTTTCTCTTCACCTTGAGACTAAACTTCCCTTGGTACAGATCCCTTTGCAGAGCCTCCCTGCCTTCAAGCAGATGCACACTCCCACCCAATTCAGTGTCATCTACAAACTTACTGCCCTCAATTCCCTCCTCCAGACCACTGATAAAGATATTGAAGAGGGCTGGACCCAGTCCTGATCCCTGGGGAGCACCACTGGTGACCATGCTTCATACACTAAGAGTTTAAGGTGTCTGCTTTACCCAGGTTTGAATTGTGCTGTGGTTGATTCTCTGGCTGTTTTGGCTAACAAAAAGAAGTTTATTTTGGTTGCATTAGTCAAATGAAAGATACATTTTGTTTTTCTTTCCTTTAGGGGGATCAAGGACAGAGAGGTCCACTGGGAGAGGCAGGTCCTAAGGGAGAAAGGGTGAGCACAGATAACTTTTCAAGCCCTGTTTGCTTGCAAACAGTGCAAGTGGTACTCTCCAAGTGGTGCATACCTGACTGAGTCTGGGTTGCCATTCTTTGCATCTGTCATGTCAGTGTCTTTATTCTAATTGTTTCACATTCTTCTTCTTCTTCTTCTTAGGGCCCTCAAGGTTCAAGAGGAATAAATGGTCTCCCTGGGCCTAAAGGAGAGTCTGTATGTAATATTTCATGGTTTTCTTTTGCCTCACATCATGCTAATTGGTGTATCATAGTGCTTGGGTGAAATGTCTCTCCAATAATACATTCCTATTTGTTGTTCTTTATTTTTTTTCTCTTATCCTCTCAAGGGCTTACCAGGAGTGGATGGCAGGGAAGGGATCCCTGGAATGCCTGGAGCAAAAGTAAGGCACAGCTGGCATATATCTGAGCTTTGGGAGCGCCCTAGATTTGTTCCTTCCTCTCTAGCTTTTTATTGTGCTGCTGCCCCTGGCTTTTTGCACATGATTAGGGCAACTGAATGAACCTTCCCCTCCTACAGACCCCAAATTACTCTGTGCTCCAGAAATATACATTCCTTTTTCAGTTGATTTGCACAATTTCCAACTCAAAATGTTTTCCAGGGTGAACCAGGACAACCTGGAGCTCCAGGTGATGCAGGACTTCAGGGACTGCCAGTAAGTACCTGATATTTTACCTTGGAAGGTTAAGCTCAGTTCACACCACAGAAAGGCCATATGCTGGCTTTGGAGTAGCTGAAGTGAAAGCCTAAGTGAAAGACCCAGGAAGAGAATGTGTAGTGCAAGGGGAATTTCAGCTATGTGTATCCTAATCTTCTGCACAAAAGCCTACAACTCTTCACAGATGGCATCAGGTTGGAAGGGATCCTCAAAGGTCATCTTGTCCACCCACCCTGCAGGCAGCAGGGACACCTCCAACCTACAACCACAAAGCCATGGTGTAGTTAGCCATGAGGTGTTAGGTAATAGGTTGGACTTGATGACCTCTGAGGTCTTTTCCAACCTTATTGATTGTGTGATTCTATAAGTAGATCAGGCTGCCTAGGGCCACATGGTGCTGTGGGGAGGAATTCAGTCTCACCAAATGTTAGTAGCCAGCATGCAGTTCTTTGAAGGTTTCACCTACCTGAGACCCTGTGGGTATTATGGTGTGACCCCACCATGCTGGTCTCATGGTATTGATTAGGGCCAAACCTATTCCCAGGGTGTGCTGGACTTCCTAGTCTAGCATATTTTAGATGACAATCATCTCTCTTTGATATTCTGCTGGCTCAGAACATCTGGAATGCATCACACTCATGCTTCTTTATGCAGGAGGGGTGAGGTTTTCTTGTGCACCCCCTGTGGTGGACTTACAGAGGATCATGAGTGCATTCTGGAGTCTTAGAAGGCAATCCTTGCATATTCACCGAGGGAGCCTGAAAACTATGCCCCTTGTCAGAAGCTGAATTGAAACTTATTCGAGAGGCTGTGCTGTGAGAGTGATTGCTGTGAGGATGCAGTGAAGGAGCTGGAATAAAACTGAACTGCAAGTAAAGCTGTCATACTAAGTGAAGTCTTCAGCTTGGAAGAACATTTGGTAAAAACCTGCTTTGCTGTGAGCTGTGGCACAGGAATGAGGAGGGGATGAAGTGCATACAAAAAGTGTCTGTTAATCTCCTTACCTCCAGTCTCAGAACACTGGGCCTGAGAACTTCTTTCCAAGTCTAAGCCAGAAAATGCCACAACTCCTCGCTTTCCCCTGCTCTTTTGGCTGGGTTTTGAAGTAGGGATGCTACTCCTTATCTGTTCCTTTGTTAATAGAAAGAATTATTGGATCCAAGTGCCTCAATGTCAAGTAAAGGGACTAGAAATGCTTTAACACGAGGTAGATGCTTCTTTACACCATTTCCAATCCCCTTTACAACAAACAAAGGCTGTCAATGTGATCTCTTTCAGGGTTTACCAGGCTCTCCAGGTGTCAAAGGCATTCCTGGCCCAAAGGTAAATCATCTTGAGCACTGACTTTCTTGAGGTGCTTTATTTGTGCTTATCAAGTTCTAAAGCTTTCAGAGAAATTGTATTAGCTTTCTGCTGTGGTAAGAGACAAGCTTTCGGCTGAAGGAATTGAATATATTCTTTCATCCACTTTAGTCCTGCGCTTCAGTTTAGTTTTGTTCTGTGGAATTGAGAAAGAAAACTAGCCAGAGGTGTGAATTTCTTCTGAAATGACATGGAGTGATATCCATCTTCTGAGGCTTGAGAGCAACAGCCAAGCCTGTCTGTGATTTGTCAGTAAGAAAAGCACAAAATAGCTGAAATGTGACGCTTGGAAGAATGAGGAGGAATTGTGTGAAAGTTAAAGGAGCACCAAAATGAAGCTGGAAGTTAAAAAAAAGAAATACAGGATTTTCTTTCTTTTTTTCTTTCTTTCTTTCTTTCTTTCTTTCTTTCTTTCTTTCTTTCTTTCTTTCTTTCTTTCTTTCTTTCTTTCTTTCTTTCTTTCTTTCTTTCTTTCTTTCTTTCTTTCTTTCTTTCTTTCTTTCTTTCTTTCTTTCTTTTCTTTCTTTCTTTCTTTCTTTCTTTCTTTCTTTCTTTCTTTCTTTCTTTCTTTCTTTCTTTCTTTCTCTCTTTCTCTCTTTCTCTCTTTCTCTCTTTCTCTCTTTCTCTCTTTCTTCTTTCTTTCTTTCTTTCTTTCTTTTTTTTTCTTTCTTTCTTTCCTTCTTTCTCTCTTCTTTCTCTCTTCCTTCCTTCCTTCCTTCCTTCCTTCCTTCTTTCTTCCTTCCTTCCTTCCTTCCTTTCTTTCTTCTTTCTTCCTTCCTTCTCTTTTCCTTCCTTCCTTCCTTCCTTCCTTCTTTCTTTTCCTTCCTTCCTTCCTTCTTTCTTCCTTCCTTCTTCCTTCTTCCTTCTTCCTTCCTTCCTTCCTTCCTTCCTTCCTTCCTTCCTTCCTTCCTTCCTTCCTTCCTTCCTTCCTTCCTTCCTTCCTTCCTTCCTTCCTTCCTTCCTTCCTTCCTTCCCTTTCCTTCCTTCCTTCCTTCCTTCTTTCTTCTTCCCTCCCTCCTTCCTTCCTTCTCCCTCCTCCCTCCTTCCTTTCTCCTCCCCCCTCCCTTCTTTCCCTCCCTCCCTCCCTTCTTTCTCCTCCCTCCCTCCCTTCCTCCCTCTTGTTATTATTGTTATATTATTATTAATTATTTTTATTCTAATAATTATATTCTATTTTGACTTTAAACAATTTAATAATAATTATACTGCATTCTATTTTTACTTTTTCAATTTCCTTGTTGACTTACTTATTTGTTTATTTAGACCTTATTGACTTCTCTGCTTTTCCAATGGAAGAGTAAACCATTGGCTTGCCTAATGTCTTTCCTCTTCTGCTCAACAGGGTAACAGAGGTCCTCCTGGGGTGCCAGGTTTGATGGGAAATTCTGGTAAACAGGTGAGATCACTGATTTTATTCCAAAGATCTAGGAGTGGGGGAAAAACAAAGGACAACTTTTGAGTTGTGCAAAACCCCTCACTTAAATTTGTTGCCTTCTTCCTTCCCACACCACAGGGGGAACGGGGGCCAGAGGGAGAAGCAGGTCCAACAGGACCCCGAGGACCACCTGTAAGTACTGACTAAAGTTCTAACTGAGCTGATGGAATATTGCAGCATCTCAAGTTGTGATTGCTGAGGCTAACCATGAGAGAAAAATACTGTTCAGCACACAAGGCCTGATTTTGAAGTTGAATATAGATTCATAGAATGGCTTGGATTGGAAAGGGACCTCTAAAGCTCATCCAGCCAGCAGGGGCATCCTCAACTAGATCAGGTTGCCCAGAGCCCTGTCCAGCCTCACCTTGAATATCTCCAGGAATGGTTGCCCAGCCACCTCCCTGGGCAACCTGTTCCTGTGTTCCACCACCCTCATGGGGTGTGCTAGGATGTAGATTTCTACTTCTCTCTAGAGTGGACATGGTATGAATTGAGGCTACATAAGGCTGATCTAATCCCTTTGCTGTTAATCCCTCTGTGAGGGTCAGAGATCTGAAGAAAATTTCATACCTCCAGCTTCAGTGTGGTGGTGCTGGGAAGGCTGCAGGCTCCGTAACCAATCCCTTCTGCAAGCTCCTCTCTTGCCACTGGGGCCCTGGGGATCCTTTCCTGGAATTTTCAGAGCTTCTGCTATCATGCAGTGACATAAGAGGTTTACTCATGCAACTGGAGGATTATCCTCACGCAGGGTTTAGAGAGATACTGATAGGGATGTGTTTGTCAGGGCATTTCATGGGTCAGCAATTCCTCCTCTGAACAGACTCCTCAACACACAGCAGCAGTCAGCCAAGTGACAGATTTTGTTTCCTCTGTGGTTTGTGGTTGTTGTGTTCTAGGTGCACCCATTGGTGAGACCACGTTTCTTGTGGGCTTGAGTCTTTGTATGAGTGCTGTGCCCACGGCTGCCTAGGAGTGAGATGAAAAAGGAATGAGCAGGGGACTGGAGCATGGCGGTTGGACTCAATGATCTCTAGAGGTCCCTTCCAATCCCTAACATTCTGAGCAACCTGGTCTGGTGGGAGGTGTCCCTGCCCATGGCAGCAGGGTTGGAACTGGGTAATCTTTGAGGTCCTTTCCAACCTAAACCATTCTGTGATGAGAAGAGGCTGAGAGACCTGGAGCTCTTTAGCCTGGAGAAGAGCAGACAGAGAGGGAATCTTACCAATGCTGATCAATATCTGAATGGTGGAGGTCATGAGGATGGGGCTGGGCTCTTTTCAGTGGTGCTCAATGATAGGACAAGGGACAAAGGGCACAAACTGGAATAAAGGAAGTTCCATATGAACATAAGGAAAACCTTTGCTTTGAGGTGTTGGAGCACCTGTTGGACCAGGCTGCCCAGAGCACTTTTGGTCTTCACAGGAGGGGTGCTCCAGTCTTCTGATCATGTTGGTGGCCTTCCTCTAGACCCACACCAGCAGGTCCAGAGGAGGTCCAGAGGTTCTCCTCCAGCTCTCCTCTTCCCTAGTGAGTATTGTGTCCAGTTCTGGGCTCCCCAGATCAAGAGAGGCAGGGAGCTGCTGGACAGAGTCAAATGGAGGACCATGAAGATGCTGAGGGGACTGGAGCATCTCTCTTAGGAGGAGAGGCTGAGAGACTTGGGGCTCTTTAGCCAAGAGCAGACTGTGAGAGGATCTTATCAATGCTGATTAATATCTACAAGGTAGGGGTGAGGAGGATGGGGCTGGGCTCTTTTCAGTGGTGCCCAGGGATAGGACAAGAGGCAAAAGACACCAATGTTTCTCTTATATATGGGGAAAACTTTCCTTTGAGGGTGACAGAGCACTGGAACAGGTTGTCCAAAGAGGTTGTAGACTCTCCTCTGGAGACTTTCCAAACCTACCTGGACACATTCCTGTGCAACCTACTCTGGGTGAATGTGCTTTAGGAGGTGGGATGGACTAGATGATCATCAGATACCCCTCCCAACCCCCACCATTCTGTGACCCTTGTGGGATTACATGAGCACACACTTACTAGGATGGAACAGAAGTATCTTCCCATGCACCCACCTTGCAACCATTTATTTTTGTGCTTGAAAGTGTTGGGTGCTCCTGGGAAACTTTCCAGCCCTCTTCTTCTTGAGCTGATGTTTTGTGTGCCTGTAACAGGACTAAGAATTATAATTGAATCAGACCAAAGTAATTGCCCACTCTGATAATGCCCTGTAATCTGCCAAACTATGCTTTTAATCCTTGCAATGTGAACATGAATTTACAAAATCAGCAGTCCAGAGAACAGGAGCTGACATGCAAGGTTAATTATTAATAACCCTGTCAGCTGGGGAGAAATACTTAATGGAGATTAAATGCAATCATTTTTCTGTTTATCACTCTGGAGGCATCTAAAAAAAATAATCCTTTGCTCTATTCCCTCTGTCTTCACAAGTTTGGAAAAGCTGTGAATATTGAATGGTTGGACACAGATGATCCTTGGGGTCCCTCCCACCCTGGCCTTCTGTGATTCTGTGGTGTTAGAACAAAAGCACAGCAAGGCAAAAAAAAAACCTGTGGTCAATACAAAATGGAGAAAGGAAGTCCATTACTGATAAGAAAGTGAGTTTGCATATAGAGCACTGAACAGTAATCTTCTTATCTGTAGTTCCTTTAAAGTTGCAAGGAGCCTTTCATAATAATAATGTTTAGCCTCAGAGAATCAGGGAATTGTTTCAGCTGGAAAAGACCTCTAAAGTCATCCAGTCCAATCCCTGGGCACCACTGACAAGAGCCCAGCCCCATCCTCTTCACCCCACCCTTTAGGTATTAATCAGCATTGATATGATCCTCTCTGTCTGCTCTTGGCTAAAGAGCCCCAAGTCTCTCAGCCTCTCCTCCTAAGAGAGATGCTCCAGTCCCCTCAGCATCTTCATGCTCCTCCACTGGACTCTGTCCAGCAGTTCCCTGCCTGGGAAGCACAGAACTGGACACAATACTTCAGAACTGGACACAATATTCACCAGGGCAGAGGAGAACTGGAGGAGAACCTCTGGACCTCCTCTGGACCTGCTGGAGTAGGTGCAGTGCAGGGCCACCAATATGATCAGACATCTGGAGCACATGTCCTGTGAAGACAGGCTGAGAGACTTGAGGTTGCTCAGCCTGAATAAGAGAAGGCTCTGGGGAGACCTTAGACCTGCATTTCAGTATCTTAAGAGGACCCACAGGAAGGCTGGGGAGGGACTGTTCAGAAGGGCCTGTGAGGATAGGATGAGGGGCAATGGTTTGAAACTGGAGCAGGGCACATTTAGTTTGAACATCAGGAGGAAGTTCTGCACAATGAAAGTGATGAAATACTGGAACAGCTTGCCCAGGGATGTGGTTGAGACCCCATCCCTGGAGACATTCAAGACCAGATTTGCTGCTCTGGGCAACCTGATCTAGTTGGAGGTGTCCCTGCTGACTGCAGGGGAGTTGGACAAAATGACCTTTGAGGGTCCCTTCCAAGCTGTGAACCTGCTGATGCAAGCTCCCCTGACCTGCTGGCCACTCTCTTCTGAAAGCACCCAGGTGGCCTTCCTGGCCAAGAGAGCACTTTGCTGCTCAATACTTAATACTTCCATAGTCTTCACCAAGTAGGCTGCAGAATCCTCTGACACAAAACTGTGTTCATTCTATTTTATTTTCATGACTAAACAACTGCTGGACTGTGCTGGGACCAGCATTGGTACTAGAGCAGAAGATTCCAATGTTAGCCTTTTATTAGTCTGTAAACCTTTTCATTTTCACGTAGAAGATATGAAATGGTTGGAAACAAGATACCTAACTTTAACTAAAAGCAGGCAAACTCATGCCTTGGGAGGGTCTGGGGAACAGGTCTGGTGAGGAGAAGCTGAGGGAATTAGGGATGTTCAGTCTGGAGTAGAGGAGGCTGAGGGGAGACCTCACTCTCTATAACTACCTGAAAAGAGGCTGGAGAGAGGTGGGTGTTGATCTCTTCTCCCTAGTAACAAGCGATAGAATGAAAGGGAATGGCCTCAAGTTGCAACAGGAAAGGTTTAGGTTGGCTATTAGAAGAAACTTCTTCACTGGAAGGGTTCTTAAACACTGGAATAGGCTTCACAGAGAGGTGGTTGAATCCCCATCCCTGGAGGTGTTTAAAAGCCGTGCAGAGATGTGGTGCTGAGGGCCATGGTTTAGCCCCAGCCTTGGTAGAGTTAGAGAATGGTTGGACTGGATGAGCTTAAAGGTCTCTTCCAACTGAAACAAATCTATGAGTCTGTGAGGCTCTTGCCTCACTAGGGACAAATATGCCTACAAAGAAATGACTTCCAAAAGTACCATTTTAATCAATCATTGTTTCAGTGGGCACATGAGCAGAAAAACCTGCTCAGGCTTCTCATTTATGACTTAAACTTTTCTAAGCCCAAGTCCTCGTGGCAGGTGGCCCAGAGGAAGCAATTCTCAAACATCAGTGTCATTCCTAATGAGTGGAATTTAGCCATGCTCCCTAAGCTGCTTAACCACCTTCCTCCCCCCCCCCCACCTTGTGTCTCATATTTACAAAGATTTAGAAAGGTTTCATTTTTCATATGGTGTCTGCAGAAAACACTGCCCCCTGCCCCCTTGATTTCCTTCAACCCTAGGGCTTAAATTTAACCTGTAAGTTGCTGAGATTTGGAGAATGTGCATCTCATCTGGTGGTCCTGCAGGGAAAACAAAGCTTGGAACATGTAATAACCATTTAACTTGCCAGCAGAACCTTTGATGTGCTTAAGAAGTTGGATTGTATGATCATCTTGGTTTTACCTCAATGGAAAGTGACCTTGCTCTTGTGTAGCTGTAAAGCAATCAGCCACGAGTGCTACAGGAGGGCTACAAGCAGACGAGTTGCTAATGCTGCTGGATGATTTTAATCCTTCCCTCCATCAGAAATGTAGTGCAGAATGATGTGATTAAAGAATTGATTTTTCAGAAGGCTTAATGCATCTTGTGTGTTGTAAGATGGAGATTTGGGGGCATTTCCTTCCCCCCCCCCAAGTTTTTTCCCAGCTTCTGGAAATACTCAATGTACTTTAAGTGGAGAGCTGATTTTTAAGGTATTTTGAAGGAAAGGAATGGAAAAGTCTGTTCATGTTTGGTGCTCTGATCTCTCCAGGATGCCTAATTATTTCTTAAATGGCAGAGTTCCCTTTCCTAACCTTGCATGAGAAGTTGTTGCATTTATGACCTGTTCAGCCTAGAGAAAAGAAGACTCTGTTGGGGAGGACCTTAGAGCTGCCTTCCAGTACCTGAAGGGATCCTACAGGAAGGCTGTAGAGGGACTTTTCATGAAGGTGTCTAGAGACAGGGCAGGGGGAATGATTTGAAGCTGTTCAGGTGGGACTGTGGGCTTCTAAGGATGTGGTCCTGTGGGAATTCAGTTGATGAAACTAATTGAAAGCCTAAAGCTAAGCATTCCCCTCACAGTTCTCTTGGTGAAATAAGTTCGGTGGTGACAGGTAACTCTCAGTCGTAATCCCATGAAGGGGATGTGGTTGTGCATCATCACTCTGCAGAATGAATTCAGAGATTCACAGAATGGTTTGGGTTGGAAGGGACCTAGTTCAAACCACCTTCCACCAGCCCAGGTGGGCTCAAGGCCTCATCCAACCTTGTCTTGAACACCTCCAGGGAGGGGCAATCCATGACCTCCCTGGGCACCCTGCTCCAGTGTCTCACCACCCTCACTGGAGAGAATTTCTTTTCATCTCCAGTCTCAGCATGCCCTCCTCAAGTTTCAACCCATTCCCTCTCCTCCTATCACTACAAGCCCTTGTAGTAACTCCCTCCCTGGCTTTCTTGTCACATTAATGCTGACCCCAAATTGCATGCCATGGTGAACTAAAAAGGTTTACTTTTCTCAGGAGGCTTCACTGTTTTTAATGCATTGGATGGGGTTTTTTTTTGCACTAATAATGACTGAGGTTAACTGTTAGAGTAATTCATTAAATACTAAGAAACAAAACCCCCAAATCATCCTTTATTCCCTGTCAGCAGGAAGTAATGATGTCCTTCTCTTTCCTCTAAGGGTAGCAGAGGAGAGCCAGGTCCTGCAGGTCCTCCAGGTATCCCAGGGAAATGGGTAAGCAGCTTATTCCCACATTCACTTCTCACATTTGCTTTCAAGGAACTGCAGCACCGGTAAGAACTACACTTAGCCATTTATCCATGCAGGGAGCTGAGAAGAGTGTTGAAAAGAGCTGATTGTTGAGTGGTTTGAGTGGGTTTTTTTTTCGGTTGGTTTTTAATTTTTGGGTTTCTTCCCCCCCCTCCAATCCTCTGTGACTCTGCTAAGATTAGGAAATGCTGCTTTTGAAAGTACATGGGGATGTGTGGGACGTTTTCTTCTGCTAAAACAAACCCAAACAACCAACACCATAGACCCTGTGATGTGCAAAACCGGGTTGCACACATGGGTGTGGGCTGCATATAGTGGGGGAGAAGGGAGCAGTGAAAAGTCTGGCTCTCTGCTAGCAGCTGCTAATGAGTGGAGCAGATGCTGAATGCCACCTTTTAGCCCTGCTCCAGCACTGTTTACACAGCAGCAGGCAGGAGCCTGGCTGGGCAGGTTGTGGCTGAAAGAGCCTGCTGTTAACAGAGGAATGTGCAAATCAGGGAGCAGGATCTCAGCAAGAATATTTTAGGGTTTTTTTTTTTTTTTAAGAGAGCCAGGCTGTCATTGAGGGGCTGGAGGGTGGAGAGCCCTGCCAGCCCTTTCTTTCTGTTGTGTTTGTCAGCAATAAAATCATAAGAAGCCACTGTTTAAAGGGCTGTGGTTTGGCTCAGCTCTGTTTTCATCAGATAACCTTCTTTCACCAAGTCAGGGCTGTTCTGAGGGCAAGATTCTGCCCCATCTGCTTGTTTCACTGATTCATTCTAAACCAGACTGGGTAAATGTACATCCTTGGCTTATTTTCACAGGGTCCCCAGGGTGATATTGGACTTCCTGGACTGCCAGGTCCTCCAGGCCTGCCTGGTAGTAAGGGTGACCGGGTAAGAAATGCTCTCATCCCTGCAGACTGCAGTTTGCCATCAGGAGTAAATGCAATAATTGCAGCATTGTTTTCAGTTCTCACATGAATTCATGTCTGGTTTCTCTTCTTCTGTTTGTAGATCTGTTAGCTGCTTGAAACCAGTGCTCTAACTTCCCATTAAATGCTTGAAGCTCATAAAATATTGAGGGAAAGTTGTAGCAGTCCTACTCAAGGGGCTGAAATGAGATTACTGCCTTAAATATTCCTCCTTTTTTTTGGTTTTTTTTTTTTTTAGAGACTGAATCATTTGAAAGCCTAAATCATATGGCAAATGGTTGACTCAAGCTGATATGAAAATGTAAATCAGAGTCACTGAGTTTTGGAACTTCAGCCTTGGTCTAGAGCAGATTCAGTGCCTTCTATGTATGGCTGAGGACCTGCTATGGGTATGCACAGGCTGTTGGGATCTGTGCACACACAAAACTGCAGGATAAAAGTACCAAGCCTAATATTTTGTTAGGAGGGAAGAACTGTGCCCTGGGATCTCACTGACCAGCAGAAGATACCTTGCTTTGCTGGATAAATGTCAGTGAGGAGAAGTATATAAACCCCAAATTGTCCCTTCTGTTCTCTTGTGGCTACAGGAGATGGAATTCACTCACCAAGCTCCAGACATCCTTGCCATGGAAATACTCAGTTCATACATAGCGTTCCTTCTTACTTGAGACATCCACTCCAGTACTAAATGAAGGGCACTTGTGAAGTGCCTCTTGCTTTCCACTGAGGGTTGAGCAAGTATAGACCTTTTAGACCTACACATCACTGCTGTAGATGCCTTTAGTTGCACAGAGGAATCCTGCCCTTGATATGCTACCAGTATAGCAGGGTGGCTAGATAGGGTTGGCAGCTGATCTGGGCAGTTTTTAAAAGTACTTAAACCCAAGGCTTTGTTGCTGTTGAGATTATTTTCCATGTGTAAGGTTTTCCTTGTTGCTTTTTAAATGCTGAGATCAGGAGCATGAGTTGCTAGTCAGCTAGAAATATTGGAATGAAGGGGTCTCTTTTTGTTAGATTGGTAGTGTATCATAGTACAGTAGCATCATAGTATCAGTCAGGGTTGGAAGGGACCACAAGGATCATCTAATTCCAACCCCCCTGCCATGGGCAGGGACACCTCACATTAGATCAGGCTGGCCAGAGCCTCATCCAGCCTGGGCTTAAACACCTCACCTTAATGGTTCAGACTTCTCCAGAAGGAGACTGAAGATACCTGAGGAAGCAAATCTGGAAGGGAAAACAAATTATCACCTTACTGACAATCTCCTCCAAAGATGCCTGGCTCTCCTGGTTTGCTGGAGAAAGCATCTGGACCTCTAGGATGAGAACAAAGCCAAGATGCTGCAAGCAGACCCAGTGCGATGCAGCCTGCAGCCAGGAGGTTTCTGTTGATCTAACTGCCAGGGGACACTGCTGTGTACCTGGAGCTTTTTGAAATCCTAGGCTCAGTTTAATGCCCTCCAAGTCCAAATGAATCTTTGTTAGCTGCTATCTCATCCTATGATGGCTTTTAGCTTTCCTGTGTTGAGACAGTTGTCCATTTGTAGCCTTGATTCATTATTTGTTGATTGTTTTATTCGGTTGAATAGATGCTGGAGTGTTTGGGGCTTTTTTGTTCAGGGGCAGGTTGAACACAGCTGCAGCTTTGCCAGTAGCACTGACCTGCAGCACATGTTCCAAGACAAGCCTGGAAAGCTTTGTGCCACTGGAGCAGGTTGCCCAGGGAGGCTGTGGATGTCCTGTTTCCTTGGGTGGAAAAGGCCTCTAAGATCAAGTCCAATCATCAGCCTAAGATCACTGTGGTTATTAAACCATGTCCCAAAGTGCCATGCCCACACCTTTCTTGTACACCTCCAGGCATGGCGACTCCACCACCTCCCTGGGCAGCCTGTGTCAATCCCTGATCACTCTTGCAACAAAGAAATTTCTCCTAATGTCCAACCTAACCCTCCCCTGGCAGAATTTCAGGCCCTTTCTTCTCATTCTGTGACCTGACACTAAGGAGAAGAGACCAACCCCCATCTCACTCCAACCTCCTCTCAGGGAGCTGTAGAGAGCAATGAGGTCTCCTCTCAGCCTCCTCTTCTCCAGGCTGAACACCCCCTGCTCCCTCAGCTGCTCCTCACCAGCCCTGTTCTCCAGACCCTTCACCAGCTTCATTGCCCTTCTCTGGACCTGCTTCAGGCTCTCAATGTCCTTATTGAAGTGAGGGGCTAAAAAATGAATCCATTATTTGGGGTATGAGATAAGCACTAAGTCAAAACCAAAGCAAACCAAACCAAAAGGATTTTTTCATGCTTTGACCTCTTGCCATGTTGTCTCTGTTGATGTTTTGGGAGTCACTGTGGAGCAGATATAGTCAGCTGTGATTTTGGTTTGCTGGCACAAATACCAGAGGCCAAGTTTCACAGATGCAAAAGCTTCTTCCATCTCAACCTTATCTATTGGCAATTTTGTTGCTCTAAGGAGGAGTGAGTGGAGAAAGTGAACCCTCACAATGGTGTTAAGTTGGAAAATCAATATCTTTTTTTTGTGTGAGTAATTGGAAAACCTTTACAAGTCACAATGTTAGAGAACACCTCAGCCAAAACAGGGGCAGTTGGACAAAGCTGGGATGCTAAACAGATCTGTGAGCTGCTTAGCTCTGTGGAAAGTTTAGTGTTGGCTCTTCACCCTCAGGAAGGTGAGGAGAAATCTGAATTCATCAGATGGTGGATGTGACACTGGTTTGTGTGCCTGCAGCTTGTGTGAATTCCCTGGATCTCCGCAATGGGAGAGAAAGTGCTGGCACAGAAGTCTTTCTGGTTTTTGTTTTTTCCTGCCCTGCCATAGTTCTTGCAGAATGTAGATGTTTGAATGTGTGATTGGTTTGCTGACAGAACACAAACACTAAGATTTTCACAGAATCACTGAGTTGTCAGGGTTGGAAGAGACCTCAAGGATCATCCAGTATGCATGCTAAAGCAGGTTGCTCAGAGCCACATCCAGCCTGGCCTTAAAAACTTCCAAGGATGAGGCTTCCACCCTGGGCAACTTGTTCCAGTGTCTCACTACCCTCATGGGGAAGAACTTCTTGTTGATATCTAATCCAGATCTCCCCTCCTCTAGCTTAGATCCATTCCCCCAGTCCTATCACCCCAAAAGTCCCTCCCCAGCTTTCTTGTAGCCCCTTTCAGATACTGGAAGGCCACTATAAGGTGTCCCTGGAGGCTTCTCTTCTCCAGACTGAACAACCCCAACTCTCCCAGCTTGATTCTAGGGACAAGCCACTTCACTTTGTAATGATCAAGATTCCAGAGACAGTTCTGCTGAAGGAGACTGAGAATGCAACAGCAAGCAGGAGAAGATTGTGACTGAACTTGGGGATGCCTCACTGTGCTTACCCCACATTAGCAGGGCTAGTATGGCCCAGAGCAGGACAGAATGTTTAATAGGCCTTGTAAAAGTGATACATCTGCTGCACTTTTACCTTCTAAAACCAATGTAGCTGCTGGAAGAGCATCTGCCGTGTGAAGGGAAGATCTGCTGTTTGGCCAGGCAGAATCTGTCCCATCCAGTGCCACAGGGGCATTAGATCTTCCCTGCTCTTACTACTTGCCTTCAGTTTGTCACCTTAATTACAGAAATTACAGAGTAAGATTCATTTAAGTGCTTTTATTGTCCTCTTAAAAAGCCTGCAGCTCTACAGGTCTCCTGCATCATAATGCCAGATAGGTAGGGAGGACTGAAGATCATTATTGTGCTTTGGAATCTGCTGCTTCAATTGATTTATTCATTCAAATCTCTACCTTTTCAGGGCTCAGTGGGTGAACCAGGACCTAAAGGTGAACAAGTAAGTCCTGTGGTCATGGTACTTTCAAGTCACACCCCCAGATGCTGTGTTGGCTGACTCTGGAGGCTGACAGCTTGTCCTTATTTATTTATTTATGTATGTATGTATGTATGTATTCATTCATTCATTCATTCATTCATTCATTCATTCATTCATTCATTCATTCATTTTTCTTCAGGGTGCACCTGGAGCAGAAGGAGATGGAGGAGAAAAGGGTGACTTAGTAAGGTGTTATTTTCTCTTCACCTGATCAAACATTTCCTTGCCACAAGTGAAAACTTCAAAGGCTTGCTGGAGTGCTTTAAGCAGGCAGTTTGGCCCACTGAAAGCCCCCTCTCAGTTTTACACTGACTGAGCATTGCAGAGCTCAGCAGTTCTATCAGCCTGGTGAAACAAGAGCACAGAAAATAAATGCTCTTTCACTTTTTCTTCTTGCTGTGAAGGAAAAAAAATAAGTTATGCATTTATAATGTCAATAGTGAATACCCTCTTCTAATATAGTTTGTCTTTTGTTCTTGCTTAGGGTGACATGGGATTGCCAGGAGCAAAGGGATCTGTAAGTATAATGAAGAATCATAGAATCAATAAGGTTGGAAAAGGCCTCAAAGATCATCAAGCCCAACATGTCACCCAACACTTCATGACTGCTAAACCATGGCACCAAGTGCCACATCCAATCCCCTCTTGAACACCTCCAGGGATGGTGACTCCACCATCTTCCTGGGCAGCCCATTCCCATGGCCAGCAGCTTTCTCTGTGAAGAACTTTCTCCTCACCTCCAGCCTAAACTTCCCCTGTCTGTCTGCTTGAGTCTGCATCCTCTTGTTCTACTTCAGAAATACAGAGGCCACAGATCCATAAAACAGAGTCATGGAATCATTCTGGGTGGAAAAGACCTTTAAGCTCATCCCATCCAACCATCCTCTCTCTCTAGCAAGTCATGCTCAACCATGCCCCTCAGCACCATATCTCAGCCTCTTTTAAACACCTTCAGGCATGGGGCTTCAACCACCTCCTTGGGCAGCCTACTTCAGTCTTTGAGAACCTCAGGCAATGACTGAGTAGGTTTAGACTGGACATTAGGAAGAATTTTTCCCAGCAAGAGTGGTCAGGCATTGGAATGTGCTGTCCAGGGAGGTGGTGGAGTCACCAGCCCTGGATGTGCTTAAAGGTGGTTTGGATGTGGTGCTTGGGGATAGGGTTTAGAGGTGAACCTTGTAGAACAGGGTTAATGGTTGGACTTGGTGGTCCTGAGGGTCTTTTCCAACCTGAAGTTTTCTGTGATTCTGATTCTGGGAGGCTGTTCAGCCTGGAGAGTAGAAAGCTCTGTGGTCCTCTCCACAAAAGCAAGAGGCAGAGGGTTGGCATTTTTGTAACTGAGGGAGCCAGTCAGGAAGAGTTGCAAGTGATGTGCATGAGGGCAGAAGTAGAAACTAAGTGCAGAAGATCTGCTCCTTGACCATAACCCCAGAACTGTTCTTGTGCATGTCTCTATGGGTGCCAGCTTGCCTCTTCTGATTTTAACTCTTCTCCCCTTTCAGTGAGGAGCACAGACTTCTGCTGCAGTTTATCAACCACACAACCACCCACTCTGGTGTCTTATTGAAAAGGGAGCTGTTAAATTTGCACCCCAACATTCATTGCTTTGCATTTTGGGCAGCTTCTGGCACCATCCTCATCTGTCAGGATGAGTCTATCAGCCAGGAGCATAGCCCACTGGCTGAAGTTCCTCTCTTTCACTGCCAGGTTGGTAACCCTGGGGATCCTGGTTCCCGTGGGCCTGAGGGAAGTCGGGGGCTGCCTGGCATGGAAGGACCACGAGGCTCACCTGGACCACGAGGCTTGCAGGGTGAACAGGGTGCCCCAGGTCTGCCTGGCAGCCAAGGCCCAGCTGTAAGTACTGTTTCCATGGAGCTGGTGTTTTTGGGGCACTTAGCTGTCACTCACACGACTCCTTTCATTTGCATCAGGAGATGTGCATGCATGTGACACCCAAGTGCCACAGCAGAGTCTGAAATACACTGGACCTCACAGCAGACATGGTTGTAGATCAGAGAAATCACAGAATCACAGAATGTTAGGGTCTGGGAGAGACCTGGAAAGCTCATCCAATCCACCCCCCATGCCAGAGCAGGATCGTCTAGGGGAGGTCACACAGGAGCACATCCAGGTGGTTGAATATCTCCAGAGAAGGAGACTTAGGGTCCAGAATCCCAAAACAGCAGGAGTTGGAAGGGACCTCTGGAGACTACCTAGTCCAAGCCTTCTGCTAAGGGTGGGTTCTTCCAGAGCAGCTTGCACAGGAACATGTCCAGGAGGTTTTTGAAAGCCTCCGGAGAAGGAGACTCCACAAACTCTCCGGGCAGCCTGCTCCAGGGCTCCAGCACCCTCACACTAAAGAAGCTTTTCCTTATGTTTAAGTGAAACCTCCTGTGTTTAAGCTTGTGCCCATTGCCCCTTGTCCTGTGGCTGGGCACCACTGAAAACACCCCAGCCCCATCCTCATGATTTCTACCCTTCAGCTGTTGATGAGCATTGAGAAGATGCCCTCTTGGTCTGCTCTTCTCCAGGTCTCTCAGCTTCTCCCTGTAAGAAAGATGCTGCAGTCCTTTCATCATCTTTGTGGCCCTGTGTTGAGCTCTTTCCAAATAGTTCCTTGGCTGCCTTGAAGTGGGGGAGCCCAGAACTGCACAAAATACTCATTTTCCCCCCTTCCAGTTCTCTCCCCACTCATCCCACTGGGGTAGAGGAGTAAGGGAGCAGCTGTGTGGTACTTAGCTGCTGGATGGGCCTAAATCATCACTGGCCAGCATTTTTGTTTGCATCAGACACACATAGAGAATGCATTCTGATATCAACTGGGGTTATTTTAACTACTATTACTTCTTTTTTTAATCCTAGGGAAAAGAGCCAACTGATCAGCACATCAAGCAGGTTTGCATGAGAGTTATGCAAGGTAAATACGCTGAAGTGTGTCTTGTGTTTCTTGGGCATTTCGAGCAGGGGGTCAGCTGCTGTGGAGGCAACCGAGGCTCTTCCCACTCTTACCTAGAGCAAAGAGTGTGGCCTCAGCAGGGAACCTGGCAGAATCATAGAATGGCTCAGGTTGGAAGGGACCTCAGAGATATCTACTCCAATCTTCCATGCCATGGGCAGGGACACCTCTTGACTGGACTCAACTGCTCAAGCTCTCATCCAGCCTGGCTTTCAGCACCCCCAGGGAGGAGGTATCCACAGCCTTCCTGGGCAGCCTTCTGCAGCATCTCACCACCCTCATACTAAAGAACTTCTTCCTCAGCTCCAGTCTAATCCTATTCTCCCTCAGCTTCAAACCATTCCCCCTTGCCCTGTCTCTAGACACCCTTATGAAAAGTCCCTCTGCAGCCTTCCTGTAGGATCCCTTCAGGTATTGGAAGGTAGCTGTGAAGTCCCCGCAGAACCTTTTCTCCTCCAGGCTGAACACCCCCAGCTTCCTCAGCCTATCTTCATAGCAGAGGTCCTGCAGCCCTTGCATCATCTTTGTGGCCTCCTCTGGACTCAACTCCAACAGCTCTGTGTCCTTGTTGTGCTTCATTACTGCTTGTTCATCCTGGCAAGATCTGTCTTTGCAAGGAGGAACAAGCTGGAAAGCATGAGGGTTGTCATCTGTGTTGGCCTGCTAAGTGCAGGCCCTTTATTCAGAGCAAAGAAACCCTCAAATTGGTGCTTGTGAGCTCAAATTAGATATAAAAATTGGACACTTCATGCTGATCTTTTCCTAAGGTAATTTAGCAGGAGCTGGGATTTACTGAGTTAAATAAATAAATGAATACATTTGCACTGCCTTAAGCACCAAAGAGACTTTTCAGTACATGCTATTGAAGATGCCCTCTGGGATGTTCTGCCTTGGCCATGGTAAGAGTTTAGCAGAAGGAAATTGCTGCTCATGACCTAATCTGAACAGCCTCAGCAGTGCTCACTGTTGATGATACTGCCCAACAGCTTTCTATAAGCAGGATGAAAGGGGGAAAAAAAGCCTTTTAAAGTGGTCTCTTGCAAGAGACAGACAACATGAGGAGGATTGTGGGCACATCAGATAGGATGCTTGGATTCCTTCACAATCAGAATTAACAGGGAAGAGAAGGGTATGGGGAAAATGGAGACTGTCTTTATTGCATCCCTCTTGGGAGCTCCTACCACTGTCAGTGCTCTCACATTTAAGTACAAATAAAGCTTAAAGAAAAGCAGAAATCAATCCAAGTGGGTCCCTGGAACCTTGTCAGCTTGCAGACAGCTGTAACTGTAGCAGACAACTGCAGCTCCTCAGAAGGCTTTGCCTGCAGACAGTTATTCCTTTCAAATACCTGCTGGCTATATAGATCCTGTTTATTTTGGATCCTACCCAAAAGGGTACCCAGAGAAAGCTGTTTCTAAGGCAAGCTACAGAGGTGGATTTGAAGTCTAGAATAGAAATGTTAAGGCAGGAGAGGACTCTTCCCAGGCTGGTACAGCAGAGGAGGAAGAAGGAATAACTAGCTTAGACCATTCCTAGCTGATCCTGTGCCTAATGAAGAGCAAAGCTCCTGCTAATTTACCTTAGGAAAAGATCAGCATGAAGTGTCCAATTTTTATATCAGGTTTGGGCTCACAAGCACCAATTTGAGGGTTTCTTTGCTCTGAATAAAGGGTCTGCACTTAACAGGCCAACACAGATGACAACCCTCATGTTTTCCAGCTTGCAAAGATAGATCTTGCCAGGCTTAACAAGCAGTAATGAAGCATAAGAAAGACACAGAGCTGTAGTTGAAGGGAGGTTGTAGCCAGGTGGGGGTTGGTCTCTTCTCCCAGGCAACCAGCACCAGAACAAGAGGACACAGTCTCAAGCTGTGCCAGGGGAAGTTTAGGCTGGAGGTGAGGAGAAAGTTCTTCCCAGAAAGAGTAATTGGCCATTGGAATGTTCTGCCCAGGTTGGTGGTGGAGTCACCATCCCTGGAGGTGTTCAAGAGGGGATTGGATGAGGCACTTGGAGCCATGGTTTAGTTGTCAGGAGGTGTTAGGTATTAGGTAATAGGTTGGACTTGATGACCTCTGAAGTCTTTTCCCACCTGGTTGATTCCATGATTCTATGATTCCATGATGATCCTGTCCTCCTGTTCGTTGCAGAACAACTAGCTCAGCTGGCAGCCAGTCTTAGGAGGCCAGAATTTGGTGCTCCAGGTCTTCCTGGCCGACCAGGACCACCAGGTGCTCCAGGGCCTGCTGGTGAAAATGGCTTCCCAGGACAGCTTGGACCCCGGGGCTTGCCTGGCCTGAAAGGTCCTCCTGGGGACATTGGGCGTAAAGGTCCTAAAGGTAAGGACTTCTGTGACTGGATTCCAGGTGTTGGCTGCTCCTCTTTTCATGTGTTGGTGGCATTTTTGGTGTTGTTATGGGCATTTATTTGATGGGTTTTGTTTTGGGCTTTTTGTTTGTCTGTTTGGGGCTTTTTCTTCTCTCCTCTTGCCTGTTTGGGGCTTTTTCTTCTCTCCTCTTGCCTGTTTGGGGCTTTTTCTTCTCTCCTCTTGCCTGTTTGGGGCTTTTTCTTCTCTCCTCTTGCCTGTTTGGGGCTTTTTCTTCTTCTCTCCTGCTGTGGTTTTTTTTTGTTGTTGTTGTTGTTTGTGTTTTTTTTAAGTCCTCAAACCACTTGCACATTATGAGAGAGGGCAGGCATCTGCCTTGCACTGGCAGTTAGCAGCTAACATCAATCCTTCCTTTCATGGACTTTTGAGGTCTGTGGGTTTTATAAGCTGCAAAGTCCCAGCAGTGAGTTTTCTCTTCCCTCCACTCAGTCCAGTTGTGGACCTCACTGCTGCAAGCCTTGTGGTCCCCAAAGCTAACAGAAACAGTCAGATCCATTCATTAACCTCCAGCCTACTGCTCTAAGCTATCCAGCTTCTCACATTACAAGGGGCTGAGAACAAGCAGCCTCTTGTTTGGGTGCAGTACTTGAGCCATCCTCACGCCACATGCCACCATCTGTTGATCCTTTGCAGAGGACAAAATTGACTTACTTTATACACCTCACAAAATATCTTTTGATCTAAAATCATCTCTGTTGCTCCTGACTGAGAGCTTTTCTACCCCTCCAAAGAGTTTTCTGCAGTGCCCTATGACCACTCTGCGTGCCTTAGTTTCCCTTCAGCAGTGTTTCCCCTTTGTTTTCTTGAAGGCTTTGTGGAAAAATCTTATCTCTGGTTTGTCACTTCCCCAATGTGCTTCCTTCTGTCTCAGGCTTTGTTTGAAAGTCAAACTGGGAAACTGGGGAGGGGAGAGGTTTGGAGAGGAGAGGCCAAGAGGAGAGGTTCAGAGAGGTGGGGTTTGGTTCAGAGAGGTTCGGAGAGGACAGGAGAGGAGAGGCCAAAGGGAGAGGTTCAGAGAGGAGAGGTTCAGAAAGGAGAGGTTTGGAGAGGTTTGGAGGGGAGAGGTTTGGAGAGGAGAGGCCGAGGGAAGAGGTTCAGAAAGGAGAGGTTCAGAGAGGAGAGGCCAAGGGGTGAGGTTCAGAAAGGAGAAGTTCAGAGAGGAGAGGTTCAGAGAGGAGAGGCCAAGGGGAGAGGTTCAGAAAGGAGAAGTTCAGAGAGGAGAGGTGAGGAGAGGTTCAGAGAGGAGAGGCCAAGGAGAGAGGTTCAGAAAGGAGAAGTTCAGAGAGGTTCAGAGAGGAGAGGTTTGGAGAGGAGAGGCTAAGGGGAGAGGTTCAGAAAGGAGAAGTTCAGAGAGGAGAGGTTCAGAGAGGTTTGGAGAGGAGAGGTTCGGAGAGGAGAGGCCAAGGGGAGCAGTTTGGAGAGGAGAGGAGTGGAGATGCCAAGGGGAGGGGATATGCTGAAATTGATCCAGCACACAGCAGACTGCACTCACTCTGGTAATGTTAACAAAACAGTTTGCAGAACATTAAGAAAAACAAAAACAGCAAGCAACCAAGGAAGATGTTTTGTTTCCTATCAGAAGTGTAATCAAATTCCAAGTTACCTCACAGTAAACCTTGCAATCCAACTGCAGATACCAGAGAAGTGGTGAATGCTCTCCTGTGCTATCATGGGGAGAGGGGATGGCAGGCAACCTGATAAAACCTCAGTGCTTCACTCTGAATTCTGGGACTTACCAGAGTTTCACAGAGATGAACTGGCTTTCTCCATCTATTTGGGGAATTGTCTGAGGTCAGTATGAGGAAAAAAAACCTCCTAGGGCTTGTGAGAAAAGGGCATCACAGAATCCCAGAATGGTAGGGGTTGAAAGGAACCTCTAGAGATTGAGCTCAACCTCCCTGCTAGAGCAGGATCACCCAGAGTAAATCACACAGGAGCATGTCCAGGTGGGTTTGGAATGCCTCCAGAGAAGCAGACTCCACAACCTCTCTGGGCAGCCTGCTCCAGGGCTCCAGCACTGCCTAAGTGAAGAATTTTTGCTTTATGTTTATGTGTTCCAGTTTGTGTCCATTGCCCCTTGTCCTGTCCCTGGACACCACTGAGATGAGTCTGGCTTCATCCTCCTGACACTCATCCTTTAGATATTGATCAGCATTGAGCAGCTCTCCCCTCAGTCTCTTCTTCTCCAGGCTAAACAGCCCCAGGTCTCTCAGCCTCTTGCTGTCTCAGGGACCAGCACTTGAGGATTTATTAGTTCTTAGCTGAGTTCACATGGTTGTGCAAAAGCCCTTGGCCAGGACCCTCAGCCTGTCCTCTAAAAGAGCCTGGGTAGTGCTGGGAGTGAGGCTGTGGCATATTTCATGTGGTACTTAATGATTAGCTCCAGGTCTTGCTCCCTCCAACTTGTCTTCTTCAGAGTACATCTTAAATGGGGGGAAAACCCCCAAACAAATCCAAACATCTGACAAGGACATGTGCAAGGACACCAGTTGAAGATACTGGAAACATACAAAGCCACCTGAATTCTCTGTCTGTTGCCCTTCTGAACAGGAACTTACTGCAAGTAACACTTCAGGCTGGCTGGAATTAATGTCTCTTGACTTTGCCTTAGGTGAACCAGGAGAAAGAGGAGAAAGAGGATTTCCAGGCAGAGGACTGAAAGGTCACCCTGGACCAAGAGGTCTTCCAGGTAAATATAAGAGGGTGAGGATAAAGATGAAGTGATGCAGGAAAAAGGTGTTTGAAACTGATCCCTCAAGCTGCCTTGAAAAGGTCTCCATTAAGCAATGCACTTCCAAGTAGTTCATCACTTTTTACTTCATAGGTAGTGCTATGGTCACAAATCAGAATTAAAGGCTCTCTTAATAGAGATACTGCCTCAGTGTAGGGAGGTTAGGAAAAATGCATACAGAGCATGAAAAAAACCCAAACAAACATCAAACCAACCAAAAAGGCAATCACACAGAGATAAACTTCATAGGATGGTTTGGGTTGCAAGGGACCTTAAAGATCATCTAGTTCCAACCCCCTGACACGGGCAGGGACACCTTCTACTAGACCAGCTTGCTCAAGGCCTCATCCAACCTGGCTTTGAACACCTCCAGGGAGGGAGCATCCACAGCCTCCCTGGGCAACCTGTTCCAGGGTCTCCCCACCCTCACTGGAAAGATTTTCTTCCTCATCTCCAGTCTAAATCTGCCCTCCTCAAGCTTCAGTCCATTCTAACTTCATTATTTTACCTCTATCTCTCTGTATCTCTATCTCTCTGTCTGTATTTCTCTCTCTAACATCTCTCCATCTCTTTCCATCTCTCTCCCTCTCTTTCCATCTCTCTCCCTCTCTTTCCATCTCTCTCCCTCTCTTTCCATCTCTCTCCCTCTCTTTCCATCTCTCTCCCTCTCTTTCCATCTCTCTCCCTCTCTTTCCATCTCTCTCCCTCTCTTTCCATCTCTCTCCCTCTCTTTCCATCTCTCCCTCTCTTTCCATCTCTCCCTCTCTTTCCATCTCTCCCTCTCTTTCCATCTCTCTCTTTCCATCTCTCTCTCTCTTTCCATCTCTCTCTCTTTCCATCTCTCTCTCTTTCCATCTCTCTCTCTTTCCATCTCTCTCTCTTTCCATCTCTCTCTCTTTCCATCTCTTTCTCTCTTTCCATCTCTCTCTCTCTCTTTCCATCTCTCTCTCTCTCTTTCCATCTCTCTCTCTTTCCATCTCTCTCTCTCTCTTTCCATCTCTCTCTCTCTCTTTCCAACTCTCTCTCTCTCTTCCATCTCTCTCTCTTCCTTCCATCTCTCTCTCTTCCTTCCATCTCTCTCTCTCTCCGTCTCTCTATCTCTCTCTCTAAATATATAAACAAAAAAAGGCCATGACCCCCAGATTATCTCAGAGGCAGCCACGGGAGTCTCCAAAACATCCATTCATAATTTAGGACATTCAAAATACAATTGTCCTTTATTTAATACCTTGGTGGTCCTTAATTGTAGTGCTGCTGAGAGGTGTCCTGGCCAGATTCCTGCTGAGCTAAATGCAGCACAACTGGCATCTAGTGGCCAGGGAATGAAAAGAAACCTGGATTGAACTTTCTCCTTCCCTCATCATTTTCTCTCTGCAGCATGTTTCTGTGTCTTAACAGAGACAGAAACCACCACAATTTGCTCTCTTTGCAAAAACGAATAGAAATTCAGTTTAGGGTATATCAATGCCTCAGAGCTGTCTTCTTTAGCCACTGATCATGGAAAGAGGCTTACTAAAATCCCTGCATTTCATCTCTGTGGTGAAGCTTTAGAAGCAAAAAGATATGAGTGCTCAGCAATTCCACTCTATCCATCTGTTTCCCCAACACGTCCAAGTGGAGAACAAAAAGAAGCTGTTGAGATGTCTCTTTGCAGAGTGCTGATGTAGCTCTGAATCAGTGAGGAGCATCTACACCTTCATACTGATCCCCAACAAGGTTTGGCTGCAGTGCTGCCATCTGCATAGCTTTTTATAGCAGCAGACCTGTCCCCTCTGTCTGTACCTGGATACTGGGACTGGAATTTCAGTGCTGTAGAGTTCTCAACACAGCCTGGTTGTCTACCAGTGGAAAACTGTCCCTGGAAGTAGGCACCTCTCTGGGGAATCCACTGAGAGCAGTAAGAAGCCATCTTCAGGCAGCTTCTGTGTCACAGATTCATAGAAGGGTTTGGGTTGGAAAGGACCTTAAAGATCATCTAGTTCCAACCCCCTGCCATGAGGAGAGACACCTCCCACTAGCCCAGGCTGCTCAAGGCCTCATCCAACCTGGCCTTGAACACCTCCAGGGAGGAAGCATCCACAGTCTCCCTGGGAAACCTGTTCCAGTGTCTCCCCACCCTCACTGTCAAGAATTCCTTCCTAATATCCTGTCTAAATCTCCCCTCCTCAACCTTCAGTCCAATCCCTCTTGTCCAATTACTCCAAGGCCTTGTAAACACTCCCTCTGCAGCTTTCTTGTAGCCCCTTCAGGTACTGGAAGGCAGCTCTAAGGTCTCCCCAGAGCCTTCTCTTCTCCAGTCTGAACAGCCCCAACTCCCTCAGCTGGTCCTATAGGGGAGATTCTCCAGCCCTCCAAACATCTTCATGGTCTCCTCTGGAGCTGCTCCAGCAGCTCCATGCCCTTCATGTGCTGGGTACACCAAGACTGGAGGCAGTGATGCAGGTGGGGTCCAAGCAGAGCACAGCAGAGGGGCATAATCCCCTCCCTGTGCTGCTGCTCTCCCTGCTAGGATGCAGCCTAGCACACTGCCAGTGGCCACTGCCAGCTCAGGATGTTCACCAAGCTACTTATGCACTACCCAAGCCACATGCTGCCAATTTTCAGTCCTCCCTTCATGCACTTTTGCAGGTGACCCAGGCCATGCCAGCTATGGCAGTGATGGCCGTGACGGGGACCGAGGGCTGCCTGGGATCGCTGGCCAGCCTGGAGTTCCTGGCCCTCCTGGCCCTCCCGGCCCTCCTGGCTACTGTGAGCCCTCATCTTGCAGAGTGCAGGCTGGACAGAGAGCTGGTAAGAACATGAAAGGGCCATGAGCAGGCAAATCAGGTGCCAGGAATTTACCTCCTGCACAGAGGGTGGAGAATCAACAAGGAATGAAGGAGAAACACAGGCAAGGAGAAACCTTTCACCCAAGGGTTCTGTAAAGCATCTTTAACACAATCTCTCTGGAGCTGTGCTTAGCAGCTCAGGCTGGGACACTGGTGCTGAGAGAAATACACAGGTGCTGCCTTCTGGCTCTTTCTGCCTTTGTGAAGGTGGGGGGAAAAAGGTACTTCTTTCTTTGGTTTTGTTTTCTTTTGCTTTGTTTTGTTGTTGGTGTTGTTTTGTTTTTTAATAAAGAGTTTCTGTGATTTCTCCTTCCCCCCTCCCACTTCCTTCCTCTGTGTGATGTACAGTGAAATAAGGTGTCTGTAGCTAGCCACTAAAATAAAGGAACTGTTTATTTACTTGTTTTTCTACAAGGTTCACCCCTAAACCCTATCCCCAAGCACCACATCCAAATGACCTTTAAACACCTCCAGGGTTGGCACTCAACCACCTCCCTGGGCAGCACATTCCAATGGCTGAATGTTTTATGCTGAAGTCTCTAAGAAGATGTGATCAGGAGGATCTCCTTGAACTGGTTCAGGTGGAAAAGACCTTTCAGATCATCCAGTCCAACCATTCTCTAACTCTACCAAGGCTGGTGCTAAACCATGGCCCTCAGTACCACATCTCTGCCTCTTCGAAACACCTCCAAGGCACGAGGATTCGCACACCTCCCTGGGCAGCCTTAAAGAACAGATGAGTGTGAAGGATTTAATTCTTAAGAAAGAGCTCCAGCCATCTGCACACAAAGTGATGAACCTCTTCACACATAAAGCTGTAGAAATTTTTACTGATTTAGGGCGTAGTCAGAGACTCACAGATTCATGGAGTGGTTTGGGTTGGAAGGGACCTTCAAGGTCATGTAATTCCAATCACTCTGCCACAGGCTGGGACACCTCCCACCAGCCCAGGTTGCTCAAGACCTCGTCCAGCCTGGCCTTGAACACCTCCAGAGACGAGGCATCCCCAACCTCCCTGGGCAACCTGTTGCAGTGTCTCACCACCCTCACTGGAAAGAATTCCTTCCTAATCTCCAGTCTAAATCTGCCCTCCTCAAGCTGTTGCCCCTCATCCTATCACTACAAGGGTGGTGACACAGTGGTCTTCAAAAACCCTTACTCAGCACAACAAACCACACAGAAGTGATAATGCCAGGGTGTAGTTTCACCAGCAACCTTTTATTTTGACTATAAAGTGTGTAAAACTGTTTGGAAAAGGGACAAAAAAAAACCCCAAACCCCTAAACAACCAATCTGATAACAGAAAAGATCATTTTCCATATTTAAAAGCATAAACATAATGAATCCAAAGAAGCAACAACAACAAAAGAAACCCAAACAAATAAACCCCAATCCAACCCCAACATTTACATACAAATGTGAAGTGCTTTAAAAAATAGAGTCTGGAACCACAACAACAAGAAAGGCATAAAATTGCCACAGTGGAAAGAAACTCAGGGAAGGGGGGGGGGGGGGAAACCCAACATTCAGCTGGAAAAACTAAATCAGGATTCTTACAATCAAAGAAATTCAGCACTGAGGAGCAGTTCAATGCAGCAGCTGTAGACGTGGAGAGCTTCAGCCTGTGGCAGATTTTCTGCCTTCAAGCTGGCCTGTGAGTTTTAACTTAAAACACAGAGCTGAAGGATCAACCCCCACCCCGCCCCAGGCCCATGTGAAGTCATTATGGGCCATGCTGCTACCCAAAGTGTTTCATCCATCCCAAATCTTGTGTGAGAGTAGGGGAAAAAAATTGATCTGAAGAGTGGTAGATCCTGTAGCAAAAATAACAGAGAGAAAGAGCAGGAGCTGAATTCTTAGTGAATAATAAAGATCTGGAACATAAAGGAAAGAAAGATTTGGAACTTAAAGGAAATAAAGCAAACAGAGATTTAGAACACAAAGTAAGTGAAGATTTGGAACATAAAGGAAAGAAAGTAAATAAAGATCTGGAACATAAAGCAAAGAAAGATTTGGAACTTAAAGGAAATAAAGCAAACAGATTTAGAACACAAAGTAAGTGAAGATTTGGAACATAAAGGAAAGAAAGATTTGGAACACAAAAGACAGAAGGATTTGGAACTCCAAGGAAGTAAAGATTTGGAACTTCAAGGAAATAAAGTAAATAGGGAAAATGAAGATGCAGAGCACCAAGATTTGAAACATAAAGGCAAGAAAGATTTGGAACTTAAAGAAAGTAAATAAAGATGATTTAGAGCATAAAGGAAATAAAGGTTTGGAGCATAAAGGAAATAAAGATTTGGAACTTAAGTAAATGAAATAAGCAAAGATGCTCTGGAGTATAAAGTAGATAAAGATGATTTAGAACATAAAGGAAATAAAGATTTGGAACATAAGTAAATAAAACAAGTAAAGAGGCTTTAGAGTATAAAGTAAATAAAGATGATTTAGAACATAAAGGAAATAAGGATTTGGAACTTGAAGTAAATAGAGGTGATTTAGGACATGAAGGAAATAAAGAACTGGAACATAAGGCCAGGCTTCTGACTTTCAAAGGTGGATCAGCTTTGCTCTATCAGCTTTGCTGACACAGAACAAAAGTAGTGGTAGTTGAAATCAATCTAGAAGGCACAAAGCAAAGAGTCTGAGAGGTTTCACAAGCCACGGACTGCCACCCATCCTAACCAGATGCTCCTCTCAAGTGCCCCCGGTAAATCTTGTTCTCATCACCTTCTGGTTCAGCATCATGAAATGCTCTGAGATTGGTTAGGAACAAAAAGAGTAGTGAAAAAAAAAAAGTGGAAATAATGACGTTTACCCACCAGGATCTTCAGTCACCACTGCCAGGTCTGGAAGTTTAATTGCATAGGCAGGAACTGAAAGAAACATTTTGAACATAACTGCCCTGAGAATGCTGAGCAGTTCATGGACTCATTGAATGGCTTGGGTTGGAGGGGGACCCTAAACATCATCCTGTTCCAAACCCCCCACCATGGGTAGGGACACCTCCCACCAGCCCAGCTTGCTCAAGGCCTCACCCAACCTGGCCTTGAACACCTCTAGGGAGGAGGCAGCCACTGCCTCCCTGGGCAACCTGTTCCAGTGTCTCACCAAGGTTTGTCACCACTTTTTGTCCTCCAGACTTTACAGCCCTACGTTTCAGCACCCTGCAGGAAGCATGAGCCCTCATGCTGGTGTGAATTCAGCCATCCCAGACTGGCAGCCCCAGGACCAAATCCACTCTGGGGCTTGCTGTGGTGGCTTTGCACCTCTCCTTTCTCTCTCTCCCAGTGGCATCCTCTCTCTTCTGACAGAGCCTCATACAGAAAGGGTGTGAAATGTTTTCCATTTGCATCTGGAATCCTGTTTCACATGGAAATGGCCACAAAATAATGAAAGAAAAAGCCATTTTCCATCCACTTTAATACATTGCAATTGAACTGAACCTTAAACACTGCAAACCAAAAATATAATGAAAGAAATCAGCAAGCAGCCAGCACATCCTGTGATTGACTCAGTGACAGCTTCACATCACTCAGAAAGAAAAGAAAATAAGAAGGGATGACCCTGAAAATCCTTCAGGCGTATTGAAGGGAGAGAGAACGTGCTGCCATTGAGCCTTCAGTGACTAATGAAATGCTTTTGTGTTTGTAGAACAGCAGGCTTGGAGATAAAGCTGCTAAAGGACTTGCAGACCTCATTCTTCTGAGCTACAAAGTGCTTTTGGGCTAGGACCTGCAACATTTGTCAGCAAAGAATGCTGGGAGCCTGCATTTCCTTAAGGTTGGATGAGGCTTGGGTTTTCCATTGAAACACTAACCAAGGCAAGGTCACCATTTAGACTTCTCCAGGGTCTACACCCATCTCTGAGTATGGAGATACAGAATACACAGTTAAGCAGGTTGGAAAAGACCTTCAAGATCATCAAGTCCAACCTATCACCCAACACCATCTAATCAACTAAACCATGGCTCCAAGTGCCTCACCCAGTCTCTTTTTAAATACTTCCAGTGATGGGGTTGAACAGCCAGCCAGTACAATCCAGCTGTGGATGCCACAGGTGGCAAAGAATCATAGAATGCCAGGTTGGAAGGGACTCCAAAGATCATCTGATCCAACCTTTCCAGATGATAATGGAGTTGAAATGAGCTGGCCCAGCACCCTGGCAAGCTGAGTCTTAAACTGTCCAGTGTAGGGGAATCCATTACTTCCCTTAGGAGATGATTCCAATCTCTGACTGTTCTCATGGGGAAATCTTTTCCTTTAGAGTCCAATGGGAATCTCCCCAGCAGTACCTTGTCCCCATCACCCCTTGTCTTTTCCTTGTAAGAAGGAGTCTCCATCCTGCTGGTAGCCACCCTTTATGCACTGGTCCCTGGCAACAAGGTCTCCCCTAAGCTTTCTCTCTTCAAGGCTAAGAGCAGGACAGAAATGATGCCTGACAGCAGGATCTGCTCTACTGCCTGCTCTGCCTCTTTCTGTGAGTTTGTCCATCCAGAATCTAACAAGCGCCGGACAAAAAAACCTCCAAACCAACACTGTTGTGATTCCTGAGATACTAATCCTGCTCTAACAAGCCCCATGAGGGCAGTGCTGTTCCTGGCTTGGGAAGGTGAGCTTAGGAGCTGCCTTTCCACAGGGGACTTGGAGAAACTGGGCTTTAGCCAATGGGTTTTGAAACCATTGAATCACTGAGATTAGAAAAGCCTTCTAAGATCATCGAGTCCAACCTTCTACTCAACAGCACCATGGCCACTAAACCATGTTCCACAGTGCCAAGGCCACAGGTTTGTCGATCACTTCCAGGGATGGTGACTCCACCACCTCCCTGGGCAGCCTGTTCCAGTCCCTGACCACTCCCTGACAGCAAAGAAATTTTCTTAATATCCAAACTTCTACATAAATATCACAAAAAAACCCCTAACAACCAAGGGGAAGAAAAAACCAAACCCATGAAACCTAGGGTTTCACTCCTGTGAAAAAGAAGTGGTGCCAAAAGAGTTTTGTGTAATTAGCCATTACTTGAACAAAAACAACCAAACAAACCACAAAACCAACCACTTCTTTAACAACATTTTGTGCACTACCTAACATCCATCGTCCTCCACAACCATAAACCACGAGGGAAGGGCGGAGGACACAAGCAGTCCTCTCTGCCTATCACAGTGCTCTCTTAGCATTGGAACCAAACCCAGTTTAAAGACAAAATTCCTGGGTTTTGAACCATTACTGGGTTGCACTGCTGCTGGAGTGCAGGATGGATGCTCCCCCAGAGCAGGCTTCCTGCTCTCATCCAGACAAACCTCACAGAGTCACAGAATGCCAGGTTGGAAAGGACTCCTCTTGGCCAGGGACACTTTCCACAAGATCAGGTTGCCCAGAGCCACATCCAGCCTGGCCTTCAAAACTTCCAGGGGGAGGCTTCCACACTCTCAGCATGTCATAGAATCATGGAATCAACCAGGTTGGAAAAGACCTCAGAGATCAACTCCAACCTATTACCTAATACCTAACACGGTCTGACAACTAAACCATGGCTCCAGGTGTCACATCCAATCCTTTTTGAACACCTCCAGGGACGGGGACTCCACCACCTCCCTGGGCAGCACATCTCAATGGCCAATTACTCTTTCTGGGAAGAGCTTTCTCCTCACAGGAGAGCTGCTCCAGCACCTCCAGCTAATGGAAAACCCACAGAGCAATGCAAAATGATCATCGCCCAAGTTCCCCGCACAGCGACTGAACGCAGTTTAAAAACAAGACCTCTAGATTGGAGCCTGCGAAAAGAAAAGAACAACAGAATCCAAACAACCCAACAACAACAACAACAGCTAACAACAATGAAAGCATCAGTAGGAAACAACAGATGAAAAAATAAAACTTCTCCCAATATAAAAAGAGTTCTGCTTTCTGCTAAGTTCAAGTAAATTAAACACACAGCAACTGCACCTGGCAAAAGGACAGATGCTTGGCTGCAGCTGGCTGAGAGCCCCAACATATACACATCCCCCGAAGGTGGAGCAAGAGCCTGTCTAGGTACAGCCTTCTAGGGTAGGGGGAGCTGCTGGGAAGCCTCTCGGTCACAAGGACACCCTTCCCGAGGCAGCATCCCTCCTTGACAGCATCGGGGAGAACGAAGCTTCAAATTAACTTAGGAGGTAAAAAAATAGTTCAGATTTTTGTACAGACCTTGGAATTACTGAAGAAGTACAAAGAAAACAATGAAATAAAATAATAATAATAATAATAATAATAATAATAATAATAATAATAATGAACAACCAACCAAACCCAGAACCCAACAATGTTGATGTGAGATGCCTGAGCAGCAGCTCCTTGGGCTGAGTGGAAACCAGTGTGTGGGGCTTGTTCCTCTGCTGGTGACTGTACATTGATGTGTACATTGGTGCAAGGCTTTACCTGCCGGGCTGGCAGCAGGGGCTCAGGACAGACAATGGCTCCGTTTCAAGCCGCCTCACCACCTCCCGGGGCTGGCACAGCCATGGTGCTCTGAGGAGCAGACCTGGAAGGTGGTCAGAGCCACTCAGCAGGCTGAGAGTTGCTCCACAGGCACGAGAGGTCTGGAATGGGAGCAGCCCATTTTGAGCCAAGCACAGGCAAAACCCACGAGATCCAAATGCACCTTCAGCATCGCCACAGTGGGGTGGGTGCCCACTGGCCACAAAGGGGAGGACATGCTGGCTCACAGAAGGGGCAGTCCTTGCCTCCTGAGGGACAGTGGAAGGTGAGCAGAAGAGGTGTGAGGCCTTGTCTTTCCCCTGTAGGCTTTGTTCTCTCCATCCCTATGCACACCAGGACCAGACAAAGAACCCTGTCCCCCTCCCAAGAGGTCCTCAGCTGCTGGGTGTTTTACAGCTCACAGACTGCCCTCAGGAGATGGTTTCGTGGTGTGCCATGGGTTTTCTGCTGTCCTCCTTGCTGCTGCCCTCTCCTGTCTCAGGTGGTTACTCTCCATTTCCTCATACATCTTTGTGGTGCCAAGCACCTTCTCCACCCATCTGCTGACCCAGGTGTCAAGTGGGTATGATTGCCCTCTCAGAGCATGTCTGAAGGCTTGCCTCTGCCTCCCCCTGGCTTAACTCTATGGCTTTTTGCACTCCTCTTGTGCCAGTGGTAGGAACTCCATGTGGAACAAACGCCCACGTGTTGGCACCAGTGTCCCACCAGTCATTCCTTGCTGTTTGCAAGCAAAACTCAGAAGCTGGCCAGATTTGTGTCTCACAACAGCTTCTCTAGGACCCACCACATCCAACGTGGGAATGCTTCTCTGAGGGTGGGTCAAAAGTGAAGTCACCAATGCTGCTTCCCTGGTGGGAGACAACGGTTGGCTTCCCAATGGTGGGGCAAGACCCTCACCACTGCTTTTGTGCTATGGCTTCATTCTGAGGGTGTGGGTTGTAGCTGCCCAATCTTCTCTCAGTAGCACCTTCACTTTCTATTGCACTGCAGCCAATTCTGATGGGTTGATCTAGGAACATGGGTTCCTAATAATCAGGAGTGAAGCTTTGGCCTAGCCTCCTCCCTCTTTTTCAGAACCAGACTCTACATGGTTGATTTTCTCCATCTTTTCTTTTGCTCAATCCTTTGAGCTCTGTAGGTCTTACACTTTGTCTTGTTTTGTTCTTCACTGATGATGTCTGGTCTCGTAGGATACCCTGAATGCCTGCAGTTGTCCTCTCTGGTCCACCTTTCCAAAGAGGGGTTTGCCTTTTTCCCCCCATAAATTTCTCTTGAACTCAAGTAATTCTTTTCTGCAACCAGTTATTAGGACCTGTGAGGTTTGCATTCAGCTGCTCCTACCTTCTTCTCAAGCTTATTTTGGCACATGGCTATTGCAGGAGAAAGAGGAAAACCATGGCAGCAGCAAGGTTAGAGGCTTGAGAAGTTTCTCCTTTGAATCACTGGCATCATCTCTGCTGTGAGCAGGCATAATGGGAGAGTAGCTTGATACTGCACTCACCAAGTCCATGTAAGGATTAGAAGATGTGCCAGTCTCAGTGGGGAACATGAACACCAGAGAAGCCATGGCAGTCTGAGCTGGGAACATGAGCACCAGAGAAGCCATGGCAGTCTGAGTTGGGAACATGAGCACCAGAGAAGCCATGGCAGTCTGAGTTGGGAACATGAGCACCAGAGAAGCCATGGCAGACTCAGTTGGGAACATGAACACCAGAGAAGCCCTGGCAGACTCAGTTGGGAACATGAACACCAGAGAAGCCATGGCAGACTCAGTTGGGAACATGAACACCAGAGAAGCCATGGCAGACTCAGTTGGGAACATGAACACCAGAGAAGCCCTGGCAGACTCAGTTGGGAACATGAACACCAGAGAAGCCCTGGCAGACTCAGTTGGGAACATGAACACCAGAGAAGCCATGGCAGACTCAGTTGGGAACATGAACACCAGAGAAGCCATGGCAGACTCAGTTGGGAACATGAACACCAGAGAAGCCATGGCAGACTCAGTTGGGAACATGAACACCAGAGAAGCCCTGGCAGACTCAGTTGGGAACATGAACACCAGAGAAGCCATGGCAGACTCAGTTGGGAACATGAACACCAGAGAAGCCATGGCAGACTCAGTTGGGAACATGAACACCAGAGAAGCCATGGCAGACTCAGTTGGGAACATGAACACCAGAGAAGCCCTGGCAGACTCAGTTGGGAACATGAACACCAGAGAAGCCATGGCAGACTCAGTTGGGAACATGAACACCAGAGAAGCCATGGCAGACTCAGTTGGGAACATGAACACCAGAGAAGCCATGGCAGACTCAGTTGGGAACATGAACACCAGAGAAGCCATGGCAGAGTTGGGAACAGAACACCAGAGAAGCCATGGCAGACTCAGTTGGGAACATGAACACCAGAGAAGCCATGGCAGACTCAGTTGGGAACATGAACACCAGAGAAGCCATGGCAGACTCAGTTGGGAACATGAACACCAGAGAAGCCATGGCAGACTCAGTTGGGAGCATGAACACCAGAGAAGACCATGGCAGATTCAGTTGGGAACATGAACATCAGAGAAGCCATGGCAGATTCAGAAATGAACACCCCATGGCAGACTCAGTTGGGAACATCAACCCCAGAGAAGACATTCCAGTCTGAGCTGGGAATATCAACCCCAGGGAAACCATCCCAGTCTCAGCTGGGAACATCAATGCCAGCCCCTAGCAGTTCAGTGTCTGGAGTAGACGTAATCATGGCTAAACAAATGTACAAGCCCTTGGTTGGGACAATGTCCAGTCAGGGGAGATGCTTCTTGGGGCTACACCTGGCAAGTTTCCAGTCAGTCTGAAGCTAAATGTTGGACAGGATGAGAGACATCATAAACTCTTCATCTCCTTCTTCAGCATCTGCAAGGTGACTGAAGCACTGGCTGGTGCACGACACAGACCCAGTTCAGAAGGTGTGCTGGAGCCTTCTCGAGGGATGTGAACATCTCAGTGCTCCAGCTCAGGTCCTGCATTCTCCACCAACAGGTAAGGTTTCAAAACTTCAGCAAGGCATTGTCTCCATTTAAACATCACCACCAGGCAGGAAAAAAAGCCCCAAGCCAGCTGACAGAGGGAGGCATCGACACTGTCTGCTGTTCCAACCAGTTTGCGTGCTTGTTTGAAGAAAGAAGCTTTCTGAAACCCCTTTGGGCCTATTTTCTCCTCTAAGCAAAATAAATATGAGGAACATAACACATGGAATGCACTCTGGAAAACAATGTGGCATCATTTCATTGTTCCCACACTGCAAGGAACAGAGGGAAAAAACAAGAAGGCTCCCTTTGGGGCCTTAGAAATTAAATATTTACCATGCAGTGTTGAAGGGAAAAGAAATCCCAACAACCCAAAACAACAACAACAAAAAAAAACAACCCCAAACCAACCCAAAATGCACCAAATACTTCAAAGGTTAAATGAACTGACTGAGAGAAGTGAGAGGTGACTGTGAACCCGAGTGTCTAAGGGAGAGGGCTTTTATTTCCCGCTGCTGTGTGCCCGAGTCTGTGATGTGTGGTAATAACAATCAGCTGGGTTGCACCTCCCGCTGGCTCCTGGTGGCCCCTGTGCTCCGGGTGAGCCTGGTGTCCCTGGTGGGCCTGGCAGGCCAGTAGCTGGCAAAACAAAGTTAGAATTAGCAGAGTCCTTGCCCCGTGTTTCATAGAATCATAGAATGGGCTGGGCTGGGCTTGACTGGAAGGGTTAGGTTTAGGGTTAGGGTTAGTCCCCCCCCCAAGGTCATCCAGTCTGACCTCCCCACAGTCAGCAAGGGGCATCCTCCACTAGATCAGGTTGCCCAGGGCCACGTTGAGCCTCACCTTGAATTATCTCCAGGGAAGGAGTCTCAACCACCTCCCTGGGCAACCTGTTGCAGTGTTCCACCACCCTCGTGGTGCAGAACTTGTTCCTAACATCCAATCACGGCTGTCAGCTCACCTGCGAGAAGTCAGGTGGGGCTGAGCTGGCTCCCCAGCCAAGCTCAGGAGGGGAAGCACAGGAGTAAAAGCAGGGTGAAAAAGGAGGAACCAAGGGCTGGTTAAGCTGATCAGTAATGAGCAGAAATAAAGCTGGGCATTTGTACCTGCAGGGCCGGGCGGTCCAGGGTTACCGGGCAGTCCGATTCCAGGCTCGCCTCTTTCCCCTTTCTGTCCTCTATAACCTACACAGAACAAAGACATCAGAATAAGAGTGTCCTCTTAACTCTATCCAGGGACCTTCCCCACAGCTTCCTGACAATAGGTTCTCAAGACACATGCTCACTGCTCACTTCTTTTCCTTTTCTTGTCCTGTCACAGGGCACCACTGCAAAGTGCCTGGCCCCATCCTCCTGACACTCCGCCTGATGTCTCATGAAGATTAGTGAGCACTGGCAGGGGGATGGCAAAGGTGGTCTGGTCTGTGGCCTGTGGCAACACTGGGACTCTGGGAGAAGGATGCTACTGGAAGTGCTGTGGGTTCAGGGTTGTTAGGAGAGACACAAGGCAGTAGGAATGGTCACACTTTCCAGCAAACACAAGGTCATGGTGGAAAGTCTATGAGCATAGAAGCATACAAAGGGAGGGGTTGGAAGGACCTCTGAAGATCCAGTCCAGACCCCCTGCCAAAGCAGGATCACCTAGAGCAGGTCACGCAGGAACACATCCAGATGGGTCTTGAAAGTCTCCAGAGAAGGAGACTCCACAACCTCTCTGGGCAGCCTGCTCCAGGGCTCCAGCAGCCCCACAGCAAAGAAGTTTTTCCTCATGTTGAGGTGGAGCTTCCTGTGTGCCAGTTTGTATCCATCACCCCTTGTCCTATCACAGGGCACCCCTGAAGAGAGCCTGGCCCCTTCTTCTTGACACCCACCCTTCAGATCTTTATAGGCATTTATAAGGTCCCCTCTCAGCCTTGTCTTCTCCAGGCTAAGCAGCCCCAGGGCTCTCAGCCTTTCCCCACATGATCTGTTGCAACCACTCTGGGCTTCAAAGCAGAGCACCACTGAACTTTTCTCTCCAGCACCCCAACAAGGAAACTACAGTGAGGCAGAAACATGCAGAGTGACATGCAGGGCATGACAAAAAGCAAACCAGGAGGTTAGAAGCTCACAGAGAAACAAACTTAATACTAAGCATGCGTCCTGGTCACTGAGTTAAGCAGAGCTGTCGAAGGCACACGCAGGGACAAGCTGCAAAGACTCAGCAAGGTGTTTGGCTTCGGTTGTGAACCTTGAGTTGGCTCTTTAGTGACCACAGCAGTGCTTAGAACCACATCAAGCTGGGCTGCTCTGCAAGTCCTGTGCAATGCAGAGGCAGTTGCTGCTGCTGCTGCTGCTGGAGAAGCTCAGTCGTGCAAACCACAGCATCTGCTACGTTTCCTATTTCCTGTGGGCATCTCTCTGTGTTTCTTCCATGTACACCAGATAGTTAGAGTCCATTTCTCACTACCAACCCGAGCCAACTGTCACTTCACAAAGCAGTGCTGCCACTGGCAGCTCGGTTTGAGTTTCTTTGGTTAGGGGGCAGAGAGAGAAATCACATTTCTGGTATAGCACAGATAACAATCCCCATCACGGGCATTACTGTAGGTATCTGAGGCATCATCACTGCAAAGGGTGCTGAGATAGACTGAAAGGTTCTGTCAACATCACTGGAATTCCAGACAATAAAGAAGGAAAGAACGAAACACCCCCACAACTGGACAACAAGCAGCCTCCCAGTGCAAATGCTCGACCCAGGGTAGTGTAAACCATTTCTAGCTGCATTCTAATACAGGTGGTAAAGGTGTGGCTTGTACACAGCAGGAGGTAAGTTGTGTTGGCACTCAAGTTTAATCCAGAAACTGATAGCCTGGCTAAAAAGAAAAATAGGGCTTTACTGAACAGGGTGAAAGCACATCAGCAAGAGGCCTGTGTGTCAGTGTAATTCTGCCAGGAAAAGACTGGATTTTCAATGAGGTGTATCCTGCCAGGATTGCACTGCCAGAGGGTAATAGCACCTTCTGCCTCTGAGCTCAAAGTGATAAACTCATGCACAGTCACAGGAAAAAGATCACCATACACAGAGGTCAGATTTGGGTTTATCATTACTATTATTATTATTATTTAGTGTCAAGGCAGATGTGGCTGCTGCTTGGTTTTTACTGGGAGAATTACACTTCCAGTAAGAGGCACCTGCTTCATTCCAAAGGGGGGAGTTGCTCTAGCAAAGCCTTGCACTCGAGCTCCAGATGTTTTGGGGTGATTTCTGCAACCCTAAAGCTGTGGCATGTAAACTTGTGCCCAATGTGGGTAGCATGGTAAGCGCTTGGTAGGAGGATGTGCTGGGAAGGATGCTTTCTTCTCCTCACAGGTGATGAGGGCTCAACAAGCTGGGATGTGCTGGGGAGGAGCTTTCTTCTCCTCACAGGTGATGAGAAGCTCAACATGAGCTGGGATGTGCTGGGGAGGATGAGCTTTCTTCTCCTCACAGGTGATGAGAAGCTCAACATGAGCCATCAGTGTGCACTTGCAGACCAGAAAGCAAATCCCATCCTGGGCTGCATCAAGAGGAGCACAGCCAGCAGGTCGAGGGAGGTGATTCTCCCCCAATACTCTGCTCTGCTGAGACCCCACCTGGAGCACTGTGTCCAGTTATGGAGCCTGTATTACAGGAAGGATCTGGAGGTACTGGAAGATGTCCAGAGAAGGGCCATGAATGATCAGAGGGTTGGAGCTGCTCTGCTATGGAGACAGACTGAGGGAGTTGGGGCTGTTCAGTCTGGAGAGGAGAAGGCTCCAGAGACACCTAATAGCAGACCTCCAGTACCTGAAGGGGGCTACAGGAAAGCTGGAGAGGAACTTTTTAGGGTGTCAGGGAGTGATAGGACTGGGGGGAATGGAGCAAAACTAGAAGTAGATTTAGATTGGATGTTAGGAAGAAATTCTTCCCCATGAGGGTGGTGAGAGACTGGCACAGGTTGCCCAGGGAGGTGGTGGAAGCCTCATCCCTGGAGGTTTTGAAGGCCAGGCTGGATGTGGCTCTGGGCATCCTGCTGTAGTGTGAGGTGTCCCTGCCCATGGCAGGGGTTGGAGCTGGCTGATCCTTGAGGTCCCTTCCAACCCTGACAATTCTGTGGTTGTAAGTGGAGTTCTCTCACTTAAATTACTCTAAAAAGCATTCCACCTGGATCATGGAGACCTCTTCTATCTGCAAGGGTACTGCAGCACCTGAAGCCAGCATGTCAAGTATCTAGAGAAGCCTAAGATCAGTTGATATAACTATGAGGCAAACACGTCACCACCACAGGGGACAATGAAACCAGAACATCTGCTGTGTTCTGACATGCAAATACTCAAAGCACAGCAAAGCATCTGGGAGGCTGCTAAGAGCAAGCCTCCAGTGCATGCTCTGGATTCTTTCAGTGTGCTGCAGCTCTCTCAGGTGAGAGGCAGTAGCTGGGTTTTGAACCCAAGTGAGAGGTTAAACTTCCCCCTCCACAGCAAAGAACCTTCCAGAGGAGGTAATGCTTGAGTGTAGCTATTTCAGTAGAGCTAACTGTGGCTGGACAACATCCACTACAATGGGCTCCTGATGTCAGCCAAGGTTTCTGCTTGCTCCTAACTTACACATTAATAAATATGAAAGGAAACTCAAATTGTACCACAGAGATTAGCAATAAAGATAAGGAAGTAGTCATCAGATTGGTATTTTTGCTTTCCTGAGTGGGGATGTTTGATTCATTGAGGCTGCCAGAACTTATGAGGACCTATAAAAGAAAACCCAACTCATTTCCTTAACTAATAGCACCAGGGAAGTTTAACTATGATGGAATCTTCTTCTCTCTGATGAGAAAAACCCATAAAGGATTAGATGTCAGGAGGAAGTTCTTCCCCATGAGGGTGGTGAGAGACTGGCACAGGTTGCCCAGGGAGGTGGGGGAAGCCTCATCCCTGGAGGTTTTTAAGACCAGGCTGAATGTGGCTGTGAGCAACCTGCTGTAGTGTGAGGTGTCCCTGCCCATGGCAGGGGGGTTGGAACCAAGTGATCCTTGAGGTCCCTTCCAACCCTGACAGTTCTGTGACTTGATTGGAAATGAATGATTCTGTGCCCAAGAGCCTACCAGCAATTCCTTCAATGTGCTTTTTGAAGACCATGCCTACACTTCCAAAAGTCAGTAGCCATGTTTTCTGCTTCTGGGACTGATCCCTCCCTAGTGATTTGCCATGCAGAAGCAGGCTCTGCTAGAATCCAGCCAGCTCAGACTAGACTAGTTCCCAGGGGAACTGGCATCACACTTAAGGTGTCTAGCAGGATTTCTGTGGTGTCTGAAGTTAAGTGAAGCACCTCCTTGGGCACACAGACACCTGCCTTTCCCGCTGACTGGCTCTAGCAGGCTGGCTGCTCACCAACAGGTTCTGGAGGTGTTCATAGAGGTCCTTTTAATTGCTGTCCAGAAGTGTCTACTTGTTTCCCCTGGCTGGATGGCACCAAGAAGGTCTTTCACTCTGCCAGCCCAGATGCACACAACAAAGCCCTGCAGCTGGGCTACACCCAAGTGAGAAACCCAGTGAGGAGCATCTGTCAGTCATCAGCAAATGCACTTTCTGGCTTGGGCACACGGGCACACAGCATGCTACCTTGATGGGCTCAGCCACGCATGCACGTAACGTGCTCCTCCAACAAGTCCTTGTCTGCTATTTTATGGCTGAAAAGCAGCTGGGGAGTGGAAGGATGCTTCTCAGTCTGCCCCAGAGATTTGGGGTTCTCTTTCTTTACTGTTGGCACAAAACAACAACAGGCACAGGCACAACTGGGAAAGGCACGGAAGGGATCTGCGAGTGTGCTTCTCTCACAGGACTTGGCTCTTACTCAGAGCTCAAAGGGAAGGCAAAGCAAATTCTTGGTTTTCTTTTGCTGGAAGTATAACTTCAGGTATCTTTTGCTGCATCAGAGGAGCAAATGCTTCTCCCTTAGCTTACCTTGTACTAATCAACAAAAGAGTATTGAGTGAGTAAGTCAGTGGAAATCCTGCATAAACAGGGCACTACTTGTTCTTAAGCATAAAGCATGAGAAAGCAGCTTTATTATCATCATGATTATTTTTTTCCAAGCAGAGCTATCATCTTTACTCTTGATGCTCTCTAGCTGGAAATGAAGCCTAGTACAACATTCCACTTCCCAGGAGCATCTGAGGCTATCCACCACAGACATCATCATCGAGCAATCTGGCACTGACATTGCAAGTTGACTGTTTACAGCGATCTGAGTTATTTAGGCAGTGCTGAAGTCAGTGTCGTGAGACTCTAAGCCTTTTCCTGTTTTCCTTGATCCTTTATCCTTGTTCTTCTCATTCTGAGCTCATCACATATTTTTTTTTCAAGCTTCAGGGAGGGCTTTGCGCTTATCAGTGTTAGTAAAGTCTTTATTCTTCTGATCGCTTTAGGATCCACACATCTTCAGCTCTGCTCTCATGTTCTTCATTCCAGTCTGACTTGCTCTGACTCCAGAGCAGACCAAACTAACAAAAGATAATAAAGAACTACCTACAGATCAACTGCAAATTACAGAGTACCCACCCACAAAATATTATTCATCGAGAAATCCTTTCCTCCTGTAGCTCTCTCCTCCTCTTCCTCTCCGAGAGCCTGACTCTACAGTGGAGCACAGCTACAAAAGATCCCTTGAAGCTATTTATTTTCCCCCACAGCTCAGTGAAAACAGAGCCCAGTAACTGTCCAAGGGCACTGCAGTATGCAAATTGTTGCAGCAGGGGAAGCCCCTCTGTTTCATTAGAGCTCAGCCTAAAACTTCCAGCTCCTCTGGTTATGTGAACAATGTCGAGAAATGACTTAGATATTGATCGCTCCCCCCAGGCTTCAGCTGCATTTATCGTGTTCCAACCCTGCATGTGTTTAAAGGGGGTTGGATGTGGTGCTTGGGGCTGTGGTTTAGGGGTGAACTTTGTAGGGCAGGTTTCTGAGTTGGACTTGGTGATCCTGAGGGTCTTTTCCACCCAGAATGTTTCTGTGACTGGGGCACAGTGAGAAGCTCTGAGAGGGACTGGTAAAAACAGAGCGCTTCACTGCAAGAATTCAAGTTGCACTGTGTGATAGGTTGAGGCCTTTAAAGAGAAAAACCCAAAACCTAGAGTTGAGACCTCCAGGAGGACCAGAAAGGTCCAGGGATGGACTGGAATATTGTAACTGTGTTACTCAGTCTCGTAATCCTGCTCTCTCTTTATAAGTTGGCAGCAAGGCCAACTTGGTCTCTCTACTCCCTCCTTTAGGCTCTTTGGAGGGAGTCCCTTATCTGGCAACACGGAGGAGTAGACCTGTTTGTGGCCTTCAGAGACCTGACCAATTTTCCCTGCTCAATCTTAGGCCTAATGGAAGGGAGGCAATGGGGCAGGGGGAGAAAATGAGGGGTTTGTGGTTTAGTCTGGTTGGGGGAAGGCTCTTGGGTTTTTTTTCATGTGTCTTGTATAGGTTTAGGTGTTAAGGCTTCAGGTGTTCTCTATTTTCCTGTAGATTTTTGAATATAATTCTGTATTTCTCTCTAATGTAATGAGAGCCTCTTTATATTTCAGTTCTGGAGTCCCTAGTGCAGGAAGGATCTGGAGGGGCTGGAAGGTGTCCAGGGAAGGGCCATTAGGATGAGCAGAGGGCTGGAGCTGCTCTCCTATGGAGACAGACTGAGAGAATTGGGGTTGCTCAGTCTGGAGAACAGAAGGCTCCAAAGAGACCTTCTTGTGGCCTTCCAGTATCTGAAGGGGACTACAAGAAAGCTGGGGAGGGACTTTTGAGGGTGTCAGGGACTGGGGGAATGGAGTGAAACTAGAAATGGGTAGATTCAGATTGGATGTTAGGAAGAAGTTCTTCCCCCTGAGGGTGGTGAGACACTGGCACAGATTGCCCAGGGAGGTGGTGGAAGCCTCATCCCTGGAGGTTTTTGCAGCCAGGCTGGATGTGGCTGTGAACAACCTGCTGTAGTGTGAGGTGTCCCTGCCCATGGCAGGGGGATTGGAATTGGATGATCCTTGTGGTCCCTTCCAAGCCTGACAATTCTGTGATTTTGCTTCTTTTGGTAGTAAAATAACTTCTACCCTCATTTTAAGAATCACTGCTCCCTAAAGAATCACATTTCCCTTCGGTTTTTCCTCCTCTGTGTTGTCTCAGCATCGGAGCTGAGAGCACTCAGACTTGGAGATCCCTATTTTGCTTCTTAAATCAGCTGGCCTCTCAATACAGAACAGGAGCTAAGTGGTTACAATTAGAGTGCTGGCATGGCTTTCTTTCCCCCTTTTCTTCTTTGTTAAAGCATTCTGGAGAAGAAAATAGCTGCTAGAGTAGCCTAGATACCTGCCAGGTTGAGATATCTGTCAGTAATTAACTTTATCACTTAGTAGAATAAAATGCACTGATTAGGAGTTTTTAATCAGTAAGATCCACACGTTTGCTACGGGTTAATATTTAGGTCTAGTCTGGAAAAACATAAGTACAGTTTTAAAAGTTAATCATTAGGAAGCTAAGGTAGGGTCATCCTGGCTTATTTAATCATCATTAGCAAGTGTATAAAGATTTCAAGGTACAGCTCATGGGGAGGTTTGTATGGGAGTTCCTACCTTGGACGCCGCGCTCTCCTGGCGGCCCTGGCAAGCCATCCTTTCCCGGTGGCCCTGGCAAGCCATCTTTTCCTGGGGGGCCTGGTTTTCCATGTGCTTGGGAGGCAAGCATTGCAGCAGGCAGCTTCAGCTGGGATACAAACTGAGCCATCCTTTCTTCATTAACAAAGGACACACACACACACACACAAGAAAAGTGGGTGAGAAATCTGCCAGCAAAAGACTGGAAAATAAGCAAAGCCCAAAGTCCCAGCTACAGGAAAGTGCCTGGCAGTAAGGTGTTTAATCCTTCTAAAGGTCAAGGGATTAAATGCTCCTCTAAGAGCTGAGGTCTTCACTTACAACTTGGGCTCAAGTCTGAGTCTTTACTCTTTGAAATAATCTGAATGAATTAGTACCAAAGTCTCGGTTATGTCTCTCCCTTGCTGATGTCTTCCAATGTGTCAAATGACTTCTGACTCCTGCTCTTGGAAGTACTTAACCATATATGGATACAGAATAATTACTACTTAATTCCCCTCTAAAAGGCTGTCTGCTGTGTTTGTAACTCCTATTAGGTTGCAAAATAGACCTTAAACACGGTCAACACCCTGGAGGTGTTCCAGGCCAGGCTGGATGAGGCCTTGAGCAACCTGGGCTGGTGGGAGGTGTCTCTGCCCATGGCAGGGGGGTTGGAACTGGATGATCTTGCAGGTCTCTTCCAAGCCAAACCACTCTATGATCTATGAGTCTATCAAGCAGCCTTTTGAATGGGCTGAAGCACAGCACGGTGGTTTTGCCCTGATGGTTGGACTTGGTGGTCTTAGAGGTCTTTCCCAACTTTAATAATTCTATGAATCACTGAAAACAGTCATGAAGGAAAAAAAACCCTCTAAGTCCTCAGCAAACCTTAATAATTGTAGAGACTTCAGCACAAACTGTTCATGCAGGTGGAATAAAATGCCCTTGGTACTATTTTAGTGTTCCTTAGAGGCAGAGAAAATAGCTCCCAACCCTGCAGCTGCCTCCTTTATGCCAGGGTCAAAAAAAACATACCTCAAAGAACTAAGCATCCCAGAGTCTAGCAGGTATTTACTCTGGTGGAATAGTAAATGTTAAGAAAGAAGGAGAGGGAGGGGGAAGAGAGGGGGAAGAATGGAGGGGAAGAAGGGAAGAGAGGGGGAAGAATGGAGGGGAAGAAGGGAAGGGAGAGGGAGGAGGAGGGGGAGGGGAAAGGGGAGGGGGAAGAATGGAGGGGAAGAATGGAGGGGAAGAATGGAGGGGAAGAATGGAGGGGAAGAATGGAGGGGAAGAATGGAAGGGAGAGGAAGGAGGAGGGGGAGGGGGAAAGGGGAGGGGGAAGTTAGGAGAGGAGAGGTTTGGAGAGGAGAGGAGAGGTTTGGAGAGGAGAGGTTTGGAGAGGAGAGGTTTGGAGAGGAGAGGTTTGGAGAGGAGAGGTTTGGAGAGGAGAGGAGAGGTTTGGAGAGGGAGGAGGTTTGGAGGAGAGGAGAGGGAGGAGGAGAGGAGAGGAGAGGAGAGGAGAGGAGAGAGAGAGGAGAGGAGAGGAGAGAGGGAGAGGGAGGAGGTTTGGAGAGGAGAGGTTTGGAGAGGTTCGGAGAGGTTTGGAGAGGAGAGGTTTGGAGAGGAGAGAGGAGAGAGGTTTGGAGAGGAGAGGTTTGGAGAGGAGAGGTTTGGAGAGGAGAGGTTTGGAGAGGAGAGGTTTGGAGAGGAGAGGTTTGGGAGGAGAGGTTTGGAGAGGAGAGAGGTTTGGAGAGGAGAGGTTTGGGAGAGGTTTGGAGAGGAGAGGTTTGGGAGGAGGAGAGGTTTGGAGAGGAGAGGAGAGGTTTGGAGAGGAGAGAGGAGAGGAGAGGAGAGGAGAGGAGAGGAGAGGAGAGGGAGAGGAGAGGAGAGGAGAGGAGAGGAGAGAGAGGAGAGGAGGAGAGGAGAGGAGAGGGAGAGGAGAGGAGAGGAGAGGAGAGGAGAGGAAAAATATTCTGCTTAATGGAGACTATAATTAATAATTATTTGAGCATAATTATGTTGATTAAATGTAAGGAAGAGTTAAATATAGCTACAGCAGCAAGGCAGTTTCTAACTCCAATGTTATTTAGATGCCATGCAAAGAAAACAAAAGATGTAGGGGTGTAAAGCCTCTGGAAGACAATTCAAGATTTACATTTAGCTGCACAAATCTTCACTTTTTTTACCTTCAAAGACCTTTAGAACCTCTTGTTTGATGTAGCTTTTTATTTCTTCGAGTGAAACTGTGTCAGCCTGGTGAGGGAAGAAAGTGATACGCATCAGAAGAAACACAGAGGGCACTCTGTAGTGCTGCAGAAATTGGCAACTGCTGAAATTAGCATCAAGCATGGAAAGCTTTCACCAAAAAGTCAAGATTTTAATAGATCTGTGTGATTTACTGAAGTGTAAAAAGCCACTTTATGGCAGATAACACCATAACACCCTAAAGGCCACTAATACAGAATGGGGCTCCCATCACCTCCCACTTGGACAGCCTGTTCCAGCCTTCCACCACCCTGATAGCGCAGAAGTCCTGCTAAAGGCCCCATCTAAATCTACCTTGCTCTAGTTTCAAACCACATCTTGGTTTTTCTGATGTTGTGCTACTGCTCAGTTGAATTCCCACTGCTCAGAGGCAGAAGCTGCCTCGGTGCCATCTGAATTCAGGAGCAACCAAGGAAAAGTTGCATTTACTCACAGGAAACCCTGGGGGTCCTGGTGAACCTGGAGGACCTTGATGACCTGGTGAGCCTGGATAGCCTCTGTGTCCTGGTGGGCCAATAGGACCCACATCACCTTTCTCTCCTGATGGGCCAGGTTTCCCTCGTTCACCTTGTGGACCTCTGTCTCCTGGAATGCCCTGATCACCCTGTGGGAAATAAAAGCAGAAAGAAAACCCATTGGACACAGTGGGGGAAAATAAAGAAAGAAAGGTGAGAAGTCACCCAAGAACGGTAAGGAGGAAATTTCTCTTCAGAACTAGGTAAATCCTGCAGTGAATCATAGAATCAGCCAGGTTGGAAAAGACCTCAGAGATCATAGAATCATAGAATCAATAAGGTTGGAAAAAACCTCAGAGATCATCAAGTCCAACCTAGCACCCAACACCTCATGACTACTAAACAGTGGCTCCAACCTATTACCTAATACCAAAACCCTCCTGACAACTAAACTGTGGCTCCAGGTGCCACATCCAAGCCTTTGTTGAACACATCCAGGGATGGTGACTCCACCACCTCCCTGGGCAGCACATTCCAATGGCCAATCTCTCTTTCTGGGAAGAACTTCTTCCTAACATCCAGCCTAAACCTCCCCTGGTGCAGCTTGAGACTGTGTCCTCTTGTTCTGGTGCTGGTTGCCTGGGAGAAGAGACCAACCCCTACCTGTCCACAACCTCCTTTCAGGTAGTTGTAGAGAGCAATAAGGTCTCCCCTGAGCCTCCTCTTCTGCAGGCTAAGCAACCCCAGCTCCCTCAGCCTCTCCTTACAGGGCTGTGCTCCATATCCCTCCCCAGTCTGATTGCCCTTCTCTGGACATGTTCAAGTGAAGCTGATTTCCCAGGCTGATAACCCTTGGCTCTGAACACAGCAAGCAACATTTTGTTTTGTTGCACCTTTGATGCTGAATTCAGTACCAAAGCAACAAACAAGAGCAGCTTGAATCTCCAACCCACTCTCCAAGGACACGCGTTGGGTGCAGAAAAACCTGCAGCCCTTCTGCAAGGGTCTGGAGATGTCAAATATGGCAGAGGCAGAATGGAGGTGCTCTAACCCCTCCAGGCACAAGGCATCAAACTTTTATCTGCAGCCTTCCCCAGCAACCCAGTATCCTATTTCTGCATGGACACAACATTTCAGCTAATCAAAGAATTAACAAATCCACTTAGAATGAATTAATTCCTTTCAAAGCAAACAAAGCCAGGGTCAATATTCAGGTCATTAAAATGGATGAGATTTGTTTTACTTGTAGGGAATTAAATCTTTTAGAGCAACTTAATGTATTGGCTATTAGTTCCCTTCATTAATAGCTAATGTGGAGCAGAGTGCCCCAAGTTCAGATTGCTAATGAGCAGTTCTTAGGGGTCACTGCCTGCCCTTGCTGCAGCACTCGGCACAGAAGGCAAATCATATCCCGGGCTGCTGCCAGAGGAGTGTGAGCAGCAGGGCAAAGGAGGGGATTCTGCCCCTTGGCTCTGCTCTGCTGATACCTCACCTCCAATCCTGCCTTCAGTTCTGGTGTCCTCAGCAGAAGAAGGACACAGAGCTGCTGGAGTGAGTCCAGAGGAGGCCACAAAGATGACTCAGGGGCCTGAGCAGCTCTGCTGTGAGGATGAGCTGAGGGAGCTGGGGGTGTTCAGCCTGGAGAAGGGAAGGTTCCAGTTTCCTCAGCTGCTCCTCACCAGCCCTGTTCTCCACACCCTTTGTCAGCTTCATTGCCCTTCTCTGGACCTGCTCCAGCACCTCAGTGTCTTTCTTGGAGTGAGGGTCCCAAAAGTGAACTCAGTACTCAAGCTGTGCCCTCACCAATGCTGAGTACAGGGACGGGATGGCTTCCCTGGTCCTGCTGTCCACATTATTCCTGATTCAGGCCAGGATGCTGCTGGCCTTTTAGGCCACCTGGGCACACTTCTGGCTCATGTTCAAACTGAGAAGCAGAACTTCTGTAGTCTGCAAGGAAGTGACTCTTCCTGGCTTTAACCATGTTCTTGCATCCAACCTCTGTCTCTTACTCCACCCTTAGCATCGTGAAACATAAAACAGCAGAACAACTTCACTCTTGCCACAGGTTGCTGCAAGACATGAAGGAGTTTTAGTCTTTTAGGTAATTTTCAGTTGAGTCAGGCACTGCCATAGGCTGCCCAGGGAGGTACTGGAGTCCCCATCCCTGGAGGTGCTCAAAACCCATGCAGACACAGCACTTTGGGACATGGTTTAGTGGGCATGGTGGTGTTGGGTTGAGCTGGAGCTGATGATCTAAGAGGTCTCTTCTAACCAAAATGATTCAGGGAGTCAACATCCTCTTGCCTCTCCAACTTTTTCAAGGTCAGTCCCTTAAATGTGCAGCCTTCTCTCCTGCTTGTATGTGCACAGAGTTATTGGCAGGGCATCCAGAGAGGTTGCCACTGAGCAGGTCAAGGCTGAGTGCTGTGATGCAGCACACAGCAGGTGCCACAACAAGGAGGCTCTTACAGCTGAGTCGTGTCCTTAAAGGCAGAAATAGAACGCTGCAAACTGGTTATTTTTTGCAAGGGACAATTACTGCAATCAAGGTAAAAACCTCCTGTCTCCTCTGTGCCATTAAGCAGCATTTCCTTTTCCAGATTACACAGGGAGGTGCTTTTCTGCTTTAGCAAATACATGTGCTGCCTTGGATTAGGACACCACAGCTTCAGCACCATTATTACAGGAGCAGAGGGTGCACGAAGATTTTCTTGGCTCTAGCAAAACAAATGCCACCTCTCACCTCCCATAATGCCTCCTGCCCACCATGATCTCATTGCCATGAACAAAAAAAGTCCAAATATTTTGGGAAGCAGTAAAGTGTTGGCACTGGGGTGCCTTCTGCCTAAGTGCAACAAGAGTGCTTTGTATAAAGCACGGTTTGTCATTGTGAAATACAAAGACCCCAGGGGATCCTTAGAGAGCTTTGGCTTTATAAGAGCTTTATTAGAGCCAGAGAATTGGAGAAGACCTCCAAGATCATCAAGTCCAGCCATCAGCCCAACACCACCATGGCCATTGAACCATCTCCCAGCATGCCATACCCACACACACACCTCTGAAACACCTCCAGGGATGGGGACTCCACCACCTCCCTGAGCAGCCTCTTCCAATCCCTGACCACTCTTGCAGGCAATAGATTTTTTCCTAATCTCCAGCCTAAACCTCCCCTGCCACAGTTTCAGGCCATTTCCTCTCATTCTATCATCTGATACTAGAGAAAAGAGACCAATCTCCACTTCACTCCAGCCTCCTTCCAGGGAGTTGTGGAGAGCAATGAGGTCTCCCTCAGCCTCCTCTTCTCCAGACTAAGCAACCTCAGTTCCCTCAGCTGCTCCTCACCAGCCCTGTTCTCCAGACCCTTCACCAGCTTACAGCTCTTGCAAAGTCTGACAGCATCCCAACAGGATTAGCTACTTCCCAATTTTCAAGTTGTTGATCAGTTTACACTCTCCAGGCCAACGGTGTTACAAAGTCTGTAAAATGTGGTCTTCCTCTAAATGCAGAAGACAATTCACAGGGTCACAGAATGTTAGGGTTTGGAAGGGACTTCAAAAGCTCATCCAGTCCAACCCCCCTGCCAGAGCAGGGTCACCCAGGGCAGGTCACACAGCAACATAGCCAGGAGGGTTTGGAATGTCTCCAGAGAAGGAGACTCCACAACCTCTCTGGGCAGCCTGCTCCAGGGCTCAGCACCCTCACAGTGAAAAAGTTTCCCCTTCTGTTCCTGTGGCACCTCCTCTGCTCCAGCTTGCCCCTTGTCCTGTCCTTGGACATCCCTGAGCAGTGCCTGGCTCTGTCCTCCAGACATTGCCCTACACATCTTTATCAACAGGAATGAGGTCACCCCTCAGGCTCCCCTGCTCCAAGGTCCAAGCCCCAGCTCCCTCAGCCTGTCCTCATAGGGAGATGTTCCACTGCCTGCAGCACCTTTGTGACTCTTTGCTTGAGTCTCTCAAGCATTTCCCTGAGGTCCTTCTTGAACTGAGGGGCCCAGAACTGGGCACAACATTCCAAGACTACAACTCTTCATTAGCTAAGAGACTGCTTGAGGTTCAGAGAATTGATTTCTTGGGCTTGCCTGCTGAATCTGTGCTGAGGTGGTGCTTAGGAGCTCAGCAAAAAGGAAAATGTTACCAAAAGATGGGACTTACACGTTCTCCTTTGGGTCCTCTGTCTCCTGGTCTCCCCACAGCACCCTGAAAATGTGGTTTTTGAGGGGGAGGGGGAAAAAGAGGAGATGAAAATATCACTTTCAGGCTTAGATGTAAATATAGATATAGATTAGAGATATAGAGATATAGAGATATAGAGATATAGATATAGAGATAGAGATAGAGATAGAGATAAAGATAAAGATATAGGTATAGTATAGGTATAGGTATAGACATAGGTATAGAGATAGATAAAGATAAAGATATAGGTATAGGTATAGATACAGGTATAGATATAGATATAGATATAGACATAGAGATATAGATAGATAAAGATAAAGATATAGGTATAGATACAGGATAGAAATAGGTATAGATAAAGATATAGGTATAGATACAGGTAGAGATACAGGTATAGATATAGGTATAGGTATAGATATAGGTATAGAGATAAAGATAGAGATAGAGATAGATAAAGATAAAGACAAAGAAAGATAAAGATATAGGTATAGCTATAGGTAGAGATACAGGTATAGATATAGATATAGATATAGATATAGATATAGATATAGATATAGATATAGATATAGATATAGATATAGATATAGATATAGATATAGACATAGGTATAGAGATAGAGATAGATATAGAGAAGATAAAGATATAGATATATAGAGAGATATAGATATAGATATAGATATAGATATAGATATAGATATAGATATAGATATAGATATAGATATAGATATAGATATAGATATAGATATAGATATAGATATAGATATAGATATAGATATAGATATAGATATAGATATAGATATATCTGTTAGCAGAACTGATAGCAACTGCCTAGGATTGGCAGCTATGGTATCTGTGAAGAATAAAACACACCAGAGGCTGGAAAGGAAAGTTTTCCTACCGGTGGGCCTGGCAATCCATCTTTTCCGTTGCTTCCCTATAAAAAACCCACATGACAAGGCAAAATCAAAACCAGAACTAATTTGTTAATAAAGAGACTTGTGTACATGCACTTAAAAATAACATCATGGGTGAAGCTCAATCATAGAATCATTGAATCAGCCAGGCTGGAAAAGACCTCAGAGATCATCGAGTGCAACCTGTTACCTAATACCTAACACCTCATGACAACTAAATGATGGCACCAAGTGCCACGTCCAATCCCCTCTTGAACACCTCCAGGGATGGGGACTCCACCACCTCCCTGGGCAGCACATTCCAATGGCCAACAACTCTCTCTGGGAAGAACTTTCTCCTCACCTCCAGCCTAAACTTCTCCTGGCACAGCTTGAAACTGTGTCCTCTTGTTCTGGTACTGGGTGCCTGGGAGAAGAGACCAACCCCCACCTGGCTACAACCTCCCTTCAGGGAGTTGTAGCGAGCAATGAGGTCTCCTCTGAGCCTCCTCTTCTCCATGCTAAGCAATCCCAGCTCCCTCAGCCTCTCCTCACAGGGTTGTGCTCCAGACCCCTCCCCAGCTTTCTTGCCCTTGTCTGGACACGTTCCAGTGTCTCAATGTCCTTCTTAAATTGAGGGGCCCAGACCTGGACACAGGACTCCAGGTGTGGCCTAACCAATGCTGATTACAGGGCACAATGACTTCCCTGCTCCTGCTGGCCACACCATTTCTGATGCAGGCCAGGCTGCCATTGGCCTTCTTGGCCACCTGGGCACACTGCTGGCCCATGTTCAGCTGGCTGTCAACCACTACTCAATCACAGAACCGTGGGGGTTGGAGAAGACCTCTGGAGATCATTGAGTCCAACTCCCCTGCTAAAGCAGATTCTCCTAGATCAGGTTGCACAGTATCTTGTCCAGGCAGGTTTTGAAAGTCTTCAAAGAAGGAGACTCCACAACCTCTCTGGGCAGCCTGTTCCAGTGCTCTGCCTCCCTCACAGTGTGGTATTACCTGAGAGTTCTGATTACCATGGGTCAAAACCCTGCCACAGAGTACTGTAACAACAGCACAGTGCCAGAGAATTGCCAGATAAGTGCTCTGGCACTGGTTAATTTTCTAGGATCTAGGTGGCTCTGCAGATGCAGCAATTTCAGTGCTGCTTCACTGAGTGAGAAAGAAGGACTTGCATAAGCAAAGCCAGCAGGAATATTTCCTTCCCTCTCAGTTTGCTGCTGAAACCACAGAAACTGCCTCTTCTTCCAAGCCAGAAGTGTAACATGGAGAGGAGCTGCCAAGCTGAACCAGTCTGCTTCTCACACTTGTCCCCAGAACACCGAGCTTTGGGGGAGATAATGAATTATGTGCTATCCTAGCTGAACCACTGCTAGAATATAAACTAGGCTGTTTGAAACCAGCTCAGACAGAGCTGGCTACACTGCTGTCACTGTTTCACTAAATAAGGAGCTCAGGTTAGGCATCTCCTAAGTGAGCTGTAAAGGCTTCGGCCCCACCTGTACACAGAAGGGTTATGGAGTTTATTCAGAGCCATGAAGCAGAGTTTAAACTGAAGCTGAGAATCCCTTCATAGACTCTGGGGAGTGTCTGGGTTAATATTCTCCTGAATAAAAGGGTAAGAGAATTCTTTATGTCAACCAGCTCTTAAGGAGCCTCAGAAGAACCTTTAAAGGCAACATCTCAGTAACATTAACTTAGAATCACAGAATCAACAAGGCTGGAAATCTCCTCAAAGATCATCAAGTCCAACCTGTCACCCAACACCTCATGACTGCTAAACCATGGCACCAAGTGCCACATCCAGTCCCTCCTGAACACCTCCAGGGATGGGGACTCCACCACCTCCCTGGGCAGCCCATTCCCATGGCCAAGAGCTCTCTCTCTGTGAGGAACTTCCTCCTCACCTCCAGCCTAAACTTCCCCTGCTGCGGCTTGAGACTGTGTCCTCCTAAAACATCCTCATACCAGGATACTGATACTGAGTGCTGTAGCTCTAACTCTTCTACAGCTGTCACCCAGCTGTAGGAAAGCAGGATGGAACCCCATTTCTGTTGGAACTCTGATAAATCAATTAGGATGCATCCTTTTGTAATAAACAGGAGGAAATTGCTTACTGGTTTTCCTTGTGGCCCTTCTGGCCCAGGGAAGCCTATATCTCCTATGGGTCCTCTTTCACCCTAGGAAAGAAAGAAAGGAAACAAAACCAAGAAACAAACCCAAAGCCCACATGTGGAAATCTGGATGCAAAATCTTGCATGAGATGTTTGAATGATTCATGCTTCATTGTAAGAATCCAGAGCCTAAGTTTGGACTTACAGGTTCCCCTGGCATCCCTGGGGCCCCAGGAGATCCAGGCTTTCCCTGCAAAAAAACCAACCAAACCCATTAGAAATTCCAGTTGCCAGGAAGGAAAACACAAATTCTCTTAGGTCACAAAGGAGAGGTTATATCTTAGAGTGAAGTGTTCATAGTATTTGCTATTCAGTGCTGTAAGAGAGAAAAAGGAAGTGTTTTAACAGATTTCTGCAGTATTTGAGCCATGCTCACCTGGCTTTTGTGTACAGCACAACTCAATCCCTTCATCTTATCACAGAATCATAGAACCATAGAATCTGTAAGGTTGGAAGAGACCTCAAAGATCATCAAGTCCAACCTGTCACCCAACACCTCATGACTACCAAACCATGGCACCAAGTGCCACAACCAATCCCCTCTTGTGACTCACCCACCTCCCTGGGCAGCCTGTTCCAATCCCTGACCACTCTTGCAGCAAAGAAATTTTTCCTAATATCCAATTTAAACCTCCCCTGGAGCAAGTTGAGGCCACTTCCACTCATCCTGTGCTCTATGGGAGAACTGACCCCCCACCTCATTCCAACCTGCTTTCAGGGAGACAGACAGAAGGTCTCCCCTCAACCTTCTATTCGTCAAACTGAACACCACCAGCTCCCTCAGCTGCTCCTCCCCAGGCCTGTTCTCTAGACCCTTCCCCAGCTTTGTTGCCCTTCTCTGGACCTGCTCCAGCATCTCGGTGTCTTTCTTGGAGTGAGGGTCTCAAAAGTGAACTCAATAGCCAAGGTGTGGCCTCACCAGTCCTGAGCACAGGGGCAAAAATCAACACCAGCAACAACTTCAAGAGCACGTGGGCTCATAGGCACTGGTGGCAATTCTTGTAGGATCATAGAACTGTCAGGGTTGGAAGTGACCTCAAGGATCAGCCAGTTCCAACCCCCCTGCCATGGGCAGGGACACCTCACACTACAGCAGGTTGCTCACAGCCACAGCCAGCCTGGCCTCCAAAACCTCCAGGCTTCCACCACCTCCCTGGGCAACCTGTGCCAGTGTCTCACGACCCTCATGGGGAACAACTTCTTCCTAACATCCAATCCTAACATCCATTTCTAGTTTTCCTCCATTCCCCCCAGTCCTATCCCTCCCTGACACCCTAAAAAGTCCCTCCCCAGCTTTCTTGTGGCCCCCTAAGACACGGGAAGGCCACAATTAGGAATCTGAGCTCAGGCTTCCCTGATCATTTTGCTTAGCAAAAAAGCCAAAGGTAAAATGAGAGGTTTACATTCCCAAATGGAACTAAGGATCCACTATTCAATCCAGGGAATAATGCCAGGCAAGGAGGACCAGATTCTTCACCAGGAAGATATGTGGATATCTTTTAAAAGCTCTTCCTAGACTACTAAAAGTTATTGTCCCTCACGTGCCTATTAATTTGTTAATTGCAACTGCTTAGCATAAAAATGCTAAGGCAAAGAATTCCTTTCAGTGGATCTTAATAGAATGAAATGTAATTAACAGAGAGCAACTCCATCAGTGATGAAGGGGACTCATTAAATATTTCACACCCAGCTGGAAGAGAGAGCAACAAGGACAAGACTTGGAACATATCCAGTGGGAAACACACAGGGAATGAACAATTGGGATCGTCCTAACTGGCTGCTACATTATTGATTCACACCATGAAACGTGCTCCAGAGCAGCAAACTCTGAAGCTCTTCCATGAGCTATAAAACTCCAAGAAATTCTCCTCTTTCCCCCCTTAAATGTGCAATTTCCCCCTTGTTCTATGGTAAATGAATTAAATTAAGCTATTTAGGCTGATGTCCTCTCTTGGAACTCACAGTAAATAGAGAGCATGTGAGGGGGCTAATGGAATGGGAGTGCACAGACACCAACTTCTATTTAGTTCACTAAACCTGCAGTTAAAACTGGAACCCAGCTCCTTAATGGCTTGGCAGCTGCCCACATTAAATAATAAATGGTATTTGCATATAAATAGCCCCAGGTTGCCTCCTGCAAGATGGATAAACATTTCTAGCCTGCTACACTGTGAGTGCAGCCCAAGAGAAGCTGCCTTCATTTCCTTCAGGAAGGCAAAGGAGTAATTATAATCTCAATTTATGATTAGCTGCATTTCCTTTCCCCTACAACAAAGCTTCGGGGTGACTTTCAGGAACTTCTCTGCATCTTCCCAAGTGAAGAGCTGACAAAGCTTTTTCCCCCTAAAGCAAATGTTTGATTGCCTTGATAGGCAGATCCCTGGGGGCTGCAAGGAGATTGATAGCTTTTGTCTTTGTTAGAGAGAGATGCTGAGAAAATTTGTGCATGCCCAGGAAGGCAGAAAACATTTTTCTTTCTGTGTGTGTTTGTTTTAAGACTATATTAAACTCAGGCAGGGAAGAGAATCTTGGATGCTGTCTTAGCTTAGGCTCAAATTGCAGCTTTATGCTGGAGTCACAGAATCACCAAGGTTGGAAGAGACCTCAGAGATCATCAAGTCCAAGCTGTCACCACAGACTTCATGACTAGACCATGGCACCAAGTGCCACCTCCAGTCCCCTCTTGAACACCTCCAGGGATGGGGACTCCACCACCTCCCTGGGCAGCACATTCCAATGGCCAGTTACTCTCTCTGGGAAGAACTTTCTCCTCACCTCGAGCCTAAACTTCTCCTGGCACAGCTTGAGACTGTGTCCTCTTCTTCTGGTGCTGCTTGCCTGGGAGAAGAGACCAACCCCACCTGGCTACAACCTCCCTTCAGGGAGTTGTAGGCAGCAATGAGGTCTCCCCTGAGTCTCCTCTTCTCCAGGCTAAGCAACCCCAGCTCCCTCAGCCTCTCCTCACAGGGCTGTGCTCCAGACCCTTCCCAGCCTCGTTGCCCTTCTCTGGACACGTTCAAGAGTCTCAATGTCCTTAAACTGAAGGGCCCAGACCTGGACACAGGACTCAAGGTGTGGCCTAACCAGTGCTGAGTACAGGGGCAGAATGACTTCTCTGCTCCTGCTGGCCACACTATTCCTGATGCAGGCCAGGCTGCCATTGGCCTTCTTGGCCACCTGGGCACGCTGCTGGCCCATGTTCAGCTGCTGTCAACCAGCACCCCCAGGCCCCTTTCTCTTTGGTTGCTCTCCAGCTACTCCAACCCCAGCCTGCAGCACCTTCTTGGCCACCTGGGCACACTGCTGGCTCATGTTCAGCTGCTGTCAACCAGCACCCCCAGGTCCCTCTCTCTTTAGTTACTCTCCAGCCACTCCAACCCCAGCCTGTAGCACTGCATGGGGTTGTTCTGGCCAAAGTGCAGAACCTGGCACTTGGGTTGGAGAGTGAGTTTTACTTTGAGGAATCATAGAACTGGGTCGGAAGGGGCCTCTGGAGGTCATCTAGTCCGACCCCCTAAATTAAGCAGGGACATCCCTGACTACATCAGGCTGTTCAGAGCTCCATCAAGCTTGACCTCGAATGTCTCAAGGGATGGAGCCTCCACCACTTCCCTGGGCAACCTGTTCCTATGTTCCACCACCCCCACAGTGAGGAACTTCTCCCGAGGATACGTACCGGTGTCCCTGCTACTCCTGGTGTGCCAGCTGGTCCACGGTCCCCCTGAAGAGAAGAGACAATTGATACTTCTATATTAACACTGGAAAAAAGCAGTTTGTGTGTGGATTCCCATTACAACCTGAGGAGGGAGCTGAAAAGGAGGCCAAGAGCCAGGCTCTGCCAAAATGCTAACATTTAGCTTTGTCATTGACTCATTTTGCAGAGTTGAGCAAGAGACTTAGCTCCTTTGTCTGTGTTCTCTTGTATGATGTCATCATTTCCATGCTGTCCCTTCTGCTCTGCTAGAGGCCTTCCTTGAAAAGAGATGGAAAATCCCTGACTTATCTGTAGCTTTCCAACTACAGTGGGTTCAGAGGAGGCCACAGAGATGATCAGAGGGCTGGAGCAGGCTGAAAGAGATGTGGCTGTTCAGACTGGAGAACAGGAGGCTCTGGGGAGACCTTAGAGCATATTTCCAGTACCTGAAGTGGGCTACAAGAAAGCTGGGAAGGGACATTTTAAGAGGGCTTGGAGTGATAGGATGAAGGGCAATGGCTTTAGGCTGGAAGAGAGGAGATTTAGACAGGAGATTAGGAAGAAATTCTTTACAGTGAGGGTGGGGAGGAACAGGTTGCCCAGGGAGGTTGTGGATGTCCCCTCCCTGGAGGTGTTCAAGGACTGGTTGGATGAGGTCTTGAGCAAACCTGATCTAGTGGAAGGTGTCCCTGCCCATGGCAGGGGGTGTGGAACTGTATGATTTTTAAGGTCCTTTCCAACCCAAACCATTCTATGATTCTATGATATTTAAGATGCATCCTTCAAAGAAGTTTTCACCTTCCTGCTGCCCAGTCATCCATTTGCTGCAAGTCAGCATCCTCAGGTTGCTTGTGCCATGGTCCTATCAGGGCAAAGTTTCTCCTTTTAGCATCCAACCACCTTCATCTATACTTCAGATATTGAAACATAGCTGAAAGATCTCCCTGGAGCCTTCTCTTCTCAGCCCCAATTCTTTCAGCCTGTCCCCATAGGAGAGATGCTCCAGCTCTCTGATCATCTTTGTGGCCCTCCCCTGGACCCACTCCATCAGGTCCATGTCTCTCTTGTGTTGGGGGCTGCAGAGCAGGACACAGCACTGCAGGTGAGGTCTCCCCAGAGCAGAGCAGAGGGGCAGGATCCCCTCTCCCTATCTCTGGCCAGGCTGCTTTTGACAGACCCCAGGCTGCCATTTGCCTATTGGGCTACAAGTGCCCATTCCTGGCTCCTGACCAGTTTCTTGTCCAGCACTACCCCCAAGTGCTCTTCTACAGGGGCTGCTTTCAGGAGAGAACAAGAAGTAGGGACTGTATTTAGGAACATCACTATCAGGTAACTTTAATTATATATTGTACATCATAGAATCATAGAATTGTTAGGGTTGGAAGTGACCTCAAGGATCATCTAGTTCCAACCCCCCTGCCATGGGCAGGGACACCTCACACTACAGCAGGTTGCTCACAGCCACCTCCAGCCTGGCCTTCACAACCTCCAGGGATGAGGCTGCCACCACCTCCCTGGGCAACCTGTGCCAGTCTCTCACCACCCTCATGGGGAAGAACTTCTTCCTCACATCCAATCTCAATCTACCCATTTCTAGTTTTCCTCCATTCCCCCCAGTCCTATCACTCCCTGACACCCTAAAAAGTCCCTCCCCAGCTTTTTGTAGCCCACTTAAGATACAGGAAGGCCACAATTAGGTCTCCTCAGAGCCTTCTCTTCTCCAGACTGAACAGCCCCAGCTCCCTCAGTCTGTCCTCAAAGCAGAGCAGCTCCAGCCCCCTGATGATCCTCGTGGCTCTTCTCTGGACACCTTCCAGCACCTCCAGATCCTTCCTGTACTAGGGGCTCCACAACTGGATGCAGTACTCCAGGTGGGGTCTCACCAGAGCAGAGTAGAGGGGGAGAATCCCCTCCCTCGACCTGCTTCATGGTAATATTCTATCCAGTTAAGAAAACAAAATACTCCAAGAGATGCTACACACAATTTGCCACCTGCAGGGAGTGGTTTTTCACATTGGGTGTATATGTGGTTTAGAAACACAGTACAGCAGAAAACAGAAGGGAACAAAAGCAAGCAAACAAAAAAAAAAAATGAAGAGGGGAACAAAAAGGGGGCAGATAAATGTGCAAATACTGTTTTTCACACAGAAACTTCAACTTTCACACAGGAAACAATCAAAGAAGAAGAAATCAAACAAGCTTTCAGCAAACGTTTAGCTGCATGCAGCTGCCATTCAGAAGCCAAGAGTGTTTACCAAGAGTCTTACCTTTTCCCCTGGAAGTCCTTCCAGTCCTGGTAATCCCATGGGTCCTGGGTCTCCCTGATGCATTTATATTTGTGTTAATTAGAGAAGGTTGCATACATTAAAGTCCCTGCAGTCTACATGAGAAGCACCGAAACACTGAGCAGCAGCAGATTAATTAACCTCAGATTAATAGACCAGACAGCCAGCTAGGAACAGATCTTGCCAGGCCCTGTTGCAGTGATCTGCAACACTAAGCTTTGCCCAGAGGCACTGTGGTTTTTCCTTTTGATGGAGAGTGTACAATAGAATAGAATACAATACAATAAACCAGGTTGGAAGGGACCTTCAGGATCATCGCGTCCAACCCATCAACCAATCCAACCCACCTAAACAACTAAACCATGGCACCCAGCACCCCATCAAGTTCTCCCCCTGAACACCCAGTGTAATACAGGGGAACTCCCTCCAGTGCTCTTGCAAGGCAAGGTCAGCCCTAAAGCACCTCCAGCTGGAAGAGCCCCTGGGGTATAAGCAGCTCCAAGCAGCTCTGTGCCTGTCCCTCAAAGCTTCCTCTGCAGTGGGGGACACACAGAGTAGGTCCCTGTGTAGGTCTTTAAGTTTTGGAAGAAGCCCAGAAATCCACTCCCCTGGAGGAATCAATTTCATGTGGAAGGCAGGGAGGCCCTTTGAGTTCTTTTTCTTCTGCTTTTAAAGAGAAGTGACAATTTACCACAGAAATGGAAACTACAGCCAATGACTGCAGCGTTGCAGCAATTCTCAGCTACATCAAAAGCTACAGCAAGTTCCTGTCTGGATTTCCTGCAGTCACTGGCAGATCTCACTTCCCATGCCCAAACTCTGTTTGGGAGATGGTGCTGCCTCAGTAGGAAGTGGATGCTGATACAGAAACACAGAGGCAGCTTCTAGTTATCATGGTGAAACAAGCAAGCAAACAAACAAAGAGGCTTTGGGACTTTCTGTGGGAAGAGACTAATCAATTGGTTTAGGATATTATTTCCCAACTCCATGTCTTGCTGAGTATTGAGAGGTTCTGCTTTGGGTTTCTCAGTGCCCTTGAGGAGCACAGTTATCAGGTGGCTTCAGAGAGCAAAGTTTAGTTTCTCACCCAGCTGGATTTTTGTCTGACACTTGGCAAGGAACCAAACATGAGCCTAGGCCCTGCACAGGGTGGCTGAGTGGACATTATGCACCTTCATGACAGGTGAAGTCCTAGCTAGCTCTGAAAACATTAGCTTCTCATGGGCACTTTGGTCTTGGCTGGGGCACTCTGAACTAGCTGCACTGAATTCTGCTGCTGGTTTTGTGTGGGTACTGTGCCTGCACAGGTAGGAAAAAGACACAACTAAACAGTACTGGCATCTTAGAATTGTCAGGGTTGGAAGGGACCTCAAGGATCATCCAGTTCCAATCCCCCTGCCATGGGCAGGGACACTTCACACTACAGCAGGTTGTTCACAGCCCCATCCAGACTGGCCTTAAAAACCTCCAGGGACAAGTCTTCCACCACCTTCCAGTGTCTCACCACCCTTATAATGAAGAACTTCTTCCTAACATCAAATCTAAACCTCCCCTCCTCTAGCTTGGATCCATTTCTTCCAGTCCTATCATTACCTGACACCCTAAAAAGTCCCTTTATTTAATGTACTCCCTTTATTCCATGTCCTCCCTTTGCTCCATGTCCTCCCTTTGTTCCATGTCCTCAATTTATTCCATATCCTCCCTTTGTTCCATGTCCTCCCTTTGTTCCATATTCTACCTTTATCCCATGTCCTCCCTTTATTCCGTGTCCTCCCTTTATTCCGTGTCCTCCCTTTGTTCCATGTCCTCCCTTTGTTCCATGTCCTCCCTTTGCTCCATGTCCTCCCTTTGTTCCATGTCCTCAATTTATTCCATATCCTCCCTTTGTTCCATGTCCTCCTTTGTTTGTCCTCCCTTTGTTCCATATCCTTCCATGTCCTCCCTTTATTCCATGTCCTCCCTTTATTCCATGTCCTCCCTTTGTTCCATGTCCTCCCTTTGTTCCATGTCCCCAATTTATTTATCCTCCCTTTATTCCATGTTCTCCCTTTATTCCATGTCTCCCTTTATTTCATGTCCTCCCTGTTGTTCCCCATATTCTACCTTTATCCGTGTCCTCCCTTTATTCCGTGTCCTCCCTTTATTCCGTGTCCTCCCTTTGTTCCGTGTCCTCCCTTTGTTCCATGTCCTTTGTTCCGTGTCCTTTGTTCCATGTCCTCCCTTTGTTCCATGTCCACCCTTTATTTCATGTCCTCCCTTTATTCCGTGTCCTCCCTTTATTCCATGTCCTCCCTTTGTTCCATATTCTACCTTTATCCCATGTCCTCCCTTTATTCCGTGTCCTCCCTTTATTCCGTGTCCTCCCTTTGTTCCATGTCCTCCCTTTGTTCCATGTCCTCCCTTTGTTCCATGTCCTCCCTTTGTTCCATGTCCTCCCTTTGTTCCATATTCATGTCCTCCCTTTATTCCATGTCCTCCCTTTATTCCATGTCCTCCCTTTATTCCATGTCCTCCCTTTGTTCCATGTCCTCAATTTATTCCATGTCCTCCCTTTATTCCATGTTCTCCCTTTATTCCATGTCCTCCCTTTATTTCATGTCCTCCCTTTGTTCCACCTTTATTCCCTATTCCGTGTCCTCCCTTTATTCCATGTCCTCCCTTTGTTATGTCCTCCCTTTGTTCCATGTCCTCCCTTTGTTCCATATTCTACCTTTATTCCATGTCCTCCCTTTATTCCATGTCCTCCCTTTGCTCCATGTCCTCCCTTTGCTCCATGTTCTCCACCTTTATCCCATGTCCTCCCTTTATTTCATGTCCTCCCTTTGTTCCATATTCTACCTTTATCCCATGTCCTCCCTTTATTCCACGTCCTCCCTTTACTTCATGTTCTATCTTTACGTCACGTCCTCCTCGCTTTATTTCATGTTCTCCCTTTACTCATGTTCTGCCTTTATTTCATGCTCTCTTCTTTTTTGGTCAAATGTATCCAGAGACAGCTTAGCAGAGATGAACCCACAAGCACTTGATCCTACGTGCACTCTTTCCTTACATTATCACTCAGAAGCTGCAAACTTGGCAAGCCTGGCAACTCAAACCCGAGGGTGTTTGGGATGCACTGATTCTGCAGGAGGTAAGCTACCTGCTAAAGGACCTTAATGGGCTCTTCCACCCTTGTGACTAGGACCATGGGTTGAACTACTCGGGGGATTCTCTTAGCGTGACCCCAAAATACATACATACCGCTGTGCCAGGATCTCCTTTTGGACCCTGCAGAGAAATGGAGAAGTGGAAACACACTGAATAAAGAGCAGGGTTGCACAGTAAGGTCAGTGCATGATCTGCATGCTGGGCTAATGCAAAGTTCTTTTCTCTTTCCAGCACCAAACCCAACTCATCACAACACTGTGCCCATCACTGACTATGAACATCATACATTTTTAGTCGGTGGAATATTTTCACCGAAGAGCCCAACACCAAATGATGCAGCATTTCTTTTGCAGCCTTTGCTTGCTTTAGTTTACTTCAATAAAACCCAGCTGACTTCCAAAATGAGCCCAAACTTCGTTGTTTACTACACACCGATCACAGAATGGCTCAGGTTGGAAGGGACCTCAGAGGTCATCTGCTCCAACCTCCCCCTTATGAGCAGGGACACCTCTCAGCTAGACTCAGCTGCTCAAGGCCTCATCCAACCTGGCCTTGAACACCCCCAAGGGAGGAGGCATCCACAGCCTCTCTGGGCAGCCTATTCCAGGCTCTCACCACCCTTGTACCGAAGAACTTCTTCCTAGGATCCAGTCTAGCCCTACCCTCCCTCAGCTTCAAACCATTCCCCCTCATAGCCTTATTTTTGATGTTTTTCACACAGGAAATAAAACTCCATGCCACTTACTAAGACTTCATGCAACTACCAACCCTCCTCTGTTACTGTCTTAATGGATTATTAGAAATGAGATTTCTCTTAATACTTACTGGAGGTCCTGGTGGACCTGGATAGCTTGCAACACTCACACCTCCCTGCAACAGCAAGTTCAAAAGGTGGGATTGGGCCAGAATTAGGTGTGGAAATAAAGGGAAATCAAATGAAATAAGAATAAAGTAAAATCAAATAAATCAAACTAAAATAATAATAATAATAATAATAATAATAATAATAATAATAATAATAATAATAATAATAATAAAAGGTGAAAGAAACCAAAGCAAAGCAAAATAAAACTAAAAAAAACCCCAAACTAAACCAAAATAAAATAAACCAAACTAAAATAAACCAAAATAAAATGAACCAAAATAAACCAAAATAATAATAATAATTAAAAAAATAAAATAAACCAAAGCAAAGCAAAATAAAACTTAAAAAACCCCAAACTAAACCAAAATAAAATAAACCAAAATAAACCAAAATAATAATAATAATAATAAAAAAGTAAAATAAACCAAAGCAAAGCAAAATAAAACTGGAAAACCCCAAACTAAACCAAACTAAAATAAACCAAAATAAAGTAAAATAAAATAAACCAAAATAAAAATAAAATAAATAAAATAAAAATGAAGCAAAATAAAATAAACCAAAGCAAAGCAAAATAAAACTGGAAAACCCCAAACTAAACCAAACTAAAATAAACCAAACTAAAATAAACCAAAATAAAGTAAAAGCAAATAAGCCAAAATAAAAATAAAATAAAATACATAAAAATGAAACAAAGTAAAATAAACCAAAGCAAAGAAAAATGAAGCTAAAAAACCCAACCCAAACCAAAATGAAATAAATATAAGCCACAATAAAAAATAAAGCAAAATAAAATAAGGCAAAGCAAAATAAAACTAAAAATGAAGTAAATAAAATAAGAATGAAATAAAGTTAAATAATCCAAAGCAAAGCAAAATAAACGTTAAAAGAAACCCAGACCAAAAGAAAATAAAATAAGATAAAATAAATGCAAAAGTAAAAAATCAAATGAAATAAACCAAACCAAAATAAAATGAGATAAAATAAATGAAATTAAAAAAAATTAATAAAGTAGAATAAACCAAAAATTAAAGCAAAATAAAAATAATATTAAAAAGTAAAAGACACCAAAACAAACAAAAAAATGAAACCCAACAAATCAAACCCGAATAAAATGAAACAAAAATAAAACTAAAGTAAGATAAAATAAGATAAGATGAAATCAAGTAAGGGAAAACAAAGCAAAATAAAACAGAATACAACAGAATAAAGTAAAATAAAATGGTATTAAATGGAATGGAATGGAATGGAATGGAATGGAATGGAATGGAATGGAATGGAATGGAATGGAATAGAATAGAATAGAATAGAATAGAATAGAATAGAATAGAATAGAATAGAATAGCATAGCATAGCATAGAATAGAATAGCATAGAATAGCATAGCATAGAATAGCATAGCATAGCATAGCATAGAATAGCATAGCATAGAATAGAATAGAATAGAATAGAATAGAATAGAATAGAATAGAATAGCATAGAATAACATAGAATAAAGATGAAAGACAAATACCTGGAGTTTATATAAGCTGCTCATTCCATTCCTTTCATTGTGAGGCACACCCTTTAAAACATAAAACCCAACTAAGTGTCACAACTGTGAATTATGAAGGCAGAACTCTTGCCTTGATTGAGTCCTGCGTGGTTTTTTGTTGAGTCCTGTGTGGTGTTGTTCTCAAGCATTTTTTTCCCCCAAGATTCACACAGTCACAGAACATCAGAGCTTGGAAGGGACCTCCAGAGTTCATCCAGTCCAACCCCCTGCCAGAGCAGGATCACCTAGGGACGTCTGCACAGGAATGCATCCAGGTGGGTCTTGAAAGTCACCAGAGAAGGAGACTCCACAACCTCTCTGGGCAGCTTGCTCCAGGGCTCTGTCACCCTCACTGTAAAGAAGTTTCCCCTTGTGTTGAGGTGAAACATTCTGTGTTCAAGCTTGTATCCATTGGTCCTTGACTTATTACTGTGCACCACCAAAAAGAGCTTGGCCCCCTCCACTTGTCACCCACCCCTCAGGTATCGATAGACATTGATCAGATCACCTCTCAGCCTTCTCCTCTCCAGACTAAACAGCCCCAGGGCTCTCAGTCTCTCTTCACAGGGGAGATGCTCAAGTCCCCTAATCATCCTTGTGGCACTCCATTGGACTCTCTCCAGCAGGTCTCTGTCTCTCTTGAACTGGGGAGCCCCAAACTGGACACAGTATTGCAGGTGTGCTCTCAGCAGGGCAGAGCAGAGGCGGAGAAGAACCTCCCTAGCCCTGCTGGCCACACTTGTCTGGCTGCACCAGACAGTTCAGTAAGAACATGCCATGTACCAGTATAGCATTGGACTTGATTTTTTAACTTTATGAAACCAGAAAGCTGTAAATTTCAGTGTTTGTTACACTGTTGGCATTTGTTATTCCTAGAATTCTCCAGAAGTAATTTTGTATTGGGTACTATTCCAGTTCATTTGGAATCCAGGCAGCTCCATGGGCTTGCCCTAGGTTCCCTGAGTTCCCTGATCTCAGGTAGCCAGGCTGCCCAAATTCCTCCAGTAACATTGGTGAACTCATTTGACCATAGAATCACAGAGTTGTTTTGGTTGGAAGAGACCTTTAAGATCAAGTCCAACCTTCAACCTAAGACCACCATGGCCATCAAACCATGTCTCCAAGCACCATGGCTGCACGTTTCTTAACCGCTTTCAGGGATGGGGACTCCACCACCTCCCTGGACAGCCTGTTCCAATTCCTGACCACGTCTTCAGGGAAGAAATTTCTCCTAATCTCCATCCTAGCCCTCCCCTGGCACAATTTCAGGCTATTTCTTCTGCTTCTATCACCTGATACTAGGGAGAAGAGACCAACTCCCCACCTCACTCCAACCTCCTATCAGGGAGCTGTAGAGAGCAATGCGGTCTCCCCTCAGCCTCCTCTTCTCCAGGCTCAACACCACAGGTCCTCAGCTGCTCCTCACCAGCCCTGTTCTCCAGCCCCTTCTCCAGCTTCATTTCCCTTCTCTGGACACGCTCCAGGATCTCAATGTCCTTATTGGAGTGAGGGCCTCAAAAATTAATCCAGTATTTGAGCCTTGCTCCAATGCCTCACCACTCTTTCAGTAAGGAAACTTTTCCTCACACCCAACCTAAAAGTTTTGAATGCACACAGTGACGAATCACAAGGAAAAGCAGGAACACAGAAATATCTTGCAAAATGACATCACTGCCTTTCTGCTCCATGAAGGATTAGATTGGCAGAACTTGAGACTGTGTTTCCCTCACAGGTTCATTCTTCCTAACATGACATTCAGAAGACAAAACAGAACATCTCACCGGAGGTCCAGGTGGTCCAGGCTTCCCAGGAGAACCTTCACTGCCCTAACACAGCAAGAGATTGATAGTATTTATTGGCTGTCATTGATGTCAGTGGCATACCCAAGCTGTGATGACCGTAATCATTGAATCAGCTTGGTTGGAAAAGACCTTTGAGATCATGGAGTCCAACCATTATCTTACTCATATCAAGTGTGACAATCAACAAGAGAGACATCAATAGACGATAAACAAGAGGTAATTCAATAGATAAGAGATGCATTCAATAGCAAACAAATAAGAGATATATTCAGTAGACAACAGAGAAGAGATGCATTCAGGAGCCAGTAAACAAGAGATATATTCAGTAGACAATAGATAAGAGAGACATTAAAAATGGGCAGGTAACAGCAAGAATAAAGCCTCTTGCCCAGCTCCTGCTTAAGCTTTGAGCAAGTCATTGATCATTACTTCTGATTTTCTTTCATTTAGCTCCTTCAGCTACTCTTTTTCTTTATCCCCTCTTTACTCTTTCACTTCACCCCTCTTTACTTTTACTTCATGCCCTCTTTACTCTTTCACTTCATCCCCTCCTTACTCTTTCACTTCATCCCCTCTTTACTCTTTCACTTCATCCTCTCTTTACACTTTTACTTCATCCCCTCCTTACTCTTTCACTTCATCCCCTCTTTACACTTTTACTTCATCCCCTCTTTACTCTTTTACTTCATCCTCTCTTTACACTTTTACTTCATCCCCTCTTTTATATTGTTAGCTGTTTGATGTTTTATGTGCAGTAATTTCCTTGTGGTAAAATAGGAGTGGACAGCCTGAGTTGTGAAACACTTCATATATACATCAGGAAAGAAAGAGGAAATAAAAGTAAAAAAGATATTGAAATGTAGCTCTAAGGTCTTCCCAGAGCCCAAATCAGGGGACAGCAACACAAAAAACCTTCACAGATCTTCACCAAGACTAAAGAAGGAAAGAATACCTTTTCTCCTTTTGCCCCTGCTGGCCCAGGGTGTCCAGGTCTCCCAGTGACTCCCTGCATGACATAGGATCAGTTAAGAGACAGTGAACCACAGTACTTCACAGAATCACAGAACTAACCAGGTTGCAAAAGACCTTTGTGATCATTGAGTCCAACCTGTCACCCAACACCATCTAATCAGCTAAACCATGGCTCCAAGTGCCTCATCCAGTCTCTTTTAAAACACTTACAGGGATGGTGACTCCACCACCTCCCTGGGCAGCTCATTCCAAGGGCCAGTCACTCTTCTTCCTAACATCCAGCCTAAACCTGCCCTGGTGCAGCTTGAGACTGTGTCCTCTTGTTCTGGTGCTGGTTGCCTGGGAGAAGAGACCAACCCCCACCTGGCTACAACCTCCCTTCAGGGAGTTGCAGACAGCAATAAGGTCTCCCTTGAGCCTCCTCTTCTCCAGGCTAAATACCCCCAGCTCCCTCAGCCTCTCCTCACAGGGCTTGAGCCTCAGCCCCCTCCCCAGCATTGTGGTCCAGATCCCTCCCCAGCCTTGTTGCCCTTCTCTGGACTTGTGCAGTCCTGCTTAGTTTTGAAGACTTGTGCTTTCTGAAGGTCATTTCAAACCTAACCATGGCTTCTCATCCAGGTTTAAATATCTCCCTTCTGTTGGCCAGGACAGATGTGTCCTTCTGATATGCCCTTTGAAGGGTAAAACTTGTGGCTGCCGCTGTATTTTCACCTTGGCAGACTAAAGGCAGTGACCTTAACTGGCCCTTCTTGATGCTTAGAACCATGCTTGGCTGCTGCAGTGCCAGTTGACCTACTCCACATTAAACTCTCTAACTGTGCCACAAGTTTTGAAAGAAGGGGAGAATTATTACTGGCAGCAACCTTTGAATGAACAATGATCAGACTGATTCATGTGATCCCATCCAGTATGTAGAGAGTAAAATGGAAAAGAAAACTAATTCAAGAGGGCTTTTTTTCCCCCAGAAATACCAACACTTTAAGTTCTATTTTTCAGTGAATTTAAATACCCTCAGCTTATTTTCACACTTCATTTTTTCCCCACTGTGAAACCCAGCAATCACTTGGGTTCAGCATTAACTCCTTACAGAAGCAGAGAATATCTTTGCCTGGAAGAAGAAACTTCTAAGATCATTTAGTCCAGCCAGCACTGCAAGGTCACCACTGAACCATGCCCCTAGCTGGAATTGTTTTCAGTCTTTTGATTAGTAAGGTTATTACTGCAACTTGGGTGCAAATGCACACTTCCCTGCAGCTTTGCACCTCGCAGGTCCTGCAGCCTCACAGGGTCTCTGCTGATGCCAAAACTCCAAACCCATCTAAGTGGCACAAACTTGGAGCCTGCACAACGCCTGCACTTTTGATGACATCAACTCATAGAATCATTTTGGTTTGGAAAAGATTTATAGAACCACAGAATGGCTTGGGTTGGAAGAGACTTTAAAGATCATCCAGTTCCAACCCCACTGCCATTCGCCAGCAGGGACAACTCCCACCAGCCCGGGTTGCTCAAAGCCTCATACAGCCTGGCCTTGAACATCTCCAGGGAGAGGACATCCACAACCTCCCTGGGCAACCTGTGCCAGTGTCTCACCACCCTCACTGCAAAGAATTTCTCTCTGATCTCCAGTCTAAATCTCTCTTCCAGCTTGAATCCATTCCCTCTCATCCTATCACTCCAAGCCCTTGTAAAAGGCTCTTCCTGCCTTTCTTGTAGTCCCCTTTCAGGTACTGGAGATCACTGGGAATCACCCTCCAGTTTCTTTTATTAGAGCCAGTATGGGTAAGATTTTATCATTACTCTTCAAAAAGCCAGAAGAAAGGACAAGAAACTAAGGCTGTGAAGTTCTACTAATTAGAGTAAGCTCTGCTGAGATGATACCACACACTTACAGATGGTCCACTGGGTCCTGGTACACCTGGCAGTCCAGGAACACCCTGAAGGCCCTGCAAATGAAAAAGAACGTGTCTGTTTCCCACTCACAGCTCACAAACTACTTGTATTCAGCATGCCCAGCAGGATTAGAAGCACATTAAAATGAATTTTGATTTAAAAGGCTAGCATTGTTTTTAACACTTAAAAAAAAACCCCAAACCCCACAACCCACAGAGCTGGGAAGAGGTTACAAATGAGCAAGGTTAGAGGCAGCTTCTTGCTTGAATGTTAAACACCACTTGTCCTCCAACCTTTGATCATCACACAGTAGTTTCAGTTGGAAAAGACCTTTAAGATCATCAAGGTGGAAAAGACCTTTAAGGTCATCAAGGTGGAAAAGACCTTTAAGGTCATCAAGGTGGAAAAGACCTTTAAGATCATCCAGTCCAACCACTCTCTAACTCTGCCAACACTGGGGTTAAACAATGGCTCTCAGCACCACATCTCTGCCTCTTTGAAGCACCTCTAGGGATGAGGATCCAACCACCTCCCTGGGCAGCCTGTGCCAGGCTTTGAGAACCCTTTCAGTCAAGAAGTTTCTTCTGATCTCCAACCTAAACCTCCCCTCATGCTATGATTTGTTACTAGGGTGTGGAGCCCTGTGCATGTTTTAAAGAACATTCTGTGCATTTCAGTCCTGGTCCAGATCTTTATGGAGGTTTAGATCAGAATCCCTCTGCTGTAGAAATGATTTTACCTCATCTCCCTTCTCTCCAGCAAGGCCTGGAAATCCACGTTCACCTTTGTTTCCCTGTGAAAACACAAGAGTCACAAAGCTTCTATTAGAGAACAATGAATTTGACACTCTGCAGAGCATTTTATGACTCCCATTTAATATCTGCTAGCATGAAGTCCTTACAGCAACAGTGCCTAAAACAACAAAAATGGCTCAGTGCCACCTGAGAGTGTTCAAACACAGAGGTGAAAGGAAATGAATGGGTTTTACCTAGTAGGCAAACTAGCCAAAAGCCCTGATGGAGACATCTTAGAGTCACAGAACTGCTTCAGTTGGAAAAGACCTCTTAGACCATCAGATTCAACAGTTAATCACTAAACCATGTCCCTACATGTTATGTCCACACTTTCTTTATCACCTCCAGGGATGGGGACACCACCACCTCCCTGGGCAGCCTGTTCCAATGCCTCACCACTTTTTCAGGAAGGAAATTTTCCCTAGCATCCAATCTAAACTTCCCCTGGTGGAACTTGAGGTCATTTCCTCTTGTCCTATCACTACTTAACTGGGAGAAGATACCAACACCCATCTCACCACAAGCTCCTTTAAGGTATCTTATTAATATCAAAGAGCTCAAATGCTTGCTGAAATGGAGAGAGTGCACTCTGATGGAATTAGGCTCAACTAGAGAAGATACCCATATGCCAAACCACGTGGCATTTGATCCAGTTCAAGTGAAACAGAATCCTGGTTGATATCTGTGACACTCCAGGTCCCAGTGGAATGGCTCCATCACCTCCATGGGAACACAGTGCAAAGGCACAAGGTGGCCCAGCCACTGCACACTTGAGGGAGATATGGGAAGTCTCCTTCTTCACTGCAGGATTCTTGTGACTGATTCTCCTAAAATAAGCTTAGTGGAGAGCCACAGCTGAGTTGGTTTCACTGGAACAAGACACAGAACAGCTGTTCTGGCTCTTTTGCACACTCTCCTGAGAGCAAAGGCAAAGTGACACAAGAAGAAGGCTGAACCATAAAGGTCATTCAAACCTTGAGGTTGCTTCAGATGCTGCAGGGACAGGGATCAAACTAAAAAAAAAAGTCAAGACTGACCAAGGTGAGAGCCTGGCCTTTTACTTCTAACAAGCAACAAAGCAATACAAAGTACTCTCTTCAAAACTTACCTTTGGCCCTTCTCTGCCAGGGATGCCTGGAGGACCTCTTGTGCCAGGATCACCCTAAGGAACAGAGAGAAAGTGAAGTGACAAATGACCATTTCTATGACACAGGCAGGAGGTCTGATCTATGCAGAAGGCTTTCTTCCTGTCTTTGTGACCACCCTTGCATTTTCCCACAAAGCCTTCTCTCTTCTCCTTTCTCTCTTCTCCACAAGATGCTGGCTCAGATGGCCTTTGTTTCCCTCCCCATCTCTCACACAATCTGCTCATATGATGCCAACAGAAGTTTAGCTTCATTTTGGGAGGACTCATAGGTGTCTTCCTTTAGGAGAGTCCCAGGCACCTGTGTGTTTAGGTTTGAGCAAAACATCTTCCTTTTATCTTTAGGGAGAGATGGAGGCTACACTCACCAGCATCTTCAAATCCACAGTATGTTTAAAGGAAAAAAAGGGGTCCTGCTTTGTTGAGGGAAGCACTCTCCAGCTAAATTACAATCTTATGGAAGCATCAACCACAGAAACACAGAGGAACGAAGCACCAAGAATTAACTAAGAGGTAGAGCAGCACATAGAGGACAAAGACAACACAATTACAAGCAGAAAGATTCAGGGAAAAGGCCAAAGACAGACTTAAAGGAAATCCAATTTGGGAATGAGAAAGTCAATAAACCCTAAATACAGGTATTAATAAAGGCCAATAGGATAGGACAATCTACACACAATGATGTGTGCTCTTCACAGGGCAAGCCTCCTGAGCACACTGGTCATTTTGGAACCCAGCAGGTCACTTCACACTTTAAAAGAATGCCTCAGAAATTCCAGCCTCATTTACTCCTTTGGTATATTGCCAATACTAATGTTACAGCATGAAGTGGAGAATTCACGGAATCACAGAATGGTCTGGCTTGGAAGGAACCTCCAGAGATCTAGTTCAAACCTCTTCCTAAAGCAGGGTCACCTGAAGTAGGTTGCACAGGAACATCTCCAGGAGGTTTGGAGAGTCTCCAGAGAAGGAGAATCCACAACCTCTCTGGGCAGCCTGCTCCAGAGCTCCAGCACCCTCACAGTAAAGATGATCTTCCTTATGTTTAAGTGAACTCTCCTGTGCTTAATTTGTGCCCATTGTCCCTTGTCCTATTACTGGGCACCACTGAAAAGAGCCCAGGCCCATCCTCTACTCACTAGTAAGTAATCAGCATTGATAAGATCCACTCTCAGCCTTCTGTTTTCCAGGCTAAACAGCCCAAGCTCACTCAACATCCCCTTGCAGGAGACAAACTCTATCCCTCTCAGTCTCTCAGCAGCTTCTGTTGGATTCTCTCCTTTAGTTCCCTGTCCCTCTTGAACTGGGGAGCCCAGAACTAGACACAATCCTGCAGCTCTGTCTTCACCAGGGCAGAGTAGAAGGGGAACAGAGCTTCCCTTGACCTGCTGGCCATGGCCTTCTTATCACATCTCCAGGATGCTATTTGCCTTCTTGATCATGGGGGCACATTGCTGGCTCATGGAGAACCTGCTGTCCACCAGCACTCCCAGGTGCTTTTCTGCAGAGCTGCTTTCCAGCAGGCCAGCCCCTACTGTGCAGGAGGCTGTTCCTCCCCACGTGCAGCACTCTACACTTGGCCTTGTTGATCTTCAGCAGGTTCCCCCCTGCCCAACTCTCCAGCCTGTCCAGGTCTCTCTGAATGGCAGCACAGCCTGCTGGGGAGTCAGCCACCCCTCCCAGTTTGGTGTCAGCAGCAAGAAGCAATTCATACTGTGGACTGGATGTGCTGGACAAGGCACTTGCTGGTTATGACCTCATGTACTCTTCAAATCACAAAACCACACAGAATTGTCAGGGTTGGAAGAGACCTCAAGGATCATCCAGTTCCAACCCTCCTGGCCATGGGCAGGAACACCTCACACCAGCCCAGGTTGCTCAAGACCTCACCCAACCTGGCCTTGAACACCTCCAGGGATGAGGCTTCCACCCCCTCCCTGGGCAACCTGTTCTAATGTCTCACCATCCTCATGGGGAAGAACATCTTCCTAACATCCAATCTGCTGCTTTCCCATAAAATAAAGCAGTGTCTAACAAAAATCTCAAGCCAAGTAGGTTAGAATTGAACCCATGGAACATTTCAAGTGCTGATTTTTGGTTTATAAAACAAAGAAAGATATTGAAGCTCTGGAAATGTTTACCTTCAGTATGGCTCCCATGTCTCCCACCAGTGGCAGTGCAATCTGAGATGAAAAAGGGCAGCTGCAGTTAATATCTTGCACAACAGTACAGATTCTGATGGGTTCTCATCCTTCTGAAGTTGACTTTCCTACACACAGAGCTGATTAGCTACCTATTGGTTGAAGCTGGTTTGAAATCATAATTCAAAAAGGGAAAATGGGGGTTTCAAATATAGTTCAGTATCACTCTCTGCCCAACCTAACCAGGTAATTGCACAGAATCACAGAATGGGTTGGGAGAGACCTCTGCAGATCATCTACTCACAGACTCACAGAATGGTCTGGGTTGGAAAGGTCATCCAGTCCAACCCCCTCTGCAGTCAGCAGGGACATCCTCTGCCCAGAGCCCTGCTGAGCCTCACCTTAATAACTCCAGGGATGCAGCCTCAACCAACTCCCCATGAAACCTGTTCCAGTGTTCCACTATCCTCATGGTGCAGAACTTGCTCCTAACATCCCATCTAAATCTGCCCTTCTCTAGTTTGAAGCCATTGCCTCTTGTCCTGCCACTGAAGGCCTTTGCAAACAGTCTCTCTCCATTCTTCTTGCAGGCTTCCTTCAGGTACTGGAAGGTACTTTTAGGTTTCCCTGGAGCCTTCTCTTCTCTCCCAGCTCCCTCAGTCTGTCCCTGCAGCAGAGCTGCTCCGTCCCCCTGACCATTTTTGTGGCCCTCCTCTGGACCGACTCCATCAGGTCCATGTCCTTCTTGTATTGAGGGCTCCAAAGTTGGACACAGCACTCCAGGTGAGGTCTCACCAGAGCAGAGTAAAGCCCAACCACCCTGCTAAACCACGTTCACCTGGAACATTTGTTTCTAAAGAGAAATTTGCTTTTTGGAAGCTCTGAGGTACTTGTAGGGACTGCAGGCAGGAGCAGGAGTAACAGCTGAAGTTTTGCCTTTGTTTTGCATCTGTGCACATTGGACTCTTCTGACTCCCATGTGAAATGATCAATTATCTTTACAGCTACAGTTTGGTCTGAGGCATTTGCAGGCTTGGTTTTGGGTCCTGTTGTGCTGAACTTCATAAAATCTGGAAACAACCGTTCAAATCAAATCATTGCTCCAATACACACCCAAGAGGAGATGATAACTCCTCAAGCATGGTAAAAGGTCAGAATTTAATTAGTGGGTTTGGTTTTGTTAGTGCTAAAGGGAATTTATTGCCTCAGAAACTAAGTGTTCTCAGAATTTCATTTCAAATAGATGTCTTCTTGGTGTGGCACAGCAAAACTAGCTTCAGAATCCCCAAACTTGTCACAGTGTCACACAGTACATTAGAAGTAGGAAGCGACCTCCAGGGATCATTGGGTCCAACCCCCCTGCATAAAGCAGGATCACCCAGGGTAGTCTGCACAGGAATGCATCCAGGTGGGGTTTGAAAGTCTCCAGAGAAGAAGACTCCACAACCTCTCTGGGCAGCCTGCTCCAGAGCTCCTCATCTTGAGGTGAAATCTTCTATGTTCAAGCATGTACCCATTGGTCCTTGACTTATTACTGTGCACCACCAAAAAGAGCTTGTCCCCCTCCACTTGACACCCACCCCTCAGGTATTGGTAGACATTGATCAGATCCCCTCTCAGTCTTCTCTTCTCAGACTAAACAGCCCCAGGGCTCTCAGTCTCTCTTCATAAGGGAGATGCTCAAGTCCCCTAATCACACTTGTGGCTTTCTGTTGGACTCTCTCCAGCAGGTCTCTGTCTCTACTGAATTGGGGAGCCCCAAACCGGACACAGGATTGCAGGCATGGTCTGAGCAGGGCAGAGTAGAAGGGCAGGAGAACCTCCCTAGCCCTGCTGGCCACACTCTTCTTGCTGCACCCCGGGATCCCATTGTGCCTCTTGGCCACCAGGGCACATTGCTGTCCCATTCAGAACTTGCTGTCCACCAGCACTCTAAGGTCTTTCTCCTTGGAGCTGCTTTCCAGCAGGGCAGCCCCCAACCTGTCCTGATGCCTGTGAGAATTGACTTCCCCCAGAACATCTTCTGAGGCTGAGAAATGCTTTGCCTGGCAGAAGCTTTAGCATACAAACTGCACCACCTTAAACCATGGTGTTGTTCTTCCATGCAGTACCCTAAGTTCAATTTCTACTTCAACAGCAATCAATAGAGGAGGGGAGGAAGACCAAGGATTTAATAATTGAAAAATCAAATGAATGTAATCAATTGGACTTTTAGGCTTTGCAGCTTATCTCCCTTCCTTTAAATGGGAAACATTTGCACCAGAAGAGATCATAGAATCATAGAATCAGTCAGGGTTGGAAGGGACCACAAGGATCATCTAGTTCCAACCCCCTGCCATGGGCAGGGACACCCCACACTAGATCAGGCTGGACAGAGCCTCATCCAGCCTGGGCTTAAACACCTCCAGGGACGGGGCCTCCACCACCTCCCTGGACAACCCATTCCAGGGCTTCACCACTCTCATGGTGAAGAACTTCTTCCTCACATCTAGCCTGAATCTCCCTATTTCCAGCTTCATTCCATTCCCCCTAGTCCTATCACTACCTGAGGTCCTGAGAAGTCCCTCCCCAGCCTTCCTGTAGGAAGATGAGATGCAGAAGCTCTCATTGTATACGTACAGGATCACCTGGAGGGCCTGGCAGGCCTGGCTTGCCATCTCTTCCTGGAGTGCCCTAGGAGGGAAGGGAACATTTGACAGCTTTAAATCATTGTTAAGGGACACATTACAGGGCCTTTTTTTTACTGTGTATGTAGAGAGAATTGCCACTTACATTAATACCAGGGGTACCTGGAGTTCCTGGTAATCCTGGGGGTCCTCTAGGGCCCTAAGAGCAGGAAAGATCATGTATGATTTAGGGATTATATTTTATTGCATTGATTTCTTTTCTTTTATTCCATTTCATGCAGTCATATTTTATTCCATTTTAACTATTTTTAGTCCATTCTGTGCTACCTTATTCTATTTTACTCATTTATTTGATTCAATTTAATGTCATTTATTTATTTACCTAGTTTATTGTATTTAGTTATTTGATTTTTTTGTTAGTCTATTCTGTTTTACAGGTTTTATTTTATTCCATTTTAGACTTTTTGACTTTATTCTATGCTATTTTATGCTATTTTATTTATTTCTTTAGTTTTATTTTAATCTATTCTATTTTACAGGTTTTATTTTAGTCTATTCTATTTTACAGGTTTTATTTTATTCCATTTTAGACTTTTCTATTTTATTCTGTGCTATTTTATTCTATTTTATTGATTTCTTTCATTTTACTTTATTCTATTTTACAGGGTTTATTTTATTCAACTTTACACTTCTTTATTTATTTCTTTAATTTTATTTTACTCTATTCTATTTTACAGGTTTTATTTTATTCAACTTTAGACTTCTTTATTTATTTCTTTAATTTTATTTTACTCTATTCTATTTTACAGGTTTTATTTTATTCCATTTTAGACTTTTTGACTTTATTCTATGCTATTTTATGCTATTTTATTGATTTCTTTAGTTTAATTTTAGCCTATTCTATTTTACAGGTTTTATTTTATTCCATTTTAGACTTTTTTATTTTATTCTATGGTATTTTATTCTATTTTATTGATTTCTTTCATTTTACTTTATTCTATTTTACAGGTTTTATTTTATTCAACTTTAGACTTCTTTACTTTATATATTTCTTTAATTTTATTTTAGTCTATTCTGTTTTACAGGTTTTATTTTATTCAACTTTAGACTTCTTTATTTATTTCTTTAATTTCATTTTAGTCTATTCTATTTTACAGGTTTTATTTCATTCCATTTTAGACTTTTTTACTTTATTCTATCCTATTTTATTCTATTTTGTTTATTTATTTTATTTTATTCTCCCTATTTTCTGTATTTTGTTATTTTATTCCATTTTAAGTATTTTTAATTTTATTCTATGTTATTTTATGTATTTATTTAATTCTATTCTATTCTATTCTATTCTATTCTATTCTATTCTATTCTATTCTATTCCATTCCATTCCATTCCATTCCATTCTATTCCATTCTATTCTATTCCATTCTATTCTATTTATTTTATGCTGTTCTATTTTCTGTATTTTGTTATTTTATTCTATTTTCTATATTTTATTTTCTTTTATTCTATGTTAGTTTATTCTAATTATTTTATTGAATTTTATTTTTTTATTTCATTTTATGTATCTTGTTTTGTTCTATTTTATGCATTTTATGTTACTCTATTCTAGTCTATATCTGTTATTTTATTTTATTCTCTTCTATTTTATGTTTACTTTGTTTCTGAATAGAATAGAATCAACCAGGTTGGAAGAGACCTTCAAGATCATCATGTCCAACCTATCATCCAACACCACCTAATCAACTAAACCATGCAACCAAGCACCCTATCCAGTCTCTTCCTAAACACCTCAAATGGTGGTGACTCCACCACCTCCCTGGGCAACACATTCCAATGGGCAATCACTCTCTCTGTGTAGAATTTCTTCCTAACATCCAATCTGAACCTCCCCTGGCACAGCTTGAGACTGTGTCCTCTTGTTCTGGTGCTGGTTGCCTGGGAGAAGAGACCAACCCCTACCTGGCTACAACCTCTCTTCAGGGAGTTGTAGAGAGCAAGAAAGGTCTCCCCTGAGCCTCCTATTCTCCAGGCTAAGCACCCCCAGCTCCCTCAGCCTCTCCTCATAGGGCTTGTGCTCCAAACCCCTCCCCAACTCTAATTTAGTTTATTTTACTGTGAACTTCTTAAACTAAATTATTATTATTTAATATTAAAGAGAAGAATTGGATCCTACCTGCACACCTGTTGATCCAGCTGGACCCATAGGACCCTGCGAGAAAACTCAAAATAATCAGGAGTCACACTTTAAAGACCTAGAGAATCCTGCCAGGAAACTCAAACTCTTCAGTAGGAACAGTTTAAAGACCTAGAGAATCCTGCTGGAAAGCTCAAAATAATCAGGAGTCACACTTTAAGAACCCATAGGATCCTGCCAGGAAACTCAAACTATTCAGTAGCCACACTTTTAGGACTTATAGGATCCAGCTAGAAACTCAAAGTAATCAGTAGTCCCTCTTCTAGGACCTATAGGATCCTGCTAGGAAAATCAAAATAATCAATAGTCACACTTTTGGGACCTATGGAATCCTGCTAGGAAACTCAATCAGTAATCACACTTCTAGGATCTGTAGGATCCTGCTGGGAATCAGTAATCACACTTCTAGGACCTATGGGATCCTGCTAGGAAACTCAATGGGTAATCACACTTCTAGGACCTATGGGATCCTGCTAGGAAACTCAATGGGTAATCACACTTCTAGGACCTATGGGATCCTGCTAGGAAACTCAATCAGTAATCACACTTCTAGGACCTATGGGATCCTGCCAGGACACTCAATCAGTAATCACACTTCTAGGACCTATGGGATCCTGCCAGGACACTCAATCAGTAATCACACTTCTAGGACCTATGGAATCCTGCTAGGAAACTCAATGGGTAATCACACTTCTAGGATCTATAGGATCCTGCTAGGAAACTCAATCAGTAATCACACTTCTAGGACCTATGGGATCCTGCTAGGAAACTCAATCAGTAATCACACTTCTAGGGCCTATGGGATCCTGCTAGGAAACTCAATGGGTAATCACACTTCTAGGATCTATAGGATCCTGCTAGGAAACTCAATCAGTAATCACACTTCTAGGACCTATGGGATCCTGCCAGGACACTCAATCAGTAATCACACTTCTAGGACCTATGGAATCCTGCTAGGAAACTCAATCAGTAATCACACTTTTAGGACCTATGGGATCCTGCTAGGAAACTCAATCAGTAATCACACTTCTAGGACCTATGGGATCCTGCTAGGAAACTCAATGGGTAATCACACTTCTAGGATCTATAGGATCCTGCTAGGAAACTCAATCAGTAATCACACTTCTAGGACCTATGGGATCCTGCTAGGAAACTCAATCAGTAATCACACTTCTAGGGCCTATGGGATCCTGCTAGGAAACTCAATGGGTAATCACACTTCTAGGATCTATAGGATCCTGCTAGGAAACTCAATCAGTAATCACACTTCTAGGACCTATGGGATCCTGCCAGGACACTCAATCGGTAATCACACTTCTAGGACCTATGGAATCCTGCTAGGAAACTCAATCAGTAATCACACTTTTAGGACCTATGGGATCCTGCTAGGAAACTCAATCAGTAATCACACTTCTAGGACCTATGGGATCCTGCTAGGAAACTCAATCAGTAATCACACTTCTAGGGCCTATGGGATCCTGCTAGGAAACTCAATCAGTAATCACACTTCTAGGACCTATGGGATCCTGCTAGGAAACTCAATCAGTAATCACACTTCTAGGACCTATGGAATCCTGCTAGGAAACTCAATCAGTAATCACACTTCTAGGACCTATGGGATCCTGCTAGGAAACTCAATCAGTAATCACACTTCTAGGACCTATGGGATCCTGCTAGGAAACTCAATGGGTAATCACACTTCTAGGATCTATAGGATCCTGCCAGGAAACTCAATCAGTAATCACACTTCTAGGACCTATGGGATCCTGCTAGGAAACTCAATGGGTAATCACACTTCTAGGACCTATGGGATCCTGCTAGGAAACTCAATCAGTAATCACACTTCTAGGACCTATGGAATCCTGCTAGGAAACTCAATCAGTAATCACACTTCTAGGACCTATGGGATCCTGCTAGGGAAACTCAATGGGTAATCACACTTCTAGGACCTATGGAATCCTGCTAGGAAACACAATCAGTAATCACACTTCTAGGACCTATGGGATCCTGCCAGGAAACTCAATCAGTAATCACACTTCTAGGACCTATGGGATCCTGCTAGGAAACACAATCAGTAATCACACTTCTAGGATCTATAGGATCCTGCTAGGAAACTCAATCAGTAATCACACTTCTAGGACCTATGGGATCCTGCTAGGAAACTCAATCAGTAATCACACTTCTAGGACCTATGGGATCCTGCCAGGACACTCAATCAGTAATCACACTTCTAGGGCCTATGGGATCCTGCTAGGAAACTCAATGGGTAATCACACTTCTAGGATCTATGGGATCCTGCCAGGAAACTCAATCAGTAATCACACTTCTAGGACCTATGGGATCCTGCCAGGACACTCAATCAGTAATCACACTTCTAGGGCCTATGGGATCCTGCTAGGAAACTCAATGGGTAATCACACTTCTAGGACCTATGGGATCCTGCCAGGAAACTCAATCAGTAATCACACTTCTAGGACCTATAGGATCCTGCCAGGAAACTCAATCAGTAATCACACTTCTAGGACCTATGGGATCCTGCTAGGAAACTCAAAATAATCAATAGTCACACTTCTAGGACCTATAGGAGCCTGCCAGGAAACTCAAAATACTCAGTACTTCCACTTCTAGGACCTATAGGATCCTGCCAGGAAACTCAATCAGTAATCACACTTCTAGGACCTATAGGATCCTGCCAGGAAACTCAATCAGTAATTACACTTCTAGGGCCTATGGGATCCTGCTAGGAAACTCAAAATAATCAATAGTCACACTTCTAGGATCTATAGGATCCTGCCAGGAAACTCAATCAGTAATTACACTTCTAGAACCTATGGGATCCTGCTGGGAAACTCAAAATAATCAATAGTCACACTTCTAGGACCTATAGGAGCCTGCCAGGAAACTCAAAATACTCAGTACTTCCACTTCTAGGACCTATAGGATCCTGCCAGGAAACTCAGGGTCTGGAGAAAGCTCAAGTTGAGCTGGGAGCTGAGTCAGAAGGGAGTTCCTGCCATGGCTTTTTCCTAAGCCTTGCTTGCTTGGTGCTGCCTCTCAGCTGTGCACTGAGAATCCCAAAGTCTGGAATACTTACTGGGGAGCCCTGGATGCCTATTCCAGGGGCCCCATCTCCCCAGGGGCTCCTTGTACACCAGGTAGTCCTCGTTCTCCCTAAGAAAGGTACAAGGCTTCCAGTTACAAGAAGGCTGACAGACAAAAGGACACCTCGGGGGCGTCCTAGTGGGGTGTGGGGACACTTTGGGGAGTCCCAGAAGGGCTTGGGGACACTTTTTGGGAGTCCTAGAAGGGTTTGGGGACACTTTGAGGGGCTTGGAGACACTCTGGGGGGGCTTGGGGACACTTTGGGGGGCTCCTAGAGGTGTTTAGGGACACTTCTGGGGGGTCCTGGAAGGGGTTGAGGGTGCTTTTGGGAGTCCTAGAGGGGTTTGGGGACACTTCGGAGGTGCTTAGGGATGTTTTGGGGGGGGCTTGGGGACACCTTGGGAGGCTTCTAGAGGGTTTTAGGGACTCTTTGGGGAGTCCTGGAAGGGCTTGAGGACACTTTTAGAGGCTTGGGGACATTTTAAGGTGACTGGAGACACTTTGGGGGGGGGTTCCAGAGGGGCTTAGGGACACTTTTGGGGGTCCTAGAGGGGTTTGGAGATGCTTTGGGAGTCCTAGAGGGGTTTGGGGACATTTTGAGGGGCCTTGGGGACACTGTGGGGGTGTCCCAGAGGGGTTTGGGGACACTCTGGGGCATCCTAGAAGGTTTTGGGGACACTTTTGGGGGTCCTAGATGAGAACTCGTTCAATTATGAAACAGAAATAAAACACTGTCCATACCTTTGGTCCCCTTGGACCTGGGTTTCCAGGAGTACCAGTGGGGCCCTAAAAGCAACCAAACAAACAACAAAAGAAGGGAATAAACCTAAGTCACGACACAGAAACCACCACCACCCCACCCCCAGATGTTTTGAAATGAAAAGGCAGTAGAAGAATGTTCCTGGCAGAATAATTCCATCCATACAAAGAACCTCTGGCAGCTTCACAGAGATGTCTCTGTGTTAATCCCACTGCCACCAGTGAGCCTTGCACTGGCTGCTTTATCCCAGCCCCTGGTTTTGCTGCACTTAACCACTACAAGAAACTTCCCTCCCCCCACCCAATAAATAAATTAATACTTCTTCTGATTTCTTTCACTGCAAAAAGAGAAATCTCTAACAGTTGCTTCCCCACAAGCACTGAAAGCTGTATTTTTCACCAGAGAATGGACTTACTGGTGTGCCAGGCAGGCTTGGCCCGGGTGGCCCCACATCACCTTTTGGCCCTGGCTGTCCAGGAGGTCCCACAAGTCCCCCAGAGTCCCCCTAGAAGACAAATTTGCATCAGTAATTGAAATATTGAGGTGTTCTAGAAAGGGCTTGCCAGGCTGGCCTGTGGCATCTCCAAGGAGAAAGGGCTCCTGCTTCTGCATTTTAACATCAGTTCCCAAAGCAGCCATGCAGATGCACTACAGAAGGATCCCACAGTCATGGAATCAGCCAGGTTGGAAAAGACCTCAGAGATCATCAACTCTGACCTATTACCTAATACCTCCTGACAGCTAGACCATGGCTCCAAGTGCCGAATCCAAGCCTGTTTTGAACACCTCCAGGGCCAGTGACTCCACCACCTCCCTGGGCAGCACATTCCAATGGCCAATTACTCTCTCTGGGAAGAACTTTCTCATCTTGAGCTTAAACCTCCCCTGGCACAGCTTGAGACTGTGTCCTCTTGTTCTGGTGCTGGTTGCCTGGGAGAAGAGACCAACCTCCACCTGGCTACAACCTACTTTCAGGTAGTTGTAGAGAGCAATAAGGTCTCCCCGAGCCTCCTCTTCTGCAGGCTAAGCAACCCCAGCTCCCTCAGCCTCTCCTCACAGAGCTGAGCTCCAGACCCCTCCCCAGCCTTGTTGCCCTTCAAGTGTCTCAATGTCCTTCTTAAATTGAGGGGAAGGTTATCTCAAAGAGATGCCAGACTGATATGCTCTGAATTAAAAATGCTTGAAACATACCTTGTCTCCTTTCACTCCTGGGTTTCCTGGTACTCCAGGTTCTCCTGGTAAGCCCTGGGATTAATACAAAACAGAACTGTACAACTTCATAGCTGCTCCTTTAAAGATTTTTAGCTGAAGTGACAGGTGAAAATGAGTTTGCACTGATTTACTGTGCATTAGTACTCATAGAATCATAGGGTTGGGTTGGGAGGGACCCCAAAGGTCATCCACTTCCAACCCCTCTGCCATGGGCAGGGACATCTCACACTAGCCCAGGTTGCTCAGTGTTTCATCAAGCCCATTCAGTGGGTTGATGGTTGGTATTGGGCTGGTGGTTGGTGTTGGGCTGGTGGTGTTGGGTTGATGGTTGATGTTGGGCTGATGGCTGGTGTTGGGTTGATGGTTGATGTTGGGCTGATGATTGGTGCTGGGTTGATGGTTGGTGTTGGGCTGATGGTTGGTGCTGGGTTGATGGTTGATGTTGGGCTGATGATTGGTGCTGGGTTGATGGTTGGTGTTGGGCTGATGGCTGGTGTTGGGTTGATGGTTGATGTTGGGCTGATGATTGGTGCTGGGTTGATGGTTGGTGTTGGGCTGATGGCTGGTGTTGGGTTGATGGTTGATGTTGGGCTGATGATTGGTGCTGGGTTGATGGTTGGTGTTGGGCTGATGGCTGGTGTTGGGCCAGTGGTTGGTGTTGGGTTATGGTTGCTGTTGGGCTGGTGGTGTTGGGCTGATGGCTGGTGTTGAGTTATGGTTACTGTTGGGCTGGTGGTGTTGGGCTGATGGCTGGTGTTGGGCTATGGTTGCTGTTGGGCTGGTGGTTGGTGTTGGGCTGGTGGTGTTGGGCTGATGGTTGGTGCTGGGTTGATGGTTGATGTTGGGCTGATGATTGGTGCTGGGTTGATGGTTGGTGTTGGGCTGATGGCTGGTGCTGGGTTGATGGTTGGTGTTGGGCTGATGGCTGGTGTTGGGCCGGTGGTTGGTGTTGGGTTATGGTTGCTGTTGGGCTATGGTTGCTGTTGGGCTGGTGGTGTTGGGCTGATGGCTGGTGTTGAGTTATGGTTACTGTTGGGCTGGTGGTGTTGGGCTGATGGCTGGTGTTGTGTTATGGTTGCTGTTGGGCTGGTGGTTGGTGTTGGGCTAGTGGTTGGTGCTGATGATCTCAGAGGTCTTTTCCAACCTTAGTGATTCTATGGTACCACTTCACTGGCTAACCATTCACACCCACCACTTCCACAGTTTGGTGCAACTACCCAATACCTACAACTTCTCCTGGCAGTCCCCTGGGTCCAACAGGTCCTGGAGGTCCTTGCAGTCCCTGTGAAATGATATAACAGAGGCATGAGGTAAAAGTCAGTATGTCTCTTGTAATTTGGTGTTAAGACTTCTCACATAAAGATAGGTTAAAACAACTGGCATTAAGAATGATCTTTTAACCTGGAGTAAGAAATACAGAGTGTGCTCCTTCTCCCTTGATTTAGTGTTTCATCCAATCTCTATTTGGGACTGATGCATACAAAATCAGATGCACACAAAGCAAGTAGAGGCAAATGCAAAGGATCATAGGAACACACAGGCTCACAGCATGTCAGGGGTTGGAAGGGACCCAAAGAGATCATCGAGTCCAACCCCCCTGCCAGAGCAGGACCATACAATCTAGCTCAGGTCACAGGGGAACACATCCAGACAAGGCTGGAAAGTTGTTAACACCACAGAATTAACTTCCACCTACCATTGATCCTGGACTCCCAATAAGACCAGGTGGTCCAGGGTCTCCTGTTTCACCCTATTTGGAGGAATATAGAAAGACATATATGCAAATGTACTCCCAGCATTATTTCTGTCCTCCAGTGATGTGCACACTGTGTGTGAGAGAAGAAAAAATTACCTTGTCTCCTTTTGATCCCTCCAGTCCAGTTTCTCCCTGAAAACAGCAGGTAGAGCCCATAAGAAGTTATAACTTCAACAAAGATCAACCAAGAGCTTCAGTTTTCTACCCCAAAAATATGTTATAATACAGTTTGCAAACCCTGAGAAAGATTACAGAATCCCTGCTGCTTTGTGCAAACTCTTTCCAACTAATTCTGCTTGCAGGTTTTCCTGCTGGTTGAAAGAAAAGTGATCTGAAAGCAGAGAAGCTGAAGAGCTTCAGAGCTGCTTTGCTTTCAAACAATTTTTCTTCAGGACATTAGGATGCATCAAAAGCAGCGTGGCCAGAAGATCAAGAGGTGATTCTGCCACTCTGCTCTGGTGAGGCCTCACCTGGAGTACTGCATCCAGCTCTAGAGCCCTCAACAGAGGAAAGACATGGACCTGATGGAGTGGCCATCAAGTTCATCAGGGGTTGGAGCACCTCTCCTATGGGATACGCTGAGGGTGCTGGGGGTATTCAGCCTGGAGAAGAGAAGGCTCCAGGGAGAACTTAGAGCAGCTTTGCAGCACATTCCAGTGGCCAATCTCTCTTTCTGGGAAGAACTTCCTAACATCCAGCCTAAACCTCCCCTGGCACAGCTTGAGACTGTGTCCTCTTGTTCTGGTTGCTAGGGAGAAGAGGCCAACCCCCACCTGGCTACAACCTCCCTTCAGGGAGCTGTAGAGAGCAATGAGGTCTCCCCTGAGCCTCCTCTTCTCCAGGCTAAGCAACCCCAGCTCCCTCAGCCTCTCCTCACAGGGCTGTTCTCCAGACCCTTCCCCAGCTTTGTTGCCCTTCTCTGGACACGTTCAAGAGTTTCAATGTCCTTAAACTGAGGGGCCCAGACCTGGACACAGGACTCAAGGTGTGACCTAACCAGTGCTGAGTACAGGGGCAGAATGACTTCCCTGCTCCTGCTGTTCAGCCCAGAAACAATTGTGTAAAAGAACTGCATGAATGAAAAAAACCTTCAAGGAATAACATCACATCAAGGACTGCACCAGCTACTCTTAAACTGAAGAACAGGGCACCTCTGTTTGGTTTTTCTTCACAGAAATATCAGGGTTGGAAGGGACCTCAAGAATCCTCTAGTTCCAACCCCCTGCCATGGGAAAGGACACTTCCCACTAGATCAGGTTACCCAGAGCCACATCCAGCCTGGCCTCAAAATCTTCCAGGCTTCCACCACCTCCCTGGGCAGCCTGTGTCAGTGTCTCACCACTCTCATGGGGAAGAATTTCTTCCTAATGCCTAATCTAAATCTCCCTCCTCTAGCTGGGATCCATTCCCCCCAGTCCTATCACTACCCCACACCCTAAAACACCCCTCCCCAGCTTTCCTGTAGTCCCCCTTCAGATACTGGAAGGCCACAGTAAGGTCTCCTGAGAGTCTTCTCTTCTCCAAGGGAACCTGTGTGAGCTTGATGCACATGTGAGAAGGAGACAATGCATATCCTAACCTACAGAATCACTGGATCTACTGAAAGTGTGCAAAGAAAAGTATCACAGCATGAAAACAGGATGGAAAATCATATCAAGTGTAAATTCTTCCCATCTGGAGCTCCAAATCATGGCCATACTTACTGGATCTCCCTTGTCCCCTTTTTCAGCAGGCTCTCCCTGTGGAAACAGAAGCAAGAATTAGCACAGATTTGAGTAGGGCAGTGAAGCTGGTGAGGGGTCTGAAGAACAGGTCTGACTCCTGTTGTTTTTCCATACAGGTACTGAAGATCATATTTGTAACTTGAAAAAGGATGAATGTTATCTGATTTGTTAGGAAATCACAGAATCACAACAAACATTCAGGTTGGAAAAGATCCTCAGGATCACCAAGTCCAACCCAGAACCCTGCTCTACAAAGTTCACTCCTAAACCATAGCCCCGAGTACCACATCCAAACCACCTTTAAACACATCCAGGCTTGGTGACTCCACCGCCTCCCTGGGCAGCGCATTCCAATCCCTGACCACTCTTGCTGGGAAAGAATTCTTCCTAGTGTCCAGTCTAAACCTACCCAGTGGCAGTCTGAAGCCATTCCCTCTTCATCTATCACTAAATACCTGTGAGAAGAGACCAGCATCAGCTTCTCCACAACCTCCTTTCAGGTAGTTGTAGACAGCAATGAGGTCTCCCCTCAGCCTCCTCAGTTTCAAACTAACCATCCCCAGCTCCTTCAGTTGCTCTTCAGCAGATTTATTCCCCAGCCCCTTCTCCAGCTTCCCTGCCCTCCTCTGCACTCACTCCAGCACCTCAATGCCTCTCTTGTATTGAGGTGCCCAAAACTGAACACAGTATTTGAGGTATAGTCACAGCAATGATGAGTCCCAGGGGACAATCAATACAATACAATGCAATGCAACACAATACAATACAATACAATACAATACAATACAATACAATACAATACAGTACAATACAATACAATACACCAGGTTGGAAGAGACCTTCAAGATCATCGCATCCAACCCATCAACCAATCCAACCCACCCAACAACTAAACCATGCAGCCAAGCACCCCAGCAAGTCTTCTCCTGAACACCTCCAATGAAGGTGACTCCACCACCTCCACGGGTAGCCGATTCCAATGGCCAATCACTCTCTCCGTGTAGAACTTCTTCCTAACATCCAGCCTAAACCTGCCCTGGTGCAGCCTGAGACTGTGTCCTCTTGTTCTGGTGCTGGCTGCCTGGGAGAAGAGGCCAACCTCTGCCTGGCTACAACCTCCCTTCAGGTAGTTGTAGAGAGCAATAAGGTCACCCCTCAGTCTCCTCTTCTCCAGGCTAAGCAACCCCAGCTCCCTCAGCCTCTCCTCATAGGGCTTGTGTTCCAAACCCCTCACCAGCTTTGTTGCCCTCCTCTGGACACGCTCCAGCAAGTCAACATCCTTCCTGAACTGAGGGGCCCAGAACTGGACACAGGACTCAAGGTGTGGCCTAACCAGTGCAGTGTACAGGGGCAGAATGACCTCCCTGCTCCTGCTGGCCACACTGTTCCTGGTGCAGGCCAGGATGCCATTGGCCTTCTTGGCTGCCTGGGCACACTGCAGGCTCATGTTCAGCCTACAATCAACCAGTACCCCCAGGTCCCTCTCTGCCTGGCTGCTCTCCAGCCACTCTGACCCCAGCCTGTAGCACTGCCTGGGGTTGTTGTGGCCAATGTGCAGAACCCGACACTTGGATGTGTTAAATCTCATGCCATTGGACTCTGCCCATCTGTCCAGCCTGTCGAGGTCCCTCTGCAAAGCCTCTCTGCCCTCCAGCAGATCAACTCCTGCCCCCAGATTGGTGTCATGTGCAAATTTACTGATAATGGACTCAATGCCCTCATCCAGATCATCAATAAAGATGTTGAAGAGCATGGGGCCCAGCTCTGATCCTTGGGGCACACCACTAGTGACAGGCCGCCAGCTGGATGTGGCACCATTCACATCCCCTCCCTGCTCATGCTGGACACAGCATTTCTGATCCCAGCCAGGATGCCTTTGGCTTTCTTGGCCACGTGGGCACACTGCTAGCTCCTGCTCAGCTGCTTGTCCATTAGAAGCCCCAGGTCCCTTTCTGCCAGACAGCTTTCCAGCCACACTGCCCCGAGCCTGGAGCACTGCTTGTCATAAACTTATATAAAAAATAACTTCAAAGTGGCATTGAGATGAAGTCTGAACATGCTTAAAGCTAAGGACTAGGTGAACTGTTGGAGCTGGGAGCTTTACTTGCCTACTTGCCCCTCTCAAAGAGGCCCTTGAGGAAATGACTAAGGACACTCAGAGACCAACAGCATCTCCCTTTGCCCAATGTATTTTCTTGATCCTGTGTGTATTATTCAAGATTTGATTCATAGTCAGTACCTTCAGTCACCTCCTGGTCTCACAGATGAGCACAGAAGTAAGGAATTTACCTTTTCTCCTTTCAGACCAGTGATTCCCAGTTCTCCTTTTTCACCCTTTAAAACAAAAGAGATGATATTTAAATCCTTCTCTGTTCTAACACATGCAGACAAAGTCCTCCTCCAGCTGTACCTGGGTCTGTGTGGGCAACAACATCTTAATTCTTATTGCAATGAAAGGATTCAACCCTCTGCAAATTCACTTTAATGTTTTCTGTAGCAGATCAGCAGGCTTCTGAACAAAAGCTGTTATTGAGTCTATGACCTACCAGGAGCACTTCTCCCTTTCCTATCAACTTTAAAGAGGCATCCAGCTGTTAAAAATTCATCCAACTATTTGAAGGCTCTGAGGAGACCTCATTGTAGCGTTCCAGTATCTGAAAGGGGCTACAAGAAAGCTGGGGAGGGACTTTTGAGGGTGTCAGGGAGGGATAGGACTGGGGGAGGGGATGGGAAAAAAAAATAGCAATGAGTAGATTCAGATTGGATGTCAGGAAGAAATTCTTCCCCATGAGGGTGGTGAGACACTGGCACAGGTTGCCCAGGGAGGTGGGGGAAGCCTCATCCCTGGAGGTTTTTGCAGCCAGGCTGGATGTGGCTGTGAGCAACCTGCTGTAGTGTGAGGTGTCCCTGCCCATGGCAGGGGGTTGGAACTGGCTGATCCTTGAGGTCCCTTCCAACCCTGACAATTCTCTGATTCTATGATCCACTTGTTAAAAATTCACTTAACTATTAAAAAAGGGTTGATGCCTCTAAAAGGAGTAAAATATGTGCTGCCACATGGTGTGGATTCAGAATTTGATCTCCACACAATCTTTAAAGGCTGACTACAAGTATGTGTTGCAGAGCAAGTCCCAGCATTGCAGAGAAATTGCTTCAAACGTTCACAAACTTTACTGTTAAAAATATTGGTTCAATTTTAATGTTTCTAAGAGTCTTTCCCCCCTAACCAGCTTTTTTTCCCCTCAAATAGTGTTAAAGAAACCATTCATAATTCTTCCTGCATCTTCCTTTTCTGCTTATCATAGTATCATAGTATCAGTCAGGGTTGGAAGGGACCACAAGGATCAGCTAGTTCCAACCCCCCCTGCCATGGGCAGGGACACCCCACACTAGAGCAGGCTGGCCAGAGCCTCATCCAGCCTGGGCTTAAACACCTCCAGGGATGGGGCCTCAACCACCTCCCTGGACAAGCCATTCCAGGGCTTCATCACTCTCATGGTGAAGAACTTCCTCCTCATGTCCAGCCTGAATCTCCCCACCTCCAGCTTCATTCCATTCCCCCTAGTCCTATCACTACCTGATGTCCTGAGAAGTCCCTCCCCAGCCTTCTTGTAGGCCCCCTTCAGCTAGTGGAAGGCCACAATGAGGTCACCTCAGAGCCTTCTCTTCTCCAGACTGAACAGCCCCAACTCTTTCAGTCTGCTCCAGCCCTCTGACCATCATCATGTTGGAAGGGACCTCTGGAGATCTTCAAGTCCAAGCCCCCTGCCAGAGCAGGACCATAGAATCCAGCACAGGTCACAGAGGAACACATCCAGATTGGGCTGGAAATTCCCCAGAGAAGCAGACTCCACAACCTCTCTGGGGAGCCTGTTCCAGTGCTCTGGGACCCTCACAATGAAGAAGTTCCTCCCCATGTTGTATTAGAGGAGAAAGGCTGCTGCACCTGCAGGACAGCATCATGAGGTAGCTGTTGGACTACAGAGATCCAAGAGGCAGTGGTATCTAAAATCAAAGACCACTGTGATAAACCAAATACAATACAGTGAGCTCAGAGTGGCAGAGACAAGTCACACAGCCAAAATGCTTACCATGTCTCCCTTCTGGCCTTTAAGTCCTGGGGTCCCAAGTAATCCCAGTAGCCTTGGATCACTCTGGGAAGAAATAGCACCACACAGATCAGAGAGCAGAGCACACCACCACTTGTTTCCAGTAACAATTTATTTACCATAAACATTTCATGTGATTTACCAGCCTGTGAAGGCAGAAGTCCTAATTTACTACCAGAAAGGGATTCTAAATGCCTGTGCAGTCCATCTAAGTGATGTATTGTAGCGACACATCCTTTGTCAGGCACTCGCACTCCAGTCTAGACTAGCAGGAGCTGAACAAAAGCAGGGAAGGGAAATGTCTGTGGTGAACATTGTTATGCAAAGGTGTGATTTTTCTCTCCTGAAGCCAAAGCAAAGGATGTGTTGTGGGTTTGGGGTTGTTTTGTTTTTCCATGCTCATTACGGCAGCACATTTCTCAAGTACGTAGGAAAAGAACAGCAAAACACAAAATCACTTCTCTCCTACGACAGAACCACAAGCTTGTGACTTCTGAGCAAGAGGAAATGTCAAATGGAACTAATTGAAGTCTGCTACAAGCAGTGAGGTGCAAGGATGAATGTTGGAAGGAATGAAGGAACATTAGGAAGACATCGTTTCCAGTGAGGGTGGTGAGATACTGGAACGGGTTGTCAGGGAGCTTCAATATCTTTCTTTGCTTTATAAACCAAAAATCAGCACTTGGAATGTTCCATGGGTTCAATTCTAACCTACTTGGCTTGAGATTTTTGTTAGACACTGCTTTATTTTATGGGAAAGCAGCAGATTGGATGTTAGGAAGAAGTTCTTCCCCATGAGGATGGTGAGACATTAGAACAGGTTGCCCAAGGAGGGGGTGGAAGCCTCATCCCTGGAGGTGTTCAAGGCCAGGTTGGGTGAGGTCTTGAGCAACCTGGGCTTGTGTGAGGTGTTCCTGCCCATGGCCAGGAGGGTTGGAACTGGATGATCCTTGAGGTCCCTTCCAACCCTGACAATTCTGTGTGGTTTTGTGATTTGAAGAGTACATGAGGTCATAGCCAGCAAGTGCCTTGTCCAGCACATCCAGTCCACAGTATGAATTGCTTCTTGCTGCTGACACCAAACTGGGAGGGGTGGCTGACTCCCCAGCAGGCTGTGCTGCCATTCAGAGAGACCTGGACAGGCTGGAGAGTTGGGCAGGGGGGAACCTGCTGAAGATCAACAAGGCCAAGTGTAGAGTGCTGTATGTGGGGAGGAACAACCTCCTGCACAGTAGGGGCTGGCCTGCTGGAAAGCAGCCTGGGCTAGTGGAAGGTGTCCCTGTCCATGGTAGGGGGTGGAGACTGGATGATCTTTAAGGTCCCTTCCAACCCAAACCATTCTATGGATCTTTGAATATCATCAACAGGTTCTTCACAGTGCTCCTCAAAGAAAATACAGATTTAATGCCCAAGGTCCAGGCCCCACACTCCCTCACCAGCACGACCAGAAACAGGGAAAGCCAGCAAGGGTGAGGAATGGCAAATTGGAAGGACTAGAACTAGCAGAAGGAAGAAACCTCCATCAAAGCCTGAGCTGACCCCACAGAACTGATTCACAGCTCTGTAGACTGAGGAGGACAAGGAGCCTGCATCTGGTGGATCCACAGATCCAAGCGAGATGGCCAGATCAGCTCCCTGTTGTATCACTACTTCAGCCACAAAGGCAAAGGTGCAGGGGATAGCAGTGAGTGACTTTCTTCTGGGAGGCACAGAGGGGCACCCATTTGCCATCCTGACTTGCAAGCTAGAGGCGTGAGCTGCTTTCTGGGGGCTTGTGTCTGAACTTGTACATCTCACTGACTCTTACCCACTGTTGCTGTTTCATGTGGGCAGCAGCACAGCTGGAGCAATCCGAAGAACACCAAGAGGGACTACAAGGCACTGGGAGCTGCAGTGAGGGACTGCAGAGATGCAGGTTTGACTGCAATTAGCAAAGCCTGGCACAGGCTCCCCAGGGAGGTGGCTGAATCCCCATCCCTGGAGGTGTTTCAAAGAGGCAGAGGTGTAGTGCTGAGGGACATGGTTTAGCACCAGCCTTGGTAGGGTTAGAGAATGGTTGGACTCAATGGACTTAAAGGTCTTTTCCACCCATGGAATCATAGAATCACCTGGGTTGGAAGGGACTTCTAAAGGTCATCCAGTCCAACCCCCTGCAGTCAGCAGGAACATCCTCATCTAGATCAGGTTGCCCAGAACCCTGTCAAGCCTCATCTTGAATATCCCCAGGGATGGGGCCTCAACCACCTCCCTGGGCAACCTGTTCTAGTGCTCAAACACTCTCAGGGCACAGAACTTGTTCCTAATATCCAATTTAAGTCTGCTCTTCACTAGTTTGAAGCCATTGACCTCATCCTGTCCCTGCAGGCCTTTGCAAACAGTCCCTCTGCAGCCTTCTTGTAGCCCCTTCAGATACTGGCAGGCTGCTATTAGGTCTCCCTGGAGCCTTCTCTTCTCCAGGCTGCAGACCAAGTCTATGATTCCATGACCTTACATCTTAGATATGGAAAACCAGGCAGCAAAAAGATGACAAAGAGAGGTTTTGAAAGCCCAGGCAAAGGATGATAGCAGAGACCTGGGGGAGTGTATGACCACAAATCACAAAGCATCATTTACAAATCACTGAGGCATTGTAACCTAGAGAGTGGGGCAGAACCAGTTTCTTGTCCTAGCAAAGAGATCAAAATGAATGTGTTGAGCACACACACACACACAGAGCCCAGCTCATTTAAGCTGAAAGCACAGAAGACATAACAAGAAGGAATATAAAAATAGCCCATGCTATTTTCTGCCTATGCAAGAGCAGGCAGAAAGGAGAAATGGAAAAAACAATGAGGGAAGAGATGCTCCAGCCCTGACTCCCACCCCATTAAGGAGTAATGCTCCTGTTTCTCCTCGGCAGGTTGCCCTCACCCTCATTAAAGCAAGCCTGCTGATCTTGCTTTGCCGTTCAGCACAACTGGCTGCTGCAATCAGCAGTTGTATTTATAGTGCTCTCTTCTACTGTGGGCATGGATAAAGTAAATTATGCTTTGCAAGGCTTGTACTCCAGCTTCCTTAAATAGAATCACAGAATTGTCAGGGGTGGAAGGGACCTCAACGATCAGGCAGTTCCAACCCCCTGCCATGGGCAGGGACACCTCACACTACAGCAGGTTGCTCACAGCCACCTAGAGCCTGGCCTTCAAAACCTCCAGGCATGAGGCTTCCACCACCTCCCTGGGCAACCTGTGCCAGTGTCTCACCACCCTCATGGGGAAGAACTTCTTCCTAACATCCAATCTGAATCTACTCATTTCTACCCCAGTCCAATCATCACCTGATGCTCTAAAAGTCCCTCACCCGCCCCATTTCCCCCTTTTTCCCCTCACATCCCAGAGCACCTGGGCTCTGTTGGAGTCTCCTCCCACCCCAGGTGTGGCCACTTTGCCCTCCCCACCCACTCCACTATTTAATCCCCTCCAGGAAAGGCTGCAGCCCTAAGCTGAGCCCTTTTGGGCTGAGGATCCTCCTCTCATCGCTGGTGAGTGCCCATGGTGCGCACTGGGTGATGGTGGTGGTGACAACAAAGGCCGGGGGCCTGGTGGCCCCCGGTTGCTAGGAACATGATTGATGACTACTCTAACATCACCCATGGCTGCTGGCTGGGCCTCCTTACTGGGGCTGAACTCCTCTGTGTGGTATCTTGGCTAGTGAGGATCTTGCCCCTGGCTCTAGGATGGGTACAAAAATGGTGTGTGGGGGGAGCAGGAGCTGTTTAGGCAGATGATGTGATGCTAATTACACTGTGTTTTACCTGGAGGCCCCTTGAGCCTGCTCTCATCATTCAATAAATCTCTGCTTTTGTGCCTCATTTGCAGAGCATTTCTTCCCCCTCACTGCCTCTTTTCAGAAATAAGGAAGGAAAGGAGGAAGAAAAGCCATAAAGCACACCTGGAAAATGCAGTCACCTATTAATCAGCTCTGAACAGGAAGCCTTCAGGAAGAGGGGCAGGTTGGAAAAGGAGAATCACTTCTTGTGAATCACAAGACAAATGTCATAAAGAACAGACAGGACAAGACTGCATCTCCTCCAGTGTGGTCCTGTTTCATGGTGGTAGATGCAGAGGGCAAGAAAAAAGGTTCAGGCTGGCTTGGAAGTCTCAGTCACACTTCTCTACAGAAAGAATCACTGAGAGAGGGACTTAGTGACAACTGAATCTCCATCCTTCATACACAAATACAGAACTAACCAGGTTGGAAAAGACCTTTGAGATCATCCAGTCCAAACTATCACCCAACACCATCCAATCAACTAAACCATGACACTGAATGCCTCAACCAGGCTCTTTTTAAACACCTCCAGGGATGGGGACTCCCCCACCTCCCTAAGCAGCACATTCCAATGGCCAATCTCTCTCTCTGTGAAGATTTTCTTCCTAGCATCCAGCCCAAATCTCCCCTGGTGCAGCTTGAGACTGTGTCCTCTTGTTCTGGTGCTGGGTGCCTGGGAGAAGAGACCAGCCCCCACCTGGCTACAACCTCCCTTCAGGGAGTTGTAGAGAGCAAGAAGGTCTCTCCTGAGCCTCCTCTTCTGCAGGCTAAGCAACCCCAGCTCCCTCAGCCTCTTTCTTCACACTCTGTATTCTGAAGTGTGAATTGTGGCTGTCCCAGGATGCAGAAGGGAGACAGGGAGGGATCTGCCTTCTGGATTAATTTGGAATGTGGCTGCAGGGATAAAACCTGTGGTCGTTCCTACCTTAGATACTTCTTAGCCATAAACACAAGCACTCCATCAAATGCCCATACCTCATTAGAAGGCTTGTTCAGGGAATCCAGAATTCCTTTTAGTCCAGAAGGACCCTAGGTGGAAAAACAGGCAACATGTCATTTAATTTACATTCTTTCTACATACCTGTGTTCAAAGAGCTGTGCTCATGTGAAAGGTTTCCTTGTTTTCTTTGTTAATGCCCAATTGTGTCATCAGGAGGAGGGAAGAACACAGAAGGTAGAGTTGAGTGAATGAGAAATGAAAGCAGGTCCTGATTGTTCTCCAAAATTCCAAACAGGTTTCAGATGTTGGGTATTTCTATAGAGAAGGCAGAAGTACAAACACAGCTGCTTAAAAAGGAAAGACCTCCAGAGTGTGGGAATTACTGAGGTTCATAACATCTTGGAACCTGGTGAGGTTCAGCAAGGATAAGGGCAGAGTCCTGTACCTGGGAAGGAGTAATAAACTGCAGCAGGACAGGCTGGGAGGTGATCTGCTGGAGAGCAGCCCCGAGGAGAAGGAAATGGGAGTGCTGCTGGACAAGAAGTTCTGCATGGGTCAGCAATGTGCCCTGGGGGCCAAGAAAGCCAATGGGATCCTGGGGTGCATTGAGAGGAGCGTGGCCAGCAGATCCAGGGAAGTTCTCCTTCCCCTCTGCTCTGCCCTGGTGAGACCTCACCTGGAATACTGCATCCAGTTCTGGGCTCCCCAGGCCAGGAGGGATAGGGATCTGCTGGAGAGTCCAAGGGAGGGCTACAAGGATGATGAAGGGACTGGAGCACTGCCTGATGGGGAAAGGCTGAGAGCCCTGGGGCTGTTCAGTCTGGAGAGGAGAAGTCTGAGAGGGGATCTGATTAATGTCTATAAATATCTGAGGGCTGGAGGTAAAGAAGGAAGGGACAGGGACAGCCTCTGTTCACTTGTGCCCTGTGATAGAACAAGGAGCAATGGATGGAAACTACAGCACAGGAAGTTCCACCTCAGCATGGGGAGGAACTTCTTCACTGTGAGGGTCACAGAGCACTGGAGCAGGCTGCCCAGAGAGGTTGTGAAGTCATCTCCCCTGGAAACTTTCCAGCCCTGTCTGGATGTGTTCCTGTGCCACCTGCACTGGATTCTATGGTCCTGCTCTGGCAGGGGGATTGGACTGGAAACTCTCCAGAGGTCCCTTCCAACCCCTAAAATCCTGTGATCTGTGATCTTTTCCTCCTTTATCTTTGGTAGTTTGCTTGCATTTGTGTCAGGATGAGAATGCTGAAAGAGCCCTCCCCAGCACCACATGCAACAAGCCAATTGCACTGGTTGCATCTCAGCCAGAGGGCCTTTAGAATAGGATGGAATAAACCAGGTTGGAAAAGACCTTTGAGATCATTGAGTCCAACCTATCATCCGACACCATCTAATCAACTAAACCATGGCACCAAGCACCCCATCCATTCTCCTCCTAAACACCTCCAATGCTGGTGACTCCACCACCTCCCCAGGCAGCACATTCCAATGGCAAATCACTCTCTCTGCGTAGAATTTCTTCCTAACATCCAGTCTGAACCTCCCCTGGCACAGCTTGAGACTGGGTCCTCTTGTTCTGGTGCTGCTTGCCTGGGAGAAGAGACCAACCCCCACCTGGCTACAACCTCCCATCAGGTAGTTGTAGAGAGCAAGAAGGTCTCCCTTGAGCCTCCTCTTCTCCAGGCTATGTAACCCCAGCTTTCATGGAGCACAGCCCAGCCAGTGACTCAGTGTAATCACTGCATCCATCTCTTTCAGATCTGTGTCTGCCCATTAAAGCAAAATATTGTTTTGCTGATGAGTGTAATGGAGGGGGTGGGGGGAATATCCCTGTGAAGCTGATCAGTGCAGATGTGCAATATTGTGTAACAGTACCCAGAGCAAATGGGAAGAATGATGGAGGCATGACTGACATCTCTCCCAGCAGAATACATTAAGTAAATGACTTTCTGATAGGGATTTTAAACATCTAAATGCATAGAAAACAAGAACAGGATCAACCCTTGCCAGGCCCTCCCCTCCTGCCTTCCCTGTAAGCATTTCCAATATCCTCCTAAAACAGCAGCTGGAAGTCCAGGGATGCCAGAAATGCTGCTGACGGTTTTCACTTATCTCTGCTTTAATTTTCTGTTCAGTGCAATTAAGTGATAACATTCATCCACTTGCACAATGTTGGTAGAGGAATGGCACCCTGTCCTGAGGCAGGGGAAATGAGATTTCCAAGGCAAGCTGCTGGCTGTTTAAGATAACTAGTTTGGTGGCACCGCCATTCGTAACTGAATAACGAGAGACTAAAAGGGTCTGGAGTGAAATGAAGAAATTCAAGTAGTCTGTGAGCTCCCCCACTGCCTCACATGCAACCCAAGCGACAATGAAACCCTGTTTAAGACTTCAAGGAGTATCAGAAAGCTGCTCTTCCAAGCAAGAACAGTTGTGATGATAACTCAATCATGGAATCGTAGAACCATTCAGGTTGGAAAAGACTCTTGGGATCAAGTCCCACTCAGAACCCTGCTCTGCAAGGTTCACCCCTAAACCATAGCCCCAAGCACCACATGCAAAGCACCTTGAAGCACATCCAGGCTTGGTGACTCCACCACCTCCCTGGGCAGCACATTCCAATCCCTGACCACTCTTGCTGGGAAAAAAAAATTCTTCCTCATGCCCAGTCTAAACCTGCCCTGGTGCAGCTTGAGGCCATTGCCTCTTGTTTTATCACTAACTACCTGTGAGAAGAGACCAGCACCAGCCTCTCCACAGCAACCTCTACAACAGGTAGTTGTAGAGAGCCATGAGGTGTCTTCTCAGCCTTTTCTTCCTCAAACTAAGCAGCCTCAGCTCCCTCAGTCCCTCCTCATCAGATTCATTCCCCAGCCCTTCCCCGGCTTCCTTGCCCTCCTCGGCACTCACTCCAGCACCTCAATGTCTCTCTTCTACTGAGGTGCCCAAAACTGGGTATGAAGCTCCCCTTGCAAAAGGAAGTGATGAACTGAAAGCTGACCTCCAAGGGCTTTATCAAGTCCAAATAAGTCTGTTCTGAATGGAAAAAAGAACTTTGGATGTGTTGGTAGAAAACAGGAGGTTTGAGAGTCATTGACTGCAGTTTCTTTCTTGCCTCTGCCACAGACAGCTTCTCAGACAAGATGGAACTTGGCTCAGTCAGGGAGTTTCCTACCTTTCCTACCTCTAAAAACCAATGCACAAACAGCAACACTGGGCAGAAGTCATATTTGGACTTGCCCTGAAGAACATGGGTGCACTGGTGGAAAGCTGGAGCACAGATCAAGCTTGGCACTCATTTTAAGAACACTCTGCTATCTCACAAAAATGGAAACTACAGAGAAATGGAATTCCTCCAGCCATAACAGTTCCAGCAGAGACAGAGAAAACTGGGACAGAAACCATGAAGTTAAGTCTTAATGGAAATAAAAAAAACCCAATAAAACTCCTTTTTTTAATCCTCCCACCTACCTATGTAAATAGAAACATCCAGCTGCTGGCTCTTGCCAAAATAACACAACACCCCCAACAGCAACAAAGCCTCCAGCCCTTAAACCTCCTCCAGCCCTTAAACCTCCTCCAGCTGACCATAACAGTGTTGAACAACATGTAGCTGTTGTCTGGGAAGGACAAAGAGAAAACCAAACAAAAAATCTCCACACAAAATCAGGAGATGGTAACCTGGGCTGCATCAAAAGCAGCGTGGCCAGGGATGGAGAGGGGTGATTCTGTCACTTGTCTCTGCTCTGCTGAGACCTCTCCTGGAGTGCTGCATCCAGCTCTGGAGCCCTCAACACAGGAAGGACATGGAGCTGATGGAACAGGTCCAGAGAAGGGCCATGAAAATGATCAGGGGTTGGAGCACCTCTGCTCCAGGCCAGGCTGAGGGAGCTGGGGGTGTTCAGCCTCCAGGGAGACCTTAGAGCAGCCTTCCAGTACCTGAAGAGGGCTACAAAAAGGATGGAGAGAAACTGTTTGCAAAGGCCTGCAGTGACAGGATGAGCTTCAAACTAGTGAAGAGCAGATTTAGATTGGATGGGAGGAACAAGTTCCGTACCATGAGACTGGTTGAGCACTGGAACAGGTTACCAGAGGGGTAATTGAGGCCCCTTCCCTGAAGATATTCAAGGTGAGGCTGGACAGGGCTCTAAGCAGCTTAATCTAGCTGAGGATGCTCCTGCTCACTGTGGGGGGGTTGGACCAGATGGCCTTTAGAAGTACCTTCCAGGCTGGGTGATTCTATGAGTCTATCCTTAAGCCAACTGCATACAGATCCTAAGTTCAGACTCCTTCTATACATCTTCTTTTAAGCAGTGTGGGAACTGGGCAGCCCATGCATGATACACAGACAAAATGAAACCTGCTCTGCTGGGAACCCCTTCTGGCATTGCTAAGTCCTGGAGAAGGTTTTGTTAGAAGCCTCAACGGAAGAAAGCTGAAAGCAAGCTACGGTTTACTTCTGCAGCCTGATCAAAATGCTCTGCTTGCAGCATCCTAGGATCATGGCATTTCTTTTTGTCTCCTACAATGAGCATTTCCACGGCAGTGAAGAGCCATGCATGGGAAAGAGACAGCATTTCTCTCAGAAGGCTTTAGGAGAAAATGGACTTAGAATCATAGAATTGTCAGGGTTGGAAGGGACCTCAAGGATCACCCAGTTCCAACCCCTGCCATGGGCAGGGACACAGTATCACAGTATCACAGTATAACCAAGGTTGGAAGAGACCCCAAGGATCATCAAGTCCAACCTGTCCCAACAGACCTCACAACTAGACCATGGCACCAAGTGCCATGTCCAATCTCCCCTTGAACACCTCCAGGGATGGCGACTCCACCACCTCCCTGGGCAGCACATTCCAATGACGAATGACTCGCTCAGTGAAGAACTTTTTCCTCACCTCAAGTCTAAACACCTCACACTACATCAGGTTGCTCACTTTTCAGTTATGCATCTACTGAAATCATAGAGACTACTGAAGTCACAGAATCAGAGAATTGTCAGGGTTGGAAGGGACCTCAAGGATCAGCCAGTTCCAACCTCTCTGCCATGGGCAGGGACACCTCACACTACAGCAGGTTGCTCACAGCCACATCCAGCCTGGCCTTCAAAACCTCCAGGGATGAAGCTTCCACCACCTCCCTGGGCAACCTGTGCCAGTGTCTCACCACCCTCACGGGGAAGAACTCCTGGTGAAGAACTCCGTGCATTTTCTTGCTTACATTTGAAGGGCACCTGAAGTTTTGACTCCCAACCATCGTTTTCAGAACGTTTCTGAGCGTGAAACGAGTGTTACCTTGAAGAGGAGCTTTAATCTGCGCTTCTAGGCTCTTCTGATGGGCCGAGAAAGCACTAGAGGGAGCTGCCGTTCTACTCAGCTTTCCTCCCTTGCAGCAGAAATTGCTGCTCGCCGGAGCGAGGCAAGAGGGAGCACGCACCTCAGCTCATTCAAAGAGCAGAACACTAACTCAAAACCAGCCGACAGCAAGGATGCAAACCATGAATTCCGAGCCAGGAGGGAATAAGAGAACACTTTTCAGATCTGTCTTATGTAATAAACTTTAAAAAAAAAAGGAAATAAATAAAAAGGCCACAGAATCATAGAATTGCTACAGCTGGGGGAAAAAAAACACCAACTAAGATCATTGAGCTGTAAATTTCAGTGTGCATTTCATGCTGGTATTTATTATTCCTAGAATTCTCCAGAATTAATGGGAACAGGTTGCCCAGGGAGGTGGGGGAAGCCTCATCCCTGGAAGTTTTTAAGGCCAGGCTCGATGTGGCTCTGAGCAACCTGGCAGGGGGGTTGGAACTGGATGATCCTTGAGGTCCTTTCCAGCCCTGAGAGTTCTGTGATGATCCCAGTTCATTTGAAATCCAGGCAGCTCCATGGACTTTCTCTAGATTCCTTGAGTGCCCTGACCTCAGGTAGCCAAGCTGCCTAAATTCCTCCAGTAACATTGGACACTGTGGTGAACTCTGGATGGGGTGCTTGGTGCCATGGTTTAGCTAATTAGATGGTGTTGGGTTATAGGTTGGACTTGGTGATCTCAAAGGTCTTTTCTAACCTGGTTCACTCCACTCCACTCCACTCTCCATTCCACTCCTCCACTCCATTCCATTCCATTCCATTCCATTCCATTCCATTCCATTCCATTCCATTCCATTCCATTCCATTCCATTCCATTCTCCATTCATTAGACCATAGGAATGTTTTGGTTGGAAAAGATATTAAAGGTCTCAAGTCCAAGATCATTGAGTCCAACCTTCAACCTAACACCACCATGGCCATTAAACCTTGTCCCAAAGTGCCATGGCCACACATTTCTTCTTCTACACCTTCATGGATGGTGTCTTGATCATTATCTGGGTAGGCTCTCAGCAATATGTTTTATAACCCATCAGTAAAAATCCTCATTAACTTTTTCTCTTTTGTGGGCCCAGGATTTTCCTCCAAAGGAAAAAAAAAAACACCACAAAGAATAAATAAGGGGGAAATGACAGAGAAGGAAGGAAGAAGCTGCATGAGAGTATCACTTTAACTGAGTGGTTTCATAGAATGGATCAGGCTGGAAGTGATCTCAGAGGTCATCGTCTCCAACCTCCCCACCATGGGCAGGGACACCTCTCAACCAGACTCAGATACTCAAGGCCTCATCTAGCTTGGCCTTGAACACCCCCAGGCAAGAGGCATCCACAGCCTCCCTGAGCAGCCTGTGCCAGAGTCTCACCACCCTCCTACTGAAGAACTTCATCCTTAGCTCCAGTCTAACCCTGCTCTGCCTCAGCTTCAAACCATTCCCCCTTGTCCTGTCTCTTGCCACCCTCATGAAAAGTCCCTCTGCAGCCTTCCTGCAGGATCCCTCCAGCTTTTGGAAGGCAGCTTTAAGGTTCCCCCAGAGCCTTCTCTTCTCCAGGCTGAACACCCCCAGCTCCCTCAGCCTATCCTCACAGCAGAGGTGCTGCAGCCTTTGGATCATCCTTGTGGTCCTCATCTGGACTTGTCCCAATTGCTCTGTGTCCTTCTTCTGCTGGGAACTGGATGCAGTATTCAAGGTTTCCTCACCAGCAGCATTCATTCTACATTTCAGGGCAGGTTTTTAACCAAAGATATGGGAGGGACTAGAAATTCACTACAAAAAACAATTTTACTGGGGGGGAATCCCCCAGAAATGAGATTATGTGAAAAGCCCAAACAGATGAGGTATGGTGGGCTAGAAAAAAATAATCATGTAGTAAGTTGTTAAAGAGTTAATACTGTAATGAATCAAAACTCACACCATGCACTAGTGCCCAATTTAAAGCCCTTTTGACTGCCAAGTTCCTTAGGACCCTCCTTTACACCACCAAATCCCCTGAGGATTGTATCCTGTTCACAGACTTCTTCTCAAGCAGGCAGAACTTGCCTTCTCCTGGTGGTTTGGTTTCCCCCCCCGTCATTACTGCACATCTGGCTGATCTATAAATCAACTACTTAACACTCTGGCATCAACTGGTAAATTAGGTAAATGTATTAGCTTCAAACCTGCAGGATGTATTGAGCTACCTTGATAATTCCCCTTTTTTTTTCCCTCAAATGGAAATTTCACACTCTTCCAAAGCAGCACCAAGCACCACACTTGCTGAGGAGTTCCAATTTAATAGTTGGAGTCGATCTGTTAAGCCTTGTGTGTCTTGGATGTGCCCAGCGTCCCTGGATGTGCGACCGCCTCGTTGCGCTTTGGAAAGGCCAAAGTGAAGGCCAAATAGTCATAGAATGATGGAATTGTTTTGGTTGGGAAACACCTTTAAGGTCATTGAGTCCAGACCATTCTCTAATTCTGCCAAGGCTGGTGCTAAACCATGGCCCTGAGCACCACATCTCTACATCTTTTAAACAACTCTGGGAATGGGGTCTCAACCACCTCCCTGGTCCTGTGTTTGGGAACCCTTTCAGTCAAGAAGTTTCTTCTAATCGCCAAGCTAAAACTCCTCTGTTGCAACTTAAGGCCATTCCCCCTCATCATAGAATTGTCAGGGTTGGAAGGGACCTAAAGGATCAGCCAGTTCCAACCCCTTGCCATGGGCAGGGACACCTCACATTACAGCAGGTTGCCCAGAGCCACATCCAGCCTGGCCTTCAAAACCTCCAGGGATGAGGTTTCCACCACCTCCCTGGGCAACCTGTGCCAGTGTCTCACCACCCTCATGGTGAAGAACTTCTTCCTGACATCCAAATTGAATCTACCCATTTCTATTCCTATCACTTGTTACTAAGGAGAAGAGACCAACACCACCTGGTTCAGGCACTTGTGGAGAGCCGGAAGGTCTCCCCTCAGCCTCTTTTTCTCCAGACTTAAACACCCCCAGTTCCCTCAGCTGCTCCTCACCAGCCCTGTTCCCCACACCCCTCCCCAGCTTGGTTGCCCTGATAAATCCTTGTGCACAAGGGAGCTGCCACCACTTAGCAGAGAAGAAGTGGAATCACATTTAATATAGTCTGAGCTGGGAAAGGGAGAGGAGGAATGATGGATCTTGTTAAAGTCCTTTTGCTATGCACAAGCTGTAGCACTTTAAACGTGGGGACACTGCCAGCACGCATTAGCTGGCACTGCTGCTTTCAGACTAGGCTGCTTCTATGTGTTAGATTCACAGCCTTCGAAGAGGAACACAAGATGTTGGTGCAGCTGTGTCTAAAGTAAGGACTGCATCAAGATAGTCAGACCAAATCCAAACACTTTTAAGGCTGTGGCTGCTTGAGGAATGCTTTTCTGATGTGGAGAACTAGGCTGCAGTTCCCATGCAGAGCTAGTGTTGGGTGATAGGTTGGACTCGATGATCTCGAAGGTCTTCTCCATCCTGGTCTGGTCTGGTCTGGTCTATTCTATTCTATTCTATTCTATTCTATTCTATTCTATTCTATTCTATTCTATCCCATCCCATCCCGCCCCGCCCCGCCCCCCCCGCCCCGCCCCCCCCCCCACCCCACCCCACCCCCCCACCCCACCCCACCCCACCCTACCCTACCCTACCCCACCCCACCCCACCCTACCCTACCCTACCCTACCCTACCCTACCCTACCCTACCCTACCCTACCCTACCCTACCCCATCCTACCCCATCCTATCCTATTCCTTGCTGACCCTTGCACTGTTGGTAGCTGTAGACCTCTTTCCCTTTCCCCTCTTCACTTCCCTCAACTTTCCCCCTTCCTCCCCTCTCTTGTCTCTACAAAAACAACAGAAGTTTTGCTGCTGATTGAAGTGGATGCTGCCACTCTGATATATGCTGTGAGGAAATCAAGAGATTTGCCTCAAAACTGCACTTCAGCTTCCACTCAGCATTTCTGGGATGTCTCTCAAGGATCATACCTCTTCACAAGCCAGACCTGCCAGCAAACCTGTGATGGCAGAAATCTGCAATGGCGAAACAGTGTTTCTCTGGCTCACAAAATGCTGAGTAGATGAAGTCAAGGATTGACCTCTGCTTTGGTTTGCTTCTTGGCTTTGCTGCTTGCTTGCTTGCTTGCTTTTTGGTTTTATTTTGGTGTGGGCTCTTTTTTGCTGTTGTTGGTTGTTTGGTTGGGTTTTTATTTGTTTGTGTGTCTGGGGTTTGCTCAGTTTTGGTTTGGTGTATTTTGCCTCATTTTGGTTTAGTGCATTTTGTTTCCTTGTGGTTTGGTCTGTTTTGTTTCATTTGTTTTGATCTATTTTGTTTCATTTTGTTTTGGTGCATTTTGCTTCATTTTGTTTTGGTCTGTTTCCTTTCATTTTGTTTTGGTCTATTTCCTTTCATTTTGTTTTGGTCTATTTCATTTTGTTTTGGTCTATTTCATTTTGTTTTGGTGTATTTTGTCTTATTTGGGTTTAGTGCATTTCGCTTCATTTTGTTTTGGTCTATTTCCTTCCATTTTGTTTTGGTCTGTTTCATAGTAGTATCATGGTATCAGTCAGGGTTGGAAGGGACCACAAGGATCAGCTAGTGCCAACCCCCCTGCCATGGGCAGGGACACCCCACACTAGATCAGGCTGGACAGAGCCTCATCCAGCCTGGGCTTAAACACCTCCAGGGATGGGGCCTCAACCACCTCCCTGGATAACCCATTCCAGGGCTTCACCACTCTCATGGGGAAGAACAACTTCTTCACCTCCAGCCTGAATCTCCCCACCTCCAGCTTCATTCCATTCCCCCTAGTCCCATCACTACCTGATATACTAAGAAGTCCCTCCCCAGCCTTCTTGTAGCCCCCTTCAGATACTGAAGGCCACAATGAGGTCACCTGGGAGCCTTCTCTTCTCCAGACTGAACAGCCCCAAGTCTTTCAGTCTGTCCTCATAGGAGAGGTGCTCCAGCCCTCTGCTCATCCTCGTGGCCCTTCTCTGGACACGCTCCAGCACCTCCATATCCCTCTTGTAATAGGGGCTCCAGAACTGGATGCAGTACTCCAGGTGGGGTCTCACCAGGGCTGAGTAGAGGGGGAGAATCACCTCCCTTGCCCTGCTGGCCACACTTCTCTTGCTGCAGCCCAGGATCTGATTGGCTTTCCAGGCTGCAAGTGCACCTTGAGAGCTCCTGTTGAGCTTCTCCTCCCCCAGCACCCCCAAGTCTCTCTCCTCAGGGCTGCTCTGCAGCCAGTCACTGCCCAGCCTGGATTTCCTTTCATTTTGTTTTGGTCTATTTCCTTTCATTTTGTTTTGGCCTATTTCATTTTGTTTTGGTGCATTTTGCTTCATTTTGTTTTCTTTGGGGCTTTTTTTTTGTTGTTAGTTTGGTTGTTTGGGTTCTGTGTTTGGGGTTTTTTTGTTTGCTTTGGCATTTTATGTGGGGTTTCTCAGTTTGTTTTTTTGAGGCTTTTGTTTGCTTGTTTGTTTGCTTTTAAAGGTCATTTCAGCCTGGAGAAGAGAAGGCTCCAGGGAGACTTAATAGCAGCCTGCCAGTACCTGAAGGGGGCTACAAGAAGGTTGCAGAGGGACTGTTTGCAAAGGTACCTTATTGGATATTAAGGTACCTTGGTTGGATATTAAGGTATCTTGTTGGATATTAAAGGTATCTTGTTGGATATTAAAGGTACCTTGCTGGATATTAAGATAACTTGTTGGATATTAAGGTACCTTGTTGGATATTAAAGGTACCTTGTTGGATATTAAGGTACCTTGTTGGATATTAAAGGTACCTTGTTGGATATTAAGGTACCTTGTTGGATATTAAGGTATCTTGTTAGATATTAAGGTACCTTGTTGGATATTAAGGTACCTTGTTGGATTAAGGGTACCTTGTTGGATATTAAGGTACCTTGTTGGATATTAAGGTATCTTGTTGGATATTAAGGTATCTTGTTGGATATTAAGGTATCTTGTTGGATATTGAAGGTAACTTGTTGGATAGTAAGGATATATTGTTGGATATTAAGGTACCTTGTTGGATATTGAAGGTATTTTGCTGGATATTAAGGTATCTAGTGGGATATTAAAGATATCTTGTTGGATATTAAAGATATCTTGTTGGATATTAAGGTACCTTGTTGGATATTAAGGTACCTTGTTGGATATTAGGTACCTTGTTGGATATTAAGGTACCTTGTTGGATATTAAGATATATTCTTGTTGGATCTTAAATGTATCTTGTTGGATATTCAGAATGTAAAGCAGTGGAAGTTTCTTTAACCCAGAAGTAAGCAGATGGTTTACATTTGTGCATGACAACTTTGGGTTTTCAACACAATATACAGGGAGTATTGCAAATACATCCAAGTCTTCCATCTACCAAAGTAAGGCTGCACCCATTCCAGACTAATACACATCCATGCCTGACTTGGGATTTGAAATTGTGTATCCTTAAGGAGAAAAAACTGTAAAAAATGAAAATCCTAAACCTCTTAAATCTGAGCCAAATGCTTTAGTTCCTTCTATTCCAAATCCTTTCATAGAGTCATGTATTTCTTAATCTTTTTAATTCTTCAGTAAACTCATTTGAACTGCAGCTGAGTGCTCATTCCAGAGCTGGGTATAATCCTCCTCACCATTCAGACAGTTGGCACATGCTTCACAGGGTCCTTCATCTTTCAAATCACCCCTCTGGGACAGAAATTATCCCATCTCCTCCATCACGCACGCCGGAACGTGAATGAATGCACAGCATTCACATTTAGCATCCAGCCATGGCCAGGCCTTCTTTCAAATGCCAGACAGTTTCTGCTTCTTGTTCTGGCCCTTCTCTGTAATTCCTCCTATTTGTAGGCCCAGGCCTTTTATCTTTGCTGTATCAAAAGGCTGTCAATAAGAGCGGTTGCATACAGCAGAGTAAACGTTTTCAGTTATAACCTCCTGTATAGATGTGAGCAAAATCCACAGACTCATAGAATGTTAGGGGTTGGAAGGGACCTCCAAAAATCATCCAGTCCAACCCCCCTGCCAGAGCAGGAGCACCTAGAGCAGATCACACAAGAACACAGCCAGGTGGGTTTTGAATATCTCCAGAGAGGGAGACTCCACAACCCCCCTGGACAGCCTGTTCCAGGGCTCTGTCACCCTCACAATGAAAAATTCTTCCTCCCATTTCCATGGGACTTCTTATGCCTCAGCTTCCACCATTGCCCCTTGTGCTGTCCTTGGGTATCACCCAGCAGAGCCTGGCTCCAGCCTCTTGGCACTTGTCTTGCACATCTTTATCAACATGAATGAGGTCACCTCTCAGGCTCCTCCTCTCCAAGCTACAGAGCCCTCAGCCCCCTCAGGCTCTCCTCATGAGGAAGATGTTCCACTTCCTTCAGCATTTTTGTGGCTCTGTGCTGGAATCTTTCAAGCAGTTCCCTGAGGCCCTTCTTGAGCTGAGGGGTTCCAGAACTGGACACAATACTCCACATGCATCCTCACCAGGGCAGAGTAGAAGGGCAGGAGAACATCTCTTGATCTCCTAACCACAGCCCTTCTGATCCACCCCAGGATGCCCTTTGCCTTCTTGGCCATAAGAGCACATTGCTGGCTCACGGTCAACCTCCCATCCACTAGGACCCCCAGGTCCTTTTCCCTTTCACTGCTCTCCAGCAGGTCAGCCCCCAACCAACTCTATTCCAACACAGAGTAAAAATTTCCCATTCCCCTTGTTAATTACTCACAGGAGGTCCTGGTGGCCCTGGTTTTCCTGGGAGACCTGGTTTGCCTCTTCTTCCCTACAAACAAACAAACAAACAAACAAACAAGAACAGCAGAGATTTAGACATGAGTGATTTGCATGAAGAATTCTCTTTAAGAAGAGATTTACAGCCTGGCTTATTAGCAAAAGAAGCTCAAAAGCTATCCAAGATGAATGGTCTCCATCAGTCACTGCAGAGCTATCCAACTCTACTGCTTTTAGGATTGGTTCTTAGTAATTGTGAGAGAGGAGATTTGCATCACTCACTAACATTGCCTGGCATATTTTAAAGCTGTGTCTCTGAGATGAGAGCTCATTGATAACGCTGTAAAAGGAGCACCGTGGTGAGGTGTAGAGAAAAGAGATTTCATCTGAATACAGCAGAGCTTGGCATGTTAAACTGGGCTGCAGTAGTCACCTTGACATCTACTGTAAGCACACAGATGTGATATAACCTCTTAACAAATAGATTCATTGAGTGGTAGGGGTAGGAAGGGACCTCTGAAGATCATAGGGTCATAGAATGGTTTGGCTTGGAAGGGACCTTAAAGATCATCTAGTGCCAACCCCTATGCCATGGGCAGGTATACCTTCTACCAGCGCTGGTTGCTCAAAGCCTTGTCCAACCTGGCCTTGAACACCAACATCTACAACCTCCCTGGGCAACCAGTTCCAGTGTATCACCACCCTCACTGTCAAAAATTTCTTTCTTCCTAATCTTCAGTCTCAATCTGCTCTCCTCAAGCTTCAATCTATTCCCTCTCATCACTACAAGCCCTTGTAAAAACTCCCTTTCCAGCTTTCTTGTAGGTCCCCTTCAGGTACTGGAAGGCCGTTCTAAGGTCACTTTGGAGCCTTCTCTTCTCCAAGCTGAGCAGATACAACTCTGATCATCCAAATCATCAAGTCTAACCCCTACTAGAGCAGGATCACCCAGAGTAAATCACACAGGAGCTCATGCAGGTGGCTTTTGAATGCCTCCAGAGAAGGAGACTCCACAACCTCTCTGAGCAGCCTGCTCCAAGGCTCTGCCACCCTCAAAGTGAAGAAGTTTTGCCCTCGGTTTAAGTGAAACACCAAAGCCTCTTCTTCTCCAGGAGGTGATAACAAGCAGAGAAGTCAGAGATTTCTTTGCACAACCAATTCACCTTCCTCATGTACTTACCACTTTCTGTGTCTGTAATGCAGATGCAAAATCATTTGTGTTAGAACATAAGCACAAGCCCTGAGGAGAGGCTGAGGGAGCTGGGATTGTTTAGCCTGGAGAAGAGGAGGCTCAGGGGAGACCTTATTGCTGTCTACAGCAGTGAGGGTTGGTCTCTTCTCCCAGGCAAGCAGCACCAGAACAAGAGGACACAGTCTCAAGATGTGCCAGGGGAAGTTTAGGCTGGAGGTGAGGAGAAAGTTCTTCCCAGAGAGAGTTGTTAGCCATTGGAATGTGCTGCCCAGGGAGGTGGTGGAGTCACCGTCCCTGGAGGTGTTCAAGAGGGGATTGGACGTGACACTTGGTGTCATGGTTTAGTCACAGGGTCTGTGGTGACAGGTTGGATTTGGTGATCTGTGAGGTCTCTTCCAACCTTGGTGATCCTGTGATTCTGTGATGAGGTCCATAAATGTCAGCTTAAAAGGGGTCTTCCCACTCAGCTTCTGAACAAGCCATCCACATATGATGACCAGAGTTTAGTAGTGCAGGGCTCAACTGAACAGCTGCTGATTTCATGGATCCTTTCTGGGTTTTATATGTTTGTTTGTTTGGTTTTGGGGTTTTTATTTTTAGGAAGATCACCATGACAAGAGAAGTAATTTACAGTAATTTCCATCTTCATTGCCCAGCTGAAATCTGATGCCCATTTTTTTTTAGGAACAGCAGTGGAGAAGAACTAATTTCTAGATGTGATCACACTCACACACACAATAAAGAGCATCATATCCATTCAGATTAAAATTTCTCTTTGTATATGGTAAAGAGCAATCAACAAAAAGCATTAGGGGGAAGTCCTGGTGAAAATGTGACTTAAGATGTTAAAACCTGAAAATCAGAGAATCAGAGAATGGCTTCAGTTGGAAGGGACCTTAAGGATCACCTAATTCCAACCCCCCTGACATTGGCAGGGACACCTACTAAACCAAGTTGCTCAAAGCCTCATCCAGCCTGGTCTTAAACACTTCAAATTCTTGCTGACAGCTCACAATCAACACATAAGGGTATTTCTGTAAGCTGTGGTCCCTTACCTCTGACCCTGCTTCTGTGTTTTATTAAGTGATGACCTCACACAAACTGCAGAAGTTATCTAAGGAACAGAAAGTGAAATCACAGCTTCTCTCTTTGCAGGTGAGAGCCCTGGTCCACAGGGAACCCCTCTCATGCCTCTGCCTTTCATTAATCTTGATCTATGCTGAGGGGAAACAAGATGATGACAGTGAGGGTGGAAAAATCTCTCCTCCTCACACCCTGCAGCTCACCAGGATAACCTCTTGCCTAGATGCCAGAGACTCTCCTGGGAAGCAGGAGGCCCCCAACATTAATTTTGCCACACCGCCTAAGTGTGAAGCAAATGGAAGCTGTATTTAGTTTTAGCATTCCTTTAGTTTTCCCTTCTTACACTCAGTAGTGACTTATTTGTATTTTTCTACTTTTCTGCTCAAAACCTGTAACAAATGTTAAAGGCATAGCCTAAAACCACCACAGAGGCAGAGCTTTGGAGCCCTTCAGGAAGGCTTCTAAGACGTGTTTCACCCACCAGGCTGAGCCTCTCAGCAGAGTTTAGGAAGGTGCTCAGTCAGTCAGTGTGTTTTAAGGGCAGCATGACAAAACCCCCCACACCTCAGCATATTTGGAGTGCCAAATTCCTAGGTCTTAACTAGCTGAGACATCTGTTGCTTGCTGAGCTGTTTAATCCCAGCAGCACTCCTGCACGCAGGGCCGCAAGCGGGGAGCAGCTCGGGGGAAATGTTTAGCCCCAAAATACAGCCCCAGGTGTTTATACTGGGCTCCAGCCTACACTGCTCCTTACCATTCAGGCTTAGGGTGCTGTCTGCTGTGCTGGTAGTGCTGTCCACACAGCTGTGTGACCAGCCAGAGCTGCAAACTCAGCTGGGCTAAGGATGACCCATGGAAAAGTAGAATTGTGTCTGATTTTGGTGCAGTTTCACAGAATCACAGAAAAATACAGGCTGGGAAAGACCCTCAGGATCACCAAGTCCAACTCCGAACCCTACTCTGCAAGGTTCACCCCTAAACCAGGGTTGGTCACTCCACCACCTCCCTGGGCAGCACATTCCAATCCCTGACCTCTCTTGCTGGGAAAAAACTCTTCCCACTGCCCAGTCTAAACCTACCCAGTGGCAGCTTGAGGCTGTTCCCTCTTGTTCTATCACTAATTACCTGTGAGAAGAGACCAGCACCAACCTCTCTACACGGTCCTTTCAGGTAGCTGTAGACAGCAATGAGGTCTCCCCTCAGCCTCCTCTGTTTCACACTAACCATCCCCAGCTCCTTCAGTTGTTCTTCATCAGATTTATTCTCAGGCCCTTCACCAGCTTTGTTGCCCTCCTCTGCACCCCGTGCGGTGGGTGACAGAGCAGCTGGCAGAGGGCAGAGAGTGGGAAAGGCACACTTGGGTAAGAAAAAGGGGCTGCTGTTTGCTAGATCTAGACCTTTGGGACTGATTTCCACTCCAGCAAGACAGGTGGAAATTACATTAGTAGATTGTGGGTCACGATGGAGGCCTCTGTGCCTCCATATTTTAGTGTGCACATGCAGGATGCAAGGGGGGAGATTTTTCTTTCCACTTCACCAGCAGCCACATGTTCTGTGGTTGTTTGCCTTTTTAATTGCTATCATTTTTTAGCACTTGCCATATGCTTCTAATTAACAAAAGTAAGCAGTGATTGATTGATTGATTGATTGATTGATTTATAAATAGATGGATGGATTGATACATGGACACATGGATGGATAGATGGATGGATGGATGGATGGATAGATAGATAGATGGATGGATAGATGGATAAATGGATGGATTGATGGATGGATAGATGGATAAATGGATGGATTGATTGATGGATGGATAGATAGGTGGATAGATAGAATGATAGATGATAGATAAATGGATAGATGGATAGATAGATAGATAGATGGATAAATGGATAGATGGATAAATGGATAGATTGATTGATGGATAGATGGATGGATAGGTAGATGGATGGATAGATGGATAAATGGATGGATTGATTGATGGATGGATAGATGGATGGATGGATGGATAGATAGGTGGATAGATAGAATGATAGATGATAGATAAATGGATAGATGGATAGATAGACGGATAGATGGATAGATGGATGGATGGATAGATGGATAAATGGATGGATAGATGGATAGATAGATTGATTGATGGATAGATGGATGGATAGGTAGATGGATGGATAGATGGATAAATGGATGGATTGATTGATGGATGGATAGATGGATGGATGGATGGATAGATAGGTGGATAGATAGAATGATAGATGATAGATAAATGGATAGATGGATAGATGGATGGATGGATAGATGGATAAAATGGATGATAGATAGATAGATAGATAGATAGATAGATAGATAGATGGATAGATGGATAAATGGATGGATAGATGGATAAATGGATGGATTGATTGATGGATGGATAGATGGATGGATAGATAGGTGGATAGATAGAATGATAGATGATAGATAAATGGATAGATGGATAGATTGATAGGTGGATGGATGGTGGATAGATGGATACATGGATAGATAGATGGATAAATGGATAGGTGGATGGATAGAGGATAGATAGATAATGGATGGATGGATAGGTGGATAGCTGGATAGATAAATGGATAGGTGGATAGATAGATTGATAGATGATAGATAAATGGATAGATGGATGGGTGGATGATGGATAGATAGATGGATACATGGATGGATGGATAGATAAATGGATAGGTGGATAGATGATAGATAGATAGACGATGGATAGATAGACAGATGGATAGGTGGATAGATGGATGGCTCCAGGGATGGGAAGAACAAATGTAGCCTTAAAATTGGTGCTACTGCAGCTTACACAGCCCTGTGGTCAGCCAGAGCTGGAAACTTAGCTGGGGTAAGGATGGCTCACAAATTTTGCTTTTGATGCAGCCCACTGGGTGAGAGAGCAGCTTGGCTGGCCTGGCAGAGAGCACAGAGAGAGAAAGGCAGACTTGCACAACAAAAAGGGGCTGTTGTTTGCTAGATCTTGACTTTGGGATTGATTTCTGCTCCAGAAATAAAGCTGGAAAGCAGTGTTTTCTGAAAATAGCTAATAGTAAACTTTTCTTAGCAAGTATTAAAAAAAAACACCCCACCCCAAAGCAGACCAAGAGGTAAGGATGTAAATAATAAACAAAGATGAATTGCTTCATACTTCTGAAATATTCCCTCTGGACTGTCATGATCCATACTGGGGACTTGCCGAAGCACCTTCCCTTTCCTGTTTGAGCTTATTTAAAGTATCCGGAGGATGACACTTTAAAATCTCAGCAGTCTAAACAGAGTATCAAGGAAGTGTCAGGGAGGGGAGAAGGCAGGGCTTTGACTGACAGACGCAACTGTGAACGAGGTGTTAATTACACAGGAAAACACGGACTCTGTCGGGGAAGGCAATTTTGTCTCTATCTAAAAGAGGAGCTAAAATGTCATTCAGAGCATACCCCCAGTCAAAACTTGACTCTGAAAAATCAGTTAGAGGAGAGAAAAGAGAGAGAGAGAAAGAAAGAGAGAGAGAGAGAAAGAAAGAGAAAGAGAGAGAAAGAGAAAGAAAGAAAGAAAGAAAGAAAGAAAGAAAGAAAGAAAGAAAGAAAGAAAGAAAGAAAGAAAGAAAGAAAGAAAGAAAGAAAGAAAGAAAGAAAGAAAGAAAGAAAGAAAGAAAGAAAGAAAAAGAAAGAAAGAAAGAAAGAAAGAAAGAAAAGAAAGAAAGAAAGAAAGAAAGAAAGAAAGAAAGAAAGAAAGAAAGAAAGAAAGAAAGAAAGAAAGAAAGAAAGGAAGGAAGGAAGGAAGGAAGGAAGGAAGGAAGGAAGGAAGGAAGGAAGGAAGGAAGGAAGGAAGGAAGGAAGGAAGGAAGGAAGGAAGGAAGGAAGGAAGGAAGGAAGGAAGGAAGGAGGAGGAAGGAAAGAGAGAGAGAAAGGAAAGAAAAAGGAAGAGAAAGGAAAGAAAAATAGAAAGAAAAGAAAAAGAAAGAAAGAAAGGAAAGAAAAAGAAAAAGAAAAAGAAAGAGAAAGAAAAAGAGAGAAAGAAAGAGGTTTAAGTATTAGGGACCGAGTGTCTGAAGGGGGCTACAAGAAAGCTGGGGAGGGACTTTTTAGGGTGTCAGGGAGGGATAGGACTGGGGGAATGGAAAAAAGCTAGAAATGGGTAGTTTGAGATGGGATGTGAGGAAGAAGTTCTTCCCCATGAGGGTGGTGAGAGACTGGCACAGGTTGCCCAGGGAGGTGGTGGAAGCTTCATCCCTGGAGGTTTTTGCAGCCAGGCTGGATGTGGCTGTGAGCAACCTGCTGTAGTGTGAGGTGTCCCTGCCCATGGCAGCGGGGTTGGAACTGGCTGATCCTTGAGGTCCCTTCCAACCCTGACAGTTCTGTGATTCTGTGATGCACACAGCTCTACCTGCTTGCCTGCACTCCTGCTTCTCTATGCCTTCCCAAGCATCAATAAGGTTAAAAAAAGATAAATGAAACATCAAAATACCTACTGTAAGGAAGAGTGCAACTAGAGAAAAGGAGTTGATGGTTTTGTTTAGGACAATTAAAATGATTTGAAGAATGTTTTTGATAAACCCATTCTAGCCTTGCTTCGAGCAGACCACGAGCCAGACTGTGACTAAATATTTACAGCTCAATGCTGAATCTTCCTTCTGGGGGAAAAAAGGAGAAAAAAAGGGAAAAAAATGAAAGAAAAAAAAAAAGGGAAAGACATCTCAGTGTCCTTTCTGAGAGGGTTCAGAGGAGCCAGAGTTCCCACTGCCTCCCCAGAAGCAGGTCTTGGCACCCCCACAAGAGCTGTGCCTGAGGCAGGCAGCTGGTGGCACAGGACCATTACCTTTAATCGGTTGAGTTCACTGAGCAAATATTGACCTTCCAAACCCACCCAGCACATAAATAAATGCTCTAGGCCTCACAGATTTCCTTTAGCTACATTGAAAAACACAGTATCACCTACACCAGCTTAAAAGAATGATAAGAGATGTCACCAAGTTGGCTGATGCGACTCAGAGTAGTGCCCAAAGGAAAGAAAACAAAGCCAGTTGCTGGTTAGCTCCTCTGTGCCTGCGCACGTTTCTGCTGGCAATCAGTGGTGCTCACAAGTTAATTCCATGTTTCTGATCCTCTGTCCCATCCCCTTGACTTGCACTTTGGGTTATCAGTTGATGCAAAACTCAGAATGAGTTGGCAATGATTGCCTGTGGCCCAGAAGGCAGCCATGTGCTGGACTCCATCCAAAGCAGGGAGAGCAGCAGGATGAGGGAGGGGATTCTGCCCTTTGCTCTGCTCTGCTGAGACCCAACATGCATCCCTGCCTCCAGTTCTGGTGCCCCCAGCACAAGAAGGACATCAGACTGTTGGAGTGGGTCCAGAAGAAGGCCACAAAGATGATCAGAGAGACGGAGCACCTCCCTAGTGGGGACAGGCTGAGAGAGTTGGGGCTGTTCAGCCTGGAGAAGGCTCCATGGAGACCTTAGAGCAGCCTTCCAGTACCTGAATGGAGCCTACAAGAAAGCTGGGGAGGGACTTTTTTACAAGGGATTGTAGTGATAGGATGAGAGGGAATGGATTGAAGCTTGAGGAAGAGAGATTTAGGCTGGAGATTAGGAAGAAATTCTTTCCAGTGAGGATGGTGACACACTGGAACAGGTTGCCCAGGGAGGTTGTGGAGGCTCCCTCCCTGGAGGTGTTCAAGGCCAGGTTGGATGAGTCCTTGAGCAGCCTGGGCTAGTGGAGGGGTCCCTACCCATGCTTTGTGAGGGTGGAACTGGATGATTTTTAAGGTCTCTTCCAACACAAACCACTCTGAACCTATCAATACTTAAAGGGTGGTTGGAACTAGATGATCCTTGATGTCCCTTCCAACCCTAAAAACTCTATGATTCTAAAGGGTGGGTGTCAGGAGGATGGGACCAGGCTTTTTTCAGTGGTGCTCAGGGACAGGACAACTAATTTGGACTAATTTGGTCATCTACTTTCCTCTTTTCCACAGGGCAAACTTCAGCTATGATACACACATGAAGCATCCAAATAACAACTGCTTGTCTAGGGACAGAAAAAAGGACACAACATAAAACATTAATGAGAATTCATAGGCTTCAGTAAACCCCAGCTGAGTGCCTAGCTGAAGTACATGCTCAGCTGCACTCTTCATTCCTCTCTTCCTTTGCCTCTTCTGTTAATCTCAGTGACTTGAGGAGCTTTGCCTCACAGTGGATGGAAAGCTTGTCCAGAAGAGAGGCTCTGTGCATCCTTCCATAAGCTTCTGCTCTGAGCCTAGCTGCTGCCCCTGAGCATCACTGCAGGTCCAACACACAATGCAACCATTCAAAGCCTATCTTGTAACTCCCTGCTGCTGAGATGAGTGCTCATGTTGCATCCATCTCTCTAACTAGGGAAGAGTAAGGTCACTAACCCTGGTGCCTGAAAAATAGCTGTGGATTATTTTAGGGTAAAAACTGAGCAGAGCTGTGTAGGAACACTGACAGGCTTCACAGGATCAAGGATTTAAAGAACCCACTAACAAAAGGAAAAGTTCTTAGAAGAAGCCTGAGTGATTTTTTTTTTTCAAGGGAAACCACTAATTAGCAGTTCCTGAAACACATCATCACATTTCAAAACACAGGAACTGGTTCCAAAGAAAGTAGGAAGCTGGGCTTTAAAGCCTTAACTACTGGAGTTATTATGCAAGATTAATGAGGTTCATGGAACCCAGCTGCCAAGCTAAAGCAGGCTTCCTTTGAGTAATCCTCAAAACCAGGCTGACAAAAGGACCAATATAACCAAAACAGGAGGCAGGTGGAAAGAAAAGGTCCTCACCCCAGAGTGCACGCTTTAGGTGCCCTTTGGCACCTAAAGGCAGCCATGAGAGTAGAGCTCTGAGCAGTTAAAAGACATTCTCCAGATGCCCAGCCAGAAAAATCTCAGTGCCTAGGTGAATTCAGAGGTCAGAAACGAGCTTTTCACAGAATCAGAGTGGTAGGGGTTGGAAGGGACCTCTGAAGAGTGAATTCAACCTCTCTGCTAGAGCAGGATCACCCAGAGTAAGTCACAGAGGAATACATCCAGGTGGGTTTTGAGTGCTTTCAGAGAAGGAGACTCCACAACCTCTCTGCCAGGGCTCTGCCACTCTCAGACTAAAGAGGTTTGTCCTTAACTTTATGTGCAGCCTCCTGTGGTTGACATTTCACCCAGCTGACTGCACAACTTCAGTTAATAAGAGTTCTGCAATGAACTTGGGTAATGCCACAACTTGAAAAGTTGTTGTTTTTTACTTTTAACCCTTAGAAATCCTTGAGTTTGGATATCCTCTTTCCTACATTTGGAAAATCATGTTGCAGTCAGTGAAGACTTTTTAACTTAAGTAATAAGATTGAATTGAATGTACAGTTCCTTCTTCAAGCCTATTAATGTGAGGATCACTGAATCAGAGAAGTGTGTCAGTTGGAAAAGACCTCTAAGATCATCAAATTCACCCTTCAACCCAACACCACCATGGCCATCAAACCATGTCCCCAAGTGTCATGGCCACACATTTCATGAACACCTCCAGGGATGGGGACTCCACCACCTCCCTGGGCAGCACATTCCAATCCCTGACCATTCTTGCAGCAAAGAAATTTTTCCTCATCTCCAACCTAACCCTTCCCTGGCACAATTTCAAGCCACTTCCTCTCATTCTATCTCCTGATACTAGGGAGAAGAGACCAACACCCATTTGGCTCTAACCTCCTTGCAGGTGGTTGTAGAGAGCACTGAGGTCTCCCCTCAGCCTCCTCTTCTCCAGACTAAACAATCCCAGTTCCCTCAGCTGCTCCTCAGAAGACTTGTCTGGTACCCAGTGCATTACAAATGAACCTCTCTATTAAATCTTCAACTTGCATAAACTCACAGGAAATAAAGCCAGAAGAGAAGAAATAAAGCTGTTTGCTAAAGACAAGTGCAAGTCTGTCCCTCATAACTCACTAAAGCCTTTCACAGAAACGTGGCTCACAGAAGGAGAGAGCACACTGGATCCTAATCCCTTGTTTTGGAAGTCGTTAAGGAGCTTCTTGTTAATGAGGAAGGTTTCCTGCATTCACCCTTGGCTTTCCAATTCCACAACCTACTGTGCCAACAAATCCCTCCCAAAATCCAGCACTTTTTTTCCAAGCACAGTCACAAAAGTGCATTCTGAATTCAAACTCACTTGTAGCAATATTTTTGGTAACTCTATTTGTCTTTCTAGTGGCCACCTTGATTTTTAACGATGAGAGATCATTTTCTATTCTCTCATGAGAGATCATTTCCTGTCCTCTCATGCTGCTGTGCCTTTTCCTAAGGGACATGAAGAGAAACATTGAGAACAGAGTATCTGGAAGAGAGCCTGAAAATCCTAATTGAGGCCTGAAAAGTGAAAGGATTTCTTTTCCTCCATCAAAATCCAGCTTTTAATTTCTACGATAGAATACAACAAAGGAATGAACAAATGAATTATTTTCTAGGAGGCAGATCTGTCTTCCCCTTTCTAAATCACACAGCCACAGCTTGCATTGGGTTGGAAAAGACACTCAAAGGCTAGGAGCCCAACCCCCCTGCAGTCAACAGGGACATCTCCAACTAGAGCAGGTGGCTCAGGGCCCCATTGAGTCTGACCATGAATGTCTCCAGGGGTGGTTCTTCAAGCACACCCCTGGGCAACCTGTTCCAGTGTTCCACCACCCTTACTGTGAACATCTTCCTCCTGATGTCCAACCTAAAGCTCCCCTGCTCTAATTTCAAGCTGTTACCCCTTGTCCTATCTCCACAAGTCCTTCTCCACAGTCTCTTCCTCAGCCTTCCTGTAGGTCCCCTGCAGATCCTGAAGTGCAGCTACCACCTTTTTCATCCCATTTCTCAATGCCAAAGTGGGAAGAACACGATTTTATCTCTTTTTTTAAACTGTATCACACCTTACTGGTTTATTTACTTTTCTAAGGTGGACACATGCTGGGAATAAAACTGAAAATTCAGAGACTCAAAAATGGTTTGGCTTGGAAAGGACCTTAAAGATCATTCAGGTCAAACCCCACCCTGCCATCAGCAGGACAGCTTCCACTAGCCCAGGTTGCCCAGGGCCTCATCCAACCTGGCCTTGAACACCTCCAGGGAAGGAGGTGGTCTCCCTCTTTTACATGAACCATTTTTAGACTGTTAAATGCCCTACATACAGCACTCCAACTTCGAGACCACACCACAACACACAGCACTCCAACTTCGAGACCACACCACAACACACAGCACTCCAACTTCGAGACCACACCAGAACACACAGCACTCCAACTTCGAGACCACACCACAACACACAGCACTCCAACTTCGAGACCACACCACAACACACAGCACTCCAACTTCAAGACCACACCACAACACACAGCACTCCAACTTCAAGACCACACCACAACATACAGCACTCCAACTTCGAGACCACACCACAACACACAGCACTCCAACTTCAAGACCACACCACAACATACAGCACTCCAACTTCGAGACCTCTCCAGAACACACAGCACTCCAACTTCAAGACCACACCACAACACACAGCACTCCAACTTCAAGACCACACCACAACATACAGCACTCCAACTTCAAGACCTCTCCAGAACACACAGCACTCCAACTTCGAGACCTCTCCAGAACACACAGCACTCCAACTTCGAGACCACACCACAACATACAGCACTCCAACTTCGAGACCTCTCCAGAACACACAGCACTTCAACTTCAAGACCACACCACAACACACAGCACTCCAAATTCAAGACCACACCAGACTGGAGCTCTGCATGCTTAAAAACAACTTATATCAAAGTCAAGAAGGGCTGAGAAGATTAAAGAAGATGCCAAAACTCCAGAGTCATGGCTGTGAAAAAAAGCTGTTTGCACTGTGCCAGGAGCCTGACCTTCTGTGTAGTAATGATTGCTCTATAAGGCTTGGTTTACAACTGGTTGAATACAGCCTTTACTCACTGAGCTAGAAAACAAACCATGTCCAAAAACTGAGTTCCATAAACCAGATAAATGCAATCTGAATTGGATCTTAATTTGGATGTCACCCTAAAGAAGTATGTCAAGAGAAATCTTACAGTTCCCTGCTCATTCATTTACTTTGGGAGGCTTTTGTTGTTTGGTGGTGGTGTTTGTTTTTCCCCCCCCACTGTGGCATAATAATTTGATTCATGTTTGATTAGAACAGCTTGCAGCCCTACAGAGTAAAGTGGTTACTAATGTCAGGCAAGTATTGCAATCACAGAATAGTAGGGATTGAAGGAATCTTCCAACTTGGTGATTCTGTGAATCTCCAGAGATCATCCAATCCAAGCCCTCGGCCAAAGCAGGATCACCCAGGGCAGGTCACATCCAGATGGGTCTTGAAAGTCTCCAGAGAAGGAGACTCCACAGCCTTTCTGGGCAGCCTGCTCCAGGGCTCAGCATCCTCATTGTGAAGAAGTTTTTCCTCCTGCTGAGATGGAGCTTCCTCTGTTCTGGTTTGTATCCACTGCCCCTTGTCCTACCCCTACAGAGCCTGGCCCCTTCTTCTTGATGCCCACCCTCCAGATGTTTATAGACACTGATCAAATCCTCTCTCAGTCTTCTTCTCCAGACTAAACAGCCCCAGGGCTCTCAGCCTTTCCTTATCACACAGATGTTCCATTCCATCATCCTCATAGCTCTCCATTGGACACTCTTTAGTCTATCCCTGTCCCCCTCGAACTGGGGAGCCCAGGACTGGACACAATACTCCAGATGTGGCCTCAACAGGGCAAAGTGGGAGGAGAACCTGCCTTGACCTGCTGGCCACACTCTTTTAATGCATCCCAGGAGACCATTTGCCTTCTTGGCCACAAAGGCCAAGGCAATGTCCCTCCCAACACAGGATTTTAGTGAAATCCATGAGATAAGAGCACAAAAAGGACTGAGTTTTACAAGGTGTTTAATTTATTACTGAGATAATGCTAAAATAACTTCCTCTTAAGTGAAGCATTTGGTATTATAAACACAGTAATTGGAAATAAGGAAGCTGTTCCCAAAACATTTACTTTAGGACACCTGTAGCTTCCCAAGGAATCCAGAGTCAAGGTAGGGCTGTGGTAGCATAGAAGGATTTCAAAATGCTTGAACTGCATTCATCAGTGGAACCAGGGAGACCACCACAGAGAAGCATCAGGCTGTTTAAGTGCATATGAATGATTAGAAAAGAATCCCATTAATCCCTGAAAATGAATCTGTTGGCAGCTGTGCTGAGAATAAACTATTGCTGGTTAAATAAAGATCACAGAATTGTCTGGGTTGGAAGGGGCCTCTTGAGATCGTGTAGTATAATCTCCCTCCTCAAGCAGATTCAATTATCCAGGACTGTGTCTACTTGACTTTTGAATGTTTCCACAGATGGACACTCCATAACCTCTCCTGGGCAGCCTGCATCACTATTTGCCCACCCTCACACACATAGAAGCAGAGAATTGTCAGGGTTGGAAGGGACCTCAAGGATCATCCAGTTCCAACCCCTGCCACGGGCAGGGACACCTCACACTACAGCAGGTTGCTCACAGTCACATCCAGCCTGGCTGCAAAAACCTCCAGGGATGAGGCTTCCACCACCTCCCTGGGCAACCTGTGCCAGTCTCTCACCACCCTCACGGGGAAGAACTTCCTAACATCCGATCTGAATCTACCCACTTCCACTTTTGTTCTATTCCCCCAGTCTTATCCCTCCCTGACACCCTAAAAAGTCCCTCCCCAGCTTTCTTGTAGCCTCTTCAGATACTGGAAGGCCACAAGAAGGGCACAGAATCACCAAGGTTGGAAGAGACCTCAAAGATCAAGTCCAACCTGTCACCACAGACCTCATGACTAAACCATGGCACCAAGTGCCACATCCAGTCCCCTCTTGAACACCTCCAGGGATGGGGACTCCACCACCTCCCTGGGCAGCACATTCCAATGACGAATGACTCTCTCAGGGAAGAACTTTCTCCTCACCTCCAGCTTAAACTTCCCCTGGTGCAGCTTGAGACTGTGTCTTCTTGTTCTGGTGCTGGTTGCCTGGGAGAAAAGACCAACCCCCACCTGGCTACAACCTCCCTTCAGGTAGTTGTAGAGAGCAATGAGGTCACCCCTGAGCCTTCTCCTCTCCAGGTTAAGCAACCTCAGCTCCCTCAGCCTCTCCACACAGGGCTGTGCTCAAGGCCTCTCCCCAGCCTTGTTGCCCTTCTCTGGACACATTCAAGTGTCTTGATGTCCTTCCTAAACTGAAGGCCCCAGAACTGGACACAGTGCTCGAATATCTCTTTAATACGAAGCAGACCTTGAAAACACCCAAACCAAAAGCAGTTGTTGGAGGGTTAAGCTACACCCCCAAGTGCAAAATAAGAAGCACATTTTGAAATGGGGGGATTGAGCAGAAACAATGGAAGGAAGGAATGAAAGGCAACTGTGCAATCTGTTGTGGTTGATGTCTTTCAGGTGGGAATTGTGTGCCTGTGAAGGAGATAAATTGAACTGAAGAGCAGGAATACTGAGACACATACTAAAGGCAGGAAGATGGGGTAGGTGTCCACTGTGGTTTAAATTCCATGCAGTGCTAGGTTATCACCCCATCTTTCTGTTATTTTTGTTGTTGGTCAGGAATCAGGGACTTTTCTGAGTAGTGACTAACTACCTTCTGAGGCTCCTGATGTCATCCTGAGCATTGGTGTAATAGTATCAAGTTGCTTCAGCAGTAACAGGTTGAGTGTCTGAAGCCCATGAGAAGGACACTGAAAAAAATTAGGTGAGTGTAGAGCACACAGATGGTGTAACACAGCTCATAGAGGGATGAGGAAAAGGGAATGAGCAGCTGTTTCTACTGGCACAACTCTCCCAGTGACCAGAAATCAAACCCTTAGTCAGACTCTCACATTTTGACACCGTCCCCATGAACACTGTTGATGCTTTGTGGCCCTTCAAGAGAAATGTGGCCAGCAGGTCAAGGGAGGTGACTCTCCCCTGCTACACCGCTCTCCTGAGACCTTCACCTGGAGCACTGTGTCCAGTTCTGGAGCCTCTATTACAACAAAGATCTGGATGTGCTGGAACATGTCCAGAGAAGGGCCATGAGCATGAGCAGAGGGCTGGAGCTCCTCTCTTATAGGCACAAACTGAGAGAGTTGGGCTTGTACAGTCTGGAGAAGAGAAGGCTCTGAGGAGACCTATTGTGGCCTTCCAGTATCTGAAGGGGGCTACAGGAAAGCTGGGGAGGGACTTTTAGGGTGCCAGGGAGTGATAGGACTGGGGGGATGGATCCAAGCTAGAGGAGAGGAGATACAGATTAGATGTTAGGAAGAAGTTCTTCCCGTGAGGGTGGTGAGAGACTGGCACAGGTTGCCCAGGGAGGTGGTGGAAGCCTCATCCCTGGAGGTTTTGAAGGCCAGGCTGGATGTGGCTGTGAGCAACCTGCTGTAGTGTGAGGTGTCCCTGCCCATGGCAGGGGGAACTGGCTGATCCTTGAGGTCCCTTTCAACCCTGACAACTCTGTGATTCTATGATTTTCCTCAGCTCCTTCTGTCTTACTGTAGTGCGTGTTGAGATCTCTCCAGCTTTCACAGTTAAAATCAATCCTCTCAACTCCTTATTAATCTAAGCCAAACTTTCAGGGAAGCTGAACCCTTAGAGTGATTCTGAGGTGAGTGGGAATCACAACTTTGAATAAAAAGAGTACAATGTGAAAGGAAAAGATAATAGTAAATAGAATCATAGAATTGTTAGGGTTGGAAGGGACCTCAAGGATCAGCCAGTTCCAACCCACCCTGCCATGGGCAGGGACACCTCACACTACAGCAGGTTGCTCACAGCCACATCCAGCCTGGCCTTCCAAACCTCCGGGCATGAGGCTTCCACCACCTCCCTGGACAACCTGTGCCAGTCTCTCACCACCCTGTGGCATCCAAATTAAACAGATGCTGTCCAAGGTTTGGTAGTGGTTTCCCCCCTGATGTTACAGGTCCAACCTGCAAAATGGGCACAAAATCACTTTGAGGTCTGATCAATAGGAGGAAGAAATAAATATCACTTAGTTAAGCACTCAGTGTTAAGCTTTAATCTTCAGACCACAGCCCATGACAAACCCAATAGCTCCACATCATGTGGAAGATCTGCTGGAAGGGGAATGGAGGAACATGCCCCACATAATGAAATAAAACAAGGATATTGAATAGCCATTAGCTGTGCACTGCCCAGCTTGTCATCAAACAGAGCAGAAATCTCGTTACAAGCAGCGTGTGGCTGTGTAATTAAATGTATTGGAAATGCATCTGCACGTGGGATTTGAATTGAGACTGCAAACTGGGTTATGAGTGCTTGGCCAGCAGAAAGAGGATTGGTGTGAGCAGCTCACTGCTAAAAAGATGAAGACAGATGCTGAGGCTCTGCAGTTTGCTGCTCCCGTTGTTTGGCTCAGAGCATTGGCCAAGGTTCTAAAGGAATCAGTGCTCCCATTTGTTTAGGTATGGGAGTGAGAGAGTTGGTTTATTGATACAAAAATATCTGTTTATCAATTTACTTGTGAACAGCAAATATCCATGGTGAATGGACAAACTTCCCGCTTCCCACTGCAGCATTGGGGGGGAACAACCAACAAACAAAACCTCAGGTCCAAATTAGTTTCTCCAGCATTCTACAAAATGCAATGTATGAACTCTGAATCTTTGCCTCAACAAATGAAGTTCAAAGAGTGATGTCATAAAAACCCAGCCACATTTACCCTACCCTACCCTACCCTACCCTACCCTACCCTACCCTACCCTACCCTACCCTACCCTACCCTATCCTATCCTATCCTATCCTGCCCTATCCTATCCTATCCTATCCTATCCTATCCTATCCTATCCTATCCTATCCTATCCTATCCTATCCTACCCTATCCTATCCTACCCTATCCTATCCTATCCTATCCTATCCTATCCTATCCTATCCTATCCTATCCTAGGTTGTGTTGGAAGGGGCCTTGAAGATCATCCAGTTTCAACCCCTTGCCATGGGCAGGGACACTTCCCACCAGCCCAGGTTGCTCAAGGCCTCATCCAGCCTAGAACTGAACACCTCCAGGGAGGGGGCACCCACAACCCTCCTGGGCAACCTGTTCCAGTGTCTCCCCACCCTCACTGGAAAGAATTTCTTCCTAATCTCCAGTCTCAATCTCCCCTCCTCAAGCTTCAATCCATTCCCTTTCATCCTATCACTCCAAGCCCTTGTCAAAAGTCTCTCCCAAGCTCTCCTGTAGCCCCCTTCAGGTACTGGAAGGCAGCTTTAAGGTCTCCCTGAAGCCTTTTCTTCTCTAGGCTGAACAGCCCCAACTCTCCCAGCCTGTCCCCACTGGGGAGATGCTCCAGCCCATCTTCATGACCCTCTACTGGCCTCTATTCCTATAGGAGAACTAATGAACTCTGTCCCTGCAGCCTCAATACCCACGCACAAAAAACAACCTATAAAATATACTAAAACTGGTTGCACATCTTGCCAGTATCCTGGATGTTTAATTGCATAACAGAGTCCCAGTAATTACAAAATCCTTAACTGCATGTTAATGTGCCATTAAAGATACCTCAATAGCACATTCACAGTATCACCGTATCACCAAGGTTGGAAGAGACCTCAAAGATCATCAAGTCCAACCTGTCACCACAGACCTCATGACTACTAAACCATGGCACCAAGTGCCACGTCCAATCCCCTCTTGAACGCCTCCAGGGACAGGGACTCCACCACCTCCCTGGGCAGCACATTCCAGTGGCCAACTACTCTCTCTGTGAAGAACTTTCTCCTCACCTCCAGCCTAAACTTCCCCTGGCACATCTTGAGACTGTGTCCTCTTGTTCTGGTGCTGGTTGCCTGGGAGAAGAGACCAACCATCTCCTGGCTACAACCTCCCTTTCAGGCAGTTGTAGAGAGCAATAAGGTCCCCCCCGAGCCTCCTTTTCTCCAGGCTAATAATCCCCCTCCCCCTTTACTATACCTCTCTGTATATGCTCTGACACTTGCATAACACCATCTGCAGCAAAACTCGGGCCACTAGCTCTGGTTTCTGTTAGTATTTCAGAGAATGACCCTAACCCCACACTTCTGCCTATTTTAGACACCATAAATTGTGGGTTGGCTCGGCAGTAAAATGGAAACAAATGTAAGCAGTCTGAATATTCTTTCCCTCAGAATTCCAGCACATCTGTGCTGCCAGTCATGAAAACACTTTAGGGGGCTGAAATTGTTAAATCTCCTTCGAGTGGAGGCAAACCTCAACTGCCAAAGCTCAGCTTCTCTTCGGCAAAGCTTCATTCTCAGCTGCTACCTTTCCGGGTTTTTTTTCTGGGTGCTTCGAAAGGAGCCACACATCAAGGTCACTTAGCACACCCCCAGCTGTTCAGCCAAGTTTACTCACCCTTTGGCCTTCCTTGCCAGGTGGACCTTGGGGACCCTCCAGCCCTGGCAAACCCTGAAAAGGCAAATATTAAACAAATATAACATCCAGTTGTTATTTTAATCCTCGACAATTCTATAGGAGGAAGACTGAGCCCAGGAGCCAGAGGTCAAGACGAAGCATTTATTACTACCCACTAAAAAAAACAACCCAGGTTCCTCATAATAAACTTATTTGGGGAGAATGTTCCATTCAGGCAGGAGAGGAAAATAAACATGCAAACAATAATGATGAATCACAGTCTTCCACAGAAAGGCTGAATCATTTTGGGAGAGAAGAGGTTAAGCCAGCGTCGCTGGAGCGTGGTTATATTTAACTCTGGTCTCGTGTGAAACGTAATTTATCTCCTTAAGTTAGGATGCCATAAGAAGGGGGAAAAAAAAGACCATCTTGACTGAATGACAGTTTACTCCACAATTCAAACTCAAATACAGGCACTGAAGGGGGAGGGGAAGGAAAGGGAGGGGAGGGAATGGGGACTAAATATAGTAGGAGTCTTATGCTTGCTGTATTGTAAGAACCAGGCTTGAGCAGCTTCCTCTGTGCTCCAAAACCTCCAGAGCTGCTGCTTTCTCACCCTCTTCCCTGACCAGGTACAGGAGCTTGGAGTAGTTTGAATATGCCCTCAACTCCTGAGCCTTTCTCTGAACTGGGTGCAAGGAGCTTTGTAGACACAGACAGAATCACAGTTTCTGCTGCTTCTTTTTCTCCCTCCCCCTGACCAGGCACAGGAGCTTGGAGTGGTTTGAATATGCCCTCAGCTTTTCAGCCTTTCTTCTGAACTGGGTGCAAGGAGCTTTGTAGACACAGACAGAATCACAGTTTCTGCTGCTTCTTTCTCACCCTCTATCCTGACCTGGCAGAGGGGCTTGGAGTGGTTTGAATATGCCCTCAACTCTTGAGCCTTTCTTCTGAGCTTGGTGCAAGGAGCCCTGCAGGCACAGACAGAATCACAGACAGTTTCTACTGCTTCTTTCTCTCCCCTGACCAGACACAGGAGTTTGGAGTGGTTTGAACATGCCCTCAACTCCTGAGCCTGTCTTCTGAACTGGGTGCAAGGAGCTTTGTAGACACAGACAGAATCACAGTTTCTGCTGCTTCTTTCTCACCCTCTATCCTGACCTGGCAGAGGGGCTTGGAGTGGTTTGAATATGCCCTCAACTCTTGAGCCTTTCTTCTGAGCTTGGTGCAAGGAGCTTTGCAGCCACAGGCAGTTTCTGACACCTTGGGGCTTTCATTTGGTGTCTGATTAACCTGTGATAAAACCATAAGGCCTTCCAACAACAGCTCTGTACTCAGCACAATGTCCCTCCTCCCCCCGCCCCCCACTTTATGTGTCACCTTGGAACACAATTAAAAACCAAAACTGCTCGGAGGAAGCTCTCCAAATTCCACTACAGCAACAAGAAACATGGGATCAGTTTCTGTGTAATCATTAAAAAGCACTGGAGGGTTCTGCATTGCATAATAAAGAGTCCTGACTGTAACACTGCATAGTCTTTAATATTTTAAGCAAAATTAAAGAACTTTTGTTTGTTGTAAGTGTTTGAAACATTAAAATATTAAGTTCTTAACCAGTTAAATTACCCAAGAGTCAGGTACTGCTTCAGCAGAAGTTATTGGGTCAGAGTCTGAACTCTAAAGCTCAAAAGCACTGAAGAGTTCTGCTTTGTAGAACAGAAACAGTCTTGGATGTAAGACTGCATATTCTGACAGGGTTTATTCAGCCAAATTAAAGAACTTCTGTTGATTTTTGTTCAAGTGTTTTATATATTGAAACATTCAATTCCTAGCCCTCTAAATTATTCAGACTCAGGAATCGCTTCAGTTGGAGTAATTTGGTCACACTCTGAGCTCCTCCTTTAAAACTCAAAAGCACTGAGGAGTTCTACTTTGTGCAATGAAGATGTCTTCAGTGGAACACTGAATATTCTGACAGGGTTTATTTAACCAAATTAAAGAACTTTGGTGTAATTTTTTAGTGTTTGAACTATTAAACCCCTAAATTCCTACCCATCTAAATTATTCAGGCTCAGGTATTGCTTCAGTTGGAGTAATGTGGCCAAACTGAACTCTAAAACTCTAAAACACTGAAGAGTTTTACTTTGTAGAACAGAAACAGTCCTGGATGTAACACTGCATATTCTGACAGGGTTTATTCAGCCAAATTAAAGAACTTCTGTTGATTTTTGTGCAAGTGTTTTATATATTGAAACATTCAATTCCTAGCCCTCTAAATTATTCAGACTCAGGAATTGCTTCAGTTGCAGTAATTTGGTCACACTCTGAACTCCTCCTTTAAAACTCAAAAGCACTGAGGAATTATACTTTGCTGAATAAAAATGTCTTGAGTGTAACACTGCATATTCTTACTGAATTTATTTAGCACGACTGAAGAACTTCTGTTTATTTTAAGTGTTTAACTATTAAACCCCTAAATTCCTACCCATCTTCCAGCAATTGATTTTAAAAGCTTAATTTAGGATCTTTAATTCCCAAGATAGCTTCACAGAATAGTAGGGGTTGGAAGGGGCCTGTGAAGGTCATCTAGTCCAACCCCCCTAGAGCAAGCCCTTGAGAAAGTAAAGGGGCATGCCAAGGCTGCTAGCTCAGGATAGTCTAAGGTGACCAGAAGTCAAATTTTAGATAAGAGTAGGCTGGTCAGGAGTTTTTCTATTCCTCTGGTTCCTCTACTCTCAAACACTGAAGCTAGAGGAGTAGCTCAGTGTTTCACTGCAGGATATAGAATCATAGAATTGTCAGGGTTGGAAGGGACCTCAAGGATCAGCCAGTTCCAGCCACCCTGCCACGGGCAGGGACACCTCACACTACAGCAGGTTGCTCACAGCCACATCCAGCCTGGCTGCAAAAACCTCCAGGCATGAGGCTTCCACCACCTCCCTGGGCAACCTGTGCCAGTCTCTCACCAACCTCACGGGGAAGAACTTCTTCCTAACATCCAATCTGAATCTACCCATTCCTAGTTTTGTTCCATTCCCCCCAGTCCTATAATTTCCTGACACCCTAAAATGTCCCTCCCCATCTTTCTTGCAGCCCCCTTCAGATACTGGAAGGCCATAATGAGGTCTCCTTGGAGTTTTCTCCAGACTGAACAACCCCAACTCCCTCAGTCTGTCCTCTCTCCTGTCACTTCAGCTGATAGTGTTTAGTGCCAGAGGAGGTTCAGTTGTCAAGAAGCACTTCCTCATGGAAAGGGTAATTAGACACTGGAATGGACTGCTCAGGGAGGTGGTGGAGTCACTGTTCCTGGACGTGTTTAAGGAAAGGTTGGATGCGGCACTTGGCGACATTGTCTGGTCGATGTGGTGGTATTGGGTCATAGGCTGGACTTGATGATCTCAGAGGTCTATCCCAGCCTCAATAATTTTGTGATTCTGTGATATTAGGAAGAAATTATTTAGAGTAAGGGTGGTGAGACACTGGAACAGGTTGCCCAGGGAGGTTGTGGATGCTCCTCCTTGAGCAACCTGGGATAGTGGGAGGTGTCCCTGCCCATGGCAGGGAGATTGGAACTAGATGATCTTTAAGATCCCTTCCAACTTCTGAATCTATGTAAGCAACACAAGGTTTAGGATCTCTAACAAACCTGATGTGCAGTATTTCCACCATTCCCCAAGAGTTTATGGAAGTAAAATATGGATGACCAATAAATACAGCAAAGACAGTTAATTACAGCTCAGTTAATGACAAGCACAAATCCATTACCCCATATGTGAACGTGACCTCTGTACACCTCCTACTTTTTCCTCGAGGCACTTTGGAACTTGCAGAGAATTCTGCCTGTGGACAGACCTCTGTGGAGAAATTCTGGGAATTCAGGAAGAGGTGGAATTTTGTTTTGGTCATATTTCATTTTCTGTGACAACTTCCTGCAAGATGAGAACCTGTAAGGTCTGGTTTATGGAAGAGGAAATACTTAGCCTCACATCTCTGTACAATGGGGACACGAATTGCACATGAAGGTTGCTGCACAATCATGATAATTAATGGCCAACATTTTGGTCCAGGACCTCATTTTATTATTTTTTCTTCTCTCTACAATATTATTGTCCAGAGAAAGGAACTAGATAAGGAGGTTTATCTCCGAGGAAAGGGAGGAGAGCAGCTTACAATTGGTAAGGAGGCAGGGAGGACTACCCTGTACAAGGAGCCACATCCTGACATTGAAAGGGAGGTGAAGTTCACACAACTGCAGTGGGATCTTCAGCTTAAAAAGGGACAGCACAACGTGGGCCATGCCAACTATCAGGGCTGTGCAATGCAAGTGACTTAGCAACCCTGTTCCTGATCAGTATTTGCTGAACGAGATCCTGCCGAAACAACCGAGGAAGAAAGCTGCAGAAGGGATGAAAGAAAACTTCTCTGCAGTGGCATCTGCCTAAAAGGACAAATAAATCATCCTCTGTTGGACCCTTACAGAACTTTGCCATGAATGATTGGACTTGATGAGCTTAGAGGTCTTTTCTAACTGTGGAGATTCTGTGAGCATAACAGTTCAGCAGAGAAAAGTATCAGAGAATGGTAGGGGTTGGAAAGGACTTCCAGAGATCATCCAGTCCAACGCCCCCTGCCAAAGCAGGATCACCTAGGGCAGGTCACACAGGAATGCATCCAGGCGGGCTTTGAAAGTCTCTAGAGAAGGTGATTCCACAATCTCTCTGAGCAGCCTGCTCCAGGGCTCCAGCATCCTCACAATGAAGAAGTTTCTCCTCTGTTGAGGGGGAACCTCCTGGGTTCCAGCTTGCATCCTTTGCTCTGTGCTCTGTCACAGGGCATCACCAAAAAGAGCCTGGCACCTTCATCCTGACACCTACCCCTCAGATACTGATAGACTTTGATCAGATCCCCTCTCAGCCTTCTCCAGGCTAAACAGCCCCAGGGCTTTCAGTCATACTTCATAAAAGAGATGTTCAAGTCCCCCAGTCATCCTCATAGCTCTCCATTGGACTCTCTCCAGCAGATCCCTGTCTCTCTTGAACTGGGGAGCCCAAAAGTGGACACAATATTGCAGGTGTGGTCTCACCAGGGCAGAAGTATATGCTTGTAGGAAGGCAGACCAAAGTATCTACTTAGATCTTCTCCCTATTTAACTTCTGGAGATCACAGAGTGGTAGGGGTTGGAAGGGACTTCTAAAGATCATGTAATGCAACTTCACTGCTGGAGCAGGATCAGCCAGAGTAAATCACACAGGAATAACTCCTGGGTGGGTTTTGAATGAGATGGAGACTCTACTCTGAAGCAGGAAGATCACATTCTTGACTCATAGCACAGTGGGTACACAAACCCCACCCAAGGGAGCTGACCACCACAGACAGAAAAGGATGGAATATAGACTGAATGCACAGACAGGTGGCCTCATGGGATATGGCAAATTCTAACATTAATCAGGCAGATCTAATTAAGCCACAACCATGATTTCACTGGGTATAGACTGCTTTCTCTGTTCTATACTCAAACTACTCCCCTCCATTTTTCCCCCCTCACTATGAATTCCAGCAAACACTTGACCTCAATTTTGATGGAATAAATGCTAATAGACAGGGAGAAAGTGTTTGTAGCTTAGTGAGCAGAGTCAGCCAAAGACAGAGACACAGCCCAAATTAGGTATGCAGAAAGACCTCCTTGTAGGGTAGCAATAAGTCAATTTTTTAAACCATTTAAATATGCAGGGTTTTATAATGCTGGATCTTGTTCTTTAAAAGACCCAGCTCTAACAGAGATGATTTGGATAAGCAGTTTGGTTTCTAAACAGGAAGGCATAGCTCCACTGAAACCAAATCAACACTTAAACCTTTTTCCAAGTGAATCGGTGAGCAATTCCCACCACAGGGGCTTGACCTACTTCCTCCATCCCAAGTCCTCAGCAGGATAAAGAGAAGCTGTCACAGTGATGAATTAAGCATACAGTGATCTCCCTTGTAAAAGCCACAAGCAGAGCAGCAGAGAATCACATGGATCAACAGCCTGCTTATAAAAAAAAAGTGGCCATGGATTTCCAACTTCCTGAGAAAGGACAATGTGTGATCACTGTCAAGAGTTGTGGCCTCACTGACTTGAAGAACATTCCCCAGCCACCCAAATGCTCCTCGTGGAATGGATGGCACTGCTGTGGCTGCTCTCATGTAAGAATGTCCCAGCACCCAGGACAGGATTGCATCAAGATGGAGTTCAGTTAGGTCTTAAATTCATCTAGTTATCTGGAGGTATTACCAGACAGCAAGTTCCACTGTGCAGGTCATAACTGTCACAGCCATTTCCCCTACATGACCTTTGAGGATATTTTTTTTTCTTTGGCCTGTTTGTACCATACTGAGAATAAAGTCACAGATTGCATTGGGTTGGAAGAGACCCTCAAAGGTTGTCCTGCCCAACCCCCTGCAGGCAGCAGGGACAGCTCCAACTAGAGCAGGGACACATTGAGTCTGAGCTTGAATGTCTCCAGGGATGGAGCCTCAACCACATCCCTGGGCAACCTGTTCCAGTATTTCCCCACTCTCATTGTGCAGAACTTCCTCCTGATGGCCAGCCTAAATCTGCCCTGCTCCAGTTTCAAACCATTGCCCCTTGTCCTATACCCACAGGCCCTTCTGAACAGTCCCTCCCCAGCCTTCCTGTAGGTCCCCATCAGATATTGAAATGCAGCTCTGAGGTCTCCCTGGAGCTTTCACTTCTCCAGGCTGAACATCCCCTGTCTTCACAGGAGATGTTCTCCAGCCCTCTGATCATCTTTGTGGCACTCCTCTAGACCCTGTCCATCTGGCCCACACCCTTTGTTGAGGGCCCCAGAACTGGACATCAGCATCCTGGCCTGGATCAGTTATGGTGTGACCAGCAGGACCAGGGAGAACATTGCGCCTGTACTCCAGAGTGGGAGCACACACCTTGAGTATTGGGTCAAGTTTCTGGGCCCTCACCCCAAGAAGGACACTGAGGTGCTGGAGTAGGACCAGAGAAGGGCAACAAAGCTGGTGAAGGGTCTGGAGAACAGGTCTTGTAAGGAGTGGGGTTGTTTGGTCTTTAAAAAGGAGGTTGAGTGGAGACCTTCTCCCTCTTTACAGCTCTCTGTAAGGAGGTCGGAGTGAGGTGGGGGTTGGTCTCTTCTCCCTAGTAACAAGTGACAGAACAAGAAGAGATGGCCTCAAGTTGCACCAGGGGAGATTTAGGTTGGGTATTGACTGAAAGGGCTCTCAAATACTGGCACAGGCTGCCAAGGGAGGTGGTTGAATCCCCATCCCTGGAGGGGTTTCGAAGAGGCAGAGACGTGGTGCTGAGGGCCACGGTTTCGCTCCAGCCTTGGTAGAGTTAGAGAACGGTTGGACTTGCTGTTTTCCAACTGAAATCGTTCCATGGTATTCTTAATGAAGTCAGGATGGGAAGGGGTAAGGTTTGTACCCCAGGTTTGGCCTCTTACTGCTGCTGCAGTAACCAGGTGCGCGCAAAGCGGAACGGGCCGCGGTTGTTTTGCTTTCTAAACCGCTGCCAAGCCGTCCACATCTGTGGGAAAGGAGGCAGCATTCAGCCCAAGTGCTTCTAGCCTGGCAGAAGACACGATCTGTTACATTTTCATGATAACTGATTACTGAAGCAAACAGCAAATATGTTCCTCACTGATCTCATCGTGCTCGGGCTTGGTCATTTCTGTAGCTCTCTCTGGTAATTTCACTTGAAATCTATTTTGCTCCAGAGACAGCAATTTCAAAGGGAAATTGGGAGAGTCATTTCACAGAAGCTCATGTTTTATGAGCCTAGCACTTGTAGTAGACAGGAGTTGATTCTCTGAGGCATAAAATAGAATAAAGTGAAAGTATCATGTAAAATCCTGAGGGGTAATTCAGAATGATTCTTTACATCAATGCCTATTGAATATGGGACTATTTGCAAATCATTTTTGTAATGAAGGACATATCCATCACATTCATGCCAATTTAGCAGTCTGTAAAACCCTGAACAGCACATTTTCTGTGAGGCTAAGACATCCATCTTCACTTGTATCTTCTTTAAGTAGCAGTTTTACTGCATAAAGAAGATAAAAACCAGAGTGAAGCTGATGAAACATCTTGTATTTCACTACAGGTGGGTAACTTTAATAGCATCTGCTCCCATACTTCCAAATATAAAAGTTCTCCATGGGACAGCAATGTGCCCTGGCGGCCAAGAAGGCCAATGGGATCCTGGGGTGCATTAAAAGGAGCGTGGCCAGCAGATTCAGGGAGGTTCTCCTCCCCTTCTATTCTGTCCTGGTGAGGCCCCACATGGAATCCAGTTCTGGGCTCCCCAGTTCAAGAAGGACAGGGATCTACTTGAGAGAGTCCAAGGGAAGGCTACAAGGAGGCTGAAGGGACTAGAGCACTGCCTGATAAGGAAAGGCTGAAAGCCCTGGGGCTGTTGAGTCTGGAGAAGAGAAGACTGAGAGGCGATCTGACCAATGTCTATCAATATCTGACGGCTGGGGGTCAGGAAGGATGGGACAGGGACAGCCTCTGCTCACATGTGCCTGTGATAGGACAAGGCGCAATGGATGAAACTAAAGCACAGGAGGTTCCACCTCAACATGAGGAAGAACTTCTTCACTGTAAGGGTCACAGAACACTGGAGCAGGCTGCCCAGAGAGGTTGGGGAGTCTCCTTCTCTGGAGATGTTCAGTCGCTGTCTGGATGTGTTCCTGTGTGACCTGTGCTAGATTCTATGGTCCTGCTCTGGCAGGGGGCTTGGACTGGAAGCTCTCCACAGGTCCCTTCCAACCCTTAACATTTTGTCTTCTCCTCTGGAAGGGCTGTGTCCCCTCCTGAAGTAATAAACATTATTCCAGATAAATGATCTTTTCCACTTGGAGACAAGTAAGGAGTGGTGGGCAGAAGGCAAGATAAACCAAAACTGGCACAGGATTTTTGAGGAAGAATAATGCCATGGTTTAGTCATGAGGTCTGTGGTGACAGCTTGGACTTGATGATCTTTGAGGTCTCTTCCAACCCTGGTGATTCTGTGAAAATGCTGCTGCCCTTTACAACAGCAGCAGCACCCGGATCCCGGCTGCCTCCTCTTCAGAGTGCCACACAGCTGCCAAATGGACTGAATGCCAAACAAAGCGAATTTTAGCTGTGCAGGAATAACTGCTGAGGCTCTGAGGGGAGAGATGCGTAACCTGTTGCTGATGTTTGTTTAGGGAGGGCAGAGCCAAAAGCCAGGGCAGAGCCAAAAGCCAGGGCAGAGCTTGCCCCAGCCTGAATCTGCGGCTTCCTCCCGCGGCCGCCTCTGCGCCGGCACTTGTGCTGCAGCTTCCTTCAGCTCGATTTACCCAGCAGCCAACATTCCAACTATCTGTTTAGTAAGCAAGTCTTGGGGACTTCTGTCTGTGAGTGACTTAAGCCTCGGCTTCTGCATAAACACTTGGTGCCATCTGGATGAGTATTTTATAACTCCTGTAAGGGATAGGTCGGCAGGAACGTAGGGACGGACGCTCGCTTCCCTCAGGAACTAGGAGCAGCGGATCGGGTGTCGGGAGGAATCGTTATCAGATATTTTACACGGGGTGGCTGTGCTACCTTCCCTCACCTGTCACTCTTCTGCCACGGCATGCACCAGGCTTAAGCTGGGGATAGCAGAGCAGAGCAGGCTGCAGAGCCAGCTGTGCCCCTCCACAAGCCGGTCCCCAGCTCCTGCCGCTCAGTTCCACCTGGCAGTGGACAAAACCACTCAGCAGAGCGGTGCAAACCCTCCTGGTTGTCTTCTGAAGGACCCTCAGCTACAGTGCAACTGATCAAGGAGCTTTAAACTTTAAAGACTAAACGTATCCCCTGCACAAAATGGGCATAGTTAGGGAGACAAGGTCACAGGATCACAGAACGTTAGGGATTGGAAGGGACCTCCAGATATCATCCAGTCCAACTGCCTTGGGAAAGCAGGATCACCTAGGGCAGGTCACCCAGGAACACATGCAGGTGGGTTTTGAATGTCTTCAGAGGAGACTCCACAACCTCTCTGGGCAGCCTGCTCCAGGGCCATGGCACTCTCACAGTGAAAAATATTCCCTTGTGTTTCTGTGGCATCTCCTCTGCTCTGGCTTGCAGCCCTTGCCCCTTGTCCTGTCTTTGAACATCCCTGAGCAGAGCCTGGCTCCATCCTTCTAACAATGCTCCACACATCTTTATCAACATGCATGAGGGCACATCTCAGGCTCCTCTGCTCCAAGCTGAAGAAGTCAAAATATATTCCCAGCATGCATTGTAAGACACTTGAAAAGTACTAAAGAGAAGAGATACCAAGCATTTACAGAGTAATTCACAGGAATATAGAGTCAGAGAATTGTTTCAGATGGAGAGGAGCAGGGGAGATTGAGGCTGAACATCAGGAGTAAGTGAAATACTGGAACAGGTTGCCCAGGGATGTGGTTGAGATATTCAAGATCAGACTTGATATGATCTGGGCAGCCTGATCTAGTTGGAAGTGTCCCTGATGACTGAAGGGATGTTGGTCAAGATGATCTTTGAGGGTCCCTTCCAACCTGAGGCAATCTGTGAAAAGACCTCTAAGAACATTGAGTCCAGCCATCAAGAACATGCCAGAGAAATTAAAGACAGCATAGACAAAGGATGAGAATCAATCATGGCTTATGTACTACTCCCATAAAACTACCATCAGAAGAGAGGAGACAAAATAAATGCATGTATGGTGCCTTGGAAAGTAAGAATTTGAATATCACTCTAGAAAAAGGTTACTAATTGCATGATTTCAGAGATCTTTAAAACACTGTGCAACAAAAATATTACAGGCAGCATCAAAACCAGAACAAATCATTTTGCTAACAGGTTTGATAAACACAGGTAGGATTGAGCATGAATAGTTGCCTGGGGAAGAGCTACCTACAGCATTAATAGTTTGGCTTCAAACTGAAAGAAGCTAGATTTAGATTAGACGTTAGGAAGAAAGTCTTCATCATAGAATCATAGAATCAATAAGGTTGGAAAAGACCTCAAAGATCATCAAGTCCAACCTGTCACCCGAGACCTCATGACTACTAAACCATGGCTCCAAGTGCCATGTCCAATCCCCTCTTGAACACCTCCAGGGATGGGGACTCCACCACCTCCCTGGGCAGCACATTCCAATAGCCAACAACTTTCTCTGTGAAGAACTTTCTCCTCACCTGGAGCCTAAACTTCCCCTGGCACAGTTTGAGACTGTGTCCTCTTGTTTTGGTGCTGGTTCCTGGCTACAACCTCCTTTCAGGTAGCTGTAGAGGTTGATGAGGCACTGGAACAGGTTGCCCAGAGTTGTGGGGGCTCCAACACTGAAAGTGCTCAAGGCCAGGTTGGATGGGGCTTTAGGCAAGCTGGTCTGGTAGGAGGTGTCCTTGCCCACGGCAGTGGGGGTGGAATTGAATGATCTTTGAGGTCCCTTTCAACCCAAACTATCCTCTGCTTATGTAGTGTGACTCCATGGAAACAAAAACATCTCCAAACACAACCTTTAGAGGCTGAAGTATCCACCTGTATGTCAAAGTTAACAACATGAGCCACCAGGAGGTGTTTGCATGCATAAGGCACCTATCAAACCTGCTTAGAGCTACTGAAATGAGTAATTCCTGCAGGAATCTGCATAAAGTCTATACATTTCCACTCCAGACCCATAGAATTACTTCACTGCTGTATGATTTCTATGGAAATGCAGAATCATGGACTGGGTTGGGTTGGAAGAGGCCTTAAATGTCATCTAGTTCCACCCCTCCTGCCATGGGCAGGGACACCTTCCTCTAGCCCAGGTTGCTCAAGGTCCTCATCTGACATGGCTCTAAACACTTCCAGGGAGGGGCATCCACAACCTCCCTGGGCAACCTGTTCCAGTGTCTCCCCACCCTCACTCTAAAGAATTTCTTCCTAATATCCAGTCTAAATCTCCCCTCTAACATGTTTAAACAGATCAAGTTGCTCTGGGCCCCATCAAATTGCATTTTGAATGTCTCCAGGCATGGGGCCTCTGCCACCTCTCTGGGCTACCAGCAAGGGATGAGGGAAGCAAACTTCTTAGGTATGTCCCTATCATCCCAGAAAGCCTCCTCTCCAAATCAGGTCTGGCTTCCCTCACTGTAAAGAATTTCTTCCTAATCTCCAGTCTCAATCTCCCCTCCTCCAGCTAGAAGCCATTGCCCCTCATCCTGTCACAGCAAGCCCTATATATAGGGAAGGAAGAGCAGAACTCTGCAATGCTATCATTCCCCACCTGTCTCAATATGCATTTGCTCTGGGGCAGAAGGTCGCTGACCCAGGCCCAGTTGTCCAGTTTGAGCAAAAAAAGAAAGTCCCTTTTGGTATCCCCTCCTGCCCTTGCCTAAAGGTATTTTGGACTTTGATCATTACTTTCATATTCTCTTTTCATTGCACTCATTCTCCTCTCTCCCTGCTCCCCAGCAGAACAATTCATTTTGCTGAAAGAAGAAATACATCATTTCCACACTAGGAAAAAGCAGAAAGTACTGTAAGCAGAGGACAAAATCATGACATCATGCAAGAGTCCAAAACCATAGAATAGAAATCATAGAATCAATAAGGTTGGAAAAGACCTCAAGGATCATCAAGTCCAACCTGTCCCCCAAGACCTCATGATTACTAAACCATGGCTCCAACTGCCACATCCAATCCCCTCTTGAACATCTCCAGGGACGGGGACTCCACCACCAACCTGGGCAGCACATTCCAGTAGCCAATCTCTCTCTCTGGGAAAAACTTTCTCCTCACCTCCAGCCTAAACCTCCCCTGGCACAGCTTGAGGCTGTGTCCTCTTGTTCTGATGCTGGTTGCCTGGGAGAAGAGACCAGCCCCCACCTGGCTACAACCTCCCTTCAGGAGTTGTAGAGAGCAAGAAGGTCTCCCCTGAGCCTCCTCTTCTCCAGGCTAAGCAACTCCAGCTCCCTCAACCTCTCTTCATAGAGCTGGTGCTCAAGGCCTCTCCCCATCTTGTTGCCCTTCTCTGGACACATTCAAGAGTCACAATGTCCTTCTTAAATTGAGGGGCTGAGAACTGGACACAAAATGAACAGAATGTTGCAAAGTTTGCTTTCACAGGGTTCAGAACTGAAGCACTGATGTCACATTTTGGGCTCTGACAGCCTGAATGGTCCTGACAGAGTAAGTTCTCATCCAGTGACACGTGAACCCTGATATTTTCTGACCTGCTACTTAGTCACAGTGCGATATGTAAACTTCCCTTCATGATTAACAAGCATTGTTCTGAGATCACAGACTCACAGACTGCCAGGTTGGAGGGGACCCCAAGGATCATCTGGTCCAGCCTTTCTAGGTGATAGTGGAGTTGAAATGAGCTGGCCCAGCACCCTGGCAAGCTGAGTCTTAAAACTGATGGATGTAATGGAATCCACTGCTTCCCTTGGGAGATTATTCCAATGTCTGACTGCTGTCATGGGGAAACATTTTCTTCTATAGTGCAATCAGAATCTCCCCAGCAGTAACTTGTCCCCATCACCCCTTGTCTTTTCCATGGGACTCCTTGTACAAATGGAGCCTCCATCCTCCTGGTAGCCCCCCTTCTGGGCTGGTCCATGGTAATAAGGTCTCCCTTAAGCCTCCTGTTTTGCAACCAAAATGATTCTGTAACGCTATGCCTGTGGCACGCATCATTGCAAGGGAATCAAAAGCATCTTCCACCATGCCTCTGGCACTGTCTAGCTGGTGTGCAACCAATAGACAGGTCAATGCTCTATCCTGGTGCACAGATCCTCACAAAGACACTGTGAGATCCACAGGCTCACAGGGTTGGAAGGGATCTCTGAAGATCATCGAGTCCCACTCCCCTGCCAGAGCAGGACCATAGAATCTAGTGCAGGTCACACAGGAACACATCCAGACAGGGCTGGAAAGTTTCCAGAGAAGGAGACTCCACAACCTCACTGGGCAGCCTGTTCCAGTGCTCTGTGACCCTCACAGTGAAGAAGTTCCTCCTCATGATGAGGTTGAGCCTCCATGCTCAAGAAGTCTCCTTGATACATGAAAGACAACTAAGCATCACATCTGACCTCACAACTTCATTATGGTTTTTTGGCCAGTAAATGACAGCAAAGGAGATAAATCAATTAGTGACCAAACCTGTGTACCTTCCTGAGTTTGATACACAGACTTGGGCGTTGGACTAGACTAGGTTGGGCTTTGGAGACCCTTACCAGGCCAGATCATTCTACGATTCTATGACTTTTTCTATGCAGAAAGAAGTGGTGAGACACTGGAACAGGTTGCCAAGGAGGTCATGGATGCCCTCTCCCTGGAGGTGCTTGAGGCCAGGTTGGATGAGGCCTTGAGCAACCTGGGCTAGTGGAAGGTGTCCCTGTTCATGCCAGGGAGGCTGGAATTAGCTCATTTTTACTGTCCCTTCCAACCCAGCCCATTCTAGCAATCTAAATACAAAATGTTAAAACAAATAAAAAGAAAATTTAAAAAAATACATAAATAAATAAACCCCATAAAAAGAAAATAAAAACTAAATTAAAAAGAAAAAATATTTTAAAATAAATATAAAAAAAATCAAAAATTAAAGGAATGCTAAAATAAAAATTTGACAACTATCTTGAAAATAAAAATTATGGGTTTTAAAATTATAGATTAAAAATAAAAAGTAAAACCAGTGAAAATAAAATGAAATAAAAAATAGAAAATAGCATTTAAAAAAAAGAAAAGAAAATTAAGACTAACAAAATAACAAAAATAAAAGAATAAAAATAGAAATAAATTAAAAATAAAAAGTAACTTTAAAAATTATTATAAATGAAAGGTAAAAATTTAAAAAATAGCAAAATTAAAAATAAAACCAGATTAAAAATAAAAAATAGAAATAAATTAAAAATAAAAAGGGACTTTAAAAATTATTATAAATGAAAGGCAAAAATTTTTAAAATAGCAAAATTAAAAATAAAACCAGATTAAGAATAAAAAATAGAAATAAATTAAAAATAAAAAGGGACTTTAAAAATTATTATAAATGAAAGGCAAAAATTTTTAAAATAGCAAAATTAAAAATAAAACCAGATTAAGAATAAAAAATAGCATTTAAAAAATGAAAAAGAAAAATTAAGAATAAAAAATTTTAAAATAAAAATTAAGAATTAAAAATAATGTTGAAAAAAGGTTAAAAAGTAACTTTTAAAATTAGTATAAATTAAAGGTAAAAATTAAAGATTAGCAAAGTTCAAAATAAAACCAGATTAAAAATGAAAGATAACATTTAGAACAATTAGAGCTAAAAATTAAGAATAAAAAATAATAAAAAATAAAAAATTTAAACAAAAAAAGTCACTTTTTAAATTATTATAAATTGAAGGTAAAAGTTAAAAACCAGAAAAAATAAACACAAAACCAGATTAAAAATGAAAAATAACATTTGAAAAAATTAAAGCAAAAAAAAAAGTTAGGAATAAGAAAAATAAAAAAAAAAAAAATAAAATTAATAAAAATTAAAAATAATAAAAATTAAAAATAATAAAAATTAAAAATAGAAAATGAAAAATAAAATAAAAATGAAAAGTAACTTTCAAAATTGTTATAAATTAAAGATACCAATTTTAAAACACCCAAAATAAAACCAGATTAAAAATAAAACACCCAACATTTACAAAAAATTCAAGCTAAAAATCAAGACTAAAAAAGATTAAAATAAAAAATAAACCCAAATTCGAAGTAAAAAATAAATATTTTAAACATAAAAAATATCAATATCAATACAAATAATAAGAAGTAAACAAATAAAAGCTAAACCTGACATAAATAAAAAGTAAAAGTTAAAAAGTACAAATACAAGTAAAAATAAAGCACACAGAGAAGCAAACAAAATACCACACGCCCCTAAAATGAAACCAAGTAGTATTCTTGTTGGGAAAGAGGTTTTAAACATGCTTGTTTGCTTTGTATTTATAAAGTTCCCTTCTCTTTGCCTTTGAAATTACATAGGAAAGAGAGAGCCATTCTAAGCAGACAATGATGGAAGCATTTACATTGCAAAGAAGCTCAGAACTGCACCATTTCTCCCTCAGTGATTCCCTTTCATCTGATTTCGGTTTGCAATTCTGGGTGGAGTCCAACAGGATGACATTGAACAAGTCCAAGTGCCGGGTGCTGCCCTTCAGCCACAGCAACCCCATGCAGAGCTACAGCCTGGGGTCAGAGTGGCTGGAGAGCTGCCAAACAGAGAGGGACCTGGGGGTGCTGATCGACAGCCACCTGAACATGAGCCAGCAGTGTGCCCAGGTGGCCAAGAAGGCCAATGGCATCCTGGCCTGCATTAGGAATGGTGTGGCCAGCAGGAGCAGGGAAGTCATTGTGCCCCTGTACTCTGCTTTTCTTAGGTCACACCTTGAGTCCTGTGTCCAGTTCTGGGCCCCTCAGTTTAAGAGGGACATGGAGACACTTGAATGTGTCCAGAGAAGGGCAACGAGGCTGGTGAGAGGCATTGAGCACAGCCCTATGAGGAGAGGCTGAGGGAGCTGGGGCTGCTTAGCCTGGAGAAGAGGAGGCTCAGGGGAGACCTCATTGCTCTCTACAACTACCTGAAAGGTGGTTGTAGCCAGGAAGAGGTTGGTCTCTTCTCTCTAGCAAGCAGCACCAGAACAAGGGGACACAGTCTCAAGATGTGCCAGGGGAAGTTTAGGCTGGAGGTGAGGAGAAAGTTCTTCACAGAGAGAGTAGTTGGCCACTGGAATGTGCTGCCCAGGGAGGTGGTGGAGTCCCTGTCCCTGGAGGCGTTCAAGAGGGGATTGGACGTGGCACTTGGTGCCATGGTCTAGTCATGAGTTCTGTGGTGACAGGTTGGACTCGATGGTCTTCGAGGTCTCTTCCAACCTTAGCGATACTGTGATGCTGTAAATAGATGCATTTATTCACTTCCTGAAACTGTGATACTTACACTCAAGGCAGCTGGTCCTGGAGGTCCTGAATCTCCCTGGGTCAAAAGAGAGTAAAGAAATCAGGAAGCTCTTTAGTGACACACAATTAACCTCAGGGCATTTTAGAGTATATGCAGAAGACAATTGAGTGTGGTCATCACATGTGCTGTGCTGAGGGAAAGATGTGAGGGAAGCAACACTCATTAAGGGCACAGGGGTACAGAGGTCACCACAGGTTAGATGGAAAAAGAGAGGGGGAAAAACGGGGGGGGGGAAGGCAAATCTCTGCATAAATGAATCCCAGCTTTAATAAAAAAGGCAGAAACCCTCCCAAATCTATTTGCATCTGTCAAAGGCACAAGCTGCAGCTTGCTTGCACAAGGTGGCCACTGAAGCCAGTGTGACAGCTCACATGTGTAAGGACATCTGCCTCAGATCCTCACAGAATTAAGTGCTTGTGGTAGGAGTCTTGCTGGTGAGATCTGGAGGCTCAGTTCGTGGGAGCAAGTCACAGCAGCCAGGAATTCTCCATTTGAGGCTCCTGCTCTAGAATTCCTTTCCAGCTTTGCTGTGATCAGGAGGACCTTGTGTCCCATGTTTAGGCTTTGTCTGGGTTCATATGCAAGCCTTGAGCTACCTAAGTGGCAGCAGTGGGTGCCTGTCACACTTAGTTAAAGCAAAGTGTTCAGTACTGAAGGGATATGCACACACATGGACAGACAACTTGAAAGATTAAACAGAAATACCTTCTCTCCTTTAGGGCCAGCCATACCAGGAATGCCAGGGTCACCTCTTTGGCCCTAAACAAAGAAGAAAAATACATATTTGTTGAGTGGGTCCAGAGGAGGCCGTGAAGACGATCAGAGGGCTGGAGAGCCTCCTCTATGGGGATGGGCTGGAAGAGTTGGAGCTGTTCAGCCTGGAGAAGAGAAGGCTCCAGAGAGACCTTAGAGCAGCCTTCCAGTACCTGAAGAGAGCCTACAAGAAAGATGAGGAGGGACTTTGTACAAGGGCTTGGAGTGACAGGATGAGAGAGAATGGATTGAAGATTGAGGAAGGGAGATTTAGGCTGGAGATTAGGAAGAAATTCTTTAGAGTGAGGGTGGTAAGACACTGGAACAGGCTGCCCAGGGAGGTTGTGGATGCCCCTCCCTGGAAGTGTTCAAGACCAGGTTGGATAAGGCCTTGTGGAAGGCGTCCTTGTCCTGATCTAGTGGAAGGTGTCCTTGCTCATGGACAAGGGCTTGGAACTAGATGATCTTTAAGTTCCCTTCCAACTAAAACCATTCTATGATACAGTTCTATGATATTGTCATATCTGGAAAGTGCTGGAGAAAAATCTACAGGGCTATGAATTGTGACTGAGCCATGATGAGACAGTCCACAAGCAGGACTAAACCATAATGAAGATACTCCACAAGCAGGACTAAACCATAATGAAGATACTCCACAAACAACAGGACTGAACCATAATGAAGATACTCCACAAACAGGACTAAACCATAATGAAGATACTCCACAAACAACAGGACTGAACCATAATGAAGATACTCCACAAACAGGACTAAACCAAAATGAAGATGGTCCACAAACAGGACTGAATCATGGTGAGATGCTGCCCAAGCCATCATATCGGATGTTAGGAAGAAGTTCTTCCCCATGAGGGTGGTGAGACACTGGCACAGGTTGCCCAGGGAGGTGGTAGAAGCCTCATCCCTGGAGGTTCTGAAGGCCAGGCTGGATATGGCTCTGGGCAACCTGCTGTAGTGTGAGGTGTCCCTGGCCATGGCAGGGGAGTTGTAAGTAGATGATCCTTGAGGTCCCTTCAAGCCCCAACAGTTCCATGATTCTGTGATGAGTACTCCACAAGCAGGAGTGAACCATGTTGAGATACTCCACAAGCAGGCCACCATCATCATTATTATTATGATGGAAGTTAAACAGGTTGAGGACAGAAAAGATTCACATACATCTGAATTTGGGTTTACTGGTTCACTAACCCCAGTTCTTCCCAGCTCCCTCCCCCCCTTTTTTTGGCCCCTGCAAACTCTCCTCCTCAGTTTGCAGGAATTGGAAAGATGGAGACAACTGGCAAGCAAATGCTAAGTAACATCTGTGCCTTGGTGGGGACAGAAAGATGAAATCAGTGAGTGCTCTAAATACTGCATATTTGTGCAACTTCACTTCCTGCTACAATGACATTAATTCACCATCTGGAAGGAGCATCATTTACAACTATATGAGCATTTAAGTGCCCACTTTGGATTCAATTTGTGGTGGTTGTAAAACCCCCCACCCCCACCCCCGATTTAGCTCTGATTTGTCCTTTATTAAGCTTGCCAAATATGTATTAGTTAAACCAGAAGGAGTTTTTGCTGCTTGAACTTTAAAACTGTAATAGGCAGATGGAGTCAGAAACCAAGCCAAAAAACTTGCTTCCTTTTCACAGAGTATTTACTATTACCTCCAGCTATTACAGTTCATTTTTTCACCTCCTTCTGAAAGACTTCATAAACCACAACTGCTCCACGTTCCCCTGCTAATGTTGGACATAAGGAGGAAGTCCTTCACAATGAGGCTGTGCTCCAAAGGCCAATAGTGATAGGGCCAGGGGGAATAGAATAGAATAGAATAGAATAGAATAGAATAGAATAGAATAGAATAGAATAGAATAGAATAGAATAGAATAGAATAGAAGGAACGGAACGGAATAGGACAGGACAGAATAGAATAGAATAGAATAGAATAGAATAGAATAGAATAGAATAGAATAGAATAGAATAGAATAGAATAGAATAGACCAGACCAGACCAGACCAGACCAGACCAGACCAGACCAGGTTGGAAAAGACCTTTGAGATCATCAAGTCCAAGCTATCACCCAACGCCATCTAATCAACTAAATTATGGCACCAAACACCCCATCAAATCTCCTCCTAAACACTTCCAGGGATGGTGACTCCACCACCTCCCTGGGCAGCACATCCCAATGGCCAATCTCTTTCTGGGAAGAACTTCTTCCTAACATCCAGCCTAAACTTCCCCTGGCACAGCTTGAGACTGTGTCCTCTTGTTCTGGTGCTGGTTGCCTGGGAGAAGAGACCAGCCCCCAACTGGCTACAACCTCCTTCAGGTAGTTGTAGACAGCAAGAAGGTCTCCTCTGAGCCTCCTCTTCTCCAGGCTAAGCAACCCCAGCTCCCTCAGCCTCTCCTCACAGGGCTGTGCTCCAGACCCCTCCCCAGCTTTGTTGCCCTCCTCTGGACACGCTCCAGCAAGTCAAACTGAGGGGCCCAGAACTGGACACAGGACTCAAGGTGTGGCCTAACCAGTGCTGAGTACAGGGGCACAATGACCTCCCTGCTCCTGCTGGCCACACTGTTCCTGATACAGGCCAGTGGCTCCAAACTAGAGAAGAGGAGATTGGGATTGGCTGTTAGGAACAAGTTCTGCACCATGACGTTGGTGGAACACTGAAACAGGTTGCCCAGGGAGGTATTGGGGCCCCATCCCTGGAGATATTCAAGGTGAGGCTTGACAGGGCTCTGGGCATCCTGATCTAGTTGAGGATATCCCTGCTAACAGCAGAGGGTGTTGGACTGGATGAACTTTGGAGGTCCCTTCCAAGCCAGACCATTCTAGGATTCTATGATCATCACCCTCCTTCATTCTGGTCTCCAGCCACCCGTGACCAATGCAGACGGCTGGTTGGTAAATTGGTGGTGATGTTTAAAATCTCTCCCCACACTGGGCTTGTGTTTTGGCTGTGACCATAAACTATGAGGGAACCCTCTTGATCCTCATCTGCACTCTTGAGTCTTTTGTTCTGTGTCCTTTTCCCTACCCCACTCGATGTGGCTAGGAGCAAGCCAGTGATTGGCTGTATGGTACTTTGCTGCTGGGTGGGTGGCTTTAAAGCATGAGACCAGCATAAAGGAGAGAAGAGGAACATAACATGCCCTGTGAGGAGAGGCTGAGAGCCCTGGGGTTGGTTAGTCTGGAGAAGAGAAGACTGAGAGGGGATTTGATAAATGTTTATAAACATCTGTGGGCTGGGTGTCAAGAGGGAAGGGACAGGCTCTGCTCAGTGGCACCCTGTGATGGGGCAATGGATATAAACTACAGCACAGGAGGTTCCACCTCAACATGAGGAGGAACTTCTTCACTGTGAGGGTCCCAGAGAACTGGAACAGGCTGCCCAGGGAGGTTATAGAGTCTGCTTCTCTGGAGACTTTCAAGCCCTCTCTGGATGTGTTCCTGTGTGACCTGTGCTGGATTCTATGGTCCTGCTCTGGCAGGTAACTTGGACTCGATGATCTCCAGAGATCCCTTCCAACCCCTAACATCCTGTGAACAGAGGATTGACAGCTTGCTACTTGTGCTGAAAAATCACATCCCATATGCCTGCAAGGTCTGAGGAACTACACTATGAATGAAACCTATCTCCTTGGGTATCATCTAACCTGCTCATCAAACAACAGCAACGACTTAAACCTTGTAGACAACTCTGTGAGCACTTCCAAATAACCCACAGGGCTTGTATGAAAAGGAAAGAGTGTGTTGGTGCCTGCACAGGATGGAGAAAGCACTGTGCAGTTTAAAGGAAATCAGCTTTTCCTGCAGACTCCTCTGTTGCTTTTAACCTTGACACTGGGATGTTCAGCTGGGCTTAAAAGACACAGAGGGGTTTTGTAAGGGTTTAATGAGCAGATACCTCTCTAGCTGAGAGTGACTAGCTGCCAATCCTGGTGATAAAAGCCTCTGCAGCTCATAAAGGGAGACTTGAATGACAGGCCAGGGAAGTTTGAGCAAGACTTTCAGCAGTAGACTGACAATGAGCTGATGTGGGAGCAGAGAAGCCTCAACAAATCTAGGGTAAGAGAAGGAAACCTACTGGGAAACTTCTACATGGCTGCCAGTTTGTAAGGCTTACAGAACAGTAGGGCTTGGGAGGGACCTCTGGAGATCATCCAGTCCAAAAATTCCCTGCTAAAGCAGTGTCACCTAGAGCAGGTTGCACAGGAAAGCATCCAGGCCAGTTTTCAAACTCTCCAAAGAAGAATTCACAACCTCTCTGGGCAGCCTGCTCCAGGGCTTTGGCACCCTCAAAGCCAAGAAGTTTTTCCTCCAGTTCAAGTGAAGCCTCCTGTGTTCTTGTTTTCTCCCACTGCCCCTTGTCCTATCACTGGCCACCACTGAAAAGAGCCCAGTCCCACCCCCTTTTAGATATAATCTTTGTGGCCCTCATTGGACTCTTTCAACTGGACTGAGGGATTTTCCTATGGACTGGAGACCAGAGGGACAAAAGCCATGAGGAGGCAGGGTTCTGCTTCACAGCTTGTCAAAGAGAGGCTACTGAGATGAAGAGACAGCTGTACAGCACACCACAAACCTCCCCAGGCAAGGGCCACAGCCTTTTCTCAGCTGCCACCAATTAATGGCTTATCCACAGCTGGGAAGAAGCATCTGAGAACCTCATTAACCTCTCACCCTGAGACAAAATGTTTGCCATAATAAAAGACATGAATTTGATCAGAGAAGTCTGAAAAGAAAGGAAAAAAGAGTTCCCAAATAACTGACTTGCTAGTTTGGCATCAAATTATCAATAAGAAAACTCTGGAGCTGAGGAGCATTGGGAAAATTCAGAGTTCCATCCAAGGAAAACATCATTCTTGTGCCCTAATGCTTTACTTGATGAATTCTGACCTAAGAGGCCCTGGCAAGTTCACAGAGGCCTGAGAAAGCTGTGCCATGCACTTTCTCCAACAGCAGCCTGAAAAAAACTAAGTTAAAACAGCAGCTTCTGAGTCACTGGTTCAGTGTGGTTCGGGTCAGTAGGAGGTAGAAGGGACCTCGGAAGACCTTCTAGTTCAAACCCCCTACTAAAACAGCTTCACCCAGAGTAAATCACACATGGTCCAGGTGGGTTTGGAATGCCTCCAGAGATGGAGAGAAGGAGACTCCACAACCTCCTGCTCCAGGGCTCTGCCACCCCCAAAGTCAGGATTTTTTTCCCCTTACATTTACATGGAACTCCCTGTGTTCCAGCTTGTGTCCTGTTGCTGGGCACCACTGAAAGGAGCTAGCTCCATGCTCCTGACACTTGTCCTTTAGCTGTTGATCAGCACTAATGAGATCCCCTCTCATCTCCTCTCCTCCAGGCTGAACAGCTCCAGCTCTCTCAGCCTTTCCTTTCTTTTCCTTTCCACTCCCCTCATCATCTTTGTGGCTCCCTGCTGGATGCTCTCCATTAGCTCCTTGTCATTCTTAGCAGCCCAAGAGTGGACACAGTACTCATCAAGGCAGAGCAAAGGGGAAGAAGAATCTCCCTGGACCTGCTGGTGACACTCTCCTTAATTCATCCCAGGTTGCCATTGGTCTTCTTGGCCACGAGGGCACATTGCTGGCTCATGGTTAGTCTGTTGTCCACAAGGACTCCCAGGTTCCTTTCCCTGGAGCTGCTCTCCAGCGGGTCAGCCGCCAGCCTGAGTCCAGAGGAGGGCCACAAAGATGATCAGAGGGTTAGAGCACCTCTCCTATGAGGAATTGAGGCTGTTCTGCCTGGAGCAGAGAAGCCTCCAGGGAGGCAGGATGTGGTTGAGGCCCCATCCCTGGAGACATTCAAGACCAGACTCGATGCAGCCCTTACTCCACAGATAATCAAAGGGATCTTTGTATTGAAAAACTGTCCTCATTCTATATGGGATAGGAGTGGAATGGGGAAGAAATTGCATTCATCAAGGATTTCCTTCAGACACCACCGTGTCTGTGAAGCTCCACTTGCTAGAGTGATACAAATGACAGCATTGCTAATGTTAGGTTAAAAAAAGAGAGGGGGAAAAAAAAGGTTAAAAAAGCTAAAATAACCTCAAGGGATAAACCAGAGATACTACTCAAACAGTCTGGCTGCTCCTCCTGTGCAGGGCAATACCTGCTCACAGATGGAACACAAGCACACAGCACAGGAGGACAACATTAGTAATGCATTAAGCTATTTATGGACTGCAGCAGTAAATATATTAAGTTATTTATAACTGCTCCTTAAGAAGCTGCTAACAATGGTAACCACACAACTGGTATTTATAGTAAGTATTCATGTTGTCAGATGGATATTGAATAATGTCCCAGGCTGGGATATGGCATTGTAGAGCCTGGCTCATATTCCTGGAGTGATAAACAGGGAGATGTGTACAGCAGTTAAATATATTCCCAGTTCCTGCATCCAGACCTGGTTGTCAATGAGATTATCCGACTCAGGCAGCATGACCATAGGATCACAGGATGCATCAAGTTGGATGGGACCTTCAAAGGTCATCTTGTGCAACCACCCTGCACTGAGTCATTCATAGATTCATAGAATGGTTTGGGTTGGAAGGGACCTTAAAGATCATCCAGTTCCAAACCCCCTGCCATGGGCAGGGACCCCTTCCACTACCCCAGGCTGCTCAAGACCTCATCCGACCTGTCCCTGAACACTTCCAGGGAGGGGTTATCCACAACCTCCCTGGGCAACCTGTTCCAAGTGTCTCACCACCCTCATGGGGAAGAATTTCTTCCTAATCCCCAGTCTCAATTTCCCCTCTAACATGCTTAAACAGATCAGGTTGCTCAGGGTGCCACCAAGTTGCATTTTGAATGTCTCCAGGCATGGAGCCTCCACCACCTCTCTGGGCTAAGCAAGAGATGAGGGAAGTAAACTTCTTAGGTATGTGTCTATCATCCCAGAAAGCCTCCTCTCCAAATCAGGTCTGGCTTCCCTCACTGTAAAGAATTTCTTCCTAATCTCCAGTCTAAATCATCCCTCTTCCAGCTCAAAGCCATCGCCCCTCGTCCTATCCCAACAAGCCTTCCAAATCAGGTCTGGCTTCCCCTCTGTCCTGCTGCTTTGTTCTAGCCAGAACCTTTTGTACAGCTAATTCCATGCAAGCAGTACCAGCAAGCAAAGCTGTTCTGTGAGCAGCTACTTTCCTGATTTTGACCAGCATCCACTGTGACATTGTTCTACCATTTGTGCAGGACAGAGCGCTCCGTCATCATTTTCAACTCCTTCGCTTGTGACTGCAGAAACCCTCAGTCCACCAGGCAGAGACAACAGCTGCCAGCAGCTGCCAGCAGCAGCAGCAGCTTTAAGTGTTTTCAGGCTTGCTTTCTGCAGCCCTGCAGATGACAGCCACGGCAGCAGATGAACTTCATCATTTCAGATCTCTCAGATGGTGCATTTCCGTACGTGGCATGGGCGGGAGCGACACTGATAGCAGCCAGGAGTCACTGATACACGGCCCTTTACATTCAAACTCCATGATTGGCATCTCCAGGCACAGTGATAACTGAATGCAAAGCATTCTGCAGGAGGGCTGCTAACAAGGGATTACATGGGGAGGGGGTGGGGGCTTAAATACCATCATGGTGCAACTTCACTTCCAAGATGTTTTCATGGCAGCTCCTAGGACGAGACCCCTACCATTTCTTGAACACATTGGAACAGTTCAGCAAATATTCCCAAACAGAAAGGTTCAATCTTCCTTTCACAGTGTCACTATGTCAGATATGTTCTAGAGTTCACCAGATACTTGGTATACCTTACTCTTCCTAAAAGCTTTCTGGAACAGGATCCCATGCAGTAAAGGAGATCGTGTAAGACCAACACAGAAATGTCCCCAGGGCTATGGAAAGAAGCACAGATGTGTTTTTTCCATGCTGTCAGCATTTATGCATGCATGGCAGGAGGATACAGTTCACCTTTACAGACAGGCAGGCTACAAGAGGGTACCTCTTGGAATCAGTGCACAGTGTATGTGCATTTCTCAGGAAAGGGCCCTCCCCAGAGGAAGGGCTGGAGGGCTGGGCAGGAGCACCCCACACCCTCCCCTGAGCACCCTGCAAAGCAGCCCCTGCTCCCCGGGTGCAACACAGAGACGTGCCCCACCACGCAGACTTCACCTCCTGGGAGATCCAATCTCCTGAGAACCAGACCCAGCTCAAAGAGCTCAGCAATTCTCTGAGCAAAACCTTGCTTCAAGCTTCCTATCTCAAGATCCAGTGAAATTCACCAAAGCCAGACTTCACACCCTCCAGAGAACAGGAATAGATCATAGCCCCAGAGCCTGTCTGTAACCAGTTATATTACATCAACAAAGCTGGGGAGGGGTCTGGAGCACAGCCCTGTGAAGAGAGGCTGAGGGAGCTGGGGTTGTTTAGCCTGGAGGAGAGGAGGCTCAGGGAGACCTTATTGCTGTCTAAAACCACCTGAGGGGAGGTTGTAGCCAGGTGGGGGTTGGTCTCTTCTCCCAGGCAACCATCACCATAAGAAGAGGACACAGTCTGAAGCTGCACCAGGGGAGGTTTAGGCTGGATGTTAGGAAGAAGTTCTTCCCAGATGAGAGATTGGCCATTGGAATGTGCTGCCCAGGGAGGTGGTGGAGTCCCCATCCCTGGAGGTGTTTAGGAAGAGACTGGATGGGATGCTTGGTGCCATGGTTGAGTTGATTAGATGGTGTTGGGTGATAGGTTGGACTCAATAATTGCAAAGGTCTTTTGCAACTTGGTCTATTCTATTCTATTCTATTCTATTCTATTCTATTCTATTCTATTCTATTCTATTCTATTCTATTCTACCCCTTAGGGCTGATCTATTCTATTCTATTCTATTCTATTCTATTCTATTCTATTCTATTCTATTCTATTCTATTCTATTCTATTCTATTCTACCCCTTAGGGCTGCTGCCTTCTTCTCTGCTCCAGTTAACTCTTTTCAGATGGAGGACATCCATTATTGGTCCAAAATAGCATTAAAGTATAATAAACTAAAGAAAGAAAAAGGAGGAAAATATTTTTATGTTTGGTGTGGAGAGAAAGCCTGATGGAATAGAAACTATCATCATTATGTAGTCTCTTTGACTGCATTTTCAGTAGATCCAGCTACTGAAATGTGTCAAATGCTCAACTTTTGACTCTTTTGGTAAAGTGGCTTAAAAGAAGGGGGTGGTGGGTGGTAAAGGCTTTGCTGAATGTTTTTCCAAACCCTCTGTCTGGGATACCTGCCCCAATGCATGTCACTGCCCAGACAATTTGGACAGGGAGATTCAGATCCTTCTGGGATGCTTTTGGTGATGATTTGATATTGGAGGGCCAACAGTATCCTGCATTAAAAAAGAAGCTCAGGTTGACCCCAGCTAGGTCAAGGGGGATAGAGAATCATAGAATCACAGAATTGTTAGGGTTTGAAGGGACCTCAAGGATCATCCAGTCCCAACGCCCCTGCCGTGGCCAGGGACACCTCACACCAGAGGAGGCTGCCCAGAGCTACATCCAGCCTGGCTTTAAAATCTCCAGGGATGAGGCTTCCACCACCTCCTTGGGCAACCTGTGCCAGTGTCTCACCACCCTTCATGAGGAAGAACTTCTTCCTAACATCCAATCTGAATCTACCCACTTCTAGTTTTGTTCCATTCCCCCCAGTCCTATCACTCCCTAACGTCCTAAAAAGTCCCTCCCCAGCCTTCTTGTAGCCCCCTTCAGAAGGCCACAAGAAGGTCTCCTTGGATCCTTCTCTTCTGCAGACTGAACACCCCCAACTCTCTCAGTCTGTCTCCATAGCAGAGCAGCTCCAGCCTTCTGCTCATCCTCGTGGCCCTTCTCTGGACACTTTCCAGCACCTCCAGATCCTTCCTGTACTTGGGGGCTCCAGAACTGGACACAGTGCTCCAGGTGGGGTCTCACCAGAGCAGAGTAGAGGGGGAGAATCACCTCCTCGACCTGCTGGCTATGCTTTCCTTGATGTAGCCCAGGAGGAAAGGGCTGAAAAGGAAGAGGGAGGTAAAGTAAACTGATGGCTGAACTCGTTGTTACTGTTGTGGTGGTAATAAAGTAATGAAATTAATAATAATAAAAGTAAACAGGATAATAATGATAGGAATAAGAAATTATGATAGTTATAATAATAATGAAAGTGATAATAATAGCACCAATAACAATAATAAAATCATCATAATTATATACTCTGCATCATTGTAAATTAAATTATTATTGATTCTAGTATTACTATTATCATAATTATTATTAGTTATTAGCATTACTCCTGGTCAGCTCATGCTAGTTGGCTATTTCACTACTGCACTGAAAACATTTCTGCTTCTACAGCCTTTCACCCTGACTTAAGACTCATAAAAACCAATTCAAAGGGGCATTTGCAGTAACAGGACAGCTGAAATTCAAAAGGAGAGTTTAAACTCAAAAGGAATTTAAAGTCAAAAGGGCAACTTAAATTCGGGCCCCCAATTTAAGTCTGAGACCCACCATTCAAATTTCAGGCCCAGAATTCAAATCTGAGACCCACAATTCAAATTTCAGGCCCACAATTCAAATTTGAGACCCACAATTCAAATTTGAGACCCACAATTCAAATTTCAAGCCCACAATTCAAATTTCAAAGCCACCGTTCAAATTTCAGACCCACAGTTCAAATTTCAGACCCACAATTCAAATTTCAGACCCACAGTTCGAATTTCAGACCCACAATTCCAATTTTAGGCCCACAAGTTCGATTTCACACCCACAATTTAAGTTCCAGACCCACAATTTAAATACCAGACCCACAATTCAAATTCCAAACCCACAATTCATATTCCAAACCCACAAATTAAATTCCAGACCCACAATTTGAATTCCAGACCCACAATTCAAATTCCAGACCCACAATTTCAATTTCCAACCCACAATTTCAATTTCAGACCCTCAATTTCAATTTCCAACCCACAATTTTCATTCCAAACCAACAATTTCAATTTCAAACCCACAATTTAAATTTCAGACCCACAATTCAAATATCAGACCCACAATTTCAATTTCCAACCCACAATTTCAATTTCAGACCCTCAATTTCAGTTTCCAACCCACAATTTCAATTTCAGACCCTCAATTTGAATTTCCAACCCACAATTTGAATTCCAAACCAACAATTTCAATTTCAAACCCACGATTTAGATTTCCAACCCACAATTTAAATTCCAGCCACTCAAGTTAAATTTCAGAGCCACAATTTTCATTCCAAACCCACAATCTAAGTTCCAGACACTCAATTTAAGTATCAGAGCCCCAACTAAATTCCAGACCCACAATTTAAATTCAAACCCACAATTTGCATTCCAAGCTCACAGTTTAAGTTTCAAACCCACAATTGAAATTCCAAACTCAGAATTTCAGTTTCGAGCTTGCAGTTTAAATTTCCAACCCACACTTTAAATTTCAAACCCACAATTACATTTCAAATCAGTATGCAAGTTCCAAACCCACAATTTCAATTCAAGCCCTCAATTTACATTTCAAACCCACAATTTAGATTCCAGACACTCAGTTTAAATATCAGACCCACAACTGAATTTCAAACCCACAATATAAATTCCAAACTCAGAATTTCAATTTCAAACTTACAATTAAAATTCCAAACTTACAATTAAAATTCCAGACCCACAATTTCAGTTTCAAACCCCACAATTTAAATTCCAGACCCTCAGTTTACATTTCTGACCCCCAATTTTAATTCCAAACCAACAATTTCAATTCCAGAGCCACTATTTCAATTTCAAACCCACATTTCAAATTTCCAGACTCACAATTTAAATTCCAACCCTCAATTTAAATTCCAAACCCACAATTTAATTTCCAAACTCACAATTTCAATTTCAAACCCACCATTTAAATTTCAAACCCAAATTTCAGTTCCAAACCCACAATTTAATTTCCAAACCCACAATTTCAATTTCAAACCCCACAATTTAAATTCCAGACCCTCAGTTTACATTTCTAAACCCCCAATTTTAATTCCAAGCCAACAATTTCAATTCCAGAGCCACAGTTTCAATTTCAAGCCCACAATTCAAATTCCAGACTCACAATTTAAATTCCAAACCCTCAATTTAAATTCCAAACCCACAATTTCATTTCCAAACCCTCAATTTAAATTTCAAACCCCACAATTTAAATTCCAGACACTCAATTCAAATATCAGACCCACAATTACGTTTCAAACCCACAATATAAATTCCAAACTCAGAATTTCAATTCCAAACTTACAATTAAAATTCTAGACCCACAATTTCAGTTTCAAACCCCACAATTTAAATTCCAGACCCTCAGTTTACATTTCTAACCCCCCAGTTTTAATTTCAAGCCAACAATTTCAATTCCAGAGCCACAGTTTCAATTTCAAACCCACAATTCAAATTTCCAGACTCACGATTCAATTCCAAACCCACCATGTAAATTTTTAAACCAGAATCTGAGTTCCCAACCCACAATTTCAATGTCAAACCCTCAATTTAAGTTTCAGACCTGCAATTTAAATATCAAACCCACAAATTGAATTCCAGACCCTCAACATAAATTTGTAACCCACCATTTGAATTCCAGACCCACAATTTAAATTCCAAACCTTGAAATTGGAGTTGATGACTGTTCAGTCTGGAGAAGGCTCTGAGGTGACCTTATTGTGGCCTTCCAGTATCTGAGGGGGGCTACAAGAAGGCTGGGGAGGGACTTCTCAGGATCTCAGGGAGTGATAGGACTAGGGGGAATGGAATGAAGCTGGAGGTGGGGAGATTCAGGATGGAGGTGAGGAGGAAGTTCTTCCCCATGAGAGTGGTGAAGCCCTGGAATGGGTTGTCCAGGGAGGTGGTTGGGGCCCCATCCCTGGAAGTGTTTAAGCCCAGGCTGGATGAGGCTCTGGCCAGCCTGATCTAGTGTGGGGTGTCCCTGGCCATGGCAGGGGGGTTGGAACTAGCTGATCCTTGTGGTCCCTTCCAACCCTGACTGATACTATGATACTATGATGATCTTGGAGGCCTTTTCCAACCCAAATGGTTCTCTGACTCTGTCTGGTGAATGTGAACTCTCCAGGCACACACATTCTCCATCCACCACCACTCCCCTCCCATGCATTCTGAATCTCATTGCTTAGCCATTCCCCCAGAAGTTTGTAACCTGAGTAATTAGCATTCAGTTTACCTCTCTTCCATGAGTGCCTTCTGGTCCTGGTTCTCCTTTCTCTCCTTTTTCCCCCTAAAAGAATGAACGTTGATTTTATTAGATATGAAGACAACCCCATGGCACCTTTTAACAGGAAAGGATAGTTGAAGATCCTGGTTTGCTCTGCAGACACATTGCTGGCTGGACAAGCAAGCCCATTTCTTCCATTCCAACAGAAATTCTGTCTAAATGCCTCTGAAAGACATCTGAGAGCTGCAGTCCTCCATACTCACCACAGGAAAAAATATTCTTGGCTTTCACAGTGCTCCAAGAATATGATGGTGGAATAGAAATGTGCACTGGGGACCAGTTTTTCCTTGTGAAAAATCTTACCACTGAGATAAGAATCACAGAATTGTCAGGGTTGGAAGTAACCTCAAGGGTCATCCAGTGCCAACCCCTGCCATGGCCAGGGACACCTCACACTAGAGCAGGTTGCTCACAGCCACAGCCAGCCTGGCCTTCAAAACCTCCAGGGATGAGGCTTCCACCACCTCCCTGGGCAACCTGTGCCAGTGTCTCACCACCCTCATGGGGAAGAATTCTTCCTAACATCCAATCTAACTCTCCTCTCCTCTAGCTTGGATCCATTTCCCCCAGTCCTATCACCACCTCCCTGGGCAACCAGTGTCTCACCACCCTCATGGGGAAAAACTTCTTTCCCACATCCAATCTGAATCTACCCATTTCTAGTGTTTTTTCCATTCCCCCCAGTCCTATCACTCCCTGACACCCTCAAAAGTCCCTCCCCAGATTTCTTGTAGCCCCCTTCAGATACTGGAAGGCCACAATTAGGTCTCCTTGGATCCTTCTCTTCTCCAGACTGAACAACCCCAACTCCCTCAGTCTGTCCTCATAGCAGAGCAGCTCCAGCCCTCTGCTCATCCTCATGGCCCTTCTCTGGACACCTTCCAGATCCTTCCTGTACTAGGGACTCCAAATTGCTTTCATTCCGTGCCTGCTGTTTAAGGAACAATTCTTGGTTTCAGTGTCTGATAGCAGAGCTGCCCTCAATATTTGTATTTGTCTGACTCAGCCTATGGTTCACTGACTGCATTTGAGACATGGAAATGATTTCTGTTCTGAAAACTTTCTCACAAGCGTGACTCTGAGAAACATTATGGGTCAAAAGGAACAAAATGGTGGGAAAGAGCCTTCAGAGGCTGACTCTACAGGGTGGTTCCTTGGGTTTGCTCATAAAACACCAACTACAAATCACAATGCTCTGTGTGGGACACAGGAAAGGAGTTTTTAATTCCTTATCTCTAACTACCACGCTGTTCTGCTTTACACACTGCATCCAAGTGAACAAAATACACCTGCTTGACAACCATGCAATCATTTCAGTTGGAAAAGACCTGGAAGATCACCACATCCAAATATTATCTAACTCTACCAAATCGGGTTCTAAACCATGTCCCTCGGTACCACATTTCTCCCTCTTGGAGACAATTCCAGCGATGGAAGGATTTTACCACCTTCATGAAGGAGCTGTTCCAGCCTCTGAGAACCCTTTCAGCCAAGAAGTTTCTTTTAATCTCCAATCTAAACCTCCCTTGGTGCAACTTGAGGCTATTCCTTCTCCTCTTATCCCTTGTTACTAGGGAGAAGTGACCAACACCCACCTGGCTCCAGCCTCCTCTCAGGGAGCTGTAGAGAGCAATGAGGTCTCCCCTCAGCCTCCTCTTCACACTAAACACCCCCAGCTCCCTCAGCTGCTCCTCACCAGCCCTGTTCTTCAGACCCCCAGCTTTGTTGCCCTTCTCTGGACCTGCTCCAGCCCCTCATTGTCTTTCATGTAGTGTAGGCCCCCAAAACTGAAGTCATTACTCACCAGTACTAGGTATTACAAGCATAGTGTAAGGAAGGAGGTCTTTCAGAACCAGCAAGAACAAGCACCTCTATAATTGCATCTCTGTCACTAGACTGAACTTAAAAATCACAAAAGTAACTGAATTCTGATAAAAGCATGGGGACTCTCAAGTCCAAGCTCTTTATATTAACCATAGAAAGCAAACAGCCCTCTGCTGACTTTCCACCATCTCCAGGGGACTACATTTGTCTGAGCAGAACTTATTTATCAGGTCAGCATCATCCTCATCATTTTGTTAGGTAAATGCTATTGAACTGAGATCCTTCAGCTAATTCCATTTGTGACACATCCTTGGTTCAGAGCTATTCATCCAGTGGCAATGGCAGAGGGCATTGCATCTAATAATTGGGTTTAGCAAAATGAGTTTGTATGAGCTTGCACAAACAACTGAAGCCTGTTAACAAAGCAGCAGCAGCAGCAAGCTGTGATTTTAATCATCCCATGCAAATGATGGCTTTACTGGCTCACAGGATCACAGAATGCTGGGGGTTGGAAGAGACCTCTGGAGATACCTAGTCCAAACTCCCCCCACCAACCACCACGAGAGCAGATTCACCTACAGCAGGTTGCAGAGGGTTTTGAAAGCCTCCAGAGAAGAAGACTCCGCAACCTCTCTGGGCAGCCTGCTCCAGTGCTCTACCACCTTCAGAGCAGATTTTCCTTTATCACAGAATCACAGAAATTTAGGGGTTGGAAAGGACCTCATACAGTCACAGAATATCATCCAGTCACAGAATCATTGAACCAAGCGGGTTGGAAGAGACCACAGAGATCATCAAGTCCAACCTATTACCTAATACCTAACACCTCCTGACAAATAAACCATGGCTCCAACTGCCACATCCAAGCCTTTTTTGAACACCTCCAGGGATGGTGACTCCACCACCTCCCTGGGCAGCACATTCCAATGGCAAATTACTCTCTCTGGGAAGAACTTTCTCCTCACCTTCAGCCTAAACTTCCCCTGGCACAGCTTGAGACTGTGTCCTCTTGTTCTGGTGCTGCTTGCCTGGGAGAAGAGACCAACCCCTGCCTGGCTACAGCCTCCTTTCAGGTATTTGTAAACAGCAATGAGGTCTCCCCTGAGCCTCCTCTTCTCCAGGCTGAACAACTCCAGTCCAACACCCCCCTGCCAGAGCAGGATCACCTAATCTCCAACCTAAACCTCCCTGGTGCAACTTGAGGCCAATTCCTCTCATTCTCTCACTTGATACTAGGGAAAAGAGGCCAACCCCCACCTCACTCCAACCTCCTTTCAGGGAGTTGTAGGGAGCAATAAGGTCTCCCTTCAGCTTTTTCTTCTCCAGACTAAACACTCCCAGTTCCCTCAGCAGCTCTTCATAAGACATGCTTGCCAGGCATTAGAACAGGCTGCCCAGGGAAGTGGTGGAGTCACCATCCCTGGAGGTGTTCAAGAACCTGTGGCCATGGCACTTCAAGACATGATTTGTTGGCCATGGTGGTGTGAGGTAGGCAGATGGACTTGCTGGTCTTTCCCAACCACAACAATTCAATGACTCTATGCTCTCCAATCTGTTTTCTGATTTTTTAATGGGGTGAACATTTGGCCTGCACCAAGCCAGTTGCATGGAATGTGTGTCCTGTGTGGAGCCAGAATTCAATCCAAACAGGGGTCCAGTTGGGATAATTTATTCTCCTGAGAGCTGAGCCAAGTCACACAGTATCACAGAATCACCAAGACTGGAAGAGACCTCAAAGATCATCAAGTCCAACCTGTCACCACAGACCTTGCGACTAAACCATGGCATCAAGTGCCACATCCAATCCCTTCTTGAACACCTCCAGGGATTGTGACTCCACCACCTCCCTGGGCAGCACATTCCAACAGCTAACAACTCTTTCTGGGAAGATCTTTCTCCTCACCTCCAGCCTAAACTTGCCCTGGCACTGCTTGAGACTGTGTCCTCTTGTTCTGGTGCTGGTTGCCTGGCAGAAGAGACCAACCCCCCTCCTGGCTACAACCTCCCTTCAGATAGTTGTAGACAGCAAGAAGGTCTCCCTGAGCCTCCTTGTCTCCAGGCTAAGCAACCCCAGCTCCCTCAGCCTCTCCTCACAGGGCTGTGCTCCTTTCTGCCTTTGTGGAGCACACAGTGCTGCATAATTGACACTTTCAAATCCAGCCAATGTGCAGAACCACCAAAGCCAACCTGCAGTGCAGAGGAAGCTGCTAATAAGCAGCTCTGTGGCTTACCTCATAAATTAACAAAACAAAAAGCAAGAGAGGGGGGGAAAAAGTGCTAATGTCCTTTTATATCTAACATTGCAGCCTGCTTACACTATATTCAGATGAAACAAAGACTATTTAGTGCAAAAACAGGATGCCAAAACTGTGGAAGTTCTGTGCCTTGTTTATTAGTTGACTCAAACTAATTCAAATATAACACTGAACTGTTTGTGTTTCTCTGGATCATAGAATCATAGAACTGTCAGGGTTGGAAGGGACCTCAAGGATCACCCAGTTCCAACCCCCTGCCATGGGCAGGGACACCTCACACTACAGCAGGTTGCTCACAGCCACATCCAGCCTGGACTTAAAAACCTGCCGGGATGAGGCTTCCACCACCTGTGCCGGTGTCTCACCACCCTCATGGGGAAGAACATCTTCCTAACACCCAATTTTACTTCCAGTTACCCCAAGGGAATGAGATGATGTTCCAGCATCACTGCTGGGAGGAGATCAGTCTGTTGTGTGTGATGGAGGATGCACTGAATTCACAGAAGGCTTTGGGTTGGAAGGGACCCTCAAAGGTCATCTTGTCCAGCCCCTGTAAGGACATACCCAACTAGACAGGTTGCTCAGGGCCACATCAAGTTTGACCTTGAGTGTCTCCAGGAATGGGGCCTCACCCACATCCCTGGGCAACCTGTTCCAGTATCTCACTACTCTCATTGTGCAGAACTTCCTCCTAATGTCCAACCTAAATTTCCCCTGCTCCAGTTTTGAACCACTGCCGCTCTAGAAGCCCTTCTACACAGTCCCTGCCCAGCCTTCTGGTTGGTCCCCTTCAGATATTGAAATGCAGCTCTAAGGTCTCCCCTAAGCCTTCTTTTCTCCAGGCTGATCAGTCCAAACTCTCTCAGCCTATCTTCATAGCTCCAGCCCTCTGATCACCTTCATGGCCCTCCTCTGGACCTGCTCGAGCAGGTCCAAGTCCCTCCCATGTTAAGGACTCCAGAGCAGGACACAGCACTCCAGGTGAGGTCTCCCCAGAGCGGAGGGGCAGGATCCCCTCTCTCCATCTCCTGCCCCTCTGCTTTGGATTCAGCCCAGGCTGCCACTGGCCTTCAGGGCTGCAAGTGCCCACTGCTGGCTCCTGTCCAGCTTCTCATCCACCAGCACCCCCAAGCCCTTTCCTGCAGGGCTGCTCTCCACCTCATCATGCCCCAGCCTGGGATGGTACTGAGCAATAACACTCTTTAATTAGATTATTGATTAGTGACAACACTCTTTAATGGAATCAGAGCCAGGGCTTCATGCATGATCAGAGCACCAGCCTTCAGCTCACTGGTCCACTTTAAGCCTACCACATTTTCCTTGCATATTTTCTCCTCCTTATTATAGCAGCAAAGTCATCAATCTGGAAATAAAATACCTGCTCCTAAAAGGGTAAAGTTTTGTTGGTTTGGGGGTTTTGGGTTTGTTTTTTTTGAGGTTGTTTTCAGCCTTGCCCTCTTAATGATACTGATGAGGAATTCCTGATATCCTTTGCTCCAAGCTGGAATAGCCTCCAATGCATGCAAGCTGTCGAGTGTCACTAGCTTGCTGTAGCTAACTAATGAGTTTTGACCTCTGAAACTCCTCACAGCTCATTAAGAGAGTTATGGATTTGTGCTGCTTTTAAATATTCTGCCTTTTGCTCTTCTGCCTCAGCAGAATGCTCCACAGCTTCTTGTCAAATGCACCCAGCTCAAAGTCTTGCTGATTGATTTTTCCTTAAAAGGAACCCAACCAACCAAGTAAAAACAAAATGAAACAACAGCAAGATTTAAAAAAACACACAAAAAAACCCACTCAACCAACCAAACACAAACCAAACCAACCCCACCCCAAACAAATAAAATACATCAACCAAACCCCCAAACCCAACCCTATAGCCCTTTCTGGTTTTACAGAGATCTGGGGTTATGGAGTGGAATGAAATGGAATGGAATGGAATGGAATGGAATGGAATGGAATGGAATGGAATGGAATGGAGTGGAATAGAATAGAATAGAATAGAATAGAATAGAATAGAATAGAATAGAATAGAATAGAATAGAATAGAATAGGATAGAATAGAATAGGATAGAATAGAACAGAACTGAATTGAATTGACCAGGTTGGAAGAGACCTTTGAGATCACTGAGTCCAACACCATCTAATCAACTAAACCATGGCACCAAGTGACCCATCCAGTCTCTTCCTAAACATCTCCAGGGATGGGGAATCCACCACCTCCCTGGGCAGCACATTCCAATGGCAAATCTCTCTTTCTATGAGCAGCCTAAACCTGCCCTGGCACAGCTTGAGACTGTGTCCTCTTGTTCTGGTGTTGGTTGCCTGGGAGAAGAGACCAACCCCCACCTGGCTACAACCTTCCTTCAGGTTGTTGTAGACAGCAATAAGGTCTCCCCTGAGCCTCTCCTTTTCCAGGCTAAGCAACCCCAGCTCCCTCAGCCTCTCCTCACAGGGCTGTGCTCCAAACCCCTCCCCAGCTTTGTTGCCCTTCTCTGGACACCTTCCAGCAAGTCAACATCCTTCCTAAACTGAGGGGCCCAGAACTGGACACAGGACTCAAGGTGTGTCCTAACCAGTGCTGAGTACAGGGCAGAATGACTTCCCTGCTCCTGCTGGCCACACTACCACATCCCAGCAACATTCTTCTTCACTGAGGTGTAACTCTTCTGCAGAGCATGGGAAGTGGCAATTCCCAGGGTGAATCACCTCAGGGCTGCTGAGACACTAAACTATTTAAAAGGAGTTGAAATCAAGCAAGACTTGTGATGATGTCTTAGGTCAGGCTGAGAGGAATTATGCAAGGAAAGAAGAGTCAGGTAAGACAGGCTGCAACCCTGTGACACCTAAGACTATCATTAAGACTAACATATAAGACTGTTATTGTTGACCTCTCCCTGGAGGTGTTCAAGGCCAGGTTGGACAGAGCCTTGAGCAACCAGGTCTAGTGGAAGGTGTCCCTGCCCATGGCAGGGGGTTTGGAACTAGATATCTTAGAAAGCCCTTCCTGCCCAAACCATTCCATGATCACCTAAGCAAAGTCAGAAACAGACCACATAAAACATTGTAGAAATACACTTCTGCTTCTAGTAAGCTAAAATCAACAGTGATGAAGACCTGGACTGCTGTCATCACCATCCCAGTCATGTGAAAGAATCCCAGACAAGAGGTGATGCCTGACCAAGTTGGATGTCAGGAGAAAGGCAGGATCATAGAATTGGTTTGGTTGGAAAAGACCTTTAGGAGGCCTTGAGCAATCTGGTCTAGTGGAAGGTGTCCCTGCCCATAGTGGGGGCATTAGAACTAGATGACCTTTAAGGTCCCTTTCAATGCAAATCATTCTATTTTTAGTTAGAAAAGGCCTTGAGCAACCTGATCTAGTGGAAGGTGTCCCTGCTCATAGTGAGGCCATTGGAACTAGATGCCCTTTAAGGTCCCTTCTAATGCAAACCATTCTATGGTTCTGTGATCACTGAGATCTTCCCTTACTGCTTCACTTAGACTGAGCAATACTGTAGATGTTCCTCCTGGCTAACTACCACTTAGTGTCATGCATCCAGCTTCCAAGCATGCTCTGAGCATTCTAAGCCTGAGAGGCTATATAAAGGCAAGCTGCTCCCTCAACTGAGTCCAAACCCTTAGGCACAGAATGATCTGAAGCCAGGCCAGCCCATGGCTCCAAAACTGCACTGATGAGTCTCCTCTCCCTGACAGCAGCAATGAGGCTGCCATCCATTTTTATTCTTCATAGAAAAACCTTAAAATACAAAATGCTGTTGATCAACCAGGACAGCAACCAGAGGAAAATCAAGTCCAGTAAATGCTACAGCATGGTCCCCTCCAAAGGGAGAGGTCAAATGTACAGATAACAAGTGACAAATAATCCCTGGAGCACTGCTGCAGAAAAGGATGTGGGGATCATCCTGGATCACACAGTGAGTGTGTAACTCACAGGATAGCAGGGAATGGAAGGAACCTACAGAGATCATCTAGTCCACCCCCTGATAAAGAAGGTTCACCTAGAGTAGGTTGCACAGAAATCTGTCCAGGTGGGGCTTGAATGAAACCTCCTGTGTCCTAGTTTGTACCCACTGCCCCTTTTCCTATCTCTCCTCACATTGAAGTGAAATCTTCCATCTTCAAGTGTGAACCCTTTGCTTCTTGTCTTATTAGTGTGCACCACAAAAAAGAGCTTGGCCCCCTCTCCTTGACATCCACCCCTCAGATATTGATAGACACTGATGAGATGCCCTCTCAGTCTTCTCCACAAGAAGGGTAAGAAATAATCTTGCATCTGCCCATCAACAGATTCAAGCCACTGAAAAAGAAAAGCTCTCGTATTTGCTGAGCAGATGATTGTTCCATTTCTTGAGTAAACAGAAGAAATGATCAGAGGGCTGGAGCACCTCTCCTACAACTGAAAGAGTTGGGGCTGTTCAGCCTGGAGAAGAGAAGGCTCAGAGGTGATGTAATTGTGGCCTTCCAGCATCTGAAGGGGGCTACAAGAAGGCTGGGGAGGGACTTCTCAGGATCTCAGGTAGAGACGGGACTAGGGGGAATGGAATGAAGCTGGAGGTGGGGAGATTCAGGATGGAGGTGAGGAGGAAGTTCTTCACCATGGGAGTGGTGAAGCCCTGGAATAGGTTGTCCAGGGAGGTGGTTGGGGCCCCATCCCTGGAAGTGTTTAAGCCCAGGCTGGATGAGGCTCTGGCCAGCCTGATGTAGTGTGGGGCGTCCCTGGCCATGGCAGGGGGTTGGAACTAGCTGATCCTTGTGGTCCCTTCCAGCCCTGACTGATACTATGATACTATGAAATGGGTTTGACTTGCAGCAGCTAAAACTGTTTAAAGTTTTCTCTATCTTCTAGAGGGGAGCTTACTGTTTATGCTGTCTTGGTGTAAGTGTTGAATGAAGACCTTTTTTTTTTCCCCTGTAGGAGAAATAAAGCACTTTCTTTTCAAGGCTGGGCTCCTAAGGCAACAATCTGTTCTTGTCAGCAGCTGACAAACAGTATTGCTTTCGTGGTATCTTTGAGACACTCCTGGGTTTGGCAGGCTCTTGTTATTGTTGTTTAGACTCCAAGTGATGTTCTGCAGATGGTGAGAGCAGCGTCAGGGTTTTGCGCAAGCTGATGGATTGCTGCGTCCCTTCTGCCCTGGCTGCACCTCTAGTTTTAGTTCTGTAGGTTTACAGAACACAGAATTAACCAGCTTGGAAAAGACCTCACAGATCATCAAGTCCAACCTATCACCCAACACCATCTAATCAACTAAACCAGGGCACCAAGTGCCTCATCCAGGCTCTTTTTAAACACTTCCAGTGATGGTGACTCCACCACCTCCCTGGGCAGCACATCCCAATGGCCAATCTCTGGAAGAACTTCTTCCTAACCTCCAGCCTAAGCCTCGCACAGCTTGAGACTGTGTCCTCTTGTTCTGGTGCTGGGTGCCTGAGAGAAGAGACCAACCCCCTCCTGGCTACAACCTCCCTTCAGGGAGTTGTAGACAGCAATAATGTCTCCCCTGAGCCTCCTCCTCTCCAGGCTAAGCAACCCCAGCTCCCTCAGCCTCTCCTCACAGGGCTGTGCTCCAGACCCCTCTAAAGCTTTGTTGCCCTTCCCTGGACACATTCAAGCCACTCAGAATTCTGCCACATGATGACCAAAAGAGAAATGCAGAGTTGTTTTGGTTGGGAAAGACTCTAAGATCATTGAGTCCAACCATCAACCTGACACCACCATGGACAAGCAGAAAATTGTAAAATCACAGAATCACAGATTTACCAAGGTTGGAAGAGACCCCAAAGATCACCATCATTGGAATGTGCTGCCCAGGGAGGTGGTGGAGTCACCATCCCTGGAGGTGTTCAAGAGGGGACTGGACGTGGCACTTGGTGCCATGGACTAGTCATGAGGTCTGTGGTGACAGGTTGGACTCGATGATCTTCGAGGTCTCTTCTAACCTTGGTGGTTCTGTGATACTGTGAAGTCCAACCAGTCACCACAGACCTCATGAATCATAGAAGTGTTTCAGTTGAAAGAGACCTTTAAGCCCATTGAGTCCAACCATCAACCCAACACCACCATGGCCACTAAACCATGTCCCCCAAGTGCCATGGACACAGGATTCTTGAACACCTCCAGGAATGGTGGCTCCACCACCTCCCTGGGCAGCCTGTCCCAATGCCTGACCACTCTATCCATATTTTTTTCCTATACTCTATCAGCAAACAGTGCAGCAGAACAGAAGAGAATCTATAGAGCAAATCATAAAGTGGTTAAAGTTGGAAGGTCTTGATATCATCAGGCCCAACCCCCCTGTCAAAGCAGGTTCACCTAGGGCAGGTGACACTAGAACTCACCCAGGGGTGTTTTAGTAGTCTCCAAAGAAAGAGACTCCACAACCTCTCTGGGCAGCCTGCTCCAGGGCTCTGCCACCCTCCCAGTAAAGAAGTTGTTCCTCATGTTGAGGTGGAACGATTCAAAGCACTAAGTTCACACTAAGTATTTTGATGGAGCTATTCCAAACCTATCTTGGAGAAGCATTAATCTGTTTTCATGAACTCAAGAGCTCTCAGCATTTGCAGCAGCTTAGGCTTGTTCCTGGAATACATCTTTCAGATTAGCTTCATCCAAAGGGATTCTGCTGTTCTTCTTCAACCCACAGACTCATCTATATAGGACTGCAGCACCTTCTGGTCATCAAAATAACTCTGATCTTCTAGAATACCTCTTTTGATGAAGAAAAGCCAGATAGCAGTCTGGAGAAGCAGAATCTGCTGGATGTCACCCAGAAAACAGAGGCTTTTTTTTGGTCAGAACAGTGCCTTGGTTTCTTTTCTTACCAGGCATCCCACAACCAGATGCAATAGCAGTGCACAGGATGCTGGGGATAGGAAGAAGCAGTGGCAAAGGAGGAGCTAGAGGAGGGAGACTGTTGCTTAGAGGAGATGCAAAAGAAGTACTCTGGAGACTTAAATCCATTTAAACAGCTATGGTCATAGAATAATAGAAGTCTTTTGGTGGGAAAAGATCTCTAACTTCATTAGGCTAGATGTTAGGAGGAAGTTCTTCACAGAAAGAGAGATTGACCATTGGAATGTGCTGCCCAGGGAGGTGGTGGAGTCCCCATCCCAGAAGGTGTTTAGGAGGTGCCTGGCTGAGGCACTTGGTGCCATAGTTTAGTTGATTAGATGGTGTTGGGTGATAGATTGGACTCGATGATCTCAAAGGTCTTCTCCAACCTGGTTTATTCTATTCTATTCTATTCTATTCTATTCTATTCTATTCTATTCTATTCTATTCTATTCTATTCTATTCTATTCTATTCTATTCTATCCTATCCTATCCTATCCTATCCTATCCTATCCTATCCTATCCTATCCTATCCTATCCTATCCTATCCTATTGACCACCATGGCCATTAAATCATGTCCCAAAGACCCATGTCCACACATTTTTTGAACACCTCCAGAGATGGTGTCTCCCCCACCTCCCTGGGCAGCCTGTTACTGACTTATCAGTGTAGTCAAATGGGAGAGCTTGGGCATACCAGAAATCACGGTTTGGCTTGGAAGGAAGGGGCCTCAAGGATCATCCAGTTCCAACCTCCTGCCGTGGGCAGGGACACCTCACACTAGACCTGAACACCTGAGCCTGACCTTGAGCACCTCCAGGGAGGGGACATCCACAGCTTAGAGCAGAATCACAGAATGCATTGGATTGAAAGGGAGCCTCAAAAGTCATCTTGTCCAACTACTTTACAGCGAGCAGGAACATCTCCAACTGAAATCTTGGTTTCCTTTCCACATGAGTACTTAGGTGCTCCACTCTGGCTTCTGAATTCCTCTCAGTCTCTTCCATCTCAGAATTATACATAGATAGGATGATCAGAGGGCTGGAGCACCTTTCCTACAAAGAGAGCCTGAGGGAGTTGGGGCTATTCAGTCTGGAGAAGAGATGGCTCCAAGGAGACCTTATTGTGGCCTTCCAGTGTCTGAAGGGGCTACAAGAAAGCTGGGGAGGGACTTCTTAGGGTGTCAGGGAGGGATAGGACTGGGGGGAATGGAAAAAAAACAGAAATTAATAGATTCATATTGGATGTTAGGAAGAAGTTCTTCCCCATGAGGGTGGTGAGACACTGGCACAGGTTGCCCAGGGAGGTCGTGGAAGCCTCATCCCTGGAGGTTTTGAAGGCCAGGCTGGATGTGGCTGTGAGCAACCTGCTGTAGCGTGACATGTCCCTGCCCATGGCAGAGAGGTTGGAACTGGCTGATCCTTGAGGTCCTTCCAACCCTAACAATTCTGTGAGTCTATGTCAGCCATTATTCTTGTTCTCCACAGTTAGCCCACTCATGCTCCATGTCCATCTGTACCTTGTCTTCTGTACACAGCTGACGTGACCCAAGCCCCACTAGTGTTGAAGGATGCTTGGAATTATCCCATGGAAAGCAGTCTCTGCACTGAGAGAGGATGATGCTATGCTCCCTACCACTGCCAGTGGATATTTCTTTGCTCCTCTGGAATATCTTTTCAGATGCTAAATGTGCATCACTCTTTATATATAGAAATTGTTACAGTCACTTCAAGTTAATTACAATTTCTCCAAATTACCATTCCAAAGGTTTTACAGCCTTAGCTGTTCCAAACTAGAACATCTTCTCTAGGCATCCACTGCTCTAACAGTGCCCAGTCAGCCCTATCTGGACGCATCTTCAGAGACATCTCCAGGGTGACACAGAAGTAACCATTAATGGAAGCAGTACATCCAAAGGACCTGGCACTCAGCTCCTGCCATTAAACCCACTAATGAAGCTGCAATGCTTCTGATCCCCCAAACAGCTCATTAGGAACAAGCTTGGCTCTTTCTGCACAGCGCCACAGCTAATTTCTTGCCCAGATCTCCCCATCTCAAGAGTGAGATCTCGAGGCCACGCTCAAAGCTAAAGAGAGGGTGGAAAAGTATCTTTCCATCTTAGGAGACATCAGGAAGGCAGAGAATGAAACAAAGAACTTTTCTGTGGTGTTATATATATACCAAAGTTCTTGCTTCTGCCATGTGTAAACACTGCAACAGAACTCCAAGACCTCCCAAAGTAGTTAGTAAGGACCAACAGACACAGAACAGTTTTCTTTGTAGGAGATATTAAGTGAAGCTTCTATGCTGCGATTTGGAAGAGACAGCTCAGGCATGCCTGACAGATTCTTATTGATTCTTGACTGATACTGAAAAGGAGAACAGGAATCTACCAACAGAAGCAGCAGAGGCCACCAAATGAAATTAAGAGGAAGCAGGTGCCAAAGAAACGAAAGGAAGTGGTTCTTTCACCCCCGAGATAAGCAGTGCAATTCCCCACCACAGGATACTGCGGGTGCTCAAAGTTTGCAGGGATTCAAGGGAAAACCTTGCTCACTAATGGGAGAGAAACCTATTGAAGGACTAAAGGCACTGAAAACACATCTGGCTGAGATTGCAGTCTCAAATAACTGGAGGCTGGAAGAGCACATGAGGAGAAGCAGTGCACTTGCTTGCTTTCTCCTTATGCTTTTCCCCAGGCACCGCTTCAGGCTAGCATTAGAAGCTGGATGCTGAGCTTGATGAACCTTTAATCTGACCAAGTGGCTATGTGCAAGTAAATTAAAGAGTGATACAGCCTGGGACCTGCAGCTTGGTCATCTATATTATTAAACTGATAGACCCCAGCTGTGAAAGTCTCCTCCAGACATCTCAGAGAGTTTAATTAGCATTTCCTCATCTAATTCCCAGGCACAGTTCGACACTTAGCGTAGGTTGGAGATTATTCCCACCAGGTAGTTTGAATTAAGCCTACTTCAAAGGGCAAAAGAGTTAAACAGTATGAAGATGGCCAGATAAAGCCAAATACCACACAACTTCAGGATCAAGCCCTGATAATCATCAGCAAGTTTGCAGATGACACCAAGCTGAGTGGTGCTGTCAATACACTAGAGGGACAGGAGGTCATCCAAAAGGGCCTGGGTGAGCTGGAGAGGTGGGACCAGGTGAATTTCATGAGGTTCAACAAGACCAAATCACAGTCTTCCAACCAGTTCAGAACATTAGCAATACAGGCTGGGGGATGAGATTGTAGAAAGCTGCTCTGTGGAAAAGGACTTGGGAGTTCAGGTGGATGAGAAGCTGGACATGAGCCAACAATGTGAACTTGCAGCCCAGAAGGCCAATGGCAGGGACACCTTCCACTACCCAGGTTGCTCAAGGTCTCATTCAGTCTGGCCTTGAACACCTCCAGGGAGGGGGCATCCACAACCTCCCTGGGCAACCTGTTCCAGTGTCTCACCACCCTCACTGCAAAGAATTTCTTCCTAATCTCCAGCCTAAATCTACCCTCTTCCAGCTTCAACCCATTCTCCCTCATCCTGTCACTACAGCCTGTTGGCAAAAGTCTCTCTCTCTGGCTTTTGTATAGCCCCCTTCAGGTACTGTAAGGTGGCTCTAAGATTTCCCTGGAGCCTTCTTTTCTCCAGGCTGAGCTTTCTAGCAGAAGCTACAGGAGACAAACAGAAGTGCTGTACTAATACACAGGAGCTTCTCTTAGCTGTCACTTTTATTTATGTTTAATTATAAACCTTCATCATTATCTTCTACCCATGGGTAATAGCTTCTATTTTTCAAGTAGATCAGATGTTTTCTCAGTGCTTGAGCTGTCTTGCATGGTCTGGTTTCATCTCTGAGATTTATGGTACAGACACCCAAATATTAGAAGGACCAGAGAATGACTAACCTCAACCAGAATCACAGAGTCATAGAATCACTCAGGTTGGAAAAGACCTCAGAGATCATCAAGTCCAACCTATTACCTAATACCTAACACCTCCTGACAAATAAACCATGGCTCCAAGTGCCACATCCAAGCCTTTCTTGAACACCTCCAGGGATGGTGACTCCACCACCTCCCTGGGCAGCACATTCCAATGGCCAGTCTCTCTTTCTGGGAAGAATTTCTTCCTAACATCCAGCCTAAACCTCCCTGGCACAGCTTGAGACTATGTCCTCTTGTTCTGGTGCTGGTTGCCTCGGAGAAGAGACCAACCCCCACCTGGATGCAACCACCCTTCAGGGAGTTGTAGAGAGCAAGAAGGTCTCCCCTGAGCCTCCTCTTCTCCAGGCTAAACAACCCCAGCTCCCTCAGCCTCTCATCACAGGGCTGTGCTCCAGAATCCTCTCCAGCCTCGTTGCCCTTCTCTGGACCTGCTCAAGTGTCTCAATGTCCTTCTTAACTGGCACAGACACCAAAACATTAGAAGGACCTGATGATGACTAACCTCAACTAGCATCTTAGAGGGGAGTTTCCCTCCTCACTTGCTTAGGCTTATTTAGGAGAAGCAAAGCATAGTGAAGACTGTGAAATAAAGGCCCACAGCTGGGGACACGCTGGAAGCTGACAGCCTGGCGTGTTCAGAAGGGATGGAAGATAGGCAGAGGAGGCTTTTATTAGGTGTGATGGGGGGGTGAAGCAGAAAATGCTGACCCTCCAGGAAATCTTCTTGACACTAAGATCTATTAGGACTTTGGTGCTAAAGGAAATAGAGGAAGCCTTATTTCCTGGGATAATTCAAACCCTGCTTCACAAACCAGTAAATATATACACAAAGAACATCCTGCATTTAGAAGAAAGTGGAGCAGGTGACAATTTTTTTGGGTCTCCATTTTAGGCTGGACAGGCCCCAGCCTTTCTGTCTTCTCATGTGTATACACAGGCAAAAGCACAACCAAAACATAAAACCCCTAAAGATAAAAGGATGAAGCTTTGGAAATAATGAATGAGTTTCATTAGAGTTTTACTCTAAACTTTTCCCCTTGCTCAAATGCAGGCAACTCTTTTTTTTTCATTGACATCATTTTACTGAGAGATATCCATCCAAGAAAATTTACAGTAAAATAAGAAGTTGACCCAGGATCAAGTGTTTACAACTGCAGCTGGGCACAGAGAGGGTGCCAGGGAGTGACAGGACTGGGGGGAATGGAACAAAAGTAAAAGTGGGTAGATTGAGATTGGATGTTAGGAAGAAGTTGTTCCCCAGGAGGGTGGTGAGAGACTGGCACAGGTTGCCCAGGGAGGTGGTGGAAGCCTCATGCCTGGAGGTTTTGAAGGCCAGGCTGGATGTGGCTCAGAAAGCTTTATCAGCCCTGGAACAGGCTGCCCAGGGAGGTGGTGGAGTCACTGTCCCTGGAGGTGTTCACAAGAAGTATGGACATGGCACTTCAGGACATGATTTAGAGGGCATGGTGGTCTTCGGTTGAAGGTTGGACTCAATGATCTTAGAGGTCTTTTCCAACTGAAACAATTCTGTGGTTCTATAACTTCTATTTAGGGGGAAAACAAATAGCTAAAAATGCAAGGCAAGGTGTAAAAGTTAATGCAAATGCATTGCAAGCAAGTTGCTAAGAGCACAGATACGAAGCATCTTACTCCAGCTGGAAAACCTTTCGGTCTGAGCTGCGCTTCTAAGTTTAGAAGTTGCTGCAGTGCAAATGCAGGCTGCAAAAATCAATTTGAAATGCCTGGTCATGGTGCTTTGGGATGTGGTGTAATGGCCATGGTGGTGTTAGGCTGAACTCAATGATCTTAGAGGTCTTTTCCAATCAAAACAATTCTGTGATTCCATGAGACTGGCACAGGTTGCCCAGGGAGGTGGTGGAAGCCTCATGCCTGGAGGTTTTTGAAGCCAGGCTGGATGTGGCTGTGAGCAACCTGCTGTAGTGTGAGGTGTCCCTGTCCCATAGCAGGGGGGTTGGAACTGGCTTATCCTTGAGGTCCCTTCCAACCCTGACAGTTCTGTGATTCTATGTGCTGAATCAGAAAAATATCACACTCACCTTTGCTACTCATAAAATCAATAAAAAACACCATGGACTCATTGAGGTTGGGAAAGTCCTCCAAAATCATCAAGTCCAGTAGTCAAACCACCACTACCATGGCCACTAAAGCATGTCCCAAAGCACCATGTCTACACACTTCTTGAACACCTCCAGGGATGGTGACTCCACCACTTCCCTGGGCAGCCTGTTTCCAATCCCTGACCACTGTCACAGTATGGAAGTTTTTCCCAATCTCCAACCTAAACATCCCCTGGAGCAGCTTGAGGCTGTTTCCTCTTATTCTGTCACTTGTTGCCAAGGAGAAGAGACCAACCCCAACCTGGCTAAAACCTCCTTTCAGGGAGTTGTAGAGAGCCAGAAGGTCTCCCCTCAGCCTCCTTTTCTCTAGGTGGAGCAACTCCAGCTCCCTCAGCTGCTCCTCCCCAGCCCTGCTCTCCAGACCCTTCCCCAGCTCTGTTGCCCTTCTCTGAACCTGCTCCAGCCCCTCAATGTCTTTTAGTGTGGGGCCCAAAGCTGAACACAGCATTTGAGGTGCACATAACTGAGGCTGGACATGACCTCGGGAGGTCTCTACTTCAGTTTGCTGCCCAGAAGAGGTTGCAGCCATGGGGTCAGGCCAGGATGCAAGTCTTGAAAAACTAGGGACAAGAGGCTGCATAACCACTTTGGGCAACCTGTTCCAGAGCTTTACTGCCCTGTTATAGGAAAACATTAACTGGGCATTAAAACCACAGCAGGATAGATGCTGAAAGAGAAGTTGTCTTGCTCTGCTCTGTGCTCATCGAGTTAGAAATCAGCGTAAGCAACACCTGGCGTGATTTTTTGTGCTGTTAAGAGAAAAAATGGTAAAATCCTTAAAGGCTATCTCCTCTCTTGTATTTTTGTGAAGCAAGCCTCTCTGCAGTTTATTCCTTCCTCTGTAACCAAGATAAAAAGTGCAGATGGCTGGGAGAGGAAATTACTTCCATGATAAACAACAGTGTTAAAATTAAAACCAATTTCCTAATGGCTGCACAGCATCTTAGGCTGCTTCAGCAGGGGGCTTGGACTAGATGATCTCCAGAGATCCCTTCCAACCCCTACCACTCTGTGATTCTGTGTGATGCCCTGCTACCCTTTCAGTCTTCTGCTGTCTTGCAAGCATGACAGAGACAGCAAACACACCACCCTCTCCCTCTCTGCAGCACTGCTCTGGATTTGAGGACTGTTTACATATTTCTTTCCAGCTGACTCTAAGTAATCTTCATTCATGCAATCCTTCCTCGAAGGTTACGTGCTCCTGAGCAGCAGCCATTCTCTGTGCTCTCCTCCAAATCATAGAGTGGGAGAGCTTGGAAGGGACCACTCAAGATCCTCTAGATCCAACCTCCCCACCATAGTCAGGGACACACAGAATCACAGAATCACCAAGGTTGGAAGAGACCTCAAAGACGATCGAGTCCAACCTGTCACCACAGACCTCATGACTAAACCATGGCACCAAGTGCCACGTCCAATCCCCTCTTGAACACCTCCAGGGATGGGGACTCCACCACCTCCCTGGGCAGCACATTCCAATGGCCAACAACTCTCTTTGTGAAGAACTTTCTCCTCGCCTTGAGCCTAAACTTCCCCTGGCGCAGCTTGGGACTGTGTCCTCTTGTTCTGGTGCTGCTTGCCTGGGAGAAGAGACCAACACCCTCCTGGCTACAACCTGCCTCCACTGGATCAGGCTGCCCAAAGCCTAATCCAACCTGACCATGAACACCTCCAGGGAGGGGACATCCACAACCCTCACTGCAAAGAATTTCTTTCTAATATCCAGTCTAAATCTGACTTCTTCCAGCTTAACTCCATTCTCTCTCATTCTATCAGAGCATTCTAATTTATTCCCCTCCAGGGAGGGGATATCCACATCCTCCTTGAGCAACCTGTTCCAGTGTCTCACCTCCCTCACTGGAAGGAATTTCTTCCAAATGTCCAGTATAAATCTCCCCTCCTCCAGCTTCAATCCACTCCTTCTCATCCTATCACTACAAGTCCTTATGAAAAGTCTCTCCCCTGATCTCTAGTGATCTCTGGTAAATAAAGATCCTTCCACTCATACATTTCCTTAAATCAAAGGACAGCTGAATATATTCTGAACAGCTAAAATGGAAATACTTTTTAATGGGGTCTTTAGATTAAGTCCTGAAGTCATTAAATAAAAAGAGAAGGTCCAGAGAAGGGCCATGAGGATAAGCAGAGGGCTGGAGCTGCTCTGCTATGAGGACAGACTCAGGGAGTTGGGGTTGTTCAGTCTGGAGAAGAGAAAGCTCTGAATAGACCTAATTGTGGCCTTCCAGTATCTGAAGGGGGCTACAAGAAAGCTGGGGAGGGACTTTCTAGGGTGTTAGGTAGTGACAGGTCTGTGGGGAACAGATCCAAGCTAGAGGAGAGGAGATTCAGGTTAGAAGTTAGGAAGAAGTTCTTCCCCATGAGGTTGGTGAGATACTGGCACAGGTTGCCCAGGGAGGTGGTGGAAGCCTCATGCCTGGAGGTTTTTGCAGCCAGGCTGGATGTGGCTGTGAGCAACCTGCTGTAGTGTGAGGTGTCCCTGTCCCATAGGTGGGGGGTTGGAACTGGCTTATCCTTGAGGTCCCTTCCAACTCTGACAAATCGGTGAAAAAAACAAACAAACTAAAGAAAACTCTAAATTGTGCTGACTCAGCTTCCACACAACCCAAATGTGCTTAGCAGTGGTTGGGTTATTTTATCTCTGCCTTAATACAAGGGAAATGAAGCAAAGAGAGTGGCAGCAGCAGCTGGAACCAAGTGCCTGTGTCCAAACACAATTTATTCATAAAACTGAAGGAAAGCACAGCACAGCTGCAGAGCAATTACACAGAAGGGGGGTGGGAGGGGTGGGGGAAGATAGGGGAGAAAAAAATCTACAAGCTCTTCAGAATTGATGAAAAAGGATGCCACAAGGAAATAAGATCTGTTGGTGGAGTTAGAAACACTCCTGTGTAACAAGTAGGGGTTTTTTTTTGTGTTTTAGAGGCTGATTCTTCGCATTCCAAATGTTAGTCGCTATGGGTGCTGCGTTTTGCTTCTCAGAAGTCTTTCTTCCTGGTTACTGGAATACTTCCTCCTAAAACCACACTTCCATGATTTTAAAACTGCTTAAATTCTGTTAGCCATAGAGTCACAGGATGGGTTGGGTTGGAAGGGATCTTAAAGATCATCTAGCACAAGCCCTAGGAGGAGTGGCTGAGGGAGCTGGGGTTGTTTCTCCTGGAGAAGAGGAGGCTCAAGGGAGACCTCTTTGCTGTCTACAACTCCCTGAAGGGTGGTTGTGGCCAGGTGGGGGTTGGTCTCTTCTGCCAGGCAACCAGCACCAGAACAAGAGGACACAGTCTCAAGCTGTGCCAGGGGAAGTTTAGGCTGGATGTTAGGAAGAAGTTCTTCCCAGAAAGGGAGATTGGCCATTGGAATGTGCTGCCCAGGGAGGTGGTGGAGTCCCCATCCCAGAAGGTGTTTAGGAGGTGCCTGGCTGAGGCACTTGGTGCCATGGTTTAGTTGATTAGGTGGTGTTGGGTGATAGATTGGACCCGATGATCTCAAAGGTCTTCTCCAACCTGGTCTATTCTATTCTATTCTATTCTATTCTATTCTATTCTATTCTATTCTATTCTATTCTATTCTATTCTATTCTATCACTGGAGGTGTTTAGGAGGAGAATGGATGGGGTGCTTGGTGCCATGGTTTAGTTGATTAGATGGTGTTGGGTGATAGGTTGGACTCAATGATCTCAAAGGTGTCTTCCAACCTGGTCTATTCTATTCTATTCTATTCTATTCTATTCTATTCTATTCTATTCTATTCTATTCTATCCAATTCTATTCTATTCTATCCATTCCATTCCATTCCATTCCATTCCATTCCATTCCATTCCATTCCATTCCATTCCATTCCATTCCACTCCTTTCCATTCCGTTCCATTCCGTTCCATCTTTGCCATGGGCAGGGACACCTCCCACCAGCTCTGGTTGCTGAAGGCTTCATCCAACCTGGCCTTGAACACCCCCAGGGAGGAGGCATCTGTGACAACCTCCCTGGGCAACCTGTTCCCTGTACAGAATTTCTTCCCAGTATCCAATCTAAATCTCCCTTCCTCCAGCTTCAATCATGCTTTAAAATGTGCACAGTGGGGAGCTGGCTGACACTTCTGAGGACATATGGTGGGTAAGTGAGCATAGCCATGTCCACAGCAGCCCAGCTCACACAGGAGATTGCACTTCACAAAATTCAGAAGCTGCCACCTACTCTCCATCTTCTGCAGTCTGAGTATTTCCAGAATAGCAGCACCCATCAGTCTTGTTCTTTGTGAGACATAAATTCAGCAGAAAAGCTGTTCTGCACCTTTTTTTTTTTTCATTCCTCCCCTAACAGTGAAGTGAAAGCACAGAGAAATTCTCCATGATCCAAGACAAGGCTCTTAATTCAAGCTGTCAAACTCTGATCAACCCAAACTAGTGGCAAAGCAGCAAGCAGGCAGTAACACGTTTAGGAGTTGAAGTTTCCACCGAAAGCTATCACCATTGTAACTTTAATTCCTCCCCTCTACTCTGCCCTGCTGAGGCCACATCAGGAATATTGTGTCCAGTTCTGGGCCCCTCAGTTCAAGAAGGACCTCAGGGAACTGCTTGAAAGAGTCCAGCACAGAGCCACAAAGATGCTGCAGGCAGTGGAACATCTTCCTCATGAGGAGAGCCTGAAGGAGCTGAATGCTCTGTAGCTTGGAGAGGAGGAGCCTGAGAGGTGACCTCATTCATGTTGATAAAGATGTGCAGGGTGAGTGCCCAGAGGCTGGAGCCAGGCTGTGCTGGGTGATGCCCTGTGACAGCACAAGGGGCAGTGGTGGAAGCTGAGGCACAGGAAGTGCCACGGAAACAGGAGGAAGATTTTTTTCATTGTGAGGGTGACAGAGCCCTGGAGCAGGCTGCTCAGGGGGGTTGTGGAGTCTCCTTCTCTGGAGATATTCAGAACCCACCTGGTTGTGTTCCTGTGTGATCTGCTCTAGGTGCTCCTGCTCTGGCAGGGGGGTTGGACTGGATGATCTGTGGAGCTCCCTTCCACCCCCTAACACCCTGTGATCCTGTGAGGGAAGCCAGGAACAGGATCTTCCTTCCACTTGTCCCTCAACATTGACTTGCCTTTCATGACCTGTGAGGACCTCTAACTGTCTGAAGCCACACAAGATTAGGTTGCATCACTGAGAGCAATTCAAGGTGGCATTCTATCAGCCAAGACAGCCTTCCATAGGGCAACTTCAGTTCCCATTTCATTGTATAAGCTTTGGAACTATTTCTGGCCACTGCAGAACTGCAGTAAGGACAATTCAAGCTTCAAGCTCCAATTCCAACACGACAAGTGAAGAACAAGAAAAGGCTATTTCCTGGAATTTACACTCAGAAGTATCTTTTTATGGCTGCTGAGAGATTAAGAATCTCCTTAGGGCAATGTGCCAGCCCATCAGGCAGAGGGACTCAACTTCCAGTCTGAGGAAGAGGTAAAGGCACCTGCATTCAGCTTGGCCAGAAGCAGTCAAATTAATTCACCCTGAGACAGAATCACAGAATGTCAGGGGTTGAAAGAAACCTCCAGAGATCATTGAGTCCAACCCCTCTGTCAAAGCGGCACCACCCAGGGCAGATCACACAGGAACACATCCAGAGGGGGTTTGAGAGTCTCTATAGAAGGGGCTGCCCAGGGAGCTCTGTTTGGATAGCCACCTCTTAAACTGTTCAATTGAAGCTATAACGAACATGCACAGAGTCATTTACCTTTTCACCTTCTTCACCTTTACTGCCTGTAAAGCCACACTCCCCCTGCAACACACAACAATAAAACATAAATCTCAAACACAAGCATTCTTCAAGAAATCCTAGAATGGCTCAGCTTGGAAGGGACCTCAGAGATCATCTACTGCAACCACTCCACCATGCCCAGGGACACCTCTCAGCTAGACACAGATGCTCAAGGTCTCATCCAACCTGGCCTTGAACACCCCCAGGCAGGAGGCAGCCACAGCCTCCCTGGGCAGCCTGTGCCAGAGTCTCACCACCCTCATACTGGAGAACTTCTTCCTCAGCTCCAGTCTAGCCCTGTTTGGCCTCAGCTTCAAACCATTCCCCCTTGTCCTGTCTCTAGACAACCTCTGCAGCCCTCCTGCAGGATCCCTTCAGCTATTGCAAGGCAGCTCTAAGGTTCCCCCTGGAGTCTTCTCTTCTCCAGGCTGAATACCCCCAGCTCCCTCAGCCTATTTTCATCATAGCAGCGCTGCTTTGTGGTCTCCTCTGGACTCACTCCAGCAGCTCTATGTCCTTTTCATGCTGGGGACACCAGAGCTGGAGGCAGGATTGGAGGTGAGGTCTCAGCAGAGCAGAGCCCAGGGGCAGAATCCCCTCTCTTGCCCTGCTGCCCACACTCCTCTGGCTGCAGCCCTGCACAAAGCTGCCTGCTGGGCTGCAGGAGGGCACCGCTGGCTCCTGGGGAGCTGCTCAGCAATCAATGCATCAAAGTGCCTTTATTCAGGGCTGCTCTCAACCCACTCTGCACCCAGCCTGGATTTCTGCTTGGGATTGGCCCAAGCCAGATGCAGGACCTTGCTTTTTGACTTGTTGAAGCTCATGCAGTTGGCACTGGCTCACTTCTCAAGCCCATCAAGGTCTTTCTGGATGGCATCACTTCCCTCAAGCAAGTCCAGTGCACCACACAGCTTGGTATCATCAGCAAATATGCTGAGGGTGCCCAGGTCTCTGTTGCCAATCTTGTAATCACTTTTATTTCACTGACTGTTTCTTATGGGATTAAAGCAGAAGAAATCAATTGGATATTGGTTCTCTCTCATTCAGAAAGGTATGAGACTCCACAAGAAAAGGAGACAGCTTTCCATACTTGTGTCAGTTCACACCAGTCAATTATTCTTCCCATTCAGCCTGAGGAATTTTCTGGGCTTTAAGAATTCTGAGGGATTCATTGATGTCCAAGTAGCTTAAGTGCTCCTTAAACACTCTCTTGCCCTTCAGCAGGCAGTGCTCCATGCTCACACACTCTGCTAGAAGGCTTAAGACACCTGGGAGGCCTGAAGGGAAACTTCATTGGTGAAAAACAAGGCAAAAAATAAGGCATCATAGAAAAATAGAATCATAGAATCAACAAGGGTGGAAAAGACCTCAGAGATCATCAAGTCCAACCTGTCACCCAACACCTCATGACTACTAAACCATGGCACCAAGTGCCACATCCAATCCCCTCTTGAACACCTCCAGGGATGGGGACTCCACCACCTCCCTGGGCAGCACATTCCAATGGCCAATCACTCTTGCTGGGAAGAACTTCTTCCTCACATCCAGCCTAAACCTCCCCTGGCACAGCTTGAGACTGTGTCCTCTTGTTCTGGTGCTGGGTGCCTGGGAGAAGAGACCAACCCCCACCTGGCCACAACCTCCCTTCAGGGAGTTGGAGAGAGCAAGAAGGTCTTCCCTGAGCCTCCTCTTCTCCAGGCTAAGCAACCCCAGCTCCCTCAGCCTCTCCTCACAGGGCTGTGCTCCAGCCCCTTCCCCAGCTTTCTTGCCCTTCTCTGGATATGTTCAAGAGTCTCAATGTCCTTCTTAAATTGAGGGGCCCAGAACTGGACACAGGACTCAAGGTGTGGCCTAACCAGTGCTGAGTACAGGGGCACAATGACTTCCCTGCTCCTGCTGGCCACACTATTCTTGATGTTGTGCTCTTCAGGTGCTCTTGGCCTCGGCTCAACCTTTCCTTCAGCCTTGTTTTTGCTATGGATGCAATTAACAGAAGTCCTTCATGCTGCCCTTGAAATTCCTCATTAGTTTCCACTCCAGATGAATTTTTGCGTTTCTAACTCCATCACCATATGCTCTGGCAGTGTTTCTGTGCTCCTGCTGGGTGGCTCACCCCTGAGTTCACTGTTTTCTTACTTCTTGCAACTGAGCTCAGTCAGGAGCTCCTTGCTCATCCCTGCTGGCCTTCTGCCCTAGTCACTCAACTCCCTGCACATCAGCCTGGACTGCTCTTGGCATTTGGGGAAGCTGTCCTTGGGAATTCTTAGGCTTGCAGGACAGTCTGTATTGCCCCCTGGCCTCCTCTTTGCCAGACTCAGAAACCTTAGCTCCTTGAAACTCTCCTCAAAGGTCTTGTTTTCTAGAGCCTGCTCCCTGCTAGATCCTCTCTGGTGTCCCAGCATGTCTTGAAGAAGTGAAGGTGGAAGACTTCTCAGATATGACCCAGCATATCAGATGCACAACCACCAAGCAAAGAGGGGAAAATATTTTCCCCTAATGTGCCAGTTGCGGTTTTAATCACAGAACTGTCACCATAGAATCATAGAAGTATTAGGGTTGAAAGGGACCTCAGGGGTCATCCAATTCCAACCCCTGCCATGGGCAGGGACACCTCACGCTACAGCAGGTTGCTCACAGCCACATCCAGCCTGGCCTTCAAAACCTCCAGGGATGAGGCTTCCACCACCTCCCTGGGCAACCTGTGCCAGTGTCTCACCACCCTCATGGGGAAGAACTTCTTCCTAACTTCTAATCTAAATCTCCTCTCCTCTAGCTTGGATCTATTCCCCCCAGTCCTATCACTCCCTGACACCCTCAAAAGTCCCTCCCCAGCTTTTTTGTAGCCCCCTTCAGATACTGGAAGGCCACAATTAGGTCTCCTTGGAGCCTTCTCATCTCCAGACTGAACAGCCCCAACTCTCTCAGCCTGTCCTCATAGCAGAGCAGCTCCAGCTCTCTGCTCATCCTCGTGGCCCTTCTCTGGACACATCCCAGCACCTCCAGATCCTTCCTGTACTAGGGGCTCCAGAACTGGTGGGGTCTTACCAGAGCAGAGTAGAGGGGAGAATCACCTCCCTCAACCTGCTGGCTATGCTTTTTTTGATGCAGCCCAGAAAGCCAGCCAGAGCCTGGGTGCACACTGCTGGCTCCTGTTGAGCTTCTCACCCACCAGCACCCCCAGGTCCTTTTCTTCAGGGCTGCTCACAAGCCAGTCCCTGCCTATAGCCTATATTGCTGCTTGGGATTGCCTTGACCCAGCTGCAGGACCTTGCGTAGAATGGTCTGGGAAGGGACCTCCAAAAGTGATTACACAGCTTGATATTCACTGCAGGATTGCTGATGGGATTTTGGGTGCTTTCATTATGCCTCCAGTACAAGCCATAGACTCAAGACCTTCAAGACCTTCAATATAATTGAGTCCAACCATTCTCTGACTCTTCCAAGGCTGTTTCTAAACCACGGCACTCAGCACCACATCTCTGCCTCTTTGAATCACCTCCAGGCCTGGGGATTCAGCCACCTCCCTGGGCAGCACTTTTCAGTGTTTGAGAACCCTTTCAGTGAGGAGGTTCCTTGTAACATGCAGCATAAACCTTCCCTTGTACACCTTGAAGCAATTTCCTCTTGTTTTGTCACTTGCTCCTGCTCAAGATCTTGGCTTTGTATTAATTGGCAGCTTATGGTAAGCACATAGAGGAACACAGTGCTGGCTCCCTCATCTACAGACAGTGAGATCCTTCTTTCCCTGCATGCTGTGCTGCAGGAAGTTTCTGCCAATGGCATGAGATTGAACACATCCAAGTGCCGGGTTCTGCACATTGGCCACAGCAACCCCATGCAGTGCTACAGGCTGGGGTCAGAGTGGCTGGAGAGCAGCCAGGCAGAGAGGGACCTGGGGGTACTGGTTGGCAGTAGGCTGAACATGAGCCTGCAGTGTGCCCAGGCAGCCAAGAAGGCCAATGGCATCCTTGCCTGCATCAGGAACAGTGTGGCCAGCAGGAGCAGGGAGGTCATTCTGCTCTGTACACTGCACTGGTTAGGCCACACCTTGAGTCCTGTGTAAAGTTCTGGGCCCCTCAGGTTAGGAAAGATGTTGAGTTGCTGGAAGGTGTCCAGAGAAGGGCAAGAAAGCTGGGGAGGGGTCTGGAGCACAGCCCTGTGAGGAGAGGCTGAGGGAGCTGGGGTTGCTTAGCCTGGAGAAGAGGAGGCTCAGAGGAGACCTTCTTGCTCTCTCCAACTCCCTGAAGGGAGGTTGTAGCCAGGTGGGGGTTGGTCTCTTCTCCCAGGCACCCAGCACCAGAACAAGAGGACACAGTCTCAAGCTGTGCCAGGGGAGGTTTAGGCTGGATGTTAGGAAGAAGTTCTTCCCAGAAAGAGAGATTGCCCATTGGAATGTGCTGCCCAGGGAGGTGGTGGAGTTGCCATCACTGGAGGTGTTTAGGAGGAGACTTGATAGGGTGCTTGGTTGCATGGTTTAGTTGATGAGATGGTGGTGGATGATAGGTTGGACTTGATGATCTCAAAGGTGTCTTCCAACCTGGTCTATTCTATTCTATTCTATTCTATTCTATTCTATTCTATTCTATTCTATTCTATTCTATTCTATTCTATTCTATTCTATATCAGCCCTCTGCATTAAGGTCATGCTGCAGAGCACTTCCTTCAGTTCTTAACTGACTAAAACACCATGGAGCTTTTTTTTTGTGTGTAGTCCCTTAATTTGTGGAAGTAGCAAGAATTATTTCCCCTGTGATTTTCTGAAAGGGATGAGCTGGGCAGACATTAAGATTTCATTCCAAGGACTTAGATTTCAACACAGCTGCAACCAACAGAAAACAAAATGTGGCCATGAAAACAGCCAAGCAGCTTTAACAAATATTGCCAAGGTCTATGACACAGATGTCTTGTTTTGCAAGTTACAGAATCACAGCATCACAGAGTTGTTAGGGTTGGAAGAGACCTCCAGGATCATCCAGTTCCAACCCCCTGCCACGGGCAGGGACACCTCACACTACAGCAGGTTGCTCACAGCCACATCCAGCCTGGCTGCAAAAGCCTCCAGGGATGAGGCTTCCACCACCTCCCTGGGCTACCTGTGCTGGTGTCTCACCACCCTCATGGGGAACAACTCCTTCCTCACATCCAATCTGAATCTACCCACTTCTAGTTTTGTTCCATCACCCCCCAGTCCTATCACTCCCTGATACCCTCAAAAGTCCCCAAGTTCTGGCCACTCTACAATACCTCTGGAGCAAAAATGAGGAGTGGAAGCAGCAGGGCCATTCCTTGTCCCATTTTCCTGAGATCATGGCACCCTCAATCTTTGATTTCTGAATCTGCTGTCTTGTGGACTTGCACAGCTCTGAGACTCAGGCAAATGCTTTTAACCCAGTACCTGAAGGGGGTTACAAGAAGGCTGCAGTGGGACTGTTTCCAATGGCCTGCAGTGATAGGACGAGGGGCAATGGTTTGAAACCAGAAGAGATTTAGATTGGATATTAGGAACAAGTTCTGCACCATGAGGGTGCTGGAACACTGCAACAGGTTGCCCAGGGAGGTAGTTGAGGTCCCATCCTTGGAGATATTCAAGGTCAGGCTCAACAAGGCAAGACAAGCAACCTCATCTAGTGGAGGATGTCCCTGCTGACTGCAGGGGCTTGGACTAGATGATCTTTGGAGGTCCCTTCCAACTCAAACCATTCCATGACTCTGTGATTATCCCAAATAACACTGACAGGCAGGTTTCTGTCACTGCACCATGCACCCTTTGCCTTCTGAAAGAGAAGTTCTTCTGCCACATTGTACAGCCCAGGAACTGGAGGTGTAATGGAAATACAATTTATGTAGCTCCTGGACAGCTACAAAAAATGCTACTAAGAGTGGAAAAGCCTGAACAGAGACTGGTCTTGGGGTGATTTGTTTCTGTTTATTTGGGGATTTGGGGGGGGGGTGTGGTGTTGAGGGGGTTTTGGTGGTAGTTTAGTTTTCTTTTACCTTGGAACCAGTAGGACCAGGTACACCAGGAGCACCTATTAAGCCAGCTTCCCCCTGAAACAAAATGTACATAAGCCATCAATGTCAAGGACAGATTAATTAAATATGCCACTGGGAAGCCCATTCATTTTGGTCTCAGTTAATCCAGGGATACTAAGCTAAGGCCAGTTGGAAGAATCCATCCATACCAACCTGAATTAAAGGGGGAGTTCAGAAGACTTGCTAAAGGATTCTAAAGTCACAGGTTCACAGGATATTAGGAGTTGGAAGGGACCTCTGGAGATCTTCCAGTCCAAGCCCCCAGCCAGAGCAGGGCCACAGTATCCAGCACAGGTCACACAGGAACACATCCAGACAGGGCTGGAAAGTCTCCAGAGGAGGAGACTCCACAACCTCTCTGGGTAGCCTGTTCCAGTGCTCTGTGACCCTCACAGTGAAGTTCCTCCCCATGTTGAGGTGGAGCCTCCTGTGCTGGAGTTTATATCCATTACCCCTTGTCCTATCCCGGGGCACAAGTGAGCAGAGCCTGTCCCCTCCCTCCTGATCCCCAGCCCTCAGATATTTTATAGATGCTTATTAAATCCCCTCTCAGCCTTCTCCTCTCCAGATTAAGCAGCCCCAGGGCTCTCCTCACAAGGCAGTGCTCCACTCCCTTCATTATCCTAGTAACTCTCTGGGATGAGCAAGTCAAAAGCTTTCTCCATGCCACTCGTGGCTCTTAACTGCTTGACAGAAGTTTGCCCCAGTCACTTGCACATCATCTAAGTCACTTTTCTAGCCAAGCCAGAATCCAGCAACAAAAGACAGCCTGGAAAGTTCACTTGTGGAATTCCAAGCCAAGCAGAAGACAAATGTCTCACAGACTCACAACAGAAAAAGAACAAAGAACGAGAGCTCCAGGCTCTTAATGAGAGAGGGAGCCAATCAAAGGCCAACTACTCATCAAAATGATCCAAGCAATTAAGCAAATAAATACAGGGCAGTCATGATAGACAACAATTAAAAATACAGCTTAGGATAGCTTGTTAAAATGGCATTTTGCTTAACTCCACTCATGGCACAGATTCCAACATCTTCCTTCCAGCTCTCCTCTGTAAAAATAGATGCTAGCATGCTGGAGGGGGGGGGGGGGCAAAAATAATTCCAATTAATCAGCACAAGGAATCCTTAGCCCTTCATTTTCTCCAGATTTACAGTGTGAAGTCAGAAAAGTCCTTCAGAGCCTAACAGTTACTAGATACTATTTCATCTTCCCTGCTGTATTGAATCACTGTAAAGCAGCCAAAACCCCCAAAACACTGTTTGGTTGTGGGGTTTTTTGGTGGAGACAAGCCCTAGGTGTTTTGCATCCAGTTCTGGGCTCCCCAGGTCAGGAGGGACAGGGATCTGCTGGAGAGAGTCCAAGGGAGGGCTACAAGGATGCTGAAGGGACTGGAGCACTGCCTGGTGAGGAGAGGCTGAGAGACCTGGGGCTGATTAGTCTGGAGAAGGCTGAGAGAGGATCTGATCAATGCCTATCAATATCTGAGGGCTGGGTTGAGGAAGGAAGGGACAGGGACAGCCTCTGCTCACTTGTGCCCTGGGTTAGGACAAGGGGCAATGGATGGAAACTGCAACATGAGGAGGAAGAACTTCTTTACTGTAAGGGTCACAGAGCACTCGAGCAGGCTGCCCAGAGAGGTTGTGGAGTCTCCTTCTGGGGAGACTTTCCAGCCCTGTCTGGATGTGTCCCTGTGTGACCTAAGCTGGATTCTGTGGTCCTGCTCTGGCAGAGGAGTTGGACTTGAAGATCTCCAGAGGTCCCTTCCAACCCTTAACATCCTGTGAGCCTGGGATTATCCCTTCCACACAACAATGCAGAAATAGCCTCCTGCCTCAATACTGATTCTTATTAAAATTCTTCACAGTGTGCCTGCTTGAACTTGCAGTGTATTTATAGTTATGCTTCTTAATGTATTCATCAGAGAATCATTAAATTGTTAGGGTTGGAAGGGACCTCAAGGATCATCCAGTTCCAACCCCCTGCCATGGGCAGGGACACCTCACACTACAGCAGGTTGCTCACAGCCACATCCAGCCTGGCCTTCAAAACCTCCAGGCATGAGGCTTCCACCACCTCCCTGGGCAACCTGTGCCAGTCTCATGGAATCACAGAATTGTTTTGATTGGAAAAGATCTCTAAGATCATTGAGTTCAGCCTAACACCACCATGGCCATTACACCACATCCCAAAGCACCATGACCAGGCATTTCAAATTGATTTTTGCAGCCTGCATTTGCACTGCAGCAACTTCTAAACTTAGAAGCGCAGCTCAGACCGAAAGGTTTTCCAGCTGGAGTAAGATGCTTCGTATCTGTGCTCTTAGCAACTTGCTTGCAATGCATTTGCATTAACTTTTACACCTTGCCTTGCATTTTTAGCTATTTGTTTTCCCCCTAAATAGAAGTTATAGAACCACAGAATTGTTTCAGTTGGAAAAGACCTCTAAGATCATTGAGTCCAACCTTCAACCGAAGACCACCATGCCCTCTAAATCATGTCCTGAAGTGCCATGTCCATACTTCTTGTGAACACCTCCAGGGATAGTGACTCCACCACCTCCCTGGGCAGCCTATTCCAGGCCTGAATTAAGCTTTCAGTAAATAAATTTTGCCTAATCTTCAACCTAAACCTCACCTGGCACAATTTCAGGCCATTTCTTCTTGCTCATACTGGAGAAAAGACTGGCTCTGACCTCATTCCAACCTCCTTTCAGAGAGTTGTAGAGAGCAATGAGCTCTCCCCTTAGCCTCCTCTTCTCTAGGCTGAGCGACCCTAGTTCCCTCAGTTGCTCCTCACAAGACTTGCCCTTCAGACCCCTCATCAGCTTTGTTGCCCTTCTCTGGACATGCTCCAGCACCTTAGTGTCCTTCTTGGAATGAGAGGCCGTAAATTGAACTCAGTATTCAAGGTACAGCCTCACCAGTGCTGAGAACAGGAGCATGATTGCTTCCTGGCTCCTGCTGGCCACACCATTCCTGATCCAGGCCAGGATGCTGGTGGCCTCCATGACCACCTGGGCACACTGCTGGCTCATGTTCAGCTGCTGTCAACCAGCTCCCCCAGGTCCTTTTCTGCTGAGCAACTTTGCAGCCACTCTGCCCCTAGCCTGGAGCATTGCATGGGGTGGTTGTGACCCAAGCGCAGCACCCAGCACTTGGCCTTGTTGAACCTCATACGGCTGAGCTCAGCTCATGACTCCAGCCTGGTCAGATCCCTTGGGAGAGCCTTCTTACCCTCAAGCAGGTCAAGACTCCCACCCAGTTTAGTGGTGTGGGTGTGCTTCACATCAAAAGAAACAAAGCAGATTCAAAGGAGAGGTTATCTTAGCACACAAGTATGTGAACTTGCACGCCCAGATAAAAGTATGAACTTTCCTAAGGGCATTGGTTACTTGCAGCAGCAAACTATATGGTGCCAAAAAGGAATCAGGCATCACATTATCTAATCACTGAAGAATAAAAAATGAAGCTGAGAGCAACTTGTATCAATCACTGGGAATGTGTTTTGCTATTTGGAATATTTTAGGCATTAACATGATTTATAGTGGCAAACATGCCGGGACCTTGTGAGATCCTCTGTAAGGCTGGGAAAGTGAAACAATTACTGCAGCAGACTGGAAGGGTTTTGCAGAGAGGATCCTGCAAAACTAATATAAGGGGAAAAAAAACCAAACCAAATAAAAACCCAAACCAAAAGAACCACAGGATCACAGGATCACAGATGTCAGGGGTTGGAAGGGACCCAAAGAGATCATCAATTCCAACCCCCCTGCCAGAGCAGGATCATACAATCTAGCTCAGGTCACACAGGAACACATCCAGACAGCCCTTGAAAGTCTCCAGAGAAGGAGACTCCACAACCTCTCTGGGGAGCCTGTTCCAGTGCTCTGTGACCCTTACAGTGAAGAAGTTCCTCCTTGTGTTGAGGTGGAACCTACTGTTCTGCAGCTTACATCCATTGCTCCTTGTCCTATCCCAGGGAGCAAGTGAGCAGAGCCTGTCCCCACCCTCCTGACCCCCAGCCCTCAGATACTGATCAACATTCATTAAATCCCCTCTAAGTCTTCTCTTTTCCAGACTAAAAAGCCCCAGGTCCCTCAGCCTCTCCTCACTGGGCAGTACTTCAGGCTCCTAATCATCCTGGTAGCCTCTGTTGGACTCTCTCCAGCAGATCCCTGTCCCTCTTGATCTGGGGAGCCCAGAACTGGATGCAATATTCCAGGTGAGGTCTCACCAGGGCAGAGTAGAGGGGGAGGACAACCTCTCTGGATCTGCTGGACACGCTCTTCTTAATACACCCCAGGATCCCATTGGCCTTCTTGGCCACCAGGGCACATTGCTGTCCCATACAGAACTTGTTATCCACCAGCACTCCCAGGTCCCTGTCCAACCAACCACTAAGAAAACCCAACAGAAAACCACCAAGAAGCAGTTGCACATTGCTCCATCCTCAATATGAAAACCCCAAAGCTTTTAAAGCTTCCTGGGGCACTGCCAGGAGCTTGATTTACAGAAAAGCTGTGGCACCCTGGGGTTACTAACAAGGAAACTCATCTTAATAGAAGGAAAATTAGTGTGGTCAGACACTACTTACTGTTTTGCTAATTTATGGGGGTGTGCCTTCCATTACCCTGAGCATGACAGAGCCCTGGAACAATCTACTAGCCCAGTGTTTTAAAAGCAGGACAACTATTTTTAGCATGGCAGAAATGGAGAGGAATGTTCCAACAACATTCGGTCAGAGGCCTCCAGCAGCATCCTCCCCCACGGAGCACGTAGAGAGCCAGTGGGGGCACAGCTTCCACCTTCAACAAATTAAAACCCCCCACCAATTCCACACCATTAGCTGACACCCTGCTTAGCCTGCTGGAAGGTTTCCTTGGTTCATTACACAGGCTTCTGCTGATGGTTAGGGGCACCTGATGGAATGGTGACGGTACAAAAGGAGAACCTACTGATGTTTCGTGGAATCATGGAGTGGTAGGGGTTGGAAGGGGCCTCTGGAGAGCACTGATTCTAACCCCCCTGCCAAAGCAGGGTCTCCTAGGGCAGGGCACACAGGAACACAGAATCACAGAAATATGCAGGTTGGAAAAGACCCTCAGGATCACCAAGAACAACCAAAAACCTTACTCTACAAGGCTCACCCCGAAATCATATCCCCAAGCACCGCATCCAAACCACCTTTAAACACAACCAGGCTTGGGGACTCAAGCACCTCCCCGGGCAGCACATTCCAATGCCTGACCACTCTTGCTGGGAAAGGATTCTTCCTAATATCCTGTCTAAACCTACCCAGTGGCAGCTTGAGGCCATTCCCTCCTGTTCTATCACAATCAGACAGGTCTTGAAAGTCCTTTCTGAGTGGATGTTAGGAAGAAGTTCTTCATAGAGAGAGTGATTGCCCATTGGAATGGGCTGCCTGGGGAGGTGGTGGAGTCACCACAATTGGAAGTAGTCAGGAGGAGACTTGTTAGGGTGCTTGGTTGCATGGTTTAGTTGATGAGGTGGTGTTGGATGATGGGTTGGACACAATGATCTTGAAGGTCTCTTCCAACCTGGTTCGTTCATTCTATTCTATTCTATTCTATTCTATTCTATTCTATTCTATTCTATTCTATTCTATTCTATTCTATTCTATTCTATTCTATTCTATTCTATTCTATTCTATTCTACTCTACTCTACTCTACTCTACTCTACTCTACTCTACTCTACTCTACTCTACTCTATTCAACTCTACTTCTATTCTATTCTATTCTATTCTATTCTATTCTATTCTATTCTATTCTATTCTATTCTATTCTATCCTATTCTATTCCTTGTAAGTGAGATGTTCCAGTCCTTTAACCATCTTCTTAGTTCTCTGTTGGAGTTCCCTGTCCCTCTTGAGCCACGGAGCCCCCAGCTAGGCACAGGATTCCAGATGTAGTCTAACTAGGGTTGAGTAAGAGCAGGAGGAAGAACCTCCCTCAACCTGCTGGACACACTCTTCCTCTTCTTAATATCCAGTATTAATGAATTACTGATGTGTTGTCAAAATAATCAAACATATTATGACTCATATTCAGTGCAAGAATTGGAGCCCCAAGCTTCTATTAGCAAGATAAACAGCATTGGCCAACTTCATAGATGGCAGAGGGTATTCTTTGTTGTAGGAATTCCCATCATCACCACCACCATCCAGAGAAGGATGAGCAGAGGACTGGAGCTCCTCTCCTATAGGGACAGAGAGAGTTTGGGTTGTTCAGTTTGGAGGAGAGAAGGCTCTGAGGAGACCTAATTGTGGCCTTCCAGTATCTGAAGGGGGCTGCGAGAAAGCTGGGGAGGGACTTTTAGGGTGTCAGGGAGGGATAGGACTGGGGGAATGGATCCAAGCTAGAGGAGAGGAGATTTAGATTGGATGTGAGGAAGAAGTTGTTCCCCATGAGGGTGGTGAGACACTGGCACAGGTTGCCCAGGGAGGTGGTGGAAGCCTCATCCCTGGAGGTTTTGAAGGCCAGGCTGGATGTGGCTGTGAGCAACCTGATCTAGTGTGAGGTGTCCCTGCCCATGGCAGGGGGTTTGGAACTGGCTGATCCTTGAGGTCCCTTCCAACCTTGCCAGTTCTATGATTTCCATAACCTGAAGATTCAGGAGGCAGAGTCAATTTACACTAACAAAGAAGTATTCCACGGACTATTAAACTCTATTGTCTGACCACATGGATATGTAGCAGACAAAGCAAAGATTTAAGATGAATCCCAAATAAGTAGGTCACATCAAGACTGAAATTTCTACTCTAGGCACTAACTCAAACATGGGTTGTTTGTTTTTTTCCTGACATACCACATTGTTGGTGTGCTTGAACAGCTGCAAAGCTCCTATCAACTACTGATAACTAAAGCAGTTCAAGATAGCTTTCAAGTCTTCATCTACATTTGCAAATGGTAGACTTTGCCAAGGAATCTCTCCTCAATTCCCCAACAAGGCCTTTTGGCATTTGGTGCATTTTGGAAGGCAGGCTAGGATTTGGATGAAGAGGCAGTTCCCTGCTTGTGAATCCAGGATCAGTGGATCTACTGGGGCTGAGGAAATAGCTGCTGAAGGGTGTGAGGAACAGGTCAGGTGAAGAATGGCTGAGGGAACTGAGATTGTTTAGTCTGGAGAAGAGGATGCTAAGGAGAGACCTCATTGCTCTCTACACCTCCCTGAAAGGAAGTTGGAGCCAGATCTGCCTCTTCTCCCTAATCACAAGTGATAAGATGTGAAGAAACAACCTCCGTTTGCTCCAGGGAAGGTTGAGATTGGCTGTTAAAAGAAACTCTTGACTCAGAGGGTTCTCATCAGCTGGTACAGGTTCCCCAGGGAGATGACTGAATTCCCATCCCTGAAGATGTTGAAAAGAGAGATGTGCTGCTGAGCACATCCACATCAAGGATGTGGATCCACACCAAGGATGCCTGACAGAAAGAAGAAAGTCCACTGTCCAAGGACCACAAGCTCTCTGCAGGAGTTTTTAATCATTCTCTCACTGAACTCCAATGTCTATTTAGAGGCTCACCACTACTCTCACAGCCATTTCTCTGGCTGCATTCTCTTCTCCTTCTTCCAAGGTTCAGCAGAAGCCCTGCAGTATAATACACTCTACATGATGCTATTTCTTCTGGCTGTTTCACAGCACTGCCCTTGAAAGCCTCTCCCTGCAAAGAGCCACTCGTTTTTGCCAGCAGTTCCTGCAACCTCATCAGCTTCCACCTCATGGATCTGATCCCAGCAAAGAGAAGTGTTCAGACTAAAGGATGAGGAAACACAGTGGTGACGAGGTGGAGACAAGCTGGCCACAGTCACTCTTACATTATACATCCTACTGATGAAGGCTGTGGGAATTCGCATTCATCACAGACAACTTCTTAGAGCATCCTGGGACCTCTGCTGTCTCCACTGGTGGTTTTGCCAGCAGAATTGCTGTCACAGCACTAACAAATGCCACAAAGACCACAGGGGGTCAGGTAGTGATAGGATTGGGGGAATGGAGCAAAACTAGAAGTGAGTAGATTCAGATTGGACGCTAGGAAGAAATTATTCAGCATGAGGCTGGTGAGACACTGGCACAGGTTGCCCAGGGAGGTGGTGGAAGCCTCATCCCTGGGAGACTTTAAGGCCAGGCTGTATGTGGCTGTAAGCAACCTGCTCTAGTGTGAAGTGTCCCTGCCCATGGCAGGGGAGTGGATCCTTGAGGTCCCTTCTAACCCTAACAATTCTATGATTCTATGATTCCTTCAAGTCACAGTTAATAAAGCAACAAAACACAGCAATCCCAAAGTGTAATTAAACAAACAGGCCACCACCAAGACAGCTTCTCCCCAGTTATGAATCTGCAGCTATGTAACTCACAGCAAAATCATAAACCAATAGCATCATGCACTATGTATTCATAGATTCACAGAATGGTTCATGTTGGAAGGGAACCTAAAGATCATCCAGTTCCAACCCACCTGCCATGGGCAGGAACACCTTCCACTAGCCCAGGTTGCTCAAGGTCTCACCCAAACTGCTCTTGAACACCTCCAGGGAGGGCACATCCACAGCCTCCCTGGGTAACCTGTTCCAGTGTCTCATCACCCTTACTGTACAGAATTTCTTCCTAATCCCCAGTCTAAATCTACCCTCCTGGTGTGTTAGGTAGTTTCCCACCTCTGTTCTTCCCTCCAAGCCTTGGGTTTGTCTCTGTCAACAGTGTGTGCTCCTCTGGGCAGGGAGCTGGGGCTGGTTTAGATGATCTCCAAGAGTCCCTCCCAACCCCCAACATTCAGTGAATGTTTTTTTCCCTCCAGGCTTGAGCTAAACCGTACAAGAAATTCCCAAGACCTTCTCACATTATGGAAGGCATCAGCACAGAGTGCAACAGAGATATCCTACAAGTCAGGCATTCTCCTTCCATGAAGCTATTTAAGAGCAGTTTCATTACAAGAAGTAGGCAGCTAAAGAAACATTTCTTGAGATCCTGCTGCCAAGAGCTATAAATAAAACCTTGTGCATCTGCCACATGTAAAGGTAGCAGATACAACTATTCAATTAACCAGGGATTCATTTCTCCTATTTAGTGTCTTTCCTACTACAAACTTAAACTACAATTCCTTCATTTGTAAGGGAAAATCAGAAGAAACAATTAGGGAAGCAGGTCCAGAGAAGGGCAACTAAGCTGGGGAAGGGCCTGGAGAACAGGGCTGGGGAGGAGGGATGCCTGAGGGAACAGGAGGTGTTTAGTGTGGAGATGAGGAGAGACCTCATTGCTCTCAACAACTGCCTGAAGGTGGGGACTGGGATCTTCTCCCTAGTCTCAGGTGACAGAATGAGAGGAAACAGCCTGAAATTATGCCAGGGGAGGCTTAGGTTGGCCTGCATCAAGAGCAGTGTGGCCAGCAGGAGCAGGAAAGTCATCATGCCCCTGTACTCAGCACTGGTTGGGCCCCACCTTGAGTCCTGTGTCCAGTTCTGGGCTCCTCAGTTTAAGAAGGACGTTGAGACTCTTGAGTGTGTCCAGAGAAGGGCAACGAGGCTGGGGGGAGGCCTCAAGCACAAGCCCTACGAGGAGAGGCTGAGGGAGCTGGGGTTGATTAGCCTGGAGAAGAGGAGGCTCAGGGGAGACCTTCTTGCTCTCTACAACTACCTGAAGGGAGGCAGTATCCAGGAGGGGGTTGGTCTCTTCTCCCAGGCAACCAGCACCAGAACAAGAGGACACAGTCTCAAGCTGCACCAGGGGAGGTTTAGGTTTGAGTTGAAGAGAGTTTTAGCCATTGGAATGTGCTGCCCAGGGAGGTGGTGGAGTCCCCATCCCTGGAGGTGTTCAAGAAGGGATTGGATGTGGCACTTGGTGCCATGGTTTAGTAGTCATGAGGTGTTGGGTGACAGGTTGGACTTGATGATCTTTGAGGTCTTTTCCAACCTTATTTATTCTATGATCCTATGATTAGGAAACATTTCTTTGCTGCAGGAGTGGTCAGGGACTGGCAGAGGCTGCCCAGGGAGGTGGTGGAGTCCCCATCCCTCGAGGTGCTCAGGAAAAGTGTGGACATGGAAATTCAGGACATGGTTTCATGGCCATGGTGGTGCTAAGTTGTTAGTTGGACTTGATGATCATAAAGGTATTTTCCAATCAAAACAACTCCATGGTCCTAACTGCCACAGCCAACAAAAGGCAGCACAGTGCAAGGGGTGTGAATGCTGAAGAGAAAGCAAGCATCAGCTGAGTAGCTTCTCAGTATCTGTAGGGGAAAACAAACAAAAAATACCCAACCAAAAAAAAAAAATAATCAAGAGAGAAATAAATCTGCCTCATGTGAGGAACTTGTTAAACCCAAATCAAACACCTGTCACCCAGCTGGGCTGCCTGTGTCACTGCTGAGCCATCTGCAGAAGCGGAGCCCGCGCCAGTTGCTTTACTTAGCGTGGCCTGGGAACAAGAATCCATTAGACAGAAAGTCAACAGTGGAATTAGCAGCACTCTGGGTTTTTTTTTTCCCCCTTTCTTTCTCCTAGTGCCCTTCCACTTACTTGTTTGACTTCTTGTGTTTCTATTTTTGGGAGCCTCATGCCAGAGCAGCAGTGCTGACTGCTGATTAGACGAGACTTGGCCCGGCCTCAGCATGTCACGTTGGTTTAATCGATTCGGGCTTCAAACAGCCAGGGGTGAGGCTTAGGTGTTGATAAATCCTGCCTAGCACTGCAGGTTAACAAAGAAACCCAAACACTCTGCTTTGCAACACCTAGCAAGGATTTTGCTACCAGAATAAAAGAAGAGTTTGTGTCCAACAGGTATCTATGGAGCTGCTCTGGCAGGGGGCATTGGACTTGAAGATCTCCAGAGGTCCCTTCCAACTCCTGACATCCTGTGAGCCTCAGATTTATGAGTTAAAAAAAAACCAACAAAGTGAAGAAGAAATGTATATGGAATTTGAAATATAAAACCTACATTAGCATTTTTAAGAGGTTTCAGGGAAGAATGGCAGGGGGTGCTGGTGGATGAGAAGCTCAACGTGAGGCAGCAGTGTGCATTTGCAGCCCAGCAAGCTAATCACATCCTGGGCTGCAGCAAGAGAAGCATAGCCAGCAGGGTGAGGGAAGTGATTCTCCCCCTCTGCTCTGCTCTGGTGAGACCACACCTGGAGCACTGTGTCCAGTTCTGCAGCCCCTAGTACAGAAAAGATCTGGAGGTGCTGGAAGGTGTCCAGAGAAAGGCCATGAGGATGAGCAGAGGGCTGGAGCTGCTCTCCTATGAGGACAGACTGAGAGAGTAGGGGCTGTTCAGTCTGGAGAAGAGAAGGCTCTGAGGAGACCTAATTGTGGCCTTCCAGTATCTGAAGGGGACTCCAAGAAAGCTGGGGAGGGATTTTTTAGGGTGTCAGGGAGTGATAGGACTGGGGGTGATGGAACAAAACTAGTAGTGGGTAGATTCAGATTGGATGTGAGGAAGAAGTTCTTCCCCATGAGGGTGGTGAGAGACTGGCACAGGTTGCCCAGGGAGGTGGTGGAAGCCTCATCCCTGGAGGTTTTGAAGGCCAGGTTGGATGTGGCTGTGAGCAACCTGCTGTAGTGTGAGGTGTCCCTGCCCATGGCAGAGGGGGTGGAGCTGGCTGATCCTTGAGGTCCCTTCCAAACCCTGACAATCCTATGATTATCTAAAAGCTCTCTAGAATTCCTGCTGTGTATGAATTTTCTATTCCATGAAGCTAACATTTCTTTACTTCATTTTTTTCTTTACTCTTATGCAGCACTACTTGTAGTAGAATTTATTAGCCAGGGAGATAAGGACGTTGTATACAAATTAAGCACAGCACCAGGAGCTCTCCGTAACGGCTCTAATCCAGAGCAGTGCTTCTAACAAACATCTGGTGCAGCCCAATCTCTTATTCCTCAAAAGAAGACAAACAGAACTAAGCAGAATGTGTCAGACAAAGCTGTGCAGTGCTACAGGACAGTGAGAAAATTCCTTCCTCCTCCAACAGTCCATCTGAAGCCCTACGAGGAGAGGCTGAGGGAGCTGGGATTGTTTAGCCTGGAGAAGAGGAGGCTCAGGGGAGACCTTCTTGCTCTCTACACCTCCCTGAAGGGAGGTTGTAGACAGGAGGGGATTGGTCTCTTCTCTCAAGCAACCAGCACCAGAACAAGAGGACACAGTCTCAAGCTGCACCAGGGGAAGTTTAGGCAGGAGGTGAGGAGAAAGTTCTTCACTGAGAGAGTCGTTAACCATTGGAATGGGCTTCCCAGGAAGGTGGTGGAGTCACCATCCCTGGAGGTGTTCAAAAAGGGATTGGATGTGGCACTTGGTGCCATGGTTTAGTCATGAGGTCTGTGGTGCCAGGTTGGACTTGATGATCTTTGAGGTCTCTTCCAACCTTGGTGATTCTGTGGTTCTGTGATCTTCTGCAACCCTCTGCTGCCGACTCTTATGGCACTGCGCCTTGCAACAAGGAGCATTGATCTCAAAGCCCTACTTTAAGAGGAGGATCCAAATATTTGTTTGAAATCCTACAGTCTCTAGCCCTCACAGCTGAAGGAAAAATACAGCACAATTGAGGGGATGAAAAAATAAACAGTAAAAAATTAATCTCTGTGCCACAGGAACCTCGCAGAAAGAAGGCAATAAAACCGAATTAAGGAACAATGGAAGAAGCCTCCTCAAGCCTTCCCCCCACCCCTGCAATGTCTGGAAGGTCCTGACAGAGGCTTTTCAAACCCGGTTAAGAATCCCAGGGCCAGGCTGGCTCCCAGCTGGTGTATTCATGGCTCTCTGATTAAGGAACAAAGAGCTGCATTTAATGGCTGCGCTGTTTAACGACTGCATTATTTTTCACTTCCACATTACATAACTTGCTAACAAAAGCCTGTCCTGCATGGCAGCTTGCCACCTTCAGTCATGCTCCCAGCAGCCCAGACCCCTGGAAAATGGATGGTGACCTCTGGTTTCTTCTGACCACACCTCGCATCACAATAGTGGCTGCTGCATGCCAGGCCCTGTGCTCTGCTGGTCTGCAAATACCAGAGGGTATAGAATTGTTAGGGTTGGAAGAGACCTCAAGGATCATCCAGTTCCAACCCCCCTGCCATGGCCAGGGACACCTCACACTACAGCAGGTTGCCCAGAGCCACATCCAGCCTGGCCTTCAAAACCTCCAGGCATGAGGCTTCCACCACCTTCCAGTGTCTCACCATCCTCATGGGGACAAACTTCTTCCTGACTTCCAATCCTACCCACTTCTAGTTTTGCTCCATCCCCCCGTCCTATCACTCCCTGACACCCTAGAAAGTCCCTCCCCAGCTTTCTTGTAGCCCCCTTCAGATACTGGAAGACTACAAGAAGGTCTCCTCAGAGCCTTCTCTTCTCTAGACTGAACAGCCCCAACTCTCTCAGTCTGTCCTCATAGCAGAGCAGCTCCAGCCCTCTGCTCATCCTCGTGGCCCTTCTCTGGACACTTTCCAGCACCTCCAGATCCTTCTTGTAATAGGGGCTCCAGAACTGGACACAGTGCTCCGGGTCCCTGTCCACCTCGACTCTCTTCTCACCAGTGGCACTCTCCTGAAGGAGCCCCTGGCTTGGATGCCAAGCAAGGCATGCATCAGTGCCAGGTTCCCCAGACACGTTTGCACTTTTGTTCTGCTGAGTTGTACTAATCTGATTTTGTGGGTGACCACAAGAGGACAGAAAGCTACGCCTTGCCTCGCCTTGCCTCAAATGGCTTAGCTGACAGACTGAAGCATAACCTTTTTTTCCTCCCCTTTCCTTCAAGAAACAACAATTCTGAAGTTAAACGTGGGGGTCTCTGCTCACCAGCAGCACACAACCTACAGCAAACTCCAGCACCATTCCCTGCAGAAGGAAAACAACCCCCAGGCAGTGCCACCACACACAAAGGTAACTTGATTCCCTGGAGCTTTCTATGAGAACCAAGCTAAACTGCTCTCCTTTTAGCCCGAGGAATTGAAAAACCAGGGAGGCTCAAGAGTTCCTGGAGCTGAGAAGGGCCAAAAAAAATCGCCTAATAAGGCAAAAATAAGTCAGCAGAGCAGACAGCTCCCTGGAATCAAATTTATGATCAAAGGCTATTCAAAACACTTCCTTGTAACGCCAAGGAGGGAGAGAGCAAGAGCTATACGTGCTGAAGCAGTAAGTCCTGCCAGACAGAACGGTCTGAAGGGGATTTGCCCAGCAAGGTTTTGCAGAAAGCAAATTTGTCCCTCAGAAAGCTGTTGAGAGCTGCTCTGTTCACGTGCATTCACCTCCTCATTGTGCACAGAGGCACCACTGAAAACAAAACAGAAGCAGCAGATACAGTTTGTGGCTTTAGCAGATGAGGTCCAACTGCTTGATTTAGGTGCCAGCAACTCAAGGCTTTAAACCTGGTGGTAATAAAGGGTCCCATTAGAAAACTACTGGGGGTATTTGAGGCTAACTTTTTTAGTTCAAGCCCATATAATAATAATAATAATAATAATAATAATAATAATAATAATAATAATAATAATAATAATAATAATAATAATTTAATAATTTATTATATTACATATTAGTAATGTTATTAATATATTATTAATATTATTACTATGCTATATTTATTAATAATTATTATTATAGTATAATATATTATAACATATTATTATAACTATATTATATATAGTTATTATAAATATAACAAGTATAACATTAATAATAACTATTAATATCTTCATTGATGATCTGAATGAGGGCATAGAGTCCATCATCAGTAAATTTGCAGATGACACCACGCTGGGGGCAGGAGTTGATCTGTTAGAGGGTGGGAGAGCTCTGCAGAGGGACCTCAACAGGCTGGACAGACGGGCAGAGTGCAAGGGCAGGAGATTGAACACATCCAAGTGCTGGGTTCTACACATTGGCCACAGCAACCCCATGCAGTGCTACAAGCTGAGGTCAGAGTGGCTGGAGAGCAGCCAGGCAGAAAGGGACCTGGGGGTACTGGTTAATAGTAGGCTGAATATGAGCCAGCAGTGTGCCCAGGCAGCCAAGAAGGCCAATGGCATCCTGGCCTGTATCAGGAGCAGTGTGGCCAGCAGGAGCAGGGAAGTCATTGTGCCCTGTACATTGCACTGGTTAGGCTACACCTTGAGTCCTGTGTCCAGTTCTGGGTCCCTCAGGTTAAGAAAGATGTTGAGATGCTGGAAGGTGTCCAGAGAAGGGCAAGAAAGCTGGGGAGGGGTCTGGAGCACAGCCCTGTGAGGAGAGGCTGAGGGAGCTGGGGTTGCTTAGCCTGGAGAAGAGGAGGCTCAGGGAGACCTTCTTGCTCTCTGCAACTCCCTGAAGGGAGGTTGTAGCCAGGTGTGGCCTCACAGCTCACAACTCCCTTGCTTTGCAAAGCTTTCTGATGTCAAATAGTTTTGGGGTTTTCTTCCTGTATTAATGATATTAACCTAAAGAAGAGGAAACTGAAGGGGAAAGTCATCAATGCTGATCAATACTCAAAGGGTGGGTGTCAAAAGGATGGGGCCAGGTGTTTTTTCAGTGGTTCCCAGTGGCAGGGCAAGAGGTGAAGGGGACAAACTTGAGCACAGGAAGTTCCATCTAAATATGAGGAGAAACTTCTTCACTTCAAAGGTGGGAGAGTACTGGAACAGGTTGCCCGGAGAGGTGGTGGAGCCTTCATCTCAGAGGCTTTCAAAACCCACCTGGACACGTTCCTGTGCAGCCTGCTCTGGCAGAAAGGTTGCCTGGTAATCTCCAGAGGTCCCTTCCAGCCCCTATTATTCTGTGATTTTACCCTGTCAAATAGCTTTTTTCCTATATTCTTTCCTATATTCTTTTTATCTCTGCTGGAGGCTCCAGAGTAAAGTAGGACCAGGATTTCTCAGTCGTGCATAAGTTGCATAATTTATCCCTATACCTGGTCTGAAAAGACTGAAATCTAACTGATTAGCAATGACTGGAGGTCAGAAATTGGATCACAGCTTCACAGGATGTCAGGGGTTGGAAGGGACCCAAAGAGATCATAGGATCATAGAATTAATAAGGTTGGAAAAGACCTCAGAGATCATCAAGTCCAACCTGTCACCCAACACCTCATAACTAACTGAACCATGGCTCCAAGTGCATCATCGAGTCCAACCCCCCTGCCAGAGCAGGACTATACAATCTAGCTCAGGTTACAGAGGAACACATCCAGACAGGGTCTTGACAATCTCCAGAGGAGAGTCCACAAGCTCTCTGGGCAGCCTGCTCTGTGACCCTTACAGTCAAGAAGTTCCCCCTTGTGTTGAGGTGGAACCTCCTGCACTGCAGCTTACATCCATTGCTCCTTCTCCTATCCCAGGCATCAAGTGTGCAGAGCCTGTCCCCTGGATGGCACTGAACAAAAGACAAACTGAGTAAGGTGGCTTTGGGCAGTACCTATTCAGCACTCCACATGCCACTTGGGAAGTTTTTTCAGGGATGGCTGAGGAGCTGCTTTGGAATTGCACTGACCCCTGTCATGGATCAGTACAGCAGATGAAATGCGGAAGGCACAACATTCAGAGATCTCCTGAGACAGCTGCAAGGAAAAGAGTGCATCACTGTCAGCTCAACACCAGTGTCTCCTCAGGTTTGTATATTTGCAGGAGTGATTGATGTTCCAGGAGCAGATGCTGAAGTGACAGAACAGGCCATACATCCAGGGCTCTTCTGCTAAGTCAAATATGCCTTGGAAAATCCTACACAGGGTTTCCATGCTCTAGCTGGAGCCATGGGGAAAGCAAGTCAAGGATCTTCAGGATGACTCCAGTTGATTTTAACAGGTTTCCTGTTTGTGCATTTCATGACATAGCTGGCCCTGAAGACCTGACCCTGGAGTAACTCAGTATGGAGCTGGGGATTAAAAGCATCTCTGACAGCGACTTGAAGTCACCCGCTGCAGTAGCATGCCATTTGTTTATTTTTAACCCTAAATTAGTGAGTGTTTATATCTAAATCAGGGTGGAAAACAAAGCACTGGACCTTTCTAAGCCATGTGTGATACTGCCCTGCTGAATTCAGTTCCTTCTTTCATAAGTAATCTCAAAAGGCAGCACTTCTCGCACTCGTTTCCTAGGTGCCTCTAAGGGCAAGGGGGAGCTCTTCCCACCAGGCAGAGCAGAGTGAAGGAAGTGTTAAGATGCCACTTGGATGCAGCACACATACCACAAATGGTATCTATATCATGTTTTGGGCACCCTTTTACTAATCATTTCCTTACTTGTACCAAATATAAATGGAGAACTCGATGATAAAAGGGGAATCGAATTTAACGTGAATAAAAGCACCAGGGTTAGGTTTCAGAGTCAGTGTCCAGAGAAGGGCAATGAGGCCTAAGCAAGTGAGGAGGGAAACTCCTCTCTGAGATGCTAGTTGAGGTTAGTCATCTGGTCCTTCTAATATTTTGGTGTCTGTGCCATTTAAGAAGGACATTGAGACACTTGAATGTGTCCAGAGAAGGGCAATGAGGCTGGGGAGAAGTCTGGAGCACAGCCCTGTGAGGAGAGGCTGAGGGAGCTGAGGGTGTTTAGCCTGGAGAAGAAGAGGCTCAGGGGAGACCTTATTGCTCTCTACAACTACTTGAAAGGAGGTTGTAGACAGGTGGGTGTTGGTCTCAAGCTGTGCAGGGGAAGTTTAGGCTCAAAGTGAGGAGAAAGTTCTTCCCAGAAATTGGCCATTTGGGATGTGCTGCCCAGGGAGGTGGTGGAGTCACCATCCCTGGAGGTGTTGAAAAAAGGCTTGGATGTGGCACTTGGAGCCATGGTTTAGTTGTCAGGAGGTGTTAGGTTGATGATCTCTGATGTCATTTCCAACCTGGTTGATTCTATGATTCTTTGAGAAGTTCAACAAGGATAAGTGTGAAGTCTTGCACCTAGGCTGGAATAATGCCCTGCACCAGTACAGGTGAGGGGTTGAACAGCTGGAAAGCAGCTCCATGGAGCTGGACCTTGGAGTCCTGGTGGACAAGTTCTCCATGGGACAGCAATGTGCCCTTCTGGCCGAGAAGGCAAATGGTCTCCTGGGGTGCATTAAGAGGTGAGCAGTCAAGGGAGATTCTCTTCCCCCTCTACTCTGCCCTGCTGAATCCTCACCTGGAGCACTGGTCCAGTCCAAGAGAGAAAAGGAACTACTGGAAAGTCAAACAGAGGGCTATGAGGGTGGTTAAGGGACAGGAACATCTGATGAGGAAGGACTGAGAGACTTAGGATGTTCAGTCTGGAGAAGACTGAGAGGGGATCTGATCTGTGTCTACAGATATCTGACAGATGGCTGACAGGAGGATGGAGCCAGTCTCTTTTCAATGATACCTAGTGACAGGATGAGGGGAAATGGACATAAACACAGTCACAGGAAATTCCACCTCAACAGGAGGAGAAACTTCTTGACTTTGAGGATGCTGGAGCCTTGGAGCAGGCTGCCCAGAGAGATTGTGGAGTCTCCTCTGGAGACTCACAATCCACCTGGATGAGATCCTGAACAGCCTGCCCTAGGTGATCCTGCTTTGCAGGGGGATTAGACTCAGTCTCCAGGAGTTCCTTCCAATCCCCACCATCCTATGATTCTCTGAACACTCGAGACAGAGCACTGATAACAGCCTGGAGAAAACTGAAGGGGCAGCTAACCATCTCATACGGTCACATGAGAACAACTAACCACAAACAGCATCGTGTATTCCGGTCCTGTTGTCTTCTAGCTCACAGAGTGTGTGAGTTCATGTGCACCCTGTTGGGCTACCACCACAAACATGCCAAATGAAGGAACAATCCTCTAAGAGATCCCTACTGCACAGCTCCACGTTGACCCAGTCTCCCTTTCATGCCTCTTGAAGTTCAAACAGTGTTTGTGCGCTTGGTTGAGCTCTGGAAATGTACACTCAGGGTTTGGGGGCTTTTTCTTTCTCTCCAGCCTGACTTTGACCATAAATCTAAGTTGTGTAGTGCTAAACATTGTTTTTATTCTCATAAGCATTTCTTTCTCCTTTCACTCTGTCTAAACTGTTTATTTTATTAACACACTGTGGGAGCACCCAGGGAAGCAGAGTAGCAAATGCAGAGCATGTTGAGTATCCCACTGCTTCTTCAAGCTCGCTGTGCAAACCCAGCTACTTCAGAGAGCTTACTCAGGGTAGTTCATATTTTAGGATGCCTGACTGCAAAAAATATTTAGGGCAGAGAACTACAACAGCAAAGCTAAGCTACTGCAAAACCTCAGGGCAGAGAACTACAACAGCAAAGCTAAGCCACTGCAAAACTTCGGGGCAGAGAACTACAACAGCAAAGCGAAGCCATTTGGAGGTATTCAAAGTGAATGGTGCCACAGGTATGTCACAAAAGGCAGTTGAAGAAACAGAGATGTAGCCTCTCCATCACTGTCACCTGTGCACAATGAACTGCAAGAAAAAGGTCTTGAGGAAGGGGACTTGGGGGTGTCAGTTGGTGACAAACCCCGCCCCAGGAGCCAGCAATGGTCGCTGGCAGCCCAGCGGGAAGCTGTGTGCTGAGCTGCAGCCAGAGCAGGGAGAGCAGCAGCACAGGGAGGGGATTCTGCCCCTCTGCTCTGCTCTGCTGAGACCCCCACCTGCAGCACTGCCTCCAGTTCTGGGGCCCCGGGCACAAGAGGGATATGGAACTGGTAGTCCAGTTCCATATCCAGCCACAGAGATGATCTGAGGGCTGGAGAACCTCCCCTATCGGGACAGGTTGAGAGAGTTGTGGCTGTTCAGCCTGGGGAAGAGAGGGCTCTGGGGAACTATTCCTTATTGATTTATTTATTTAACATTATGAAAATACTTTTTCTTCTTCCTTAGTCACCACATTCTGAAAAGCAAAGCTGATCTAGTCAGAAATGTAATTCAGAAGGCTTCCCAAACTGAACTTGGACAGCTCATCTTGGACAGCTCATCTGTCAGCAATCTCAGCACCCTAGGATGGATCCCATCCGGTCCCATGGCCTTGTGGGGGTCCAAGCGGCTCAGTAGATCTCTAACTTCCTCTTGGAGCAGTGGGAAACTATGCAGCTCTCTGGCTCCTTCTGCCAGCTCTGCAGGCCAGCTGTCTGGAAGACATTCTGCCCTGCTAGTGAAGACTGAGGCAAAGAAGGTGTTAAGTCCCTCTGCCTTTTCCTCATTCTTTGTTACAACGTTCCCCTCCGTGTCAACCAAGGAGTGGAGGTTGTCCTTGCCCTTCTTCTTGCTATTGATGTATTTATAGAAGGACTTTTTGTTGTCCTTCACAGCAGAGGCCAGTCTAAGTTCTAAATGGGCTTTTGCCTCCCTAATTTTCTTCCTGCACAACCTAGCAACATCCCTAAACATTCTGTAGGTTGTCTCCCCTTTCTTCCAAAGATGATACACCCTCTTTTTTTCCCTAAGTTCTATTAAAAGTTCATTGCCCATCCAGGCTGGCCGTCTGCCCCGGCGGCTCATCTTCCGGCACACCGGCACAGCCTGTTCTTGCACCTTCAATAGTTCTTCCTTGAAGTAGGTCCAGCTCTCCTGGACCCCTTTGTTTTTAAGGGCTGATTCCCAAGGAACCTTCTGAATTAGTTCCTTGAGTAGCCTGAAGTCTGCCCTCCGGAAGTCCAGAGTGGAGGTCTTCTTGCTGCCCCTCTTGGCTTGGCTGCATACTGAAAACTCAATTATGTCGTGGTCACTGGTGCCTAAACACCCTCCGACCACCACATCACCCACCAGCCCTTCCCTGTTGGTGAAGAGGAGGTCAAGCATAGCCTTACCCCTGGTAGGCTCACGCAGCACCTGGGATAAGAAGCTGTCCTCCATGCACTCTAAGAACCTCCTAGACTGCCTCCTCTCTGCTGTGTTGAGATCCCAACAGATATCAGGCAGGTTGAAGTCACCCATGAGAATGAGGTCAGGTGATCTTGAGACAGCCTTAAGCTGCCTATAGAATGCCTCATCGACATCCTCCTCCTGGTTGGGTGGTCTATAACAGATGCCAACCAGGATGTCTGCCCTGTTGGTCTTCCCTCTAATTCTCACCCACAAGCACTCAACCCTATCATCCCTGATCTCCATCTCAACAGCATCCAGTGCCTCCCTGACGTACAGGGCCACCCCTCCACCCCTTCTTCCTTGCCTGTCTCTCCTGAAGAGCCTGTAGCCGTCAATTGCAGCACTCCAGTCATGCGAGTCGTCCCACCACGTCTCTGTGATGGCAACTACATCATAACTTTCTTGCTGCAACAAGGCTTCCAGCTCCTCTTGTTTGTTACCCATGCTTCGTGCATTAGTGTACATGCACTGCAGCTGGGCTGCTGGTTTCACCTCTAGGTCTAGCTTATCACCTCCAGACTCCTGCCTGAGGGCACTGGTTTCCGACCCTCCCCCTTCGAAGCTAGTTTAAAGCCCTGTCAATGAGACTTGCTAATTCCCTTCCCAGAATCTTTTTACCTTTGGGGGACAGGCCATTCTCATGTATTGTGACCTTTCCCCTCCTCTGGGACAGATGAACTCCATCTGTTACCAGCTGACCTGGTGCAGTAGAAAGTTGCCCAAGATCGAAAAACCCAAAATTCATTCGTCTGCCCCAGCCCCTAAGCCACTTGTTGACTACAGCGGCTGACCTGTTCCTTCTTGTGTTCCCTCCTGCAACTAACGGTATCGATGTAAAAATTATTTGTGCACCTGACCCCTCAACCAGATCTCCCAGGGCCCTGAGGTCATTTTTGATAGCCCTGGGAGGCCTGGTACCAACATCATCATTCCCTAACTGCATGACCAATAAGGGATAATAATCTGAGGGCTGTACCAGACTGGGCAGCCTTCTGGTAACATCTCCAACTTGGACTCCTGCTAGGCTAATAACTTCCCTATGAGATGGGTCCGGCCTACATATGGGACCTTCTGTTCCCCTCAGGAGGGAATCACCAATAACAATTACCCTCCTTTTTTTTTTAGGGAGCAAGTCCTGATGCCAGGGGAAGGCTGTTTAACCTTAGGCTGCGTTGCCTTAGGCTGCGTTGCCTTAGGCTGCTTTACCTTAGGCTGTTTAACCTTAGGCTGTTTAACCTTAGGCTGTTTAGCCTCAGGGAAGACCCCAGATGGTGTGTCCTCCGGCATCAGTATCACCTCACCCTCGATCTCCAGCACCCCATACCTGTTTTCCAAGGGCAGTGAGGGAGGTGGGGGAGGCAAGGAGGTTTTAATTTGTGTCCTTTGAGAGGAACTTGTATCCATTCCCCTCTGCTTTTTGAACAACCAGTCTCTGCTGGGGGAGCCTGTGGAGCCTGCTTACTCGGGTTCATCTCTTTCCTCCTGTGGCTCATCACTTTTCTACAATCCCATACATCTCTAAGACTAGCAACCTCATCCTTTAGTCTGGCCACAAGGTCGAGCAGATAGCCAATCTGCTCACACCTAATGCAAGAGTTGCCCCCACTACTCTGCATCTCAAGAGCCAGGCCCCAGCACTCACTACAGCCAGATACCTGGACAGCTACCTGCTTGTGTTCTACCTCAGTCTGGGTCGACACTGATTTTATCTGTCCTTCTTTATCCAAACCTCCACAGCACTTGCTTTTATAGAATCACAGAATGGTTTACATTGGAAGGGACCTTAAAGATCATCCAGTTCCAACCCCCCCGCCACGGGCAGGGACACCTCCCACCAGCCCAGGTTGCTCAAGGCTTCATCCAACTTGGCCTTGAGCACCTCCAGGGAGGGGACTGCCACAGCCTCCCTGGGCGACCTGTGCCAGTGTCTCACCACCCTCACTGTCAAGAATTCCTTCCTAATCTCCAGTCTAAATCTGCCCTCCTCAAGCTTCAGTTCCTCTCAGCACTGTGCTACTGTGCACAGACATGCCAGCTCTGGCCAGTAGAAGCTGGGTGGCTGGATCTCAGTTTCTTCATCTAGCTACACATACACAAAACACTTTGTTTGCCCCACCCCTCATTTTGTGTTGTTGTTTTTATTGTTTTGAGTGCAGCACAGAGCCACAAAAATGATAAAGGGAGTGGAACATCTTCCCGAGGGAGCTGAAGGCTCTGTAGCTTGGAGAGGAGGAGCCTGAGAGGTGACCTCATTCATGTTGATTATGATGAGCAGGGTGAGTGTCCAGAGGCTGGAGCCAGGCTCTGATGAGTAATGCCCAATGCCTGCACAAGGGGCAGTGGTGGAAGCTGAGGCATAGGACGTTCCATGGAAACAGGAGCAAGAATTATTTCCCTGTGGGGGTGAGAGAACACTGGAACAGGCTGCCCAGGGGGTTGTGGAGTCTCCCTCTCTGCAGATATCCAAAACCCACCTGGCTGTGTTCCTGTGTGATCTGTCCTAGGTGATCCTGGCAGGGGGTGGACTGGATGAGCTTCTGAGGTCCCTTTCAATTCCTAACATTCTGTGATCCTGTGATGCTTTGCTTTTGAAACAGCTTTTGGGTTTGCTAGTTTCAGATTCCACAGTAGTTGATTTTTAATTTGAAACAATCCTATGGCTTTTCTGCTGCCAGAATTCACAGGGCTCCAATGTTCAGGAAGATGACAGTGTTTTGATATTAAATATGCTATGACTGTTGAGCCTTACATAAACTAACAGGGGTTTGGGGATTTGGCCTGACTGGGAGTCTGTGAGGTGCTAAGCAAAAGAAACCCAAACAGTATTAACCATGGAAACTGTAATAATAACTTGCACTGGCAAAACAATGTGCCTTGGTAATTTTAAAGGAAGATAACATCAGAGAAAGAGCTCCAGAAAGAGAGCCATGGGAAAAGTCAGCTTCATTCTACATCAACCTCATTCAATCTCACATGTTTTACAATAACTCTCACATCTGGGAGCAGAGTGAAGCAGAAGCTGCCTAACGGGATTCAAGGAGAGGTTTCTCTGGTCTAGTATGTGACTGAAGTATAGCAACAGGGCAACCATAAGGCCTTCTCCAGTGGGTTTCCCAGGCCTCAGTGTCTGGGAGCTCAAGGAATTTCAGACATCAGCAGTGTTTGCCTGACATGCTCCATGGATTTTTATTCTGTTAACTTTCTGGTATATTTTCAGTGTCTTTAGACTCTGCAGTGCCCTAAGAGGAAGAGCCTGCCCTTTGTATTCCTTTGGAACCTTCTCTAGCTTGCACACTGAAAGGGAGAGGGCAAGAAACAAATCCCTGCTAACATTTTCTGTTCCATTTACGACTGCAGAGAGCACAGAACAGGGCAAGTTTCACCTCAGCTCTGTCTTTTTCAAATGCAAGTCTACACTGACCCCAGGGGTCTTGATGGATAACAAGGTCAGCTTGAGTGAACTGCAGCAGCAAAGATCGCCAACAGGATGCTGGGATGCACCAACCAGGGCATTATCAGCAGAGATAAAGTCACTGTCCTGTACTGCTTAGCGCTGGGCAGGCCACATCCATGGCAGAGGGGTTGGAACCGGCACCAGAACAAGAGGACACAGTCTCAAGCTGTGCCAGGGGAGGTTTAGGCTGGAAGAAATTCTTCACAGAAAGTGAGATTTGCCATTGGAAAGGGCTGCCCAGGGAGGTGGTAGAGTCACCATCACTGGAGTTGTTTAGGAGGAGACTGAATGGGGCACTTGGTGCCATGGTTTAGTTGATTAGATGGTGTTGGGTGATAGGCTGGACTCAGTGATCTCAGAGGTCTTTTCCAACCTGGTTAATTCTCTCTTCTCTTCTCTTCTCTTCTCTTCTCTTCTCTTCTCTTCTCTTCTCTTCTCTTCTCTTCTCTTCTCTTCTCTTCTCTTCTCTTCTCTTCTCTTCTCTTCTCTTCTCTTCTCTTCTCTTCTCTTCTCTTCTCTTCTCTTCTCTTCTCTTCTCTTCTCTTCTCTTCTCTTCTCTTCTCTTCTCTTCTCTTCTCTTCTCTTCTCTTCTCTTCTCTTCTCTTCTCTTCTCTTCTCTTCTCTTCTCTTCTCTTCTCTTCTCTTCTCTTCTCTTCTCTTCTCTTCTCTTCTCTTCTCCGAACCTCTCCTCTCCTCTCTCTTTGAGGTCCCTTCCAACCCAAACTATTCTGTGATTATTTTTAACTCTGGTAATATTCCAGCTGTACCTCCCCTTTTGAACAAAACACAACTCGGGAGTAAGGAAAGATACTTTCATCATTCTGTATCCTGTTAATTCCACATTTTACACCCAGCAGCTGAAGTGAAGCTTGACATCATTACTTCAAAATCTGGATAATTACTAAATAAACCAAACCCTCTGTTGTTCCTGAAATGCAGCATGCATGTGCAAGCAGCATGAATGAAGTGCTGAGCCTCTCACAGCAACAGCTGCCTTTGCTAAGGGGTTCCTTGTTTATGGAGCTGAAATAACAGAAACCAGAAGGACACCATGAAAAAGATTCTAAATTGATAGAACTGAGGCTTGAGGACATAAATTGTGATGCTAAAGCTACAACTGTAATAAAGATACGGACAGCAAGTTCTCCATGGGACAACAATGTGCCCTGGTGGCCAAGAAGGCCAATGGGATCCTGGGGTGCATTAAGAGGAGTGTGGCCAGCAGATCCACGGAGGTTCTCCTCCCTCTCTACTCTGCCCTAGTGAGACCTCGCCTGGAATACTGCATCCAGTTCTGGGCTCCCCAGTTCAAGAGGGACAGGGATCTGCTGGAGAGAGTCCAAAGGAGGACTGCAAGGATGATGAAGGAACTGGAGCACTGCCTGATGAGAAAAGGCTGAGAGCCCTGGGGGTGGTTAGTCTGGAGAGAAGACTGAGAAGGGATCTGATCAACGTCTGTCACTGAGGGCTGAGGGTCAGACAGGAAGGAACAGGCACAGCCTCTACTTACTTGTGCCCTGTGATAGGACAAGGAGCAATGGATACAAACTACAACACAGCAGGTTCCACTTCAACAGGACAAGGAACTTCTTCACTGTGAGGGTCACAGAGCACTGGAACAGGCTGCCCAGAGAGGTTGTGAATTTTCTCTGGAGACTTTCCAGCCTTGTCTGGATGTGTTTCTGTGTGGCCTGTGCTGGATTCTATGGTGCTGCTCTGGCAGGGGGGTTGGACTGGAAGATCTCCAGAGGTCCCTTCCAACCCCTAACATGCTGTGAGTAGCACATGTATCTGGAGAGTTTCATTCATTTATATCTCAGCCTGCTTCCATCTATATGCAGCAAATCCATTATTTCTTCAACTGCTGCTATGGAACATGAATAAAAATCACAAGAGATCTAAGGATTGGAAGCTCCAAAAACACACTTTCCTCAGGGCTGATACCAAAGATAAGGTCATAGAATCATTTGATTTGGAAGAGACCTTACAGATCATCAAGTCCAACCATTAGCCCAGCACTGGCAGGTCACCACTAAACCATGCTCCTCAGCACCTAATCTCTTCATCTTTTAAATACCTCCAGGGGTGCTGATTCCACAACTTCTCTGGGCAGTCTGCCCCAATATTTGGCAACCCTTTCAGCAAAGACATTTTTCCTCATCTCCAACCTAAACCTCCCTTGGTGCAACTTGAGGCCATTGCCTCTCATCCTGTTGCTAGGTACTTGAGAGAAGAGACCAACCCCCACCTTCCTCCAGCCTCCTTTCAGGGAGCTGTAGAGAGCAAGAGGACCTCCCCTCAGCTTCCTCTTCTCCAGACTAAGCAATTTCAGTTACCTCCTCATGAGCCTTGTTCTCTAGACCTCCTCTATCAGCTTTCTTGTCCTGCTTTGAACATCCTTTCTTGTAGTGAAGGGTCAAAAATTCAATGTGGTGTTTGATGTGTGGCCTCAGCAGCAGCAGGTATTAGACTTGTAGACTTCCTCTTATACAGGTAAAGAGTTCTGAACTCAAGAAATGTGTACAGCTGCTTTAGTTCACATGCTAGTGCCTTGAGACAAAGTGAAATTTAGACTCCAGAGTACACAGATGGGCTGAGATGCCTTCTTGGCTATTGCCAAGCCTTTGCTTAGAGGTCAGTGGTGCTTATCTCAAAGCTCTACCAAGTGCCCTGTTGAGAGCCTAAGGGCTCTTATCTAGACTTGCAGGCCACAAAGTGCACAGAGGAACAAGTGGCTTCCTTTGATTCTGTAGAGCCCACCCCCTTCTAGAACCAAAACAAACGACCAAGCACCTCTCAAACAAATTCATTCATAGAATGCTTTGGCTTGGAAAGGGACCTTAAAGGCCATTTAGTTCCAACTCCCCTGACATGGACGGGGACACCTTCCACTAGCCCAGGTTGCTCAAGGCATCATCCATTCTGGCCTTGAACACCTCCAGGGAGGGGGTATCCAAGTACCACTAGACTGAGTGGGCTCCGAAAGCATGGCAGTGGAGGTAAAAACTTGGTTTTCTCACAGAAGTGTTCTCTTCTCCCATTTCTGTACACAATTACAGGTAGGCCACGGACACAGTGACCAGTTCCTGTGAGTCAAATTACACATCAGTGTACATGAATGTACCTTTTCACCGGGAGGACCAGCAACACCATCCTCTCCTTTCATGCCCATTTCACCCTACAAAAGAAAGTATTCAGTTAGAACCCTTAAAGACCTCTGAGGCTAACAAGAGCTACTTGGGTCATATCTGATTTAACTGAAAAAAGCATCTTCTCCCCGGGTTTTGTCATGCTTAGAATGGAATCACGGTGGGGGGAGGTGGTTTACATTTGAATCGATGCAGTTGCAATACAATAGCACAGAATGGCTCAGGCTGGGAGGGACCTTAGAGATCATCTACTCCAGCCTTCCTGCCACGGGCAAGGACACCTCTCAAGCAGACTCAGCCTCATCCAATCTGTCCTTGAACACCTCCAGGGAGGAGGCATCCACAGCCTCTCTGGACAACCTATTCCAGAGTCTCACCACCCTCCTACTGAAGCACTTCTTCCTAAGAGCCCTACTCTCCCTGAGCTTCAAACCATTCCCCCTTATCCTGTTGCTAAACACCCTTATGAAAAGTCCAATCATTTAGGTATCCCAGAACTCAGCATCAAAATACAAACACTGCTGCAAAGCTTTTATTAAAAATCATAGAATCAGTCAGGGTTGGAAGGGACCACAAGGATCATCTAGTTCCAACCCCCTGCCATGGGCAGGGACACCCCACACTACATCAGCCTGGCCACAGCCTCATCCAGCCTGGGCTTAAACACCTCCAGGGATGGAGCTTCAACCACCTCCCTGGACAACCCATTCCAGGGCTTCACCACTTTCATGGTGAAGAACTTCCTCCTCACATCCAGCCTGAATTTCCCCACCTCCAGCTTCATTCCATTCCCCCTAGTCCTATCACTACCTGATATCCTGAGAAGTCCCTCCCCAGCCTTCTTGTAGATGCTGGAAATCCTGACAATAACAAGAAAACAAAACCCCAACACCCAGAACAACCACAAAACCCCAGCCAAAGCCCTAATTCTCAGAGAGCTTCACAGCCAGAACACTGTAGTACCTTCATCTCTTCAGTGTAAATGTAATATCTCTGTTTTGAAACCACAGAATTGTTTTCATTGGAGAAAACTTCTAAGATCATTGAGTCCAGCCACCAACCCAACACCACCATGGCCATTCAACCATGTCCCAAAGTGTCATGATCACAGGTTTCTTGAGCCTAATCACTGACACATTCAGTGGAGAAATTTTTCCTAATATCCAATCTAAACTTCCCCTGGTGCAACTTGAGGCCCCTCACTTTAAGAAGGACATTGAGACTCTCGAATGTGTCCAGAGAAGGGCAACAAGGCTGGGGAGAGGCCTTGAGCACAAACCCTATGAGGAGAAGCTGAGGGAGCTGGGGTTGCTTAGCCTGGAGAAGAGGAGGCTCAGGGGAGACCTTCTTGCTGTCTACAACTCCCTGAAGGGAGGTTGTAGCCAGGAGGGGGTTGATCTCTTCTCCCTAGCAACCAGCACCAGAACAAGGAGACACAGTCTTAAGCTGTGCCAGGGGAAGTTTAGGCTGGAGGTGAGGAGAAAGTTCTTCCCAGAGAGAGTTGTTGGCCATTGGAATGTGCTGCCCAGGTTGGACTTGACGATCTTTGAGGTCTTTTCCAACCTTATTGATTCTATTATTTCCTCTCATCCTAATACTGGGGAGAAGAGGCTGGCCCCCACCTTGCTACAACCTCCTTTCAGATAGCTCTGGAGAACAACGAGGACTCCCCTCAGCCTCCTCTTCTCCAGGCTGAACACTGCCTCAGCTCCCTCAGCCACTCCTCATATAGGATTGGAATGGTCCTTAGTTAGCTCTGTCTCAAAAGCAGCCCAAAAGCCTCTGTGCACAAACAGCAGGACCCCCTGGGCGCTAGGAGAGAGAAAAGTAGCAGGACTGGCCTCTGCTTACCTTATCTAATCACCCAGAGAGTGACTCTCTTATCTCTGCACACTCTGTTCCCTTGTGCCACTTGGCAGTGTTTAAACAGAGCAGAGCTCCTCTGTGCCATTCAGCAGAGGACTTTTATAGGCTGCAGAGGCTAAAATTACACAACCTGCCACACGCCAGGAAGCCTTTAGCACTTCTGACTTACTGGCCAGTTAGCCCAGGAACGTTTGCACTCCTGCACCACTAACTGCACACAGACTCCCCACCCTGGAGACAGTTCTTCACCACTGCATATTACATCAGGTTAGGCTCTGTCTTAGGAGGGAAGCCTGAGGGAACTGGGGTTGTTTAGTGTGGAGAAGAGGAGGCTGAAGGGAGACTTCATTGCTCTCTACAACTGCCTGAAAGTGGGGATTAGGATCTTCTCCCTAGTCTCAGGTGACAGAATGAGAGGAAACAGCCTGAAATTGTGCCAGGGGAGGCTTAGGTTGGATATTAGGAAACATTTCTTTGCTGCAAGAGTGGTCAGGGACTGGCAGAGGCTGCCCAGGGAGGTGGTGGAGTCCCCATCCCTGGAGGTGCTCAGGAAACGTGTGGACATGGAAATTCAGGACATGGTTTCATGGCCATGGTGGTGCTAAGTTGTTAATTGGACTTGATCTTAAAGGTCTTTTCCAACCAAACCAACTCCATGGTTCTAACTGCCACTGCCAACAAAAGGCAGCACAGTGCAAGGGGTGTTAATGCTGAAAAGAAAGAAAGCATCAGCTGAGTAGCTTCTCAGGCTAGAGTGAGGTGTGGGTTGGTCCCTTCTCACATGCAGCAAGCCACAGGACAAGAAGAAACGGCCTGAAGTTGTGCTAGTGGAGGTTCAGGTTAGATATTAAAATCATAGACTAGTTTTGGTTGGAAAAAAACCCTCTAAGATCATCCAGTCCAACCATCAGCCCAAGACCACCATGGCAAATAAACTATAGCCCCAAGTGCCATGGCCACACATTTCTTGCATGCCTCCAGGGGTGGGGACTCCAGCACCTCCCAGGGCAGCCTGTTCCAACCCCTGACCACTCATGCAGCAAAGAAGTTTTTTCTAATCTCCATTTTAAACCTCCCCTGGCACAATTTCAGGCCATTTCCTCTCCTTCTATCACCTGAGACTAGGGAAAAGAGACCAACTCCCCCTCACTGCAATGTCCTTTCAGGAGTTGTGGAGAGCAATGAGGTTGTTGAGGGTACTTCCCTTTATCTCAACAAGCTGACGTGGAGCAATGGGTGTTTCAAAACTGGCATTATGAAGAGGAAATCCGAGGTGTAAATATTGTTCAGCATAAGGGAAGACACTGATTTAATGTGAGGGGTTCACTTTTCCCTTCTGTTTAGACAGACAAAAATCAGTGTGAACTGGGAGAAACCAGAACTGTAGAAATGCTTGGAGTTTCCAACAGGATGGCTTTGCTGCACCAAGGTCATTTGGGTCGAGAAGAAATGGCCTCAGATTGTACCAGGGGAGGTTCAGGTTGGATACTAGAAGAAAATTCTTCACTGAAAGGGTTCTCAAAGTCTGGAATAAGCTGCCCAGGGAAATGGTGGAGTCACCATCCCTGGACTTTTAGGTTGGATATTAGAAGAAACTTCTTCACTGAAAAGGTTCTCAAAGTCTGGAATAGGCTGCCCAGGGAAGTGGTGGAGTCACCATCTTTGGAGATGTGGTGATGGCAGACTCAAGCTCATTTGGGACAAAAAGAAATGGCCTTAAATTGTACCAGGGGAGGTTTAGGTTGGAGATTAGAAGAAACTTCTTCACTGAAAGGGTTCTCAAAGTCTGGAATAGGCTGCCCAGGGTAATGGTGGAGTCACCATCCCTGGAGGTTTAGGTTGGAGATTAGAAGAAACTTCTTCACTGAAAGGGTTCTCAAAGTCTGGAATAGGCTGCCCAGGAAAGTGGCAGAGTCACCACCCCTGGAGATGTGGTGATGGCAGACTCAAGCTCATTTGGGGCAAGAAGAAATGGCCTTATGTAGAATCAGGTGGACCTGGGTTATCAAAGGAGTGACAGAAGAGAAGGAAAGGATGAAGCAAAAATGATTAAGTTTGGAAAAGATCTCTAAGATCATCAAGTCCAACCACGAAGACCAGCAAGGAAATTAGGCAGAAGGAGCAGACATCTCATTTGTTCTCCATGAGTTCTTTTGCCTTATAGTCCTACTACAAATATTTTCCTAGTGCAACAGCATAGTGCATAAATCTCACTCTAGATGTCCTAAAAATAGTCCTTTAAATGTCTTCTTCCTTAAGTAATATTTAAGTTAATGAAGGTCACTCGGCCAGCAATAAATTTTCCATGTTGTGCATCCAAAGGCACTTTAATGGTTGACTTTTTTGCTCCCTGCTGTGCTTACAGCATTAACCAGTGACCTAGTAACACAGCTGGGAATGGTTTATTGTTGTCTCAGCATATTTAATTATTGTTGGATTTCAGTTGAAAAAAAAACCTCTTTCATGGGCACTAAGTCTTCTTAAATAAAAATGAAAAGGTAACATGCAGATACTTTAAGGAAAGAACAGTTTCTATCTTCAGTGTATACCAGAGAATCACAGAATCACCAAGGTTGGAAGAGACCTCAAAGATCATCAAGTCCAACCTGTCACCACAGACCTCATGACTAAACCATGGCACAGAATGGTCTAGATTGGAAGGTGGCTTTTGAAAGTGTCCAGAGGAGACTCCACGTCCTCTCTGGGACAGATAGTTCCCCCTCAAGATGTGACCCCAAGTTGAGACAGGCTGCTTGGCAGGAATCACAGAAACACTCAGGTTGGAAAAGACCCTCAGGATCACCAAGGCCAACCCAGAACCCTGCTCTGCAAAGTTCACCCCTAAACCATAGCCCCAAGCACAACATCCAAACCACCTTGAAACACATCCAGGCTTGGTGACTCCACCACCTCCCTGGGCAGCACATTCCAATGCCTGACCGCTCTTGCTGGGAAAGAATTCTTCCTACTGTCCAGTCTGACCCTGGCCTGCTGCAGCTTGAGGCCATTCCCTCTTGTTCTATCACTAATTACCTGTGAGAAGAGACCAGCACCACCCTCTCCACAACCTCCTGTCAAGTAGCTGTAGAGAGCCATGAGATCTCCCCTCTTTTCCAGACTAACCATCCCCAGCTCCTTCAGTTGCTCTTCATCAGGTTTATTCTCCAGGCCCTTCCCCAGCTTCCTTGCCCTCCTCTGCCCTGGCTCCAGCACCTCCACATCTCTCTGGTATTGAGCTGCCCCAAACTGGACACAATTCTCAAGGTGTGGCCACCACAGAGCTGAGTCCCAGGGGACAATCCCCTCCCTGCTCCTGTTGGACACAGCATTTCTGATCCCAGCCAGGATGCCTTTGGCTTTCTGGGCCACCTGGGCACACTGCTGGCTCCTGTTCAGCTGCTTGTCCATTAGAAGCCCCAGGTCCCTTTCTGCCAGACAGCTTTCCAGCCACACTGCCCCAGGACTGGAGCAAGAAGCAGAGACTAACCCAAGAAAGCATTGAACCTGTGGACAGGGCCATTCCCTTAAGGAGCAACCAAATTCATGAAGTTTCTATTTATGAAAGATAAGCCAAAGGTCAAGACTGGAAAGAGAGAATTAAACTGATAGCTGTACCTTTTCACCTTTCTCTCCTTTGTGACCTGGCAAACCAGCTGCTCCTGGCAGTCCTGCTTCTCCCTGGTTTGCAAAGGAGGAAACAAAAGAAATTAACAACTGGGTAGGTCCAGAAGGTGTTTTTGGATTGGTTTCCTTGCATTTATCACAAAGGTCCAAACAAAGAAAATGATGCATGATAACATATACACAGTAAATATATTAATATATATATATGTGTTTAAAATAAATACACTTAAAATAGATATACATAATAAATACATTAAAAATATACCCCTAATAAAACATGCATAATAAACATATTAAAAAGAAAGATAAAATTAAAGAACAATAAGATCCTCATAGAAATATGATCTAATAATAGTGAAGCAAGCATAATAAGCACAACAACAAAACCAATAACAATCCTCCTCCTCCTCCTCCTCCTCATCCTCCATTCAAATGAGGGAATAAATACAATGAACAAATAAGTCTGTTCAAAAGTGGTTTGGCTTCCTTGCCCTTATCATGGCAGCCTAACCAAACCCAACGTGCTAGCTAATAAAATGTACATAATAAATGTATTTAAAAGGGAGACATTGAAATAATAACAATAAAAGACAATGATACTGATTATAACGACAACAACAATCATAATGCTGATGATAATAATGATGATCCTACATAATAATGTTTATTATTAGATTACATTATGTTATATTAAATCATATTGTACTATAATTGCATTATATAAATATAATATTATAATGATGCTATGATTATATTATAATATAGTATATTATTTATTATAATATAGTGATTATTAATATTTATCAGAAGAATATTTTTGCCTTAATAAAAAATATTTCTTCTGCAGTAAAATATTAGATTAGGATATAATGTATTATATTTATTATGTATCATGCATAATTACAATAATAATAATTATGATTATTAATAAATTATTATTATTAATTCTTCAGGAGAAGAATATTTTGAGAAGCCTTAATGTAACAAATAATTTCTCCTTCAGTAAAATATTATATTAAAATATAGTGTATTTATTATGTATTACATGTATTATTATTATTATTATTATTATTATTATTATTATTATTATTATTATTATTATATTATAATTTTTATTATGTATTATATTATATTATATATTCTAATAGTAACAATAATAATAATTATTATTATTAAATTCTTCAGAATAATGTTTTTAGTAGCTTTAATGTAGCAAATAATTTCTTCTGCAGTAAAATATTATATTATGATATAATGTATTATATTTATTATGTATTACATGTATTATACATTAGATATTTTATAACAACAATAATAATAAATTATTAATAGTTATTACTAATATAGTAGTAGTAGTAGTAGTCAGGAGAAGAATATTTTTGAGAAGTCTTAATGTAGCAAATATATAGTATATTTATTATGTATTACATGTATAATAATAACAATTGTTATTATTATTAACTTCTTCAGAATAATGTTTTTAGTAGCTTTACTGTAGCAAATCATTTCTTCTGCAGTAAAATATTATATTATAATATAGTTTATTTATTATGCATTACATGTATAATAATAATAATAATAATAATATTAAATTCTTCAGAATAATGATTTTAGTAGCTTTAATGTAGCAAATAATTTCTTCTGCAGTAAAATATTATATTGTTATTATGCATTACATGTATTATACTTATTATACTTATAATACTTATTATTAAATTCTTCAGAATAATGTATTTTACAAGCTTTAATGCAGCAAATAATTTCTTCTGCAGTAAAATATTATATTGTCATATAATATATTATAGTTATTATTACATTATTATTACATCATTATTACATTATTATTATTATTATTATTATTATTATTATTATTATTATTATTATTATTATTATTATTATTGTTATTGTTATTATTATTTTCTTCAGGAGAAGAATATTTTTTAGAAGCCTTAAAGTAGCAAATCATTTCTTCTGCAGTAAAATCACCCACTCTGGATATGATGGCTAAATATAATGATCATTTTGACCAGGGATCTTGTCCTTTGGCTTTACGTTCCAGCAATGAACACTGGCACACCTCTGCAGCTCCCTTAACTGAACCTGAAGCATCCTGTGTCTTAGCTGAGAAGTCTCACTTCTAACACTAAACCCCAGTCAGGTATGTTTTTTGATGCTAATGAAACTCCAAAGCACTCTGGAAGTCCCATACTTTCTTTGGGAAGCAGTGGCATTCCTCTCCAGGCTCTTGCTGCAGGGATGCTTTGCTGTCATGAACAGTCACTGGTGATGAAGTCGTAGCAAGGAACCTCTCCTCCCGTGAGCACTGAAATGGAAAGGAGATTTGCTGCTCACCAACCACCAATCACAAACAGGTCTGGGTTGGAAGGGATGACACCAAGCTGTGTGGGTCAGCTCCCACCCAGAAGGACTTGGGCAGACTCAAAGGTGTGCCCAAGCCAACCTCATGAAGGTCAGCAAGGTCCTGCAGCTGGATCAGAACATTCCAGAGAAGAGAATATTCCAGGGGGACCTTAGAGCTGCTTTCTAATACCTGAAGAGATTCTACAGGAAGGCTGCAGAGGAACTTTTCCTGAGGGTGTCTAGAGACAGGACAAGGGGGAATGGTTTGAAGCTGAGGGTTAGGCTGAGAGCAGGGTTAGGCTGGATCTTAGGAAGAAATTCTTCAGTATGGGGCAGGTGGGACTCTGGAAGAGGTTGCCCAGGGAGGCTGTGCATGCCTCCTGCCTGGGGGTGTTCAAGGTCAGGGTGAATGAGGCTTTGAGCAGCCAAGTCGAGAGATTGGTATAAATGATCTCTGAGGTCCTTTCCGACCTAAGCCATTTTATGACTCTAACAAACAACTCACCAGGTCTGCAGATATCTCACAACACGAATCTTCCATTGCAAGGTTGGGATTGCAGTAAACACTTAAGTGGTGAAGCTCAATCTAGAAAAACACAAAAAGAGATGGAGGTGAGATGTCTAAAATCACGTGTTAGTGCCATGCAGTTCCTGATCTCAGCTTTAATTAACTAGAGATGGGTATGAGATATCTGAAATCATGTGTTAGGGCATGCAGTTCCTGATCTTGGCTTAATCATCTTCCTCTCTGAGCCACTTCATGTTGCTGAAATGCTGGCAAAAGAGACAAATCCAAACCAACTACAAAGCTTCTCACATGCTGCAGTCTACTGCTTTGAGGTAAATGACATCAGGGATTTATCTCCCTCAGTTTTGTTCCTGCTATGCCACACAAGCATTTTAGCCCCCTGGACACCCTCTGCAATTCTTGTCAGGAGCATCATTTTCTTCTGCAGTGAATGCAAGTTAAGGTTTGATCATCTCACTTTCACCCAGGCCTTCTATCACTGTGGATACATCTTCGTGTGGACCTTGCCACTAAAGTACTTGAAGAGCAGAAACCACAAATCCAGTAGGTAAAGCTTCTGTTTCAGAGGTTTGGGGGGGATAGGTGAGATGAACCCCATCTCATTTTAACTAACTAATCTTCTTCTATGCCCCTTCTGCTTGTTTTTTATCCTCTTACTCTCTCCCTTGCACTTGGTACTGAGAAGGGCAACTCCTGGGACAGGATCCACGCTGCTGCCTTCAGCAGCTTTATGCCCACAATGTTTGCTTGCAAATGTGGAAATCCCAGTTTACAAATTCCACTGGGGATTATCCATCTTGTGCCAAGTTAAAGGAATCTGCTCCTCCTCCTGTGTGCTGCTTGGAAATCAGGAGATGGTACCCACAATTCATAGGATGGTTTGGGCTGGAAGGGACCCTAACGTTCATTTAGTTCCAACCACCCTGCCATGGACAGGGACACCTTCCACTAGCCCAGGTTGCATCCAACCTGGCCTTGAGCACCTCCAGGGAGGGGACATCCACAACCTCCCCAGGCAACTTGTTCCAGTGTCTCACCAGTCTGTCTTAGAGAAGAAAAATGAAGCCTGAGCTTAGCCCCATGAAATAAGAGCTCTGAGTCCAGGCTGAAGTGTTCAGCCCCTTCCAGGACCAGAAAGCAGCTAAAATGTGCTATTTTCATGTGGAAACATGCAGTGTCCATAAAAGAGCTGCAACTTTCAGATGGTCACCATCAACTCCAAGCCAGCTGCTTGCAGTCACCTAGTAACTGGATGTCAGCATCTTTAAAACAAACTGACATTTCCTGCAGCCTTCAAACTGCTTGCTCTGAGCTGATGATTAAACAGAGAAGAGCATCTCTCTGTGACAGAGCACAGCCCAGACTGTGGAGCTGCCTTGAGTAATTCTTGCACCAAAGGTTGTAGGAGACACCTCCAGCCACTTCCTAATCCCTTTCCTTCAGAAAAAGGGGGTGACAAGGATGATCAGTGTGCCCCAATTTCTGCATAGCTGAAGTACCCTGGAATCCTGATTTATCTTGTGTCTCCCCTTGATCAAAGGGAGACAAATTTTAACAGATGACTGAGACAAACTCAGAGACCAGCGTCATAAAAATGGAGAGAAAAGAGGATTTCCCCTGGGAGTTCTCTCCAGATGTAGTAATAATATAGAATCATAGAGTCATGGAGTCATAGAATCACAGCACCATGGAATCATAGAGTCATAGAATCATGGAGTCATAGAGTCATGGAATCATAAAATCATGGAATTATGGAAGCATGGAATCATAGAATCATGGAATCATAGATTCATAGAATCATGGAATCATAGAATCATGGAATTATGGAAGCATGGAATCATAGAATCATGGAATCATGGAATTATGGAAGCATGGAATCATAGAATCATGGAATCATGGAATCATGGCATCATAGATTCATAGAATCATGGAATCATAGAATCATGGAATCATAGATTCATAGAATCATGGAATCATCGAATCATGGAATTATGGAAGCATGGAATCATAGAATCATGGAATCATGGAATCATGGAATCATCGAATCATGGAATTATGGAAGCATGGAATCATAGAATCATGGAATCATGGAATCATGGAATCATCGAATCATGGAATTATGGAAGCATGGAATCATAGAATCATGGAATCATGGAATCATGGAATCATAGAATCATGGAATTATGGAAGCATGGAATCATAGAATCATGGAATCATGGAATTAGGGAAGCATGGAATCATAGAATCATGGAATCATGGAATCATGGAATCATAGATTCATAGAATCATGGAATCATCAAATCATGGAATTATGGAAGCATGGAATCATAGAATCATGGAATCATGGAATTATGGAAGCATGGAATCATAGAATCATGGAATCATAGATTCATAGAATCATGGAATTATGGAATCATAGATTCATAGAATCATGGAATTATGGAAGCATGGAATCATAGAATCATGGAATCATAGATTCATAGAATCATGGAATCAGAATTATGGAAGCATGGAATCAGAATCATGGAATCATGGAATTATGGAAGCATGGAATCATAGAATCATGGAATCATAGATTCATAGAATCATGGAATTATGGAAGCATGGAATCATAGAATCATGGAATCATAGATTCATAGAATCATGGAATCAGAATTATGGAAGCATGGAATCAGAATCATGGAATCATGGAATCATAGAATCATGGAATTATGGAAGCATGGAATCATAGAATCATGGAATCATAGATTCATAGAATCATGGAATCATAGAATCATGGAATTATGGAAGCATGGAATCATAGAATCATGGAATTATAGAATCATAGAATCATGGAATTACAGAATCATGGAATCATAGAATCATGGAACCATAGAATCATGGAATTGTAGAAGCATGGAATCATAGAATGGTCTGGGTTGAAAGGGACCTCCAAAGGTCATCTAATCCAACCCCTAAGGTAACCACATGGCTCTTACTCCAAGGGAAATACAGGGAAATAGACTCCTAACCCAGGACTGAGCTTTCGTGGTTACTTTGGTAACAGGTTTGCCTTAGCAGGTGCTACAGCACTGAACACTGATTAGAGGGAAAAGGACTTTGTATTAAGAGTACACACTCAAAATGAATAACCAGTTTTGGACCTTTTCTAGCATCACAGAATGCAACAGGTTGGAAGGGATTCTTGAAGGTCATCTTGTCTAGCACCCCTGCAGTGAGCAGGAACATCCCCAACTACAGCAGGTTGCTCAGAGCCCCATCAAACCACGAATGTCTCCAAGTATAAGGGCTCCACCACCTCTCTGGGCAACCTGCTGCAGCGTTCCACCACCCTCCTAGCAAAGAACTTCTCTCCACATCGTCCTTTGTGGTGCTGTTAGCGAAAGTGCGGCCAAAAGAGGGTTTCAAGGCAGCTGGATTTCCTTACTACTCACATCTACAGGCTTATCATCTGCAGCACGAGAAGCAATCAGAGTCCTTCCCTGCAAGTCAATGGTGAATTTCTCATCAGTCTGCTTTCTCTCAATTAAATTACAATCCAAATAGAGGGCAATGACCCCTGGCTGCACGCTAATACCAAGCTTATGCCACTGGCGGTCGAACAAGGGATAAATTTCCCGACTCTTAAAAGTGTAGTGCAGTATATTGCTCCGAGATGATTTGGCCATGTACTCCACCACCTTTTTTGTACCATCCAGAAGGACAGAGATCTGAAAGCAGAAGAAAGAAAAGGTAATGGGAAAGTGATCGGTCCATGGATTAAGCATATGCAATAAAAATGATGGAATGGGTTGGGTTGGAAGGGATCTTAAAGATCATCCCTGCCAAGGGCAGGAACACCTCCCACCAGCCCAGGTTGCTCAAGGCCTCATCCAACCTGGCCTTGAACACCTCCAGGGAAGGGGCAGCCACAGCCTCCCTGGGCAACGTGTTCCAGGGTCTCACCACAGGCTCACCAGATGTTAGGGGTTGGAAGGGAACTCTGGAGATCTTCCAGTCCAACCCCCCTGCCAGAGCAGGACCGCAGGTCACACAGGAACACATCCAGACAGGGCTGGGAAGTCTCCAGGGAAGGAGACTCCACAACCTCTCTGGGCAGCCTGCTCCAGGGCTCTGCCACCCTCACCGTAAAGAAGTTTTTCCTCATGTTGAGCTGATACCTTCTATGTTCAAGTTTGTCTCCATTGACCCTTGTCTTATTACTGCACACTGCTAAAAAGAGCTTGGCCCCCTGCACTCGACACCCACCCCTCAGATATTGATAGACATTGATCAGATCCCCTCTCAGCCATCTCTTCTCCAGACCAAACAGCCCCAGGGCTCTCAGTCTCTCTTCACATGGGAGATGCTCAACTCCCCTAAGCATCCTCATGTCTCTCTGTTGGACTCTCTCCAGCAGGTCTCTCTTGGACTGGGGAGCCCCAAACTGGACACAGTATTGCAGGTGTGGTCTCAGCAGGGCAGAGTAGAGGGGAGAAGAACCTCCCCAGCCCTGCTGGCCACACTTTTCTTAATGCACCCCAGGATGCCATTGGCTCTCTGGGCCACCAGGGCACATTGCTGTTCCATGCAGAACTTGCTGTCCACCAGGACTCCAAGGTCTTTCTCCATGGAGCTGCTTTCTAGGAGGGCAGCCCCTAACCTGTCCTGGTGCCTGCTGTTATTCCTTCTGTGGTGAGTGCAGGACTCTGCATTTGTCCTTACTGAACTTCATGAGGTTTGCCTGCACCCAGCTCTCAACCTGTCTGGATCTTGTTGGATGGCAGCACAGCCTCCTGGGGTGTCAGCCACCTCCTCTCCCCCCAGTTTTGTGTCATCAGGGAACAAATCAAAGTTGCCTCTAACCTCAGGTGTGTCATACTGGTTTAACACTTGCCAGATGTACCAACGTTCTTTCTTGGTACTGCGCCGGACACGGAACGTAGCAACTAGAGAGTACTCTTCAGGAATCCCCCTGGGAAATACTTGCCTGCAATGGGAGAAAGGGGGGAAAAGAGCTGTTGTTATTGTTATAAACACAGAATCACCAAGGTTGGAAGAGACCTCAAAGATCATCAAGTCCAACCTGTCACCACAGACCTCATGACTAAACCATGGCACCAAGTGTCACGTCCAAGCCCCTCTTGAACACCTCCAGGGATGGGGACTCCACCACCTCCCTGGGCAGCACATTCCAATGGCCAACAACGCTCTGGGAAGAACTTTCTCCTCACCTCCAGCCTAAACTTCCCCTGCTGCAGCTTGAGGCTGTGTCCTCTTGTTCTGGTGCTGGTTGCCTGGGAGAAGAGACCAACTCCCTCCTGGCTACAACCTCCCTTCAGGAATTTGTAGACAGCAAGAAGGTCTCCCTGAGCCTCCTCTTCTCCTGGCTAAACAATCCCAGCTCCCTCAGCCTCTCCTCACAGGGCTGTGCTCCAGACCCCTCCCCAGCCTCATTGCCCTTCTCTGGACATGTTCAAGAGTCTCAATGTCCTTCTTAAACTGAGGGGCCCAGAACTGTACACAGGACTCAAGGTGTGGCCTAACCAGTGCTGAGTACAGGGCACAATGACTTCCCTGCTCCTGCTGGCCACACTGTTCCTGATGCAGGCCAGGATGCCATTGGCCTTCTTGGCCACTTGGGCACACTGCAGGCTCATGTTCAGGCAGCTGTCAATCAGCACCCCCAGGTCCCTCTCTGTTTGGCAGCTCTCAGCCACTCTGACCCCAGCCTGCAGCTCTGCATGGGGTTGCTGTGGCCAAAGTGCAGCAGCTGGCACTTGGATTTGTTGAATGCTATCCTGTTGGACTCTGCCCATCTGTCCAGTGGGTCGAGGTCCCTCTGCAGAGCCCTTCTGCCCTCTAACAGATCAACATCTGCTCCCAACTTGGTCTCATCTGCAAATTTACTGATGATGGACTCCATCCCCTCACCCTGATCATCAATGAAGATATTGAAGAGCATGGGGCCCAGCACTGATCCCTGGGGGACCACTGGTGCCTGGCTGCCAGCTGGATGTGGCACCATTCACCACCACTCTCTGGGCTCAGCCTCCAGCCAGTTCCTAACCCAACACAGAGTGCTACTGTCCAAGCCAGGGGCTAACAGCTTGGCCAGGAGTTTGCTGTGGGGGACGGTGTCAAAGGCCTTGCTGAAGTCCAGGTAGACTACATCCACAGCCTGCCCCACATCCACCAGGCAGTCACCTGGGCATAGAAAGAGATCAGGTTGGAGAGGCAGGACCTGCCCCTCTTAAATCCATGTTGGCTGGACCTGAGGCCTTGGCTATCCTTCAGGTGCGCAGTTATTGCCACCAAACACAAACTGCTTTAAAGGAGTCAACAGAGAGGGGAAAAAAATACCTGGTGAAAACAAGGAGCTGAATATTCACAACTCCCAGAAAGTCACAGGTGGCAGTGTTCAGGAGAGTCTCTTCTAGAGATGGTTTCAACTAATGAATTTTCTGTCACATCATGAGCCAGCAGTGTGCCCAAGAAGGCCAACAGCATCCTGGCCTGGATTAGCAATAGTATGGCCAGCAGGAGTAGGGAAGTGATTGACCCCTGAATTCAGTGCTGGCAGGGCCACTCCTTGAGTTATGGGATCAGTTTTGAGCCCCTTACTACAAGAAAGACATTGAGGTGCTGGTGTGAGACCAAAGAAAGGCAACAAAGTTGGAGAGGGGTCTAGAGAAGATATCTGGTGAGGAGCAGCTGAGGGAAATGGGATTGTTCAGCCTGCAGGAGAAGAGCCTGAGTGGAGACCTCATTGCTCTTTTCCTGAAGGGAGGTTGAAGTGAAGCAGGGGATTGGCAACTTCTCCCTAGTATGGCCTGAAATTGTGCCAGGGGAGGATTAGGTTGGAGATTAGGAAAAACTTCTTTTCTGAAAGGGTGGTCAGGCACTGGACTCCCAGATGTGTGTAGAGATAGCTGAATGCTGCTTAGGTCCCCAGAGATGCCCAGGCCATTGACTGTGCTGAAGTCACACATAATAAGCTTGGACAGCAAAGAATCCCACACAAACCACAGCAGACAGCAGCACTTCCAGGGGAGAAGAGGGACAGAAGACCTCCTTGAGAGTCTCACAGGTTACAGCAGTCACCCAGGAGGGACAACTGCTTCACACTGTCCTGAGCTAAGGAAGCTCAACAGGAATGGGAGGACATTGCTTTGGTTATCTCACTGTTCAGGCTGTTTCCTGGAAGAGGAAACTCTCAGCTTCACACCTGTGTGGGCCACAAAGCTGATGAAGGGTCTGGAGGACAGGTTTGGTGAGGAGGGTTTAGTGTGGAGGAGGCTGAGGGGAGACCTCATTGCTCTCTACAGCTCCCTGAAAGGAGGCTGCAGTGAGGTGGGGGTTGGTCTCTTTTCCCTAGTCTCAAGTGGTAGAAGGAGAGGAAATGGCCTGAAATTGTGCCAGGGGAGGTTTAAATTGGAGATTAGGAAAAACTTCTTTGCTGCAAGAGTGGTCAGGGGTTGGATCAGGCTGCCCTGGGAGGTGGTGGAGTCCCCATCCCTGGAGGTGTCCAAGAAACCTGTGGCCATGGCACTTTGGGACATGGTTTAATGACCATGGTGGTGTTGGGTGGATGGTTGGACTCAGTGTTGTAACTCCTGTGAGATCTGTGATTCCTGTAAACAGGAGTATTGAATAAGCTGCTGCAAACTGAAAGGCACACAGAAACATTCCACACACAAGAGGGTTTCCCCTCTTTCTTTTCTTGGGAAACTGGAACAGATTTCCTAGAGGGTTGGTGGAATAATCTCCACCCCTGCAGACTTCCAAAGCATACTTAACCTAACTTCCAAGCTGATCCTGTTTTGAGCGAGGAGTTTGATCCGGTGACCTCTGTTTGGACACAAAGACAAGCAAAGAAACCCCCAAACCAACCTGAAAACCAAACCAAACCCCCCCAAACCCAACCCTAAAATCAAACAACAAAAAAAAAAAGGGGAGGGGGAGGGGGATAAAAAGAGGGCTGCCAACCCACAGCCCTCCTGCAAATCACTTCAGTGAACTTCAGGATCTGAGGAAGAATGCCTTCTGTGTAGAGAAGCCTGCTCTAAATCCTGCCAAAGAGCTGCTTTCATGGCCTAACACCTATTTTAAGGCCCTTATGTGGGAATCAACCTTCTTTGGCTTATTTCCCACAGCTGATATGTTTTATCCCAGGAACAATCTGGCTGCTCTCCCACATTGTCAGTGGACTCACACAGCTATAGATGTTTCAGCGTCGAAAAGGCCAGGCACGAGTGAACAGGCTTTGCAGGACTTAGATCTGGATTTCAGACTAATCTGCACCTTCATTGCAGCATAAATAATATGTTCATGGTTTGTCAAGAAAATACCTTCACTGGATAGCAGTAATGCACGAGTGCATCTCTACAGAACAGGAACTGACCTGCGCAGAGAATCATAGAATGGTTGGAAGGGACCTCAGAGATCACAGTAGCACAGTATGGAAGGAGCTGGAAGGGATCTCTGGAGACCCCTTTGGAGATCAACCCCCTGCCAAAGCAGGCTCACAGGATCACAATATCCAGGTGGGTTTTGAAAGTCTCCAGAGGAGGAGACTCGAGATCATCGACTCCAACGCCCCTGCCATGGGCAAGGATGCCTCTCAGCTAGATTTGGTTGTTCAAAACCTCATCCCACCTGGCCTTGAACATCCCCAGGAAGGAGGCATCCACAGTCTCCCCAGGCAGCCTATTCCAGAGTCTTACCACCCTCCAGGCAGCCTATTCCAGAGTCTTACCACCCTCCTACAGAAGAACTTCTTCCTCAGCTCCAGTCTAACCCTGCTCTCCCTCAGCTTCCAACCATTCCCCTTTGGCCTGTCTCCAGACACCCTCAGGAAAAATCCCTCTGCAGCCTTCCTGTAGGTTACCTTTAGGTATTGGAAAGCATCTTTAATGTCCCCCTGGAGTCTTTTACTTCTCCAGGCTGAACATCCCCAGCTCCTCAGCCTGTCCTCATGGCAAAGCTGCTCCAGCCCTGCAGTTTCCAGCCCACCCACTCCCCCCTGTCCCATGCAATCTGAGGAGATGACAGCCCGTTCCCAGTTGTCAGCTAGACAGGATATCTGTCTGTGGGAGCATCTGATGGGCTCTCCAGAATGAATTAACTTTTCAGGCTAAGTTCTGTACTGGGAGGCACAAGGGAGTTTAGATGAATGGGCAAAGGGCAGGCAGCTGTGGAAGGGAAATGATCAGAAGTCTTCATCAAATAAGAGGAAGGGGAAGCATGATTGGTAGGGTAAGTCTGCAAAGCAAACAGAAGTCTTGTCTGGACATGGGAGTTTTTCTAACCACCATGGAGCACTTCTTTTTATCTGTTTTTCCTTTTCCCACCATCTTTGCTTTTTACTCCAAGCCTCCCTGACACTCCTAAGACAGCCTTAGTCCTCTACAATTTCAAGTGTTTGCTTTCAGAACACAAAACTTTGGCTGTGTGAGGTTGCACCTGATATAAAGTTAGCTTCCCCAGCTGTTTATCAAACCATCTAGGAAACAGGACAAGCTGAAGTATGGACCAGCATTATGGAGTAGGAGAGAAGCTCACTCCAGCATCTCTTACTTTTGAGCTGACAGAGAAGACTCTATTGGGAGAAACCAGAAAAGCAGACAGGGGCAAATTAGTTCCTGAGCATATGACACTGATTTCAGTGAAGGTTTAGAACCATAGAATTGTTTTGATTGGAAAAGACCTCTAAGACCGAATCCAACCATCAACCTGCACAGCCAGCAGGTCAAGTGAGGTGATTCTCCCCCTCTACTCTGCTCTGGTGAGACCCCACCTGGAGTACTGCGTCCAGTTCTGGAGCCTCTATTACAGGAAGGATCTGGACATGCTGGAACATGACCAGAGAAGGGCCATGAGGATGAGCAGAGGGCTGGAGCTGCTCTGCTATGGAGATGGACTGAGGGAATTTGGGTTGTTCAGTCTGGAGAAGAGAAGACTCTGAGAAGACCTAATTGTAGCCTTGCAGTATCTGGAGGGGGGTACAAGAAAGCTGGAGAGGGACTTTGTAGGGTGTCAGGGAGTGGTAGGACTGGGGGGATGGGGCAAAACTAGAAATGGGGAGATTGAGATTGGATGTTAGGAAGAAGTTCTTCCCCATCAGGGTGGTGAGACACTGGCACAGGTTGCCCAGGGAGGTGGTGGAAGCCTCATGCCTGGAGGTTTTGAAGGCCAGGCTGGATGTGGCTGTGAGCAACCTGCTCTAGTATGAGGTGTCATAATATCCCTGCAACCTCCTTTCAGGGAGCTGCAGAGAGCAATGAGGTCTCCCCTCAGCCTCCTCCACACTAAACCCTCCTCACCAGACCTGTCCTCCAGACCTTTCATCTGCTTTGTGGCCCACACAGATGTGAAGCTGAGAGTTTCCTCTCCCAGGAAACAGCCTGAACAGTGAGATAACCAAAACAATGTCCTCCCATTCCTGTTGAGCTTTCTTAGCTCAGGACAGTGTGAAGCAGTTGTCCCTCCTGGGTGACTGCTGTAACCTGTGAGACTCTCAAGGAGGTCTTCTGTCCCTCTTCTCCCCTGGAAGTGCTGCTGTCTGCTGTGGTTTGTGTGGGATTCTTTGCTGTCCAAGCTGTGACTTCAGCACAGTCAATGGCCTGGGCATCTCTGGGGACCTAAGCAGCATTCAGCTATCTCTACACACATCTGGGAGTCACAATGAATCTTGGGTGGGAGTTGTATGACTGGCTCCTTAGGCATGGTGCTTCTGAGCTTCACAGGAACCTGTGCCCAGACACTGGGGGAAATCTGTTGTCCAAAGTGACTCATTTTAGGTGCCTCCAGGGGTTAGGTGGTGCTGGAGAGCAGGCAATTGAAAGAATTCTCTGAGAGTCAGGCGCCCACAGGCTGACTAAATTACACTTTAGGTGGAATTCAGACAGTTTGGTTTTCTCTCTCTTTTTTTCCCCTCTTTTTTTCCATGTTGTCAGCAGCACATATTCATAACAGTAATAAAAAACCAGAAAGGTGATGACTGGAGCACTGTGTTCTCAAAGCAATGCACACCCTTGGTGGGAACTGCTGAACACAATAGCAGGAATTGAAGCACACCGTCTGAATACGTGAGGCTTGAATCTACACCACCCCAGACTGCAGGGTTGAGGTGCACTGTACATTACAGAAGCTCCACTTGGCAGATTTGAGGAGAGCAAAGACCAGCAGGAAAATCCCTAACACCACAAGGTGTGATGCTCCCACTCTGGAAGGGATGTTCTCCCTCTGCTCTCATGAGGCCCCACCTAGAGTAGAGAGTTCAGTTCTGGGGCCCCCAGGATAAGAGGAACATGGAACTGTTGGAAAGGGTCCAGAGGAGGCCACAAAGATGATCAGAGGGGTGGAGAACCTCTTCTATGGGGATAGGCTGGGAGAGTTGGAGCTGTTCAGCCTGCAGATCCCAGCTGGTCCCCCTGGTGCCACCCTGCCTCCTGTCTTTAATTCACAAGTCCTATGAGGAGAGGCTGAGGGAGCTGGGGTTGCTTAGCCTGGAGAAGAGGAGGCTCAGGGGTGACCTCATTGCTGTCTACAAATACCTGAAGGGAGGCTGTAGCCAGGTGGGGGTTGGTCTCCTCTCCCAGGCACCCAGCACCAGAACAAGAGGACACAGTCTCAAGCTGTGCCAGGGCAGGTTCAGGATGGATGTTAGGAAGAAGTTCTTCCCAGAAAGAGAGATTGGCCATTGGAATGTGCTGCCCAGGGAGGTGGTGGAGTCCCCATCCCTGGAGGTGTTTAGGAGGAGACTGGATGGGATGCTTGGTGCCATGGTTTAGTTGATGAGATGGTGTTGGGTGATGGGTTGGACTTGATCTTTTCCAACCTGGTTAATTCTGTATTCTGTAAGGAGTAATTATGAATGAATCCTGTGTGCATTCCCCCTGCTGCGAAGGGGTTCAGCTCTATCTTTGTAAGGCAGCATCGAGTTACCCCTATCAGCTGCAGTAAGGCAATCCTCTATTTACCTTTTGTTTTTATTTTTAAAAGAGGAGCCCTGGCTGGCAAAGCTGCAGCTATTTTTAACCCTTCTGCACACTAATTGTTCCGTGCTGGAGGAGAGCACACTACAGCACAGGAGAGACTTCCGTATTTACAAGTATCAATGAAGCCTCCAGCTTGCTGAGCATCTTCCAAGAAGAGAAAGATGAGCCAACTTACATTTCCTGAGGGTGAAGTGAGAGATGTTTCAAGTTTCTGGCAAGACATAGCTCTTCCAGCTGACATCTACTGTTACCTGGTATATGTCACTTGTAACATGACAATGTTAGGGGAGTTTGGTGAGCAGAGCTCCAGCAGTTAGTGGAAACAGCCTTTTCCTGGGGTGGGTAATGGTTTCTTTAGTGCCACAGTGCTGCAGACACTCAATTCTTAACCTTCTTGTGTTCAAGGGGTAGAAAATGAAAGCACAGAACCTGCAGAACTGTTTTGGTTGGAAAAGACCTCTGAGATCATCGAGTGCCACCATCAACACACCACCACCAGTAAATCAACTCCCCAAGTGCCATGGCCACACTGTGCTTGAGCACCTCCAGGGATGGAGACTCCACCACCTCCCTGGGCAGCCTGTTGCAATGCCTCACCACACTTGCAGGAAAGAAATTGTTCCTGACATCCAACTTGACCCTCTCCTGGTGCAACTTGAGGTCATTTCCTCTCATTCTATCACTTGATACTAGCGAGAAAAGACCAACCCCCACCTCACTGCAACCTCCCTTCAGGAAGTTGTAGAGAGCAATGAGGTCTCCCCTCAGCTTCCTCTACTCCAGGCTAAACACCCTCACTTCCCTCAGCTGCTCCTCCCCAGCCCTGTTCCCCACAGCCTTCTCCAGCTTTGTTGCCCTTCTCTGGACATGCTCCAGCCCCTCAGTGTCAATGGTGAGCAAAAAAAGGTAAAGCTGAGGTGACCAAATGCAAATAACATCTCCATGTCATTGTCAGCATTTCCACCTCAAATGATTATATTTTTGCTTCTTGGGTTTGTCTTCTTCTTTTTTTTTTTTTTGCCTGACTTGAGTGCCGCAACAGAAGAAGGGCAACCGACTAACCAGGGCAATCCACCAACCTCTGCCCAGAGATCTCAGCAGACTCAGCCTATGACAAAAGGGTGTTTCAAATTCTTCTTTGAATAAAAGTGTAAGAGCAGCTGCTTGTTGCTCAGAATAAGAAATAATTTCCTTCCCATCCATCTTCCTCAAATCACTTTAAGATGCCCTCTCCAGGCTCAGGTTACGTTCGGCCTCGAGTTGTTTTCGTACGACACGTTATATGATGCAACTCAGGGGAAACTATTCAGACAGCTTAAGAGTTATTAATTACTGAGGGAGAGCTCAGCCCACTCAGAAAATGCTCTGCTGAAAGCAAAGCTGCAAAGTGCTTTCACATGGAGGAGAGGGATTTACCAAACGCTTCGTAGCCTTAGCGTGAGGGCCCTCCTCTCGTCCCCCCGCCCCCAGCATCTCTGTAGCCCTCGAACATGCTTTGTGCAAAGCACACAAAGGAAATGGAGAGGGTACCAGAAAGATTTGGGAGGCTTTTGCAACGTTCCGGCATTGCAGTGTTCCTCCAGACACTTTTGAGCTCAACTTTTGAGGGAGGGGCAGCCTCTTCTCCTTGGTGTCAAACGAGCCCCTGCTACAGGAAGGATCTGGAGGTGTTGGAGCATGTCCAGAGAAGGGCCACGAGGATGAGCAGAGGGCTGGAGCTGCTCTGCTGTGAGGACAGACTGAGACAGTTGGGGTTGTTCAGTCTGGAGAAGAAAAGGCTCCAAGGAGACCTTCTTGTGGCCTTCCAGTATCTGAAGGGGGCTATGAGAAAGCTGGGGAGGGACTTTTGAGGGTGTCAGGGAGGGATAGGACTGGGAGGATGGAAAAAAAACCTAGAAATGGGTAAATTCAGATTGTATGTTAGGAAGAAGTTCTTCCCCAGGAGGGTGGTGAGACACTGGCACAGGTTGCCCAGGGAGGTGGTGGAAGCCTCATGCCTGGAGGTTTTGAAGGCCAAGCTGGATGTGGCTGTGAGCAACCTGCTGTAGTGTGAGGTGTCCCTGCCCATGGCAGGGCGGTTGGGACTGGCTGATTCTTGAGGTCTCTTCCAACCCTGACAATTCTATGATTCAATTCTATGACTCTATGACAGGACTAGAGGCAATGGTTACAAGCAGCACCAGGGGAAGTTCAAGCTGAATGTGAGAAAATATTTCTGCACTGAAAGAGTTCTCAGCACCACAGAGGCTCAGAGGAGACCTTATTGCCATCTACAGCTCCCTGAAGGGAGGTTGTAGCCAGGGGGGTTGGTCTCTTCTCCCAGGCAACCAGCACCAGAGCAAGAGGACACAGTCTCAGGCTGCACCAGGGGAGGTTTAGGCTGGAGGTTAGGAAGAAATTCTTCCCAGCAAGAGAGACTGGCCATTGGAATGTGCTGACCAGGGATGTGGTGTAGTCCCCATCCCTGGAGGTGTTTAGGAAGAGCCTGGATGAGGCACTTGGTGCCATGGTTTAGTCGATTAGATGGTGTTGGGTGATAGGTTGGACTCGATGATCTCTGAGGTCTTTTCCAACCTGGTTTATTCTATTCTATTCTATTCTATTCTATTCTATTCTATTCTATTCTATTCTATTCTATTCTATTCTATTCTATTATTCTATTCTATCCTATCCTACCCTACCCTACCCTACCCTACCCTACCCTACCCTACCCTACCCTACCCTACCCTACCCTACCCTACCCTATCCTATCCTATCCTATCCCTATCCTATCCTATCCTATCCTATCCTATCCTATCCTACCCTACCCTACCCTACCCTACCCTACCCTACCCTACCCTATCCTATCCTATCCTATCCTATCCTATCCTATCCTATCCTATCCTACATGTGCCATGGTCTAGCTGATTGGATAGGGCTGGGTCATTGGTTGGACTGGATGATCTTGGAGGTCTCTTCCAACCTGGTTGATTCTATGACTCTATGATTCTATACATTGTTTGGTTTCATAACAGTTGCATGGATGGAGCTCCACCACCTCCCTGGGCAACCTGCTGCAGTCTTTAACCACACTTTCAGGGAAGAAATTGTTCCTAATGTCCAAAGTAGACCTGGTGCAACTTGAGGACATTTCCTCTTGTCCTGTCACTTGTTACCAGGGAGAAGAGACCAAGCCCCAGCTAATTCCTTTCAGGGAGATATGAAGAGTAATGAGGTCTTCCCTGTGCCTCCTCTTCTCCAGGCTAAACACTCCCAGTTCCCTCAGCTGCTCCTCCCCAGCCGTGTTTTCCAGACCCTTCCCCAGCTTCATTGCCCTTCTCCAGACCTGCTCCAGCTCCTCAATGTCTTTCTTGGAGTGAGAGGCCCCAAACTGTACCCAGTATTTGAGGTGTCCCCTCACCAGTGCCCAGTACAGGGACACAACCACTTCCCTGGTCCTGGAGACAACAAACTACTGCTGATCCGAGCCAGGATGCTGGTATCCTACTTGGCTACCTCGGACATGCTGCCTCACATTCAGCTGCTGCAACCAGTAGACTTCAAGAACTGTTTCAAGCTTTTGCCATTCCTACATAACCTCTCAAGGCCATTTTTGCTGTGTTAGATGTCCTAAAAGAAAAACAAAGGGTACCAGAGCTGGATTTGAAGTGTGGCAAGCATCAAGAGAAGAATATGTGAACTTCATCCCTTGAACAGGAACTTTCCTTATTTAACACCTACCCAGGTCTTTATTTAGCCATTTTACGAGCAGCTCTCTAACTCCTGCGGTCCTTGGTGTGCTCACAGGAATGGAACAAAGACAACAACAGCTCTAGTCATTAGAGCAGCCAAAAGTCAAGGAGATATTAAATTCTTCTGCTCAAGAGGATTGTTTACAGTGGAATGGAGTTGTTCAGCTGATCAGCAAAGCCTCTGACAACATTAGAGAGAAAAAAGAAATCAGTGGCAGTGAAAATTGCTCTGCATTTTAACATGCTGCCCACCCCAGGGCAGGGTGTGTGGTACAGTGCTAATTATCTGTGGATCATAGAAATACAGAATGGGTTGGGTTGGAAGGGACCTCCAAAGGTCATCCAGACCAAATCCCCCACAGTCAGTAGGGACATCATCCACCAGAGCAGGTTGCCCAGACCCTTTTTGAGCTTCACCTTGAATATCTCCAGGGATCTTGTGTTGTTTAGCCTGGAGAAGAGGAGGCTCAGGGAGACCTTCTTGCTCTCTACAACTCCCTGAAGGGAGGTTGTAGCCAGGTGGGGGTTGGTCTCTTCTCCCAGGCAACCAGCACCAGAACAAGAGGACACAGTCTCAAGCTGCACCAGGGGAGGTTTAAGCTGGAGGTGAGGAGAAAGTTCTTCCCAGAAAGAGTAACTAGCCATTGGAATGTGCTGCCCAGGGAGGTGGTGGAGTCACCATCCCTGGAGGTGTTCAAAAAGGGATTGGATGTGGCAGTTGGAGCCATGGTTTATTTGTCAGGAGGTGTTAGGTATTAGGTAATAGGTTGGAGTTGATAATCTCTGAGGTCTTTTCCAACCTTGTTGATTCTATGATTCTATGCTAAGGATGGGGCCTCAGCTACCTCTCTGGGCAACCTGCTGTAGTGTTCTAACTACCTCATGATGAAGAACTTGTTATTAACATTCAATCTAAATCTTCTGTGCTCTCATTTCAAACTATTGCACCTTGTCCTATCTCAGTGGCTGCTCTTGACTCAAAAAGCAATGAAAACACAGACTAGAAGAGAGGATTTGTCCATTGGAGGCCATGATCATTCAGCCTAAAGACAGAGGATGCACTTCATGCTTTGGAGAGGAGAGAGGAAATCAGGAATGATGTTCCTTTTTTCCTTGGTCTAATATGTTCACATAATCTTGTTTAGAAGAGGAAGAAATCTAAACATCCACCTCTCCCTTGGAGCTTTTCACAGCCAATTTGTCAGCACTGTGCAGGCATTTGCCCAGGTATCCAGAGTTGTCTGCTGATCCCAGAAACATAATGGTCCTTTAGTTTGGTACACAGGAAGGTTAGTCAGCTCCAGCAGAGCTGCATGCTGAGAGACTCACGCCCTCCCACTTCTCACACTGCTCAGAGGGGAGCTACCTTGTGCACCTCTGCCTGACATCGTGCTGCCCAACCTCAGTGCTGCCCAACCTCAGTGCTGCCCAGCCTCAGTGCTTTGTTCCCTTACAACCTTCAAGTTCTTCCTGTTTAGTCTCCCCTCACCTCCATCCCAAACTTTGGTAGCTTTTTACAATGACACAATGGGAAAAGTGCTACCAAGGTGAATTCTGATTGCTCTTGGAACAGGCTCTCCCCTTCCTTCCTGGGCTCATTCTGCCTGGCTGATGGCAGAAGGCAAATTGTCTTGCAGGCTGAGTGCACACAGTAAACATAATAGAATGTCTGGCAGGGGAAGAGAAGAGCTGGAAGGACTAAACCAAACTGAGGGATGCTTGTCTCCTACCTTAGCCAAATAATTGCCCATCTAGGGAGCCTCCTCCTCCTCAACACACAGGGCTGCCTATAAATCAGTTCATTCCAGGCTAAAGTCACAAGCAGGATGCTGGCCACGCTTCTTTTGATGCAGCCCAAGATGTCTTTGGCCTTCTGGGCTGCAAGTGCCCATGGCTGGCTCTTGTCCAGCTCCTTTTCCACCAGCACCCCCAAGTCCTTTCCTACAGGGCTGCTCTCAACCTCATCATCCCCCAGCCTGGACTGATATCAAGGATTGATGTCCCTGCTCACTGCAGGGAGTTGGAAAAGAAGACCTTCATGGGTGTCTTCCAACCCCATGCACTCTGTAACTCTGAGATCTTACTTCTGATCCTCCTGAAGGATAACAGCATGTCTGGTGGCAGAAAAGGAGAGCTGGAGGGACTGCTGTATGGACTGCAGCTGGGATGCTTTGCTCCTAACCTCCCCAAATAATTGCCTGGCTAACGAGCCGCCTCCTCTGCCGCATGCAGGGCTGCCTATAAATAAACTCATTCCAGGCTAAAGCCACAAGCAGGCAGTGCTAGAAGGTGCCTGAGAAGAAAGGCAGAGACAACACCAAAGGTACCACAGCCTGCAACCCTGTTACAGATGGATCTCTCTACCCATCTCGGTTCCAGCTGATCTCCCAAAACAGAACCACAGATTCAACCAGGCTGGAAGAGACCTCCAAGACCATCGAGTCCAACCGATCACCCAGCCCTATCTAATCAAACAGATCGTGGCCACTAAGTGCCTCATCCAGGCTTTGCTTAAACACCTCCAGGGATGCTGCCTCCACCACCTCCCTGGGCAGCCCATCCCAATGGCCAATCACTTTTTATGGGAAGAACTTCTTCCTAACATCCAGCCTAAACCTCCTCTGGTGCAGCTTGAGACTGTGTCCTCTTGTTCTGTCACAGGTTGCCTGGGAGAAAAGACCAACCCCCTCCTATCTACAACCTCCCTTCAGGTAGTTGTGGACAGCAATAAGGTCTCCTTTGAGCCTCCCCTCTTCTCCCAGCTGAAGAAGTCGTAAGTGCTGAAGTGATGGAGAAGAGGAGGCTCAGGGAGACCTCATTGCTCTCTACAACTACCTGAAAGGAGGTTGTAGCCAGGAGGGGTTGGTCTCCTCTCCCAGGCAACCAGCACCAGAACAAGAGGACGCAGTCTCAAGCTGTGCCAGGGGAAGTTTAGGCTGGAGGTGAGGAGAAAGTTCTTCCCAGAGGGATTTGTTGGCCATTGGAATGTGCTGCCCAGGAAGGTGGTGGAGTCACCATCCCTGGAGGTGTTCAAGAGGGGATTGGACATGGCACTTGGTGCCATGGTTTAGTCATGAGGTCTGTGGTGACAGGTTGGACTTGATCATCTTTGAGGTCTCTTCCAACCTTGGTAATTCTGTGATCCTGTGATTTAGTTGCCAGCAGGAGAGACTGGAGTAAGAAAGAGGGTTAATGATACCAGACACCAAGGTCTGACCTGAAATAAGTAGCTCTGTCAGCTGCAGGAGTGAAGCTCCAGAGAGCGAACGTGCTTTGGCTTTGACAGCCCCACACACACAGCACGACAGGTCCATGAACATTTCAGCCTGGTGCTCTGCTTGCACAGTTTGCAGGATCATTAGGTAAATAGTGTGCTCGTTTAACAGCCTGCAGAATGCCTGAGTGTTGCCACTTTGTAAGTGAAGGAATATGGGAAAAGAAAAGAGCAGAGAATTCATTTGCAGCACAGACTTCACAGCCTTCTCAGAAAGTGGAAATTAGCACCTCTGAAGCCTCAGGACTTGGAAATGACTTAATGAAAGCCAAGTTAAAATTAACAGAGAGTACCTAGAGCTTAGCCTGCATCTGTCAAGCTGTCTGTAATGCTGGGATTTTGGGGTAAGTCACAGATTAAATGGGGTTAAAACATATCAAGCTCAGATATATCAACATTGCATTGCTGTCTGCTGAGTCACAGTGAAGTTAAACAAAGGCTTGCAGTGATCAGAGAATCACAGCATTGTTAGGGTTGGAAGGGACCTCAAGGATCATCCAGTTCCAACCCCACTGCCATGGGCAGGGACACCTCACACTAGATAGGATGAGAGGCAATGGCCTCAAGCAAGAGAAAAATAGATTTAGATTGGATGTTAAGGAGCAAGTTCTGCACCATGAGGGTGGTGTAACACTGGAACGGGTTGCCCAGGGAGATGGTTGAGGCTCCATCCCTGGAGATATTCAAGGTGAGGCTCAACAGGGCTCTGGGCAGCCTGATCCAGTGGAGGATGTCCCTGATGACTGCAGGGGGGTTGGACTGGATGCCCTTTGAGGGTCCCTTCCAACCCGAGGAAATCTGTGAAAATCCACTCAATGTACAGCCTGTGTTAGAACCACAAAATCCCACAAGGTTCAAGGGTTGAAAGGACCTCTGGAGATCATCTTGTGTAATTCCTCCTGCTCAGGCAGGGCCACCTGGAGCCCCTTGGATCAAAGGACCCATTTAAGGGTGCATGAGAACTAAAATCAACCCAGCATAAGCTGTTTGAAGGGAGGACATTTATTTGGGCTAACAACAATTAGGGTCGTGTGACAAATGTCACCTCAGGCACAGGAAGGATTGGTAGTAGGAGTGTGAACTGATCCTTAAGGAAAGCAGTGAAGCAGGGCTGGGCTATAACTCTTCAATCTTTCAAGAGCTCTAACCCATTAATGAGTCAGGGCTTTCCTTTCCATGCAATTGCAGCAGCTATCTTGGGTCACCAAGTGTTTTTTCAGTGCTCCTAACACTTTCACAACAAACCAGTCCTCAGCTGATGTAATTTCCTGGTGGCAGAGCAGCTCTGCCTCCACATCCTAACAGGCACACAATGAGTTATCACTGCTGAAAGGTAGAGAGAGGCTTGCAGAAAGGAAAGGAACAGATGAAACATTAAGACACCATTTCAAAGTCTGTGCTCCTGTTTGACTACATGCAGACCTCTGAGGGCATTGAATAAATGACTATCCACATCTGAGGGCTGAGGGTCAAGAGGGAGGGTTCGGGCTCTGCTCAGTTGCACCCTGTGATAGGACAAGGGGCAATGGATATAAACTCCAGCACAGGAGGTCCCACCTCAGCATGAGGAGGAACTTCTTCACTGTGAGGGTCACAGAGCACTGGAACAGGCTGCCCAGAGAGGTTGTGGAGTCTCCTCTGGAGACTTTCAAGCCCTGTCTGGATGTGTTCCTGTGTGACCTGTGCTGGATTCTATTTTAGGAGCTGTCAGCCAGTTACTCAAGGCCTGCATTGTTGTGCTCAATCCCAACATATTTTTGTGATTTGGGGTTTTTTTTAAATAGAATTCTGAGATTCTGCAACCACTCACATAGGCTACACCCCAAAATAACCTGATCTCTTGCATATGGCTCTCACACACCAATACCCACGTCACGACTCAGTTCCTACAGTTTGCAGCCTGCTCTTCACACTGAACTTTATTAAATCCTTCCAAGTCTGAAATGAGTTTGGCACAACAAATGCTTGAGACAAGGCTGCAGACAGCAAACTCTGTACAGTGGTGGCTGAAATCATGTTGGTACCCAGTCCTCCAAGGGAAAAACCTCAGGCTCACAGGATGTCAGGGGTTGGAAAGGACCTCCACAGATCATTGAGTCCCACCCCTTGCCAGAATAGGACCATAAAATCCAGCACAGGTCACACACATCCAGACAGGGCTGGAAAGTCTCCAGAGAAGAAGACTCCACAACCTCTCTGGGCAGCCTGCTCCAGGGCTCTGGGACCCTTACAGTAAAGAATTTCTTCCTCATGTTGAGGTGGCAAAGTAAATGGTTGCAAAGCCATCCGGAGGTGGATGACTTTGGAAAGCAAAGTGCTTGCTATGAGAAGGCTTCTTGCAGTAGAAACTGAACTGCCTCTCCTGATGTCAGCTGTGCTCCAGGAAATGCCATCCCCTATGCATTTTTAGGTGATCAAAAAGGTTAGCATTAAAAACAAACAGAACCCCCCACATACATTTTCCTTCATCAATTAAATTGCACAAGGGTAGGTTTAGGCTGGACATTAGGAAAGACATTGTCACAGCAGGAGTGGTCAGACATTGGAACAGGCTGCCCAGGGAGGTGGTAGAATCACCAACCCTGGATGTGTTTAAAGGTCATTTAGGTGTGGTGCTTGGGGATAGGGTTTAGGGGCAAGCCTTGTAGAGTTATTGGTAAGACTTGGTGATCCTGAGGGTCTTTTCCAACCTGAATGATCCTGTGATTTCTGTTTTTAGCAGAAAGAATCCTCCAGCCTGGAATACACTGACAGGAGGAGACCTTATTGTGGCCTTCCAGTATTTGAAGGGGGCTACAAGAAAGCTGGAGAGGGATTTTTTGGGTGTCAGGGAGTGATAGGACTGGAGGGAGTGGATCGAAGCTAGAGGAGGGGAGATTTGGATTAGATGTATGGTAGAAGTTCTTCCCCATCAGGGTGGTGAAACACTGGCACAGGTTGCCCAGGGAGGTGGTGGAAGCCTCATGCCTGGAGGTTTTGAAGGCCAGGCTGGATGTGGCTGTGAGCAACCTGCTGTAGTGTGAGGTGTCCCTGCCCATGGCAGGGGTTGGAACTGGCTGATCCTTGAGGTCCCTTCCAACCCTGACAATTCTGTGATTCTGTGGGAACAGCATTTCTGCACCAAGTAACATGACATCCCAAGGAGGTGAAATGCTTTCTTTGAAACATGGCCCAGGCCATAGCCACAGCTCCTCTGGCAGCAGCCAGTGACAGCACTGCTGATGGAGCTCAGTAGTCCAAATACAGTCAAACTCCGAGCACTTGTGAAGCGTCTTACACCCAGATGGGAAGAGGTCCCAAAAGCACTCGTGAGAGCAAACCCAACTGCTGCAAGTCTGAGATCATTTAGCAGACAGCTAGGACAAGCTCCTCAGCAAGCTAATTCAAGTTGTCAAGCCAAACAAACTACCAAGGAAGAGAGCCATGGAAGTGCTGTTAAGATTTGCTCCTCACAAACGTCCATTTCAACAGCAAGCTGAAACTCCCCCAAATCAACTTGGTATCTCCTTTCTTGGTGCCTTCAGAGCAGAAAAAAATCAGCCCACCACAAAGAATGAGGAATAATTGACCTCTGACACATCTTTGGAGTTGGACAGTGACATTATTTCATCATGTGCTATTTACACTAAGGCAATCACAGCTCACAGGATGTCAGGGGTTGGAAGGCAACTCTGGAGATCTTTCAGTCCAAGCCCCCTGCCAGAGCAGGGCCATAGAATCCAGCACAGGTCACACAGGAACACATCCACACAGGGCTGGAAAGTCTCCAGAGAAGGAGCCTCCACAACTTCTCTGGGCAGCCTGTTCCAGTGCTCTGTGACCCTCACAGTGAAGAAGTTCCTCCTCATGTTGAGGTTGAACCTCCTGTGCTGTAGTCTCCTTCCATTGCCTCTTGTCCTATCACAGGGCATAAGTGAGCAGAGCCTGTCCTTATCCCTCACTTCCTGACCCCCAGCCCTCATATATTGATAGACATTGATCAGATCCCTTCTCAGTCTTCTCCTCCCCAAACTAGAAATTAATGAACAAAGATTAGCATCAAGGTCCTTGTGTCCAGAAGTTCTGAACACTGTTGGCAGATCTCAAAGAGAAGCTATCAGCACATGGCTTATGTCAGAAGGGACCTCAGAGATTATCTACTCCAACTTCCCTGTGATGGGCAGGGACACATCTCAACTAGACTCAGATGCTCAAGGCCTCATCCAGCCTAGCCTTGAACATCCCCAGGGTGGATCTGGGAAGCTTATTGCAGAGTCTCACCACCCTCCTACTGAACTTCTCCCTCAGCTCCAGTCTAACCCTGCTCTGCCTCAGCTTCAAACGGTTCCCCCTTGTCCTGTCTCTAGACATCCTCAGGAAAAGTCTCTCTGCAGCCTTCCTGGAGGATCCCTTCAGGTATTGGAAGGCAGCTCTAAGGTCTTCTCAGAGTCTCCTCCAGGCTGAGCACCCCCAGCTCCTTCAGCCTATCACAGAATCACCAAGGTTGGAAGAGACCTCAAAGATCATCAGGTCCAACCTGTCACCACAGACCCCATGACTAGACCATGGCACCAAGTGCCACGTCCAATCCCCTCTTGAACACCTCCAGGGACGGTGACTCCACCACCTTCCTGGGCAGCACATTCCAATGGCCAACAACTCTCTCTGGGAAGAACTTTCTCCTCACCTCCAGCCTAAACTTCCCCTGGCACAGCTTGAGACTGTGTCCCCTTGTACTGGTGCTGGTTGCTAGAGAGAAGAGACCAACCTCTTCATGGCTACAACCATCTTTCAGGTAGTTGTAGAGAGCAATGTGGTCACCCCTGAGCCTCCTCTTCTCCAGGCTAAGCAACCCCAGCTCCCTCAGCCTCTCCTCACAGGGCTGTGCTCAAGGCCTCTCCCCAGCCTTGTTGCCCTTCTCTGGACACGTTCAAGTGTCTCAATGTCCTTCCTAAACTGAGGGGCCCAGAACTGGACACAGGACTCAAGGTGCGGCCTAACCAAAGCAGAGTACAGGGGCACAATGACCTCCCTGCTCCTGCTGGCCACACTATTCCTAATGCAGGCCAGGATGCCATTGGCCTTCTTGGCCGCCTGGGCACACTGCAGGCTCATGTTCAGGCAGCTGTTGATCAGCACCCCCAGGTCCCTCTCTGTTTGGCAGCTCTCCAGCCACTCTGACCCCAGCCTGTAGCTCTGCATGGGGTTGCTGTGGCCAAAGTGCAGCACCTGGCACTTGGACTTGTTGAATGCCATCATGTTGGACTCCACCCATGTGTCCAGTGGGTCGAGGTCCCTCTGCAGAGCCCTTCTGCCCTCTAACTGACCAACATCTGCTCCCAACTTGACTGAGTGAATGAAATGCAAGAGGAACTGTGCCATGTTACCTGATACTTGCTAGTCAGCTTAATCAGATACTCTGCATTTCCTGCAGGACGGATAATGAATGCTGCTCTGCTCCTCACTGCACACCACGGCCACTCAGATATTTTCTGAGGCAGAAAAAGGCATCTGAGTAACACAAGGAGACTGGAACCACCCAGCCTGACAGAGTATGAAGGGAAGGAGGTTTAAATGTGTGACAGGTTTAGGCTGTGCTCTTCTAAGCCACTGAAGGTATCTAGCTGCCATCAAGTCTGTTCTGAGGTTGTGGTGGCAGGTATCTGAGTTCCTGATCAAAACTTGACTTTGAACCTCTCCTATGAATACAGGCTGAGAGAGTTGGGGTGGTTCAGCCTGGAGAAGAGAAGGCTGCAAGTAGCCCCTGTTACAGGAAAGATCTACCCCTGCTGGAAGGTGTCCAGAGAAGGGCCATGAGGATGAGCAGAGGGCTGGAGCACCCGTCCTACAAGGACAGACAGAGAGTTGTTCAGATTGGAGAAGGCTCCGAGGAGACCTAATTGTGGCCTTCCAGTATCTGAAGAGGGCTACAAGAAAGCTGGGGAGCGACTTTTGAGGGTGTCAGGGAGTGATAGGACTGGGGAGAATGGAGCAAACCTAGAAATGAGTAGATTCAGCTTGGATGTCAGGAAGAAGTTCTTCCCCACAAGGGTGGTGAGAGACTGGCACAGGTTGCCAAGGGAGGTGGTGGAAGCCTCATCCCTGGAAGTTTTTGCAGCCAGGCTGGATGTGGCTGTGAGCAGCCTGCTGTAGTGTGAGGTGTCCCTGGCCATGGCAGGGGGGCTGGAACTGGATGATCCTTGAGGTCTCTTCCAACCCTAACAACTCTGTGATTCTATGTTTTGTGCTCCTGATGAGCACACAATCAGCACAGAAGGGAATCAAAAACACCTCAAACACCTCAGACAAGTTTTTTTAACAATTATCTCAGCTGTTCTGTGTTCAAGACAGTGAATTTTAAAAGTCACTTCTATTCTTAATTATGACTTTCCTCTCTTTGTGAAGAAAGGTTTAAAGAGCATGGATGAAGCTTGTTGCCATGAAGAACTTGGATTTCATGGAAATTCCAGCACAGTTGGGAGGTACTGAAAACACTTTTAACCCTTTCCTTGTTCAGGAAGATATATTTCAGAGGTGCTATTTGCTTCCCCAGCAAGATGACTGAGAGAACTGAGGCTGCTTAGTCTTGAGATGAGAAGGCTGAGAAGGGATCTGATCAATGTCTATAAATAGAGGGGCGGGTGTCAAGAAGAAGGAGCCAGGGTGTCCTGTGATAGGACAAAGGGCAATGGATAGAAAATGGAACACAGGAAGTTCCACCTCAACATGAGGAAAAACTTCTTTACTGTGAGGGTGCTGGAGCCCTGGAGCAGGCTGCCCAGAGAGGTTGTGGAGCCTCCTGCTGTGGAGACTTTCATCTGGATGTGTTCCTGGGTGATCCTGCTCTGGCAGGGGGTTGGACTCGCTGATCTCTGCAGGTCTCTTCCAACCCCTAACCTTTATCACAGTATCACAGAATCACAGTATCACCAAGGTTGGAAGAGACCTCAAAGATCCTCAAGTCCAACCTGTCACCACACACCTCATGACTAGAGCATGGCACCAAGTGCCACGTCCAGTCCCCTCTTGAACACCTCCAGGGACGGGGACTCCACCACCTCCCTGGCCAGCACATTCCAATGGCCAACAACTCTCTCTGGGAGGAACTTTCTCCTCACCTCCAGCCTAAGCTTCCCCTGGTGCAGCTTGAGACTGTGTCCTCTTGTTCTGGTGCTGGTTGCCAGAGAGAAGAGACCAGTCTCCTCCTGTCCAGCCTGCTCTAGTGCGGGGTGTCCCTGCCCATGGCAGGGGGTTGGAACTAGATGATCCTTGTGGTCCCTTCCAACCCTGACTGATTCTATGATACTATGATCACACTGGGAAGGCCAAAAAAAAAAAAAAAAAAAAAAAAAAAAAAAACAACCCAACCCCAGAGCACTCTGTGTGAGGTCAATTTCTTTAGTCAGTTTTCCTTCAATAGGTAATGCTGAAGGTATTTCAGACCCCAAAGACAGGGATTACTTGGACTTTGCAGAATTGCAGCCTAAACCCCAAGTGTTTACAGTACCCAGTGCTTCAGAAAAGCTTAGGCTCTGTCTAGTTATCTAGAACATTAAGGTCTTATTTCTTGAATCATTCTCCCCACCACAAATTCACTTTGCTCTGTGCCTGGGTGCCTCAGGTTCTTCTCCTCTTCCTCTGCCCTGGCCTCCTGCTACCCACAGCCCCTCATTGCTCTGCCCAGGGTTGGAGTGAAGGGGAAGTCCGAGGGCTGGGTGTAATTTTCACCAGGCAAGCTGGAGCCAGACCTCTTGCAACACAGAATACCCCACCTGCAGACTCAGGATGCATTTGCTTCCCTCCTGACCACAGGAACACTATGTACAGAAACCACAGCCCTGTGACTGGGGGCACATCCCAACCAAGAAGCTCTGGGGTCATCCTCTCTCTCCACTGAGCGTGGGGAACTTGAAACTACATTCCTAACTGCCTCTTGCTGTTTCCTTGTCCCCCTGCAAACTGCAATCCATCCAGTCCCACTATGCCTCACTCTCTCTCCCCTTCCTCATGGTTTTTCAAGTGGTCTCTGCCTTTCATCCCACCCTCTGTCAGGACAGGGTGCTGCCTAATTTCACTTCTCCACTGAGTACCTACTGCTCTGTTGCTGCTCAGAGGCAGCAGGATAATTGCCCTGGGGAAAATGAAAAGGGAAAGGGAAAGGGGGAAAAAAGAGGGGGGGGGGGGAAGGGGAAAAGGAAAGAGAGGAGAGGTTCGGTTTGGTAGTGAGGAGAGGTTTGGAGGGGAGAGGGGAGGGGAGGAGAGGAAAGGGGAGGGGAGGAGAGGAGAGGGGAGGGGAGGGAAGAGGAATAAAGAAAAGGAAAAAGGGGGAAGGGGGGAAAGGGGAAAAAGGGGGAAAGGGAAAAAGGGTGGAAAGCAGGGAAAGGCAAAAGGGGGGAAAGGGGGAAAAGGGGGAAAGCGGGGAAAGGGAAAAGGGGGGAAAGGGGGAAAAGGGGGAAAGCGGGAAAGGGAAAAAGGGGGGAAAGCAGGGAAAGGGAAAAGGGGGAAAGGGGGAAAAAGGGGGGGGAAGCAGGGAAAGGGAAAAGGGGGGAAAGGGGGAAAAGGGGGAAAGCGGGAAAGGGAAAAAGGGGGGAAAGGGGGAAAAGGGGGAAAGCGGGAAAGGGAAAAAGGGGGGAAAGCAGGGAAAGGCAAAAGGGGGGAAAGGGGGAAAAGGGGGAAAGCAGGGAAAGGCAAAAGGGGGGAAAGGGGGAAAAGGGAAAAAGGGAAAGGCAAAAGGGGGGAAAGGGGGAAAAGGAGGAAAGCAGGGAAAGGGAAAAGGGGGGGAAGGGGGAAAGGGGGAAAGGGAAAAAGGGGGGAAAGCAGGGAAAGGGAAAAAGGGGGATGGGGAAAAAGGGGGGAAGCAGGGAAAGGGAAAAGGGGGAAAGGGGGAAAAGGGGGAAGGGAAAAGGGGGAAAGCAGGGAAAGGGAAAAGGGGGAAAGGGAAAAAGGGTGGAAAGCAGGGAAAGGGAAAAAGGGTGGAAAGCAGGGAAAGGGGAAAGGGGGAAAAGGGGGAAAGGGAAAAAGGGTGGAAAGCAGGGAAAGGGAAAAAGGGTGGAAAGCAGGGAAAGGGGAAAGGGGGAAAAGGGGGAAAGGGAAAAAGGGGGGAAGCAGGGAAAGGGAAAAAGGGGGATGGGGAAAAAGGGGGGAAGCAGGGAAAGGGAAAAGGGTGGAAAGGGGGAAAAGGGGGAAAGGGAAAAGGGGGATGGGGAAAAAGAAAAAAAGGGGGAGAGGAAAAAGGGGGGGGAAGGGTGGGGATAGGAGTGGTAGAAAGGGGTAAAAGAGGAAAAAGGATCCTCTCTTTTCAATCCTGCCAGTAGTAATGAGAGCCAGCACAGTCAGTGCCCTTGTGGGAAGGTTAGGGTAGCCCTGGTGTCACACTGGAGAAGTTCTTTGGTTTCTGAATATTTGTGTACAAACAGCAGAGTTTTCAGTACCAGCACCTCACCAGCTGAGTAAAAGATATTCAGAGGCCACTTTCTGCTTCTGTCCTTCCAGACTCCAGCACAAACCCACACCTGAATCCAAATGCTTCTCAAAGAAAAGAGGGTTACAGATGAAAGCACCCAGAAGCCAGAGCCGTGCGTCTCGCTCTGCCACTCCTTGAGGACACTGCTCCGATTCAGCTCATGAGCAGCACTGAGCCTGAGCTCTGTCTTTCAAAGCCTCAGAATGCAAGCAGGGTCTCACTTACTTGGTGTCTCTGATGAGAGGTGCGCTTCCCAGTTTGAAACAGACTTTTTCCCCTCCACAAGAGGTTTGCCTCAGAGCAAAGCTTTCTGCCAGGTCAAAGCCTGCGAAATACCAAACAAGCCTTTAGTTTCTTTAATGGAATTTCTGTTAATGGAGGTAAAAACTGAGTTCATAGAATCATAGAATCAACCAGGTTGGAACAGACCTCAGAGATCATCAAGTCCAACCTGTTACCTAACACCTAACACCTCCTGACAATCAAACCATGGCTCCAAGTGCCACATCCAATCCCCTCTTGAACACCTCCAGGGTTGGGGACTCCACCACCTCCCTGGGCAGCACATTCCAATGGCCAATTACTCTTTCTGGGAAGAACTTTCTCCTCACCTCCAGCCTAAACTTCTCCTGGTGCATCTTGAGACTCTGTCTTCTTGTTTACTCTTTCTGGGAAGAACTTTCTCCTCACCTCCAGCCTAAACTTCCCCTGGCACAGCTTGAGACTGTGTCCTCTTGTTCTGGTGCTGCTTGCCTGGGAGAAGAGACCAATCTCCCCCTGGCTACAACCAGCATGCTTGCTGATTTTCCAGTCTGCCCATATCTCAAAGCAGAGAACATTTCAATACTCATTTTATTGACAGAGAGACTCCTCAGTGCAAAACTCACTCACTAGATGGCTTTGCAAGCCGAGAGATGCATTTGGTATTTCCTTTCCCATCTGAACTGAGAACAACAAAGGATGTTAGGGGAAAACAAGGGAAATGAGCTGGGCTGCAGACCTTGAACCAATACTTTCCAAGATTTCAGCCCTACCTGCCTAAAAATAAACCAAACAGCCTTTGGAGCATGAGGGTGGCACTCTGTAGTCATAGATTCATAGCATGGTTTGGGTTGCAAGGTGTCCCTGTCCATGCCTCTGGGGGATTGGAGCAGATGATCTTTAAGGTCCTTTCTGACCTAAACCATTCTATCAATCTATGGAAGGGAGCTTAAAAATCATCCAGTTCCAACCCCCCTGCCATGGGCAGAGACACCTCCCACTCCCACTAGACCAAGTAGCTCAAGGACTCAGCCAACCTGGCCTTGAACACCTCCAGGGAAGGAGGATCCTCCCAGGCAACCTCCCCACCCTCACTCTAAAGAATTTCTTCCTAATCTGCAGTCTAAATCTGCCCTCCTCAAGCTTCAATCCATTCCCCCTCATTCTGTCACTACAAGCTGTTGTCAAAAGCCCTTCCCCAGCTTTCGTGTACTCCACTTCAGGTACTGCCAGCTTCAGTCTCCTATGATTTCATCCATTACTAACCATTCATTTAGATATCCGTATGAACAGTCATTTACCTGAAACACCAGCACTGTCTCTCTTCATTTGTTTGAGATGATGGACCACTGTTTTCATTAAAGGACACACGGCACCTTGAAGAGAGCACAGTTTGGTACCTACTGTAAAATTCTATCAGACAAAAATGACTCAGAACAGTCAGGACAGTGGTAGTAAGGTTAACAGTTTCTTTTTGTGTCTTTAGGCTATGAAACCCAGCAATAAACCAAACAGCATCTCACTAAGAGCCATGATGTTTCAGATTTCATCCTACATTTCTGACACTGTAAGCAGATACAAATGTCAACACATTTTAATCAGAGAATCACAGAATGGCAGGGATTTGAAGGCACCCACAGAGATCAACAGGTCAAATTCCCCTGCCAAGGCAAGTTCACCTAGAGAAGGTCACACAGCAACACATCCAAGTGGGTTTTCTATGTCTCCAGAGATGGTGACTCCACAACCTTTCTGGGCAGCCTGTCCCAGTGCTCCAGTACCCTTAAAGAAGTTCCTCCTCATGTTTAGATGGAAATTCTTATGTTCAAGTTCATTTCTGAACAACATAAGCAGAAGAAAAACAGTAAATTCATACCATGTTCTTCCCAGAAACAATACTTGGGGGTGCTGGTGGATGAGAGGCTCAACATGAGCCAGCAGTGAGCACCTGCAGCCCAGAGAGCCAAGCAGAGGCTGGGCTGCAACAAGAGCAGCATAGCCAGCAGGTCTAGGGAGGTGATTCTGCCCCTCTGCTCCACACTGCTGAGACCCCACCTGGACCACTGTGTCCAGTTCTGGAGCCCCTGTTACAAGAAGGATCTGGAGGTGCTGGAAGGTGTCCAGAGAAGGGCCACAAGGATGAGCAGAGGGCTGGAGCTGCTCTGCTATGGGGACAGACTGAGAGTTGGAGTTGTTCAGCCTGGAGAAGAGAAGGCTCTGAGGTGACCTAAATGTGGCCTTCCAGTACCTGAAGGGGGCTACAAGAAAGCTGGAGAGGGACTTTTTAGGGTGTTAGGGAGTGATGGGACTAGGGGGAAGGGATCCAAGCTAGAGGAGAGGAGATTTAGATTGTGTGTTAGGAAGAAGTTGTTCCCCAGGAGGGTGGTGAGACACTGGCACAGGTTGCCCAGGGAGGTGGGGGAAGCCTCATCCCTGGAGGTTTTTGCAGCCAGGCTGGATGTGGCTGTGAGCAACCTGCTATAGTGTGAGGTGTCCCTGCCCATGGCAGGGGGGTTGGAACTGGCTGATCCTTGAGGTCCCTTCCAACCCTAACAATTCCATGATTCTGTATTCTTAAGGTGTCTGTTGTATTTCTGTCTGTATTACTAGAAAATCTCCTTTCCCCCCTTAATGAAGGTGGGAAAAAAATGAAGCAGCAATGCTTGATTACCATGACAATAATCTATTGTTCCTTCAAGTGAAGCTCTTTTCCTTCAGTGAATCTATTGTTCCTTCAGTGACCACCAATTTCCCAGTGTGGATTAAGAAGGCTAATCCCATCAGAAACAATGGAAGCAATATTTTAGGACTGGTTTTTGAAATGGCTGGAAGTTAAAACATCTTAACAGGGGATTAAGCCTGAACCAAAGGATTTAAGTAACCAAGCAGAAATGGTTTGATATCTGGAATATGGTAAATTCTAATGTGAAGTCTAACTGAAGCCTTAGATCAGACACTGGGTCATTAATATGCAACATCTTACTTGTACAAACAACAACACAAAAAAGGGCTTTCTCCTCTTAATTTCTTTCTATCTCCACAGGAATACACGCTCTTAAGATGCAAATAGAGAGGAAATGTCACTTCCTTGGCAAACTGCCCTGCTAAACCCCCATAAAAACTTCCAATGGAAGATGCAGTGCTACAGGCTGGGGACAGAGAGGCTGGAGAGCTGCCAAACAGACAGGGACCTGGGGGTACTGATTGACAGCCACGTGAACATGAGCCAGCAGTGTGCCCAGGTGGCCAAGGAGGCCAAGGGCATCCTGGCCTGCATCAGAAATAGTGTGGCCAGCAGGAGCAGGGAAGTCATTGTGCCCTGTGCTCAGCACTGGTTAGGCCACACCTTGAGTCCTGTGTCCAGTTCTGGGCCCCAGGTTGCCCAGGGAAGTGGTGGAAGCCTCATCCCTGGAGGTTTTTGCAGCCAGGCTGGATGTGGCTCTGAGCAGCCTGATGTAGTGTGAGGTGTCCCTGGCCATGGCAGAGGGGTTGGAACTGGCTGATCCTTGAGGTCCCTGCCAACCCTGACAATGATTCTATATGTAATATATATCACCTATTAGATAAAGTATATGAAAAATGAGATGTAAAATGTGCATTAAAAAACACTGAAACTTCCCTTTTCCCAGGAAACCCAAGCAAACCACAAAACAAAAGAGCAAGAGCAATCCAACAAGCACAGCAGGACTGTGGAGAATATTCTCATTGAAATCTCTGCAACTGAAATGAAATCTTTCCTCATTCTTGGTTTGCAGGGAGTTTTACCTCCCTTGAGAAGCATCCACTGGAACTCCATACCAACATAGCAACTTCAAGACACCATTTGATACACACACAGAGTGGGGCAGAAGCAGGCTCACCTTTAGATACCCTTTAATCTGCAAACCTCAGCCTCCAAGCACTGAACACAGATCATTGAATGACAGAGTTTTATCTGCAGCCACCCTAGAATGATCAATATGCTTAGGGGAGTCTTACACAAGTAGACTGAGTCACCATCCCTGGAGGTGTTCAAAAAGGGACTGGACATGGCACTTGAAGCCATGGTTTAGGAGTCATGAGGTCTTGGGTGACAGGTTGGACTTGATGATCTCTGAGGTCTTTTCCAACCTTATTGATTCTATGATTCTATGTCCCTGGAGGTGTTCAAGAGAGAACTGGATGTGGCACTTGGTGCCATGGTTTAGTAGTCATGAAGTGTTGGGTGACAGGCTGGACTTGATGATCCTTGAGGTCTTTTCCAACCTTATTGATTCTATGATTCTATGGTGTAGATACAATAATCCATGTGTCTTGCTGGCAAAGCTTTTATTTTAGAATCACAGAATGGTAGGTGTTGGAAGGAACCTCTGATAAAGCAGGATCACCTAGGTGAGAAGTAAAAGTGAGAAGCAAATGCTATGTGCATGTTGTTGAAGGAAGAAAATGGAAAGGAGTCCCTAAGCAGATCCTGAAGGCCAGATGCTGACCGAAACCAGACTGAGAGAGGAGAGAACAAAGACCCCAGAAAGTGCCACTTGATGAAACAAAGACAGGAAAACGGGAATAAGGGAGGAAAGAGGGAAGGGGTTAGGTGTTTTTTCTCTTCTTGAACTGAGCACACTTCTAGTTTGTAACATATTCCCCTGCATACAATTTATCAAACAAGAAGGAGGCAACTTTGAAACACAGAGAATTTGGTTCAGCTGAACAAAAGGCTCGCAGACATGTCTGGACCTCTTTCTGCTGCGCTGTCAGAGGGTCCATCCTTTCTCAGGTCCTGCTTCCTGGCCTGTAACTTGTAGTTCTTTTTTGAGCAGTAACCATCCCCTCAATCTCTGGAAGAGTCTCTTTCCTGTTACTAACTTAAGGCTTCACTCTGGGCTTATTCCCTGCTGTCAGCGTAGCTGCTCAAGCTGGCAGCTCTCTACTTGTTATTCCTCACCATCTGCCTGTATCACCTCAAACTGCAGAAGCTTCTCTCAATTGCACACCATCACTTTTTCCTCAGGAGAGGTTCAATCTCTCCTCTTCTTCCCAGTGGTTTAATTTGACCCATATTTGATCCATTTGTGGCAATCAGCTGAGGGAAAAGTGCAGTTTCTTTGCTAGCTGCAGCAAAGTAGACACAAAGTTGTAGCAGAATGCAATGTACATCCCAGGTACTCTGTTAGAGGTTCAGTCTACCTGTCACATCTTCTCTGGCTGGTCCACCTCTTATTGAGACATCTTTTCATTAGAAAGAAGGGGGGAAAGGGATCTAATAAGAGAAGAGATAATACTTCATAGTATTTTCTTTCAATGTTTTGTTCAAGTTCCCATTGGACATCAGAGGAAACTTCTTAACTGAAAGGGTTCTCAAAGACTGCAACAGGCTGCCCAGGGGAGTGGTTGAATCCCCATCCCTGGAGGTGTTTCAAAGAGGCAGAGATGTATCACACAGTATCACACAGTGTCACCAAGGTTGGAAGAGACCTCAAAGATCATCGAGTCCAACCTGTCACCACAGACCCCATGACTAGACCATGGCACCAAGTGCCACGTCCAATCCCCTCTTGAACACCTCCAGGGATGGGGACTCCACCATCTCCCTGGACAATGCATTCCAATGGCCAACAGCTCTCTCAGTGAAGAACTTTCTCCTCATTTCCAGCCTAAACTTCCCCTGGCACAGCTTGAGACTGCGTCCTCTTGTTCTGGTGCTGGTTGCCTGGGAGAGGAGACCAACCCCCTCCTGGCTACAACCTCTCTTCCTCAGCTTCTTTCGAACAGCAGAAGACAATGGCTGCACACCTAGGATGCAGGCTCCCTCCCTCACAGGGGTTAACAAGAATACATCATCAGACCACTTAGCCTTGCTGCCCTCAAAATTGTCCTGGGTTCAGCTGGAAGGGGCCATGCCCAGGAGAAGCAGCTGAACCAGCCAAGGGGTATTCTACACCATAAATATCATGCTGACTGTATAAAGGGGGAAGCTGACACGGGCAGCAGGTTTTGGTTCAGGCTGCAAAGCTTTGTGTGCATCAGGTGAGGGTGTCACATTTTATTCTGCTCATTTTAAGTCTCACCAAACCATGCCTGTATTAGTCCCTCCTAGACAGAAGAAACACAAAAGAAAATCAGTTGCCCTCACAAGGGATGATGATGAACCAGAACCATCACAAGAATAAAAGGAAGGTCCAGAAGTAATCACATGATCTCTCAACCACATCCCTGGGCGACCCGTTGTAGTATTTCACCACTCTCACTGGGCAAAACTTCCTCCTGATGGCCAACCTGAATCTTGCCTGCTCCAGTTTCAAACCATTGCCCCTCATCCTATCCCCACAGGCCCTCCTGAACAGTCCCTCCCCAGCCTTCCTGTAGGTGTCCTGCAGATATTGAAATGCAGCTCTAAGGTCACAACAGAGCCTTCTCTTCTCCAGGGTAAACAGCCCCAACTATCTCAGTCTGTCCCCACAGCAGAGGTTCTCCAGCCCTCTGATCATCTTTGTGGCCCTCTTTTGGGTCCACTGCAGCAGGTCCATGTCTCTGTTGCATTGAGGGCCAGCTGGACAAAGCACTGCAGGTGAGGTTTCACCAGAGCAGAGTGGCAGGATCCCCTCTCTCCGTCTGGTCACTTTTCTAGTGATGCAGCCCAGGCTGCCATTGGCCTTCTGAGCTGCAAGTGTCCCATTGCTGGCTCATGCCCAGCTTCTCATCCACCAGAAATACAAAGATCTTTCTACAGGGCTGCTCGAAACCTTATTATCCCCCAGCCTGGATTGATGATAAGGATTGATGTCCTTGCTCACTACAGAGGGGTTGGACAAGGTGACTTTTAAGAGTCCCTTCCAGCCCGGTGCACTCTGTAACTCTGTGATCTTATTTCTGATCCTCCTGAAGGATAACAGCATGTCTGGTGGCAGAAAAGGAGAGCTGGAGGGACTGCTGTATGGACTGCAGCTGGGATGCTTTGCTCCTAACCTCCCCAAATAATTGCCTGGCTAACGAGCCGCCTCCTCTGCCGCATGCAGGGCTGCCTATAAATAAACTCATTCCAGGCTAAAGCCACAAGCAGGCAGTGCTAGAAGGTGCCTGAGAAGAAAGGCAGAGACAACACCAAAGGTACCACAGCCTGCAACCCTGTTACAGATGGATAGAACAGAATAGACTAGAATAGAATAAATTAGAATAGAAAAGAAAAGAGACTAGAAAAGAGACTAGAAACGAAAAGAGAATAGAAAAGAAAATGAGAAGAGAAGAGAAAATGAGAAGAGAAGAGGAAGAGAAGAGAAGAGGAAGAGAAGAGAAGAGAAGAGAAGAGAAGAGAAGAGAAGAGAAGAGAAGAGAAGAGAAGAGAAGAGAAGAGAAGAGAAGAGAAGAGAAGAAGAGAAGAGAAGAGAAGAGAAGAGAAGAGAAGAGAAGAGAAGAGAAGAGAAGAGAAGAGAAGAGAAGAGAAGAGAAGAGAAGAGAAGAGAAGAGAAGAGAAGAGAAGAGAAGAGAAGAGAAGAGAAGAGAAGAGAAGAGAAGAGAAGAGAGAGAAGAGAAGAGAAGAGAAGAGAAAGAGAAGAGAAGAGAAGAGAAGGGAAGAGAAGAGAAGGGAAGAGAAGAGAAGGGAAGAGAAGAGAAGGGAAGAGAAGAGAAGGGAAGAGAAGAGAAGGGAAGAGAAGAGAGGGGAAGAGAAGAGAGGGGAAGAGAAGAGGAGGGGAAGAGAAGAGGAGGGGAAGAGAAGAGGAGGGGAAGAGAAGAGGAGGGGAAGAGAAGAGGAGGGGAAGAGAAGAGGAGGGGAAGAGAGAGGAGAAGAGAAGAGGGGGAAGAGAAGAGGAGGGGAAGAGAAGAGGAGGGAAGAGAAGAGGAGGGGAAGAGAAGAGGAGAGGGAAGAGAAGAGGAGGGGAAGAGAAGAGGAGGGGAAGAGAAGAGGAGGGGAAGAGAAGAGGAGGGGAAGAGAAGAGGGGAAGAGAAGAGGAGGGGGAAGAGAAGAGGAGGGGAAGAGAAGAGGAGGGGAAGAGAAGAGGAGGGGAAGAGAAGAGGAGGGGAAGAGAAGAGGGGGAAGAGAAGAGGAGGGGAAGAGAAGAGGAGGGGAAGAGAAGAGGAGGGGAAGAGAAGAGGAGGGGAAGAGAAGAGGAGGGGAAGAGAAGAGGAGGGGAAGAGAAGAGGAGGGGGAAGAGAAGAGGAGGGGAAGAGAAGAGGGGGGAAGAGAAGAGGAGGGGAAGAGAAGAGGAGGGGAAGAGAAGAGGAGGGGAAGAGAAGAGGAGGGGAAGAGAAGAGGAAGGGAAGAGAAGAGGAAGGGAAGAGAAGAGGAAGGGAAGAGAAGAGGAAGGGAAGAGAAGAGGAAGGGAAGAGAAGAGGAAGGGAAGAGAAGAGGAAGGGAAGAGAAGAGGAAGGGAAGAGAAGAGGAAGGGAAGAGAAGAGGAAGGGAAAGAGAAGAGGAAGGGAAGAGAAGAGGAAGGGAAGAGAAGAGGAAGGGAAGAGAAGAGGAAGGGAAGAAGAAGGAAGGAAGAGGAAGGAAGAGGAAGGGAAGGGAAGAGGAGGGGAAGAGGAAGAGGAGGGGAAGAGGAAGAGGAGGGGAAGAGGAAGAGGAGGGGAAGAGGAGGGGAGGAGGAAGAGGAGGGGAGGGGAAGAGGAGGGGAGGGAAGAGGAGGGGAGGGGAAGAGGAGGGGGAGGGAAGAGGAGGGAGGAAGAGGAGGGGAGGGGAAGAGGAGGGGAGGGAAGAGGAGGGGAGGGGAAGAGGAGGGAGGGGAAGAGGAGGAGGGAAGAGGGAAGGGGAGAGGAGGGGAGGGGAAGAGGAGGGGAGGGGAAGAGGAGGGGAGGGGAAGAGGAGGGGAGGGAAGAGGAGGGGAGGGGAAGAGGAGGGGAGGGGAAGAGAGGGGAGGGAAGAGGAGGGGGAGGGAAGAGGAGGGAGGGAAGAGGAGGAGGAGAGGAAGAGGAGGGGAGGGGAAGAGGAGGGGAGGGGAAGAGGAGGGGAGGGGAAGAGGAGGGGAGGGGAAGAGGAGGGGAGGGAAGAGGAGGGGAGGGGAAGAGGAGGGAGGGGAAGAGGAGGGGAGGAAGAGAGGGAGGGGAAGGGAGGGGGAAGAGGAGAGGAGGAGGAAGAGGAGGGAAGGGAAGAGGAGGGGAAGGGAAGAGGAGGGGAAGGGAAGAGGAGGGGAAGGGAAGAGGAGGGGAAGGGAAGAGGAGGGGAAGGGAAGAGGAGGGGAAGGGAAGAGGAGGGGAAGGGAAGAGAGAGGGGAAGGGAAGAGGAGGGGAAGGGAAGAGGAGGGGAAGGGAAGAGGAAGGGAAGGGAAGAGGAAGGGAAGGGAAGAGGAAGGGAAGGGAAGAGGAAGGGAAGGGAAGAGAAGGAAGAGGAAGAGAAGAGAAGAGGAAGAGAAGAGAAGAGGAAGAGAAGAGGAAGAGAAGAGGAAGAGGAAGAGGAAGAGGAAGAGGAAGAGGAAGAGGAAGAGGAAGAGGAAGAGAAGAGAAGAAGAAGAGAGAAGAGGAAGAGAAGAGAAGAGGAAGAGAAGAGAAGAGGAAGAGAAAGAGAAGAGGAAGAGAAGAGAAGAGGAAGAGAAGAGAAGAGGAAGAGAAGAGAAGAGGAAGAGAAGAGAAGAGGAAGAGAAGAGAAGAGGAAGAGAAGAGAAGAGGAAGAGAAGAGAAGAGAAGAGAAGAGAAGAGAAGAGGAAGAGGAAGAGAGAGAAGAGGAAGAGAAGAGAAGAGGAAGAGAAGAGGAAGAGAAGAGAAGAAGGGAAGAAGAGAAGAGGAAGAGAAGAGAAGAGGAAAGAAGAGAAGAGGAAGAGAAGAGGAAGAGAGAAGAAGAGGAAGAGAAGAGAAGAGGAAGAGAAGAGAAGAGAAGAGAAGAGAAGAGAAGAGAAGAGAAGAGAAGAGAAGAGAAGAGAAGAGAAGAGAAAGAAGAAGAGAAGAGAAGAGAAGAGAAGAGAAGAGAAGAGAAGAAGAGAAGAGAAGAGAAGAGAAGAGAAGAGAAGAGAAGAGAAGAGAAGAGAAGAGAAGAGAAGAGAAGAGAAGAGAAGAGGTTGGAAAAGACCTTTGAGATCACCAAGTCCAGCCCATCACCCAACACTATCTAATCAACTAAACCATGGCACCAAGCACCCCATCCAGTCTCTTCCTAAACACCTCCAGTGATGGGGACTCCACCACCTCCCTGGGCAGCACATTCCAATGGCCAATCCCTCTTTCTGGGAAGAACTTCTTCCTAACATCCAGCCTAAACCTGCCCTGGCACAGCTTGAGACTGTGTCCTCTTGTTCTGGTGCTGGTTGCCTGGGAGAAGAGACCAACCCCCACCTGGCTTCCAACCAGGTTGGGAAAGACCTTTGAGATCATTGAGTCCAACCTATCATCCAACCCATCTTGGTTCCAGCTGATCTCTCCCCCCAAAAATACATGTCAACACTGAAGATTTAGTTCCCAACAGAAGAGGCTGGGGTAGAAAAGAAAGTTAGTGACACCAGATACCAGGGTCTGACCTGAAATAAGTTAATGAGGGGCAGCTACATGAGCAGCAGTGTGGGGCTCTGCTGCAGCTGGGCTTAAAACAATGCCAAAAATATGAGGCAAAAAAAAGCAGCCCTCTTCTGACTTAAATTCACACTCCTCATGACACATTATTCTTACCCCAGAGCCCACACATTATCCTTATTATTTATTAGTAAATCCTTTATTATCCTTTATTATTAGTGAAAGGATTCTTAACCTAGTTAACAGGTATTTTTTTCCCACCAATTTCTTGTGCCTGAGTTCCAAATGTGTTGGAGAGATTCAAAGCTGATGGATATGTGTATAGCTCCTGTTACCTGCCATCAGGGCTCCTGGCAAAATAGCACTGCTAAAAATAAATCCCATTCTCTAAAAAAAAGAGGGGGTGGGGTGTGTGAAAAGTCGTGGAAAAGAGCTCTATTTAAATAGCAACAAGCCTGTTCCTTTCTAACCTACTGGGGGAAATGCTAAGAAGTTTGGGTGCACACTGAGGCTCAGCTCTTCTAGAGAAGTGACAGTTCCCTGTGACACAGGCACGTGTGGTGTGTGCCTTTAAGGCAGGCTTCTTCATCGCATTCTGAAGAGTCTACGTAGAGCTTAAGTGAGAGAGCTAAAGCCCGGACAGTAAGAGAAAGAAGCAAGCAGTGAATTAGGAAGCTTTCAGGTTAGAGGAAAGCAGAGAATTGTGAAGGTTTTAAATTAAAGAGAGGAAAACTGAATTGTGAAGCCTTTAAGTTCAAGAGAGGAAAAGAGAGGATTGTGAAAGCTTTAAGGTAAAGAGGAAAATAGAATTGTGAAGGTTTTAAGTTAAAGAGGGGAAAGCAGAATTGTGAAGCTTTTAAGTGATAGAGAGGGAAACAGAGAATGGTGAAGGTTTTAAAGAAGAGGGAGACAGAGAATTGTGAAGGTTTTGAAGAGAGGGAAACAGAATGGTGAAGGTTTTGAAGAGAGGGAAACAGAGAATGGTGAAGGTTTTGAAGAGAGGGAAACAGAGAACGGTGAAGGTTTAAAAGAGAGGGAGACAGAGAATGGTGAAGGTTTTAAAAGGAGTGAAACAGAGATTGGTGAAGGTTTTGAAGAGAGGGAAACAGAACTGTGAAGGTTTTAAGTTAAAGAGAGGGAAACTGAGAATTGTGAAGGTTTTGAAGAGAAGGAAACAGAGAATGGTGAAGGTTTTAAGTTAAAAGAGGGAAACAGAATTGTGAAGGTTTTAAGTTAAAGAGGAAAATAGAATTGTGAAGGTTTGAAGTTAAAGAGGAAAATAGAATTGTGAAGGTTTGAAGTTAAAGAGAGCAAAGCAGGAAATTGTGAAGCTTCTAAGTTAAAGAGAGGAAAACAGAATTGTGAAGGTTTTAAAGAGTGGGAAACAGAGAATGGTGAAGGTTTTAAGTTAAAGAGAGGAAAACAGAGAATTGTGAAGGTTTTAAAGTGAGGTAAACAGAGATTTGTGGAGATTTTAAATTAAAGAGAGGAAAACAGAATTGTGAAGCTTCTAAGTTAAAGAGAAAAGGAAAACAGAATTGTGAAGCTTCTAAGTTAAAGAGGAAAATAGAATTGGGAAGGTTTTAAGTTAAAGAGGAAAACAGGGAATTGTGAAGCTTCTAAGTTAGAAGAAAACAATTGTGAAGCTTGTAAGTTAACACAAGTATCTGAAGAGTAGGGGTCAAGAGAATGGTGTTGGGCTCTTTTCAGCAGTCCTATCGCTATAGGACAAGGGGCAGCAGGCATAAACTAGAGTACAGGTTTCACTTGAGCTCAAGGGAAAACTTGGCTTTGAGGCTGCTGGAGCACTGGAGCAGGCTGCCCAGAGAGGTTGTGGAATCTCCTTCACTGGACACATTGAAAACCCACGCAGATGCATCCCTGTGCAAACTACTCTGGGCGATCCTGCTTTGGGAGGGAGCTGGACTCGATGATCTCTGGAGGTCCCTTCCAACCTCTAATATACTGTGATACTGTGAGGGTGCTGGAGCACTGGAGCAGGCTGCCCAGAGAGGTTGTGGAGCCTCCTTCTCTGGAGACTTTCAAAAGCCCCTGGATATGATCCTGGGAAACCTGCTCTAGGTGATCCTGCTCTAGCAGGGTTGGACTAGATGATCTCCAGAGGTGCCTTCCAACCCCTACCATTCTGTGATTCTGTAGGATCACTGCATTCCTTTCCCCTGCCTTTTTAGGTTTTGTCTACCTCTACATCTGTAAATTGTACGACCTGGCCTGGGGGTTAAGTTTAAGCGGGGCTTAGCATAAGCATTGGGCTGTTTAGCTCAAAGCGATCCCTATCTGCTTTCAGTAAGCCAAATGATTTTATGCTGAATCAGAGCCTGCAAAACTTTGTGCATCTTGTTTTGTATGGTAAGTTAAAAAGTAAACCCAAAAACTCCTCCTAGGAAATACAACTGCTTCCAAGAATGGATCTTCCAAGTGGAGGAAAGAGTCTGCTCTGGAGCTGGTTCCAACTTCAGAGTTCTTAAAGAATACATTAACAAGAAAAAAAGAAGAAAAGAGTCTTGTTTGATTTTATTTGCTCACACTGCTTATTTTCCATGTACTGTCCTCGTTTGCTCAGCACTGAGATTTATGCTTTTGGTCTGTGACAGGAAAGAAAAAAATGGAAGTACCTGTCTGGTCACTGACAGCCACGAAAGTAGAAACAGGAAGGAGGAGGAAGACTGCCATACAAAGCCAAACTATGCAGGATCCCATGTACTTCATCTCCCCCTGGACACATGTGAACGATCAGCTACAAATCTGAAACAGAAAATAATCATGCTCAGAACAAGCTCTTCTCCTTCTTTCCTCCTCATCCCAGCAGCAAACCACAGGCAAGAATCTCTGCGCTGTGAAAAGGCAGTCCCTAGTCGCAGGCAAATCTGCATCGTTGAGCTGTTGTTAGGAGCCACTAAAAAGAGGTTTAGATCCGTTTAGAAATAAATGACAAATATAGATTCACAGATTCGGGTTGGAAGAGACCCTCAAAAATCATCTTGTCCAACTCCCCCGCAGTCAGCAGGGACGCTTTCAACTAGATCAGGCTGCCCAGTGCCACATCTGAAATAGACTCTTTTAATTCTCTGTTAAGATCAAAAGCAATACCCTAGAAACATCAACTCAGAGATGTTAGTTTGACAGGCACTCATTTTTAATTTCATTAAATTAGCACTGCCTAATTTTCTCTTCTTTTTCTCTCAGGCTTTCAGTTTCAAATCTTTAAACTGTTTGATGTCACCACCCCGCCAGCGACTGCTGAAGCAGCCCCCAAATTACACAAGGACCACACGGAACTGTCTCAGTTTAAGAGAAGGGAAAGTTTCATGCAAAAGAAACCCAAAACACCGTGGGTTTTTTTTTCCCTGCCTGTCAAAATACACAAGTGCCTAGAGCAGCCTGTATTGAGTCTGGAGTTTAAATCTCGACAAAAATACTCGCTGGCTTCAACAACATCTCTTTTGTCCTCTGAAGACACTATCAGCTTTGCTTCTGCGCTGCCCGCGACCTGCAGATGCACGTGAATTTAATGCCAGGAAAACGACAGATAATCTTCTAATCACATTTTCTGTAAGCAAAACACACCACGCACCTGAGATAAAATCAGTTATTTTTATAGTTAAATATTGCAAGGTACCTTAATCATCCCCAAAGCTGTTCTACCTCTCGCTTGAGCTGCCAGTGGCCACACCGTCATTAACTTTTGCAGCCTCCCCAACAGCAGCAGCAAAGTGAATGCACGTCCAAATAACATTATCGTTTATTTTCCTGCACCTGCTTTACAAGCAGGCATCAGTAATTCACTGGAGCTGCCTCTCCACAGCAATCATTTTCTGAAGAGCTCTTGCCAGCTAGATGAGGAACCGCTGCCACCCCCTCGTCTCCACCGCACCTCCGGGGTAGCGTCTTCTCCCGCCGGCTCCGGAGCCCTCCGCAGCTCAGGCTGCACCCCGGCAGTTTGATTTCTGAGTTGGATGTGCTGGAAAGAGGGTGTAAAACACGAAGCGGGCCGCTAAGGCAAGAGGGGAGCGGGGCTGGGCGAGGAGCGCCCCTCGCCCGCCTGGCTCCCGGACCCCACTCCGAGCTCCCACCGCCGCTGTCGCTCCGGAATCTGCCTGCGGGGCCGGGACCGCCTGGTCCCCGGGCAAGGCGAGAGACGGGAGGGAAGGGCAGGGCAGGCACCCGCCGCCGCTTCCTCAGCAGCCCCGGGGCGGAGCGGGGCCAGGAGCCCGCTCGGGCTGGCGGTGCCTGCGAGCGGGAGCCGAGCCCCGACGGGGCGAGCGCGGGAGCCCTCTGCCGCCAGCCTTTGCGAGGGGCCGGGCCGGCAGGTGAGGGGGACCGGGGGTCAGCAGGTGAGGGGGAAAGCGGTGTCGGCCGGTGAAGGAGGGACAGCAGGGCTCGGGCAGCAGGGTGGGCTTCAGGACAAGCGGCGTGACACAAGGTGATCTTGAAGACCCCTTCCAACTGAAGCCATTCTATGACATCCCCGGAGCCGCCGAACCTCTCGGGTTTCCCCCTTCCTTGGGGAGCATTTACTGCGCTTCCCACCCGCCGTGCTGCAGCTCACAAGTGTGTTTCAAGTCGCTGGATGTAGGCCTCTTGATGGGCATGCTAATTAGAGCGATCGCACTAATAGGTAGGGTTTTAAATGTAAATATATGCGTGCGATTAATATGCATGCTCGGCGATTGGCAACAGTTTAATCGGGATTGTAAATTACGATGAATTTAGCAGGGCTGTTCCTTGGCGTATCTCAGCACATACCTATGGTGTGTGTGTGTGTGTGTGTGTGAGACCCCCGCCAAACACACACAATGTATCTTCACAATCACGAGCGGAATCCTACAGCACAGCCTGATCAGAGCTCATTAAAAAGCTTTGCTGTGTACATCCTGGCTATGAATAGGTGACCATTAATATTGGCAGAAAAAATCACTGCTAAACTTTAATGGCATTTTTTTGAACAAACACACCCCCCCCCCCCAAAAATGCCACCACGAGACGACCCAGCGACGCTGCAGTGTGGCTGAGTGTAAGATGTGTAAATGAATGAGTTGCTTACCTTTGATTTTTGGTTTAGACACCCCCCCCCAAGAAGCACTGAAAACGCCTGTACGGAGCTGCCGTAGCACCGAGGAGTTGCTGGAGTCAGTGAGGCTCCGAAGAGTGATAGAGGGGGATGCAGCTCTGTCCTTATTAGTCTCACACACTGTGACCCTCCCACTCACTGAGCACAGAATACTCTGCAAGAAAGGACAAACAGCCACCCAGACAGAGATTTTTACATAATCACACTTGTATATCCCAAGTCCAGGCACAATGTAGGAAATGTGGGTTTGGTTTGTTGGGGTTTTTAACTCCTTTCCTTACTCCCCCTCAACCCCCCTAAAAAAAATCACCACCACCACCTAAATTTATTTAGCTCCCCCCCCAGTTCTCTAAATTAAACTGCTGGAGAGTAAAGGCATGAATGAAAGAGTATCTGGTTTCTAGTTGCAAAGAGGCGATTATGTGCATCAGCACACGGGCAGAAGCAAGCCTCCACCACTCGAGTGCAAAGCACACATCATTAATTTTAGATACTTTATCATAGATTTAAAACCCAGCCACCCAAGCCACCAGCCTCAAGAGAGTGCCCCTGTTTCTGGGGCTGATGCTGCAAAGCCCTGACGTTTGTTTTGCCTTTTCAAATCAAACGCCGTCGTTTACCGACCTGCAGTCAGTCTCCTCCTGCTGTAGGAGATCGCGGGGCTGGGATGAAATGGTGAGAACTGAGTGCTGCCACCAGCTCCTCTCGATGTGTGAAGCTGCACTTTTCTCAGCTTCTCTAAGGGTGCTTGTGGCAGTTTCCCGTACTGCATTTTAAAGATGTAAACCAGAGGGAAGTATGGGGGGAAGGAGAACGACTGGAAATAGATGCAGAGAAGACAGTCAGTAAGGCTGCAATTAAAGCATATTTTCTCTTTTGCTAAGTGGAATCCTTCTGACAGAGGGTAATAATTGGATTTGATGATCTTTTCCAGGTCTTTTCCAATCCAGGCAATTCTGTGGTGCCTACTGTATGCAAAATTATTAACTGAACATAGAGTCATAGAACTGTCAGGTTTGGAAGGGACTTCGGGGATCATCTACTTCCAATCTTCAGAGGTTCCTTCCAACCGCCACCATGCTGGGATTGTGGAAGATTAAAGTCTTTGGAAGAGCATGGAAAGGTTGTGGGGTTTTCTTCCAATCAGAAATAACTGTTTGAACACTGAAATACTCCAAATTAAAGCAAGCAAAGCCCAGCAAAGTCATTTCTTCAACAACCTAAGTTAGTTTTCTTCCAATGATTTCCTCAACAATCCCCCTGCCCTGGGCAGGGACACCTCACACTACAGCAGGTTGCTCACAGCCACATCCAGCCTGGCTGCAGAAACCTCCAGGGATGAGGCTTCCACCACCTCCCTGGGCAACCTGTGCCAGTGTCTCACCACCCTCAGGGGGAAGAACTTCTTCCCAATGTCTAATCTAAATATCTCCTCCTCTAGCTTGGCTCCATACCCCCCCCCCCCCCCCCCAAGTCCTATCACTCCCTGACACCCTAAAAAAGTCCCTCCCCAGCTTTTCTTGTAGTCCCCTTCAGATTCTGGAAGACACAAGAAGGTCTTCTCAGTGCCTTCTCCCCTCCAGGCTGAACACCATCACTTCAGCCCCACTCAGAGAATTCACAGGGTTGGCTTTTTTGCTCCCCTTTTTCAAAGCAGGTTTGGAAAAGTGTTTCCTCATTTCAACCTATCTAATAACTCACATAGAAAGACTTTATCTAAGAAAGGCTCATAGTAAAGTTAACTTTCTGATTTAAATTTCAAAGCAGTTGTTGCTCCTTCCAGCTTAGGAGCAGGGGAGAAAGCTGAAGGAGCAGCTGAGGTACGTCTGCTGGGGCGGCCGTGCGGTGTAACTTTAGTCACGCTCCTCTCTTGCTCAATGTGTAAATTATAGAAGTAAAGCTGAGTTACCTCACAGGGTGAGGAGCCCAAGTCCTGCAGCTGACACATCCTCAGAGCACTCCCTGCCCCTTCAGACTGCTCATTTGATAAAGGCTTCAGTGTTGAGGCCTGACTCAATGTGTCGGAGCAGAGTTGTGGGCTCCTCAGTTGAAAGACCCTTTGTAAAAGCTCTGCTCCTAGTGAGAGGCATTGTCATGATGGCTTTGAAAAGGAGCTGCACTTCTCCTTGCTCCTCCAAGCCACAAAATTAGCTTGAAACAAAGCCTTAAAATCTTTTAGCTTCATTTCATTTCACATACCCCCAAATAGCCTGGGTTCAGCTGTGTGGCATGAGCATGGAATCATAGAACCACAGAATCACACCGATTTATAAAGGGAGAGCAGAGCTTCATTACCTCTCTATCACCTAATCAAAGACCCCAAGCAATAAATGATCATTTCTCAGTAACTAATAACCACCTGAATAAGCAATTCTTTTAAAGAAAAAGTCATGGGAGACAGCATTTCAAGTATGGTTCTAGGATATGAAAGGTTTTCAGACAAGCACCTTCTTTTTAAGCCTATCTGTGACGAAGAAAGTAGGTGGAGTTAATCATCACAGTAACTTCAAGGAACAGTGTAACACAGAATCCTGGAATCACATAGGAAAACAAACATTGTGAGGGGTTTGGAGTACAAGCCTTATGAGGAGAGGCTGAGGGAGCTGGGGTTGCTTAGCCTGGAGAAGAGGAGGCTCAGGGGAGACCTTCTTGCTGTCTACAACTCCCTGAAGGGAGGTTGTAGCCAGGAGGGGGTTGGTCTCTTCTCCCAGGCAACCAGCACCAGGACTAGAGGACACAGTCTCAAGCTGTGCCAGGGGAGGTTCAGGCTTGACGTTAGAAAGAAATTCTTGGTAGAGAGAGTGATTGCCCATTGGAATGTGCTGCCCAGGGAGGAGGTGGAGTCACCGTCGCTGGAGGTGTTTAGGAAGAGACTGAATGGGGTGCTTGGTGCCATGGTTTAGTTGATTATATAATGTTGGATGATAGGTTGGACTTGATGATCTCAAAGGTCTTTTCCAACCTGGTTAATTCTATTCTGTTCTATAGAATCATAGAGTGTTAGAGGTTGGCAGGGATCTCCAGAGATTATCCTGTCCAACCCCCCTGCCAAAGCAGGATCACCTTGGGCAGGCTGCACAGGAACACACCCAGGCGAGTTTTGAAAGCCTCCAGAGAAGGAAACTCCACAACGTCTTTGGGCAGCCTGCTCCACGGCTGGCTTCAGAATGGTTTGAGTCGGAAGCAACCTCCAAACATCAGCCAGTCCAACCACCCTGCAGTCAGCAGGGACATCCTCAGCTAGCTCAGGTCAGAATCTGACTGATTTCAATGACTAGAAGTGGTGAATTGGCTAAGCATTTAAAATGCACAACACACTGCACACACAATGATAGAATAATTGAATCAACCAGGTTGGAAAAGACTTCAGAGATCAAGTCCAACCTGTTACCTAATATCTAACACCTCCTAACAACTAAACCGTGGCTCCAAGTGCCACATCCAATCCTTTTTTGAACATCTCCAGGTACAGGGACTCCACCACCTCCCTGGGCAGCACATTCCAATGGCCAATCTCTCTTTCTGGGAAGAACTTTCTCCTCATCTCCAGCCTAAACTTCCCCTGGCACAGCTTGAGACTGTCCCCTCTTGTTCTGGTTGCCTGGGAGAAGAGACCAACTCCCACCTGGCTACAACCTCCTTACAGGTAGTTGTAGATTGAAATAAGGTCTCCCCTGAGCCGCCTCTTCTTCAGGCTAAACACCCCCAGCTCCCTCAGCCTCTCCTCACAGGGCTTGTGCTCAGTTCATCCCCTAAAGAAATATTTCTGTCCCTCAAGGTTTCATCATTGCTCAAGAATTCAGATCCCAGCTGGGTCTTCCTTTCCTGTGAAGCAACAATGAAATGTAACCCCTAAACCAAGGACGTTGCTCCACTTGCTGAGACATTGATACTCCAAGTAGAAAATTAAAAATAACTTATTTGGACCTTGTCAACTTGAAACCACTCCACATCCACAGTCAAGTAGTTGTAGAGAGCAATGAAGTCTCCCCTCAGCCTCCTCTGCTTCACACTAAACAGCCCCAGCTCCTTCAGTCACTCAAAGGTCTTTTCTAACCTGGTCCGGTCCGGTCCGGTCCTGTTCTGTTCTATTCTATTCTATTCTATTCTATTCTATTCTATTCTATTCTATTCTATTCTATTCTATTCTATTCTATTCTATTCTATTCTATTCTATTCTATTCTATTCCATTCCATTCCATTCCATTCCATTCCATCCCATTCTTCATAAGATTTATTCTGCCATGTACAGTGTACAAAGTAAACTCACAACTGGCAAAACACAGAATCAGAGAATTGTTTTGGTTGGAAAAGACCTCTAAGGTCATAGGGTTCTAACCATTCTCTGCCTCTAACAAGGTTGCTGCTAAACCATTTCCCCCAGCATCACATCTCTGCCTCTTTTAAACCCACACACACACACACACCCAGCAATGGGGATTCAACTACCTCCCTGGGCAGCCTGTGCCAGTCTTTAAGAACCTTTCTAGTCAAGAAGTTTCTTCTGATATCCAACCTAAACCTCCCCTGGTGCAACTTGAGGCCATTTTTTCTCATCCTATCTCTTGTTACTAAGGAGGAGAGATCAACCTCCACCTGGCTTCAATCTCCTTTTGGGGAGCTGTAGAGAGTGAGGAGGTCTCCCCTCAGCCTCCTTTTCTCCAGAGTGATCAATCCCAACTCTCTCTCAGCCACTGTTCTCAAGACCTGTTCTCCAGATCCTTCACCACCTTCACTGGACATCTGGTTCCCTGGCTATCTCCATTGTCATAAACAATGTAGAAATAGGATACCAGGTAGTGTTAGGATCTCAGGTAGTGATAGGTCTAGGGGGAGTGGAATGAAGCTGGAGGTGGGGAGATTCAGGCTGGACATGAGGAAGAAGTTCTTCACCATGGGAGTGGTGAAGCCCTGGAATGGGTTGTCCAGGGAGGTGGTTGAGGTCCCATCCCTGAAGGTGTTTAAGCCCAGGCTGGATGAGGCTCTGGCCAGCCTGATCTAGTGTGGGGTGTCCATGCCCATGGCAGGGAGGTTGGACCTAGATGATCCTTTTGGTCCCTTTGGTCCCTGACTGATTTTATGATTCTAAATTCCAACCCCTGCACTCTTATCACAAAGAGATTGAATTCTTTCAGGTTTAAAAGATCTTTAATGGTGCCCTCCAGAGGAAACACTCTCTGTGCATCATCCCACCCCTTTGTGTCCAGAAAGTCATGGAAAAACTGATAGCAGGAGCTGCAGCACCCACAGCAAATGGCTGATATCCCACCTTGTCTTTGCAGTCACACATTTTCCCAGCTACCTCAGAGTTCAGTTAAAGCATTTACCCAGCAGAGTCAGGATTAGACCCAGATCCAAACAGGAGGCAAGGCAAATACACCAAGAAAGCAGGAAAGAGAGAAATTCCAGTTTGAAACCATACTTAGCACAGACGTGCAGAGCATGTTCCATCTCCTGAGCCAAGGCTGAACTGCTCCACCCAACAGCTTTCACTACAACTGCAGTTGCAGGCAAGATGCATGGGAATAACATGAGAGAACTAGGGGAGGGGGAATAGGGATGGACTTAGTATATGTAGGAGTTTTGTGTGTGTTTCAGCTATTTCCTCTCAACCCCTGTGTCTTTTTCCTCAGCAGGCTTGGCTATCCAAACCAGCCAAGCAGCTTAATTCAGTCTTGCCTGTGTGGTGCTGACAGATTTGTCTCCATCTCATTAGACCCACGGTTTTAACTGGTGGTGTTTATGACAAGGCACAAGCAGGAATGAAGCTGTAAACTTGGACAAAACTCTGGAACAGCAGCAGTATTCTCCTTGAAACCAGGGTTTTCTCAAAGGAGGTTACTTGGAAATGTCCCTCACCATGCTGGTTCTTTAGTGGTGACCTGCAAGTGCTGGGTTAATGGTTGGACTTGATGGTCTTTAAAGGTCTTTTGCAAAGACCTTTGATTCTGGGATTCTCTGATTCTGGGATTCTCTAATTATGGGATTCTTTGATTCTGGGATTCTTTGGCTCTGGGATTGTGAGATTCTTTGATTCTGGGATTATCTGATTCTGGGATTCTGGGATTCTCTAATTATGGGATTCTTAGATTCTGGGATTCTTTGACTCTGGGATTCTCTGATTCTGGGATTCTTTATTCTGTGATTCTGGGATTCTTTGGCTCTGGGATTGTGGGATTCTTTGATTCTGGGATTATCTGATTCTGGGATTCTTTATTCTGGGATTCTTTGGCTCTGGGATTGTGAGTTACTTTGATTCTGGGATTATCTGATTCTGGGATTCTTTATTCTGGGATTCTGGGATTCTTTGGCTCTGGGATTGTGGGATTCTTGGATTCTGGGATTCTTGGATTCTGGGATTATCTGATTCTGTGATTCTTTCATTCTCTCGTTCTGGGATTCTCTAATTGTGGGATTCTTTGATTCTGGAATTATCTGATTCTGGGATTCTGGGATTCTTTGGCTCTGGGATTGTGGGATTCTTTGATTCTGGGATTATCTGGTTCTGGGATTCTTTAACTCTGGGATTCTGGGATTCTTCAATTCTGTGATTCTCTCATTCTGGGATTCTCTAATTGTGGGATTCTTTGAGTCTGGGATTCTCTGATTCTGGGATTCTTTATTCTGTGATTCTGGGATTCTTTGGCTCTGGGATTGTGAGATTCTTTGATTCTGGGATTATCTGATTCTGGGATTCTGGGATTCTCTAATTATGGGATTCTTAGATTCTGGGATTCTTTGACTCTGGGATTCTCTGATTCTGGGATTCTTTATTCTGTGATTCTGGGATTCTTTGGCTCTGGGATTGTGGGATTCTTTGATTCTGGGATTATCTGATTCTGGGATTCTTTATTCTGGGATTCTTTGGCTCTGGGATTGTGAGTTTCTTTGATTCTGGGATTATCTGATTCTGGGATTCTTTATTCTGGGATTCTGGGATTCTTTGGCTCTGGGATTGTGGGATTCTTGGATTCTGGGATTCTTGGATTCTGGGATTATCTGATTCTGTGATTCTTTCATTCTCTCGTTCTGGGATTCTCTAATTGTGGGATTCTTTGATTCTGGAATTATCTGATTCTGGGATTCTTTATTCTGGGATTCTGGGATTCTTTGGCTCTGGGATTGTGGGATTCTTTGATTCTGGGATTATCTGGTTCTGGGATTCTTTAACTCTGGGATTCTGGGATTCTTCAATTCTGTGATTCTCTCATTCTGGGATTCTCTAATTGTGGGATTCTTTGAGTCTGGGATTATCTGATTCTGGGATTCTTTATTCTGGGATTCTTTGACTCTGTGATTCTCTGTTTGTGAGATTGTTTGATTCTGGGCTTCTGGGCTTCAGGGATTAGTATTTCTATTCCATTGTATAAGGCTTAACAGAATCATAGAATGCTAGGGGTTGGAAGGGACTTCCAGAGATCATCCAGTACAGCAGCAGGGTCACCTAGGGCAGGCCACACAGGAACACATCCAGGTGCATCTCGAAAGGCTCCAGAGAAGGAGATTCCACAGCCTCTCTGTGCAGCCCGTTCCAGGGTTCCAGCACCCTCACATCACCTCTCCTCATGTTGAGGTGGAACCTCCTGTGTGCCAGCCTGTACCTGTTGTTCCTTGTCCTATCACTGGGCTCCACCACAAAGAGCCTGGCACCTTCATTCTGACACCCACCCCTCAGATATTGATAGACATTGATCAGATCCTCTCCCAGCCTTCTCCTCTCCAGACTACACAGCCTCAGCTTTCACAATCTTTCTTCTTATGAAAGATGTTCAAGTCCCTTCATCATCCTCAAAGTTCTGTGTGGGATTGTTCTTTGTCAGATGATCTTTCCTGCCCTCTGCAAGGTTTCCTGGTCATGACAACATCATCCCACCGAAGAGATTAAAGCATGCCTGCTTTTAAATACATGACACTGAACTGCAGTGAACAGACAGAACAGGTGGGATCCCAGCCTGGGGGAAGTTAAAGGAAATTTTAACATTTATGTAAATGGGGCAAAGATGTCACTAGAAGAGGGAACTTTGGCAACAAATTACATCAAAAGGGAATCATTTATATGCATGTGCACACACACTGTGCACTCCTAAGGAGCAAAGCAGAGAGTAAAGCTGTGCGATGAGGGGTTCCATTCAACCTCCATAAGTCTGCAGGTGACACTAAGCAGGGAGGGAGTGTTGATCTGCTGGAGAGCAGGGAGGCTCTGCAGGGGGACCTGGCAGGCTGGGTCAATGGGCTAAGGGTAGTTGTGTGAGGTTCAATAAGGCCAAGTGTTGGGTCCTGCACTAGGGTCATGACAACCCCATGAATGCTCCACACTTGGAGCACAGTGGCTGAAGGTGTCTGGCAGAGAAGGACCAGGGGGTGTTGATTGACAATGAGAGGAATAAAAGCCAGCATGTGCTCAGGTGGCCAGGAAGGCCAACAGCATCAAGGCCTGGACTGGAATGTGGCCAGCAGGACCAGGGAAGTGATTGTGTCCCTTTCTCCGGCACTGGTGAGGTCACATCTTTTATACCAGGTTCAGTTTTGGGGCCCTCACCTCAAGAAAGACATTGAGGTGATGGAGCATGTGCAGAGAAGGGCAATGAAGCTGACAAAGGTTCTGGAGAACATGGCTGGTGAGGAGCAGCTGAGGGAACTGAGGGTGTTTAGTCTGGAGAAGAGGAGGCTAAGGAGAGACCTTCTCACTCTCTACAAGTACCTGAAAGGAAACTGTAGCCAGGTGGGAGTTGGTCTCTTCTCCCTAGTAACAAGAGAGAGGGTGAAAGGAGATGGCCTCTTCAGGTTGCACCAGGGTGAGGTTTAGGTTGGATATTAGAAGACACTTCTTGACTTTGAAGGAATATTTACCAATGTTTTTCTTTCTTTCTTTCTTTCTTTTCCACCCTACCTCTAGCACAGGAAATCTGTGCCTCTTGGTGGCTTTCTTATTGTACACAAAACACTGTGCATGATCAAACAGCTGATTAAGGGTGAGAAGAGCTAAAAGGTGATTTTTCCAGAGGAAGTCACAGCACATCATCCAGCTTGGTTTAGATGCCTTTCAAAGCCAATACACACAATGAAACGATGAAAGCCAGCCTTCAGGCAGCTGTACTGGGAATTACAGATGTTTGCCCAAGACTTCTGTGCAAATATGCTCAAAATCCTACATTCAGACTCAAAACATCTATACAGCAGTGAAAAAGGTTAATTCCAAAGCTGTATAATGCAAATATTAGGGGGGGTGGGAGGGAGGGAAGGAAAGCGAAGAGCAAAGGAAAAGCATTAGCCAAGTTTAAGACCCCACAGATAGGCTAAGCTGCCTAAGTCCTTCAGGCTTAAAGGGCTGATTTATATTACACCAAAAGGCTAAGTATTCTATGCTTGTGTAGTCCAAACTTCAGGAAGACAAAGCATGGACAGTCCAAGAAATGTCAGTTGAAAGTCCACTTTCAGTTGTAGCAAATATGTCTTGAGAATAAACAAGTCTCAGTATTAGTTAGCATCTCCTGCTGTTGTGTCCTTCCTATCCCAGCTAATTTGCCCAAATATTATTGAAATCCAAAACAGTAGGGTGATAAATAAACCCTTTTCAAATGCTCAGACAGTAACTCCTATTGAGAGGACACTGTCTCAAGCTGCACCAGGGGAGGTTTAGGCTGGGTGTTAGGAAGAGGTTCTTCATAGAAAGAGAGATTGGCCACTGGAATGGGCTGCTCAGGGAGGTGGTGGAGTCACCATCCCTGGAGGTGTTTAGGAAGAGCCTGGATGAGGCACTTGGTGCCATGGTTTAGTTGATTAGATGGTGTTGGGTGATAGGTTGGACTCAATGATCTCAAAGGTCTCTTCCAACCTGGTTAATTCTATTCTATTCTAAATTTGCCTATGCAAAACCGACTGACATGTGCAACTGTCATGGAAGAATAGAATGGTTTGGGTTGGAAGAGACCTTTGGGATCATCTAACTCCAACCCCCTGCCATGGGCAGGGACACCTTCCACCAGCCCAGGTTGCTCAAGGCCTCATCCAGCCTGGCTTTCAACACCTAGAGGGAAAGAGCAACCACAACCTCCCTGGGCAACCTGTTCTAGCATCTCACCACCCTCACTGCAAAGAATTTCTTCCTAATCTCCAGTCTAAATCTGCCCTCCTCAAGATTCAGTCCTTTGCCACTCATCCTATCATTCCAAGGCCTTCTCAAAAGTCCTTCCCCAGCTTTCCTGTAGCCCCCTTCAGGTACTGGAAGGATGCTCTAGGGTCTCCCTGGGGCCTTCTCTTCTCCAGGCTGAACAGCCCCAAGTCTGTCAGCCTGTCCCCACAGTGGGGATGCTCTAGCCTCTGATAATCTTCATGGCTTCTTCTGGACCTACTCCAGCAGTTTCATGTCCTTTTGCTTAGGAGCACCAGAGCTGGACTCAGCACTCCAGGTGGGGTCTCAGAAGGGGGCAAGATGAGTTTTAGCAACGTAGTAGCTACAGTTGTATTAACACAGCCAAGATTCTGAGTTCATGCAGAGCTATTTACTATTTATTTCAATGCTCAATTTCAATACTGTCAAGCAACAGCAACATGAAATAATAAAATGGAAGTTATTTTATCCATATTTGCTGGTCAATAAATAGAGACAATAATCTGGGAAGCCAAATCAAGTGCATGTTTAGTCTTTATCTCTGCATCCACATAATTAATTTGCCTTCCAGCTAGGAGTTCCCTGAATTTAACCAACATTACCCTTTTAAATCAGTAGTTGTACAGATTCATGTAAGCTTGAGGTCTGCCTAGAGCTGTGTAGTCCTGATCTGAGGTGTAAAAGAAATCTGAATTCAACAGCATGTCAAGGTTGCAGCTAGAAATCAAAAAGAACCCCTAGCAGTTACATGCCCTCTGAACCAGCCTGCTGACCTAAACATATTGCCAGCCAGCATCCTACATCATCCTTTGTGCACTGAGAGAAAAACAGGACTTTGTGAGCTAAGAGAAAATGACAGCTGAAAGGGAGGATCTATCAGACTGCTTTCATGACTGTTTGTATCTTCGTGCATTGCATATCAGCACTCAGCTCTGGTGAGGCTACACCTCAAGTGTTGTGTCCAGTTTGGGGCACCTCAGTACAGGAGAGATGTGGAGGTGCTGGAGCCAGGGCAGAGGAGGGCTAGGAAGCTGTGAAGGGCCTGGGGAATAAATCTTAGGAGGAGCAACTGAGGGAGCTGGGGCTATTTAGTTTGGAATAGAAGAGGCTGAGGGGAGACCTCATTGCTGTCTACAACTACCTGAAAGGAGGTTGTGAAGAGGTTGGTACTGGTCTCTTCTCACAGGTATTTAGTGATAGATGAAGAGGGAATGGCCTCAAGCTGCCACTGGGTAGGTTTAGACTGGACGCTTTCTTTCCCAGCAAGAGCAGTCAGGCACTGGAATGTGCTGCCCAGGGACGTGGTGGAGTCACCAAGCCTGGATGTGTTTCAAGGTGGTTTGGATGTGGTGCTTGGGGCTATGGTTTAGGGGTGAACCTTGCAGAGTAGGGTTCTGGGTTGGAGTTGGTGATCCTGAGGGTCTTTTCCAACCTGAATGTTTCTGTGATTTCAAATACATTGAAGTGTGTTTGAAGAGTTGGCTGTTAGGTCCTCCACTCGGGTCACAACAACCCCATACGATGCTCCAGGCTTGGGGAAGAGCAGCTGGAAAGCTGCCCAGCAGAGAAAAGACATCATGGTGTTGATTGACAATCAGATGAATATGAACCCAGGTGTGTCCACCTGGCCAACAGCATCCTGTCCTCTACAGTAGGACCAGCAGGACCAGGGAAGTGATAGTCCTCCTGTGCTCAGCCCTGGTGAGGCCACACCTTGAGTTCTGGGTTCAGATTTCAGTTGTCAGGGCCCTGACTACAAGAAAGATATTGACATGCCGGAGTGTGTCCTGAGACAGGCAACAAAGCTGATGAAGAACAGGGCTGGTGAGGAGCAACTGAGGAACCTGGGGTTGTTTAGTCTGGAAAAAGGGAGGCTGAGGGGAGACCTCATTGCTCTCTACAACTCCCTGAAAGGAGGCTGGAGCAAGGTGTGTGTTGGTCTCTTATCCCTAGTAACATGTGATAGGGTGATAGGAAGTGACCCCAAGTTCTGCCAGAGGAGGTTTAGGTTGGATATTAGAAGAAACTTCTCAACTGAAAGTGTTCTCAAAGCCTGGCACAGGTTGCTCAGGGAAGTGGTTGAATCCCCATCCCTGGGGGTGTTTCAAAGAGGCAGAGATGTGGTGCTGAGGGAGATGGTTTGGTTAAAGAATGGTTGGGCTGGATGATCTTGAAGGTCTTTTCCAGCCAAGATGATTCTATGATTTTGCATTCTACTGCTTAGCAGGAGTGCAGACCCAAACACTAGCTCCTAGAGATGTCAGCATTTAAGTAGCTGGAAGATGCTCAGCAGAAATGTGGCTGCGCAGCGGCTCAAGTGTGACGTTTGCATCACTCCCTGAACTGTTTATTTTTGGCATGTCAAATGTGGTTTTAATTCTGGAGCAAGGCCAAGCAATTTAGCATGAATGTGCCACTTTGATGAAGTCTGGAGGAGCTGGGAAGTGTTCTGGTTTCTTTCTTCTCTTGGGAAGTGTAATCCAGATACATCCCCCTGGTTATATCAATCTAGTGCTTCACTTAATCTTGCCAATTAGTCACTGAATACTCTGCTGTGCTGAAACCCCCACTTGAATACCACCTCCAGTTCTGGTGTCCCCAGCATAAGAAGGGCACAGAGCTGTTGGAATGAGTCCAGAGGAGGACACAAAGATGATCCAAGGGGTTGGAAGGGACCTCCACAGATCATCCAGTCCAACCCTCCTGTCAGAGCAGGAGCACCCAGGGCAGGTCACACTGGAGTGCAGCCAGGTGGGTTCTGAATGTCTCCAGGGAAGGAGACTCCACAACCTCTCTGGGCACCCTGCTCCAGGGCTCAGCATCCTCACAGTGATAAAGTTTTTCCTTCTGTACTTGTGGCACCTCCTCTGCTCCAGCTTGCAGCCCTTGCCCCTTGTCCTGTCCTTGGAGCAGAGCCTGGCTCCAGACCCGCACATCTTTATTGCCAGCAATGAGTGCAGCCCTCGGGCTCCTCTGCTCCAAGCTCCCTCAGCCTGTTTTCACAGGGAGATGTTCCACTGCCTGCAGCAGCTTTGTGGCTCTATGCTGCACTCTCAGTTTTTTGAGGTCCTCCTTGACAAAAGTAAGATAAAAGAACTGGAAACTAAAGTTCAGATCCTAGGGTATCCTTTGGCAAGGTTGGATTACTTTTCATCTCCTTGCTAAAGAAGCAGAAGACAATCCTGATTGAAATCAGGTTCACTGAATCTGTTTTGGCATGGATTATCAGGCAAGGCACTTCTTTTTTCAGATGTTAACAGCTTTAGAGTCCTGCAAGTTTTTCCATTTAACCATAAACTGAGATAAGAGTGAAATTCCACATGTCTAAGTGGGCATGGACATTAAACAAAGACTCTGGACCAGAGTGAATTAAGGATCTGATCTTGCTTTTCTTAGCTGTTGGCTGTGCTTGTGACGCCTAGGAAATACATAACCAAGCCACAATTTCCCCCTTGCCTCCCATACCTGAGTAGCATTTGCCTTCTGCTCTCTGAGCTTGAAATATCTCCTAAATTGCCTTCATGACTTCGAGAGCTTCACAGAAGCAAAGATTACATTGGGTTGGAAGGGACCCTCAAATGCCCTGCAGTCAGCTGGGACCCTTCCAACTAGAGCAGGCTGCCCAGTTGAGAAGTATCTTTGACAATGATTTCCTGGAAAGCAATAAATATGAAGAACAAGATCACCACGACGTAGGAAAAAAATAAATGAAAAGGAAAATCCTCTATTATTAAAACGAGGCAGAGACAAAGCCTCCTGAAAGTAGCTTCATCACCTCCATTTCTAATTGAATGACAGTGAAAACAAAACAAAGACCTTGCTGGAGCAGGTCCAGAGGAGGCCACAAAGATGATCAAAGGCCTGGAGCATCTCCCCTGTGAGGAGAGGCTGAAAGATTTGGGGTTGTTGAGCCTGGAGAAAAGAAGACTTCAGGGAGACCTTAGAGCAGCCTTCCAGTACCTGAATGGGCTCTATGAGAAAGCTGGGAAGGGACATTTTACAAGGGCTTGTAGTGATAGGATGAGAGGGAATGGATTGAAGCTTGAAGAGGGGAGATTGAGACTGGAGATTGGGAAGAAATTCTTGACAGTGAGGCTGGTGAGGCACTGGAACAGGTTGCCCAGGGAGGTTGTGGATACCCCTCCCTGGAGGTGTCCAAGGCCAGGTTTGATGAGGCCTTGAGCAACCTGGGCTGGTGGAAGGTGTCCCTGCCCATGTCAGGGGGTTGGAACTAGATGATCTTCAACCCAAAGCATTCTATCATTCTATGGTTAACTTAAAAAAGGAAATATTTTTAACCCTCTTCAATCATCCTTATATAGCAACGAATTTTTGTCATTCCATTACTTACTGTGTCTCCCAAAATAAACTTTCTCCTGCAGCACTGATACCACTTCCATTGATGACCTTGCCCTTGGCTTTCACATTTGCTTTCTTAGCACAGGGCTGTTCTCTTGCCAGTGGGAGACCACTGCTAGGTACCTCCACTCTAGCCTCCCACTGGAAAGAATGAAGGAAAAGGAACCAGCAAGTTCATGCAATTAAAATTCCTCTGTCTTCCTGCAGATCATGGGAGGTGTTGGCAAGAGGGACATTCTGGCTGTGCTGAAGTCACTTAATGCTCTGCAATGAACTTCAGTTTGGACAGAATTGCCACATCCTGTGTCTGCGACCAAGTAGTTGCTGTTTAGTTGCTCCTGCTGTGAGCTAGGAGTACAGAGACTTCAATCAGTCCAGGATTTCACAGAACCATAAAATCAGCCAGGTTGGGAAAGACCTCAGATCATCAAGTCCAACCTATTACCGAATACCTAACACCTCCTGACAACTAAACCATGGCTCCAAGTGCCACATCCAAGCCTTTCTTGCATGCCTCCAGGGATGGGGACTCCACCACCTCCCTGGGCAGCACATTCCAATGGCCAATTTCTCTGGGAAGAACTTTCTCCTCACCTCCAGCCTAAACCTCCCCTGGCACAGCTTGAGACTTTGTCCTCTTGTACTGGTGCTGGTTGCCTGGGAGAAGAGACCAACCCCCACCTGGCTACAACCTCCCTTCAGGGAGTTGGAGAGAGCAAGAAGGTCTCCCCTGAGCCTCCTCTTCTCTAGGCTAAGCAACCCCAGCTCCCTCAGCCTCTCCTCACAGGGATGTGCTCAAGGCCTCTCCCCAGCCTTGTTGCCCTTCTCTGGACACGTTCAAGTGTCTCAATGTCCTTCCTAAACTGAGGAGCCCAGAACTGGACACAGGACTCAAGGTGTGGCCTAACCAATGCAAAGTACAGGGGCACAATGACCTCCCTGCTCCTGCTGGCCACACTGTTCCTGATGCAGGCCAGGATGCCATTGGCCTTCTTGGCCACCTGGGCACACTCCTGGCTCATGTTCAGCTTACTATCAACCAGTACCCCCAGGTCCCTTTCTGCCTGGCTGCTTTCCAGCCACTCTGACCCCAGCCTGTAGCACTGCCTGGGGTTGCTGTGGCCAAAGTGCAGCACCCACTCTCTCCTGCAGGAGCTGCTGGAATTCCTCATCTGGGACATCCAGATTGGTGATCTAGCCAGCTGCCTACAAACTGGCTGATCCCTTTTTTCCCAGCTAAATGGCATAACCCACCCCCACCCCCATATGACCCAGGTGAAACCTTGCCCTTTTCTTCAGCACATTTTGAATGAGGCTTTGCTATTGTCACTATTTTCAGAGCCATGATCATAGAATCACAGAAAGGTCTGGGTTGGAAGGGACCTCCAAAGGTCATCTAGTCCATCCCCCTCTGCAGTCAGCAGGGGCATCCTCAGCTGTTAAATCCTTTATGAAGTCTGCTGTTAGATGTAGGGAATCTCTGACTTTGGTAAACTGCAGAGTAACGTGCAGGTAGCTCCTCTTCAAGAGCTTGGTCAACATGCAGTCAGGTGCAGAGATCAGGCTGAGGGAGCTGGGGTTGCTCAACCTGGAGAAGAGAAAGCTCCAGAGACACCTAACAGCAGCCTTCCAGTACCTGAAGGGGGCTACAAGAAGGATGGAGAGAGATTGTTTGCAAAGGCCTGCAGGGATAGAACAAGGGACAATGGCTTCAAACTAGAGCAGAGCAGACTGAGATTGGATGTTAGGAACAAGTTCTGCACCAGGAGGCTGCTGGAACACTGCAACAGGGAGGTGGTCAAGGCTCCATCCCTGGTGAGGCTTGACCAGGTCTCTGGGCAACCTGATCTAGTGATCTTGACCTGCTGAGCCAAGGTGAGGCTTGACCAGGTCTCTGGGCAACCTGATCTAGTGGAGGATGTCCCTGCTGACTACAGAGGGGGTTTGCCTGGATGACCTTTGGAGGCTCTTTCCAACCCAGACCATTCTATGATTCTACGCTGACTTCACCCCCTCCCTGGGCAGCCTGTTCTGGTGCCAGAAACCAAAAGATGGATCAAGGAGGTTTTGCTTTGTTTTCTCTGGTTCTCAGTACAAAGCAATGTGTTTAGTAGTGAGGTTTTTGTTTGTTTTCTTTGCTTTTGTTGTCGTTCTGGAACCGCCCCTGCTCACTGCCATCAATTACAAAGGGGAATGCCTCCAAGAGGGTAGAGGCCAACGTGATGGCATAGTTATGCATCAATACCATATAAAGTAGTAACACAGCTACATTACTGCTACTTAAGATCTCTTTCTGCTAAGCTCCATCTTTTTTTTAAGCCATCACAGCATGCAAGAAGCTTTTGTTGCCTCTCTTGAAGAGTTAACAGCTTTCTCCAAGCAGCGTAAACTTAGCCCTGCAGAGTTTGCTCCTCCAAGCACAACCTCACGTTTGGTGCCCCTGCATCACCTTTTTCCTGGGCAATCCAAATCACCACAGAGGGGGGAAAAAAAGTGGGCATCCAGTTATTTCCCACCCAATCATCTTCACATTCACAGGGAGCTACTCACAGTGTTTTCGAGCACAGCCCTGTTCTCAGTTTCATGCTGTTTATCTAGAGGTAATGTGAGAGTTCTGCAGCAAAGCCAGCTGAGCAATCTCCCCATTTTAAGGGAATGTTTTAAGTACATGTAAGAACTCCTTTTTTTTTTCCCCCTTGGATACTGGAAAACTGGAATAAGAGAAGTAGGGCTGAAACAAACTTTGCAGTTGCTTAGCAATGCCTTGCTTAACTTCTAACTGCTTAGATTTCAGAAGCTGCTTGCTCAGTACCTGGTATCATTCAGAGCTGCTCTGTCTGATACAAGAAGGTGTACTGAGGCTGTGCTTGAAGACCTCCTTTATGTACCTGGAGTACTGCTTCCAGTTCTGGTGCCCCCAGCACATGGAGGACATGGAACTGCTGGAGTGGGTCCAGAGGAGGCCACGAAGATGATCAGAGGGCTAAAGAACAGGCTGGGAGAGTTGGGGTTGTTGAGCTTGGAGCAGAGAAGACTCTGGGAAGACCTTAGAGCAGCCTTACAGTACCTGAAGGGGGCTACAAGAAAGCTGGGGAGGGACTTCTGACCAAGACTTCTAGTGACAGGATGAGAGGGAACAGATTGAAGCTGGATGAGGTTAGATTTAGACTGGATATTGGGAAGAAATTCTTGACAGTGAGGCTGGTGAGACACTGGAACAGGTTGCCCAGGGAGGTTGTGGATGTCCCCACCCTGGAGATGTTCAAGACCAGAATGGATGAGGCCTTGAGCAACCTGGGCTGGTGGGAGGTGTCCCTGTCAATGGTAGGGGGTTTGAACTGCATTATAGGCTCGAGTGCTCTGGCAAGCAGTGGTGCCACCAACAGTGTCAGAGCATGGTGGACAAAGATTAAGATATGGAACAAGCCATTTCAGTTCTGAAGAATCTGATCTACTTTGAAGTTGATCTATACTTAACTCCCACCCCCACCCCCCAAAAAAAATGTATCACAAACCAACTCCATGCTAAAACTTCAGTGGAACCAAGACATTTCTCAAAGGAAGGACTTGAAGATTTGGCTTCTTCTGGGATCCCCGGCAAATTCTTGGTGGCTCCATCAGGCTGGGACAGAGTTTGGAGACCTGCACTATGGGAGACCTCTGGTGGGTGACAGGGGACAATGCCCCTGGAATGCCAACCACCAAGAAAGAAGACTCCTGCCACTTCAACTGCATTTTTACACCTAAGGGAGCAGTGGTTTGTAATTATTCATCAATTAACATTTATTTATTCGAATCACCTATTACAAAATGTGAGTTTGGACATCACTTTTCCTCTATAATTCCTCTCTGTGTTTTCTCCCCTGCTGCTCTAACATTTATTCAGCAGCAAGCCAAAGCCAAAGCCATTCTGCTCACAGAAAACAACTGAAATAGGGCAAACATGTTCAACTGAGTCCTTGTCAGCAGGCTACATTTGTTAAGTTAAATCTCTGTCAACAACACAGAAGAGAAAGTGTCACTATATCACAGAACCACAGAATGCTAAAGATTGGAAGGGACCTCCAAAGCTCATTCAGTCCAATCCTCCTGCCAGAGCAGGATCACCTAGAGCAGATCACACAGGAACACATCCAGGTGGGTTTTGAATATCTCCAGAGAAGGAGACTCCACAACCCTCCCTGGGCAGCCTGTTCCAGTGTTCTGTCACCCACACAGGGAAAAAATTTTCCTCCTGTTTCCATGGCACTTCCTCTGCCTCAGCTTCCACCACTGCCCTTGGTGCTGTCATTGGGCATCACCCAGTAGAGCCTGGCTCCAGCCTCTGGGCACTCACCCTGCACATCTTTAGCAACATGAATAAGGCCACCTCTCAGGCTCCTCTCCAAGCTACAGAGCCCTCAGTTCCCTCAGGCTTTCCTCATAAGGAAGATGTTCCACTGCCTTAATAATTTTTCTGATTCTGCACTGGACTCTTTCAAGCAGTTCCCTGAGGTCCTTCTTGAACTGAGGGGCTCAGAACCAGACACAATATTCCAGATGCAGCCTCACCAGGGCAGAAGAGAACCTCTCTCAACTTACTAACCACAGCCCTTCTAATCCACCCCAGGATGCCATTGGCCTTCTTGGCCAGAAGAGCACATTGCTGGCTCATGGTGAGCCCCCATGTGTCCATCTCTGCTGTTTCTGTTACTGGGGACAGGGAACATTAAGTCTTAGTAGCGGCTTAAAGCCCCAACATATTCCTTTGACTCCTGTGAAACTGACATTACACACACCAGGACTTTCAGTGCCAAGATTCTGAGGCTGCTTCTCACCATGTACATAGACAAAGAAGTCACTGTCCCACTCAGCTCAGCGCTTCTCAGACCACACCTGGAGCACTGTGTTCAGTTTTGGTCCCTGATGTACAAAAAAGATGTGGACAGGCTGGAAAGTGCTCAGAGAAAGGTCATGAGAATGATGAGAAGGCTGGAAGCCATGTGAGGAAAAGCTGAGAGAGCTGGGGTTGTTCAGCCTTGGGAAGAGAAGGCTTAGGGGAGACCTTGCCATGGATCAGTATGTAAAGGGTGGCTACCAGGAGGATGGGGACTCCCTTTTTTCAAGGAGTCCAGTGGAAAAGACAAGGGGTGATGGGGACAAGCTACTGCTGGGGAGATTCCCATTGGACTCCAGGAGAAAAGGAAATTGTGTGGGTTGGAAGTGACTCTTGAGACCTGATGGAGCAGGCTCAGAGGAGGGCCACAAAAATGATCAGGAGGTTGGAGCACCTCTGCTATAAAGACAGGCTGAGGGAGCTGGGAAGGCTCCAGGGGTACCTAATAGCAGCCTTCCAGGACATGAAGGGGGCCTACTAGAAGGATGGAGAGGGACTGTTTCCAAAAGCCAGCAGTGATAGGACAGGGGAAAAGGTTTGACACTAGAGAAGAGTAGATTTAAACTGGATGTTAGGAACAAGTTCTGCATCATGAGGAAGGTGAAGCACTGGAATAGGTTACCCAGGGATGTAGTTGAGGTCCCTTCCCTGGAGATATTCAAGGTGAGGCTCAACAGGGCTCTGGGCAACCTGTTCTAGTTGAGGATGTCCCTGATAAGTGCAGAGGGGGTTGGACTGGATGACCTTTAGAGGTCCCCTCCAACCCAAACCATTCCATGATTCTTGTCCAACCTGCTCAAAGAAGGGTCACAATGAATCCAGACCAGATTCCTTCAAGTTTTATTAGTCATGTCTTGAAAACCTCCAAGAATGGAGGTTGCAACCCCCCTCAACTGCTTAATTATCCTTAAAATTTACTTTCCTTCCATGCACCTTGTCAGATCTTCTATTTCAGTTTATGTCTGCTGTTCCTCCTCCTCCCATGCTCCACTGGATCCATTGTCTGGACAAACCTCCCTGCCAGCCTGCTGGCCTGTTAGGGTCCCCAAATCCATCCCTCCCCCAGGTTCAATCAGCCCAGTTCCTACACCTCTCCTCACAGAGCAAGAGCTCCAGACCCAGCCATTCTCATGACCCTCCCCTGAACTTGCTCCAGTTTGTCAATGTGTTTCTTGAACCGAGGAAATCAGAGTGTAGTCTCCTTCTCTGGAGACTTCCAAACCCCACCTGGATGCACTCCTGTGCAATGTGATCTAGGTAAACCGGCTTTAGCAGGAGGGTTGGACTAGATGATCTCCAGAGGTCCATTACAACCCTCACCATTCTCTTATTCTGTGACATTAGATTCATCAGCTCTTTCTTTCCACATGAAAGCATTGAAATTTCCCTTTCCCCCTTTCCCCTTTCCCCTTTCCCTTTCCCCTTTCCCCTTTCCCCTTTCCCTTTCCCCTTTCCCCCTTTCCCCTTTCCCCTTTCCCCTTTCCCTTTCCCCTTTTTCCCCTTTCCCCTTTCCCTTTCCCTTTTCCCTTTCCCTTTCCCTTCCCTTCCCTTCCCTTCCCTTCCCTTCCCTTCCCTTCCTTCCCTTCCCTTCCCTTCCTTCCTTCCCTTCCCTTCCCTTCCTTCCCTTCCTTCCCTTCCCTTCCCTTCCCTTCCCTTCCCTTCCTTCCCTTCCCCTTCCCTTCCCTTCCCTTCCTTCCTTCCTTCCCTTCCCTTCCCTTCCCTTCCCTTCCCTTCCCTTCCCTTCATACAGATGGAACTTCTGTGCTCCTAGCTATGGCTTTAAAGTCCATTTGCTTTGGTTAGAGATGAGGCTCAACCATTCACTGAAACATAAAATCACATTTCCTGTGCAGCTAGACAGCTCTTAATGTTCAGGATTCTTTATGCAGCCCATATGCTAGGTTTAAATAATGTAAATGGCTTTGAGTCACTCCTCTGAGCTAGAAGAAATTCCCCTGTGTTATCAAGATAACCCTCTGACTGTATCACATGAGCTAACATTTGACCTTTGTTGACATCCTGCACCCAGGTTTCCTGAGCTGGACTAACTGAAATGATTGCAGGACTGTGCAGCTCCTTGTAGTGACCTTTTGGTGCCAACAGCAATCCTTTTGGAACATGGAAAGCTGCAGAAGCTTCCTTACAGATCCTGCCTACTTCTGACACTCCCTGCATAGGGACCTTCAGAGCTGGAGGTTGCTTCTCTATCAGAGTCCTTAATAGTCCTTGACAGACCTCTCATCCATGAATGCCTCTATTAATTTTTAATATGCACATACTCTTAGTATTCAAATCATCCTAAGATAAGGACATCTTTTTGTGTGTGTGTCTGTGTATTAAATCATATGAAGCAGTCTCCTTCCCAGTTTGCTGTTTCTTAATAGCTTTTGTGCCCAATTTTCTTGTTATGAGCCCAACTAATTGTTCTTTATCTCCAAGGTCCCTTCTGACTTGAGCCATCCTATGTTTCTATGATTCTCTATTCACTGTTCCTTGTGCTAGCCAGAACTTCTACAATTCTCTCATATCTCCTTGAGCAGCATCTTTTCCAAGATGGGGATTCCAAATCATAGCATCAAATCCCTGACTGTTTCTGTGTACAGAAGTTACTTACAGGTTTTACCGGCCTCTAAGCCCCATGAACACAAAGAATAATTGCACCCTGAAATACAAGTCCATGACATACTCTGTCCTCTACTGCTAAAGCCAGTTTCATAGATTCATAGATTTTTTGAATGGTTTGGATTGGAGGAGACCTTAAAGATCATCTAGTTCCAACCCTCTGCCATGGGCAGGGACACCTTCCACCAGCCCAGGTTGCTCAAGGCCTCAGCCTACCTGCCCTTGAACACCTCCATGAAGGAGACATACATGACCTCCCTGGGCAGCCTGTTCCAGTGTCTCACCACCCTCACTGTCAGGAATTTCTTCCTTATCTCCAGTCTAAATCTGCCCTCTTCCAGCTTCAATCCATTGCCCCTTGTTCTATCACTACAAGCCCTTGCCAAAAAGACCCTTCCTAGCTTTTTTGTAACCCCTTCAGTTATTGGAAGGCTGCTGTAAGGTCTCCCTGGAACCTTATCTTCTCCAGGTTGAACAACTCTGAATCTCCCAGCCTGTCTCCATAGGGGAGGTTCTCCAGCCCTCTGATCATTTTTGTGGCCTTCCTCTGGACCTGGTCCAATAGTTCAATGTCCCTATTATGCTGGGGACACCAGAACTGGATGCAGTGCTCCAGGTACATAAAGCAGGTCTGCAAGCACAGCCTTGGTACACCCTGTATGAGAGAGAGAGCAACTCTCCAGGTGGAGTTTCACCAGAGCAGAGGAACATATTCACCTCCCTCCTCTTGCTGCTCTCCCTGCTTTGGATGCAGCCCAGCACACAGCTGCCTTCTGGGCTGCCAGCAACCATTGCTGGCTCATGGGGAGTTTGTCATCACCTGACCCCCCCACAAGTCCTTCTCCAAACTGCTCTCAAGCCACTCCTCACCCAGCCTGTATCTGTACTTGGCATTGCCCCAAGGTTTCACTACATTGTCTTCTAGCACACACACACAAAACCAAACCAACAAAACCAAACCAGACCAAACCACATAAAACAGAGAGAGAAGAGCTAATCAGCAGGTTTTAAGGTCCAGCACTGAATTAGCTCAGGAGCTCTCAGCCCCCTTGGAACTTGTGGGATTAACAAGTGGTGACAAGAGCATCTCAGTCAAGCGAGAAGGTGCACCTGCTCCCTGCTGCTATGTACACTATGTAGTTCAAGTATGATACTAATCCCTCCTCCTGGTCAAAATGAAGGCTGGGTCTGGTTTCATCTGTTTAAATTTCCACAATATCACTCCCCTTCTTTTTCTCTGTCTTTTAACCACGTGAATACTTTAGTAATAACAAACTTGTGGAATTGACTTTTCAGGAGCACCTGAGATTTATTTTTTGTCATAGTTTGGACTTATTCTGAGCCAGACTTTTCTCTGTGGTGTCCAGGGACACTTCAAGGGCCAATGGACACAAACTGGAGCGCAGGAGGTTCTACGTAAACTTAAGGACAAACTTCTTCACTTTGAGGGTGGCAGAGCCTCGGAGCAGGCTGCCCAGAGTGGTTGTGGATTCTGCTTCGCTGAAGGCATTTCAAACCTGCCAGGACGTGTTCCTGTGTGAGTTACTTTGGGTGATGCTGCGCTGGCAGAAGGATTGGACTCGATGATCTTTAGAGGACCTTTCCAACCCCTATTTCTTTGTTATTCCGTAAGCGCTGCCCACGCCGCCCCGCGAACATCCCTCCCCTAGGGACGGAACAGAGACGAAGCCTGCAAGGCTGCCAGCCGCCTGGAGGAAGCTCTAGGAGATGTAGGGAAATAGCTTCTGCCCTTCTAAGGAGAACAGCAGCAACCAGCAAACTGGAAGTGTTTGGTCCCTCCTAGCGCAGCTTTTATCTTTCTCCAAGCCCTGGGTTTTCTCTCCCGCTGCCGCTTAAGTCCCCACCGGCCGAGGCTGCCCCTGTCCCTGCCTCGCAGACCTGGGAGGGGAAGGACAGACAGGTGTGAGCAGTGGTGTCCCCTCGCCGGGGCTCACCGAGCCGGGCAGAGGGTTCACCGTGAGCGGCGCCTCCGCCGCGCTCCTGCTCCCCGGCCGCGGCGCTCGGCTGCGAGACGGCGAAATCCCGAGCGTGGGAGCGGCTTCCGGCTCCTGGAGGATCACCGCATCGTTTGGGGTGGGAAAGGGCTTAAAGATCATCGAATCCAGTCGCTATTTAACTCTGCAATGGCTGGGGCTAAACCACATCCCTCGACACCACATCTCTGTCTCTTTGAAACACCTCCAGGGGTGGGGATTCAACCACCTCCCTGAGAATCATAGAATCAACCAGGTTGGAAGAGACCTCCAAGATCATCCAGTCCAACCTATCATCCAGCCCCATCCAGTCAACTAGACCATGGCACTAAGTGCCTCATCCAGGCTTTTCTTGAAGATGGTCTAGTAGTCATGATGTCTTGGGTGACAGGTCGGACTTGATGATCTTTGAGGTCTTTTCCAACCTCGCTGATTCTATGATTCTATATCCAGGGACGGCAACTCCACCACCTCCCTGGGCAGCACATTCCAATGGCAAACTACTCTGTCTGTGAAGAACTTCTTCCTAAGATCCAGCCTGAACCTCCCCTGGTGCAGCTTGAGACTGTGTCTTCTTGTTCTGTCGCTGAGGAGTCTGTTCCAGTCTTTGAGACTTCCAGTTACAAAGTTTCTTCTAATATCCCACTTAAACTTTCCCTGATGCATCTTGAGGCCAGCCCTATCATTTGCTATTATGAAGAAGAAACCAGCCTCCACCTCACTGCATCCTCCTTTCAGGGAGCTGCAGAGAGCATTGAGGTCTCCCCTCAGCCTCTTCTTCTTCACACTGAACACCCCCAGCTCCCCCAGCTGCTTCTCCCCAGCCCTCTTCTCCAGACCCTTCCCCATTTTCGCTGCCCTTCTCTGGACCCGCAGCAGCACCCCAGTGTCTCATCAGCTCTCGCCTCCAGCCGTGCCTCTCAAGCCCGCGGCGGCGCAAGGCGGCGGACAGCCCGCGTGTGGCGAGCCTCGGGCTACCAGAGCCTTCCCGGCGCTCGCCGCACCGACAGCGGGACACGCTCGCCCGAGCTAGCAGGAGCCGGTAGCTCGTCAGCGAATCCCAAGCTGCCACCGTCACAGGCGTAATCCATCCCGGCAGCCGTTATCCGCCGTCCCCATGGAGACGGGAGGCCCGCCCCGATAAAGGCCCCGCCTATGGGGGCGGCCGCACCGGTGTTGACGGAAGTCAAGATGGCGGCGGCCACCTCCGACCTGCTGACGGGATGGTGCCTCTTCGGCCTGGTGCTGCTGGTGAGAGCCGGCTCTCCCGCGCCCGGGGCTCGGCTGCCCGGGGGCTCGCTCCCCGCGTGGCCCTCCGGTGGCCCCGGCCGGGGCGGCTTGCCCCGTGGCCCTCCGGTGGCCCCGGCCCCGTCCCCGCGTCCCCGGTGGCCCCGGCCCGGCTTGCTCCCCGCGTGGCCCTCCGGTGGCCCCGGCCGGGGCGGCTGCTCCCCGCGTGGCCCTCCGGTGGCCCCCCGCGTGGCGTGGCCCTCGGTGGCCCCGGCCGGGGCGGGCTCCCCGCGTGGCTGGCCCCCCGCGTGGCGTGGCCCTCCGGTGGCCCCGGCCGGGGCGGCTGTTTTCTTGCTCTGGGTTTTGCTCTTGGCCTCTCGCTCCCAGCCGGTGCCCACCAGCCTGCCCTGCAGCAGGCATCTCGCAGCGGCTCCGGCCGGTGCCTCGGGAGGCTGTGCCGTGGGCCATAGCAAAGCCCGGAGCCGGGGGTGTGGGGTGGGTTTGCCTTCTGGCCAGGCTTGTGCTGTAGCCTGGTTCGTGGGTGAGCATTGCTCAACCTGTACTTAGCCAAGGTGCAAAGAGTGGAGTTGTGCGAGAGGAGTGCAGTGCTGCTGCTTAGGACCCAGGTGAAGTGTGTTATGGAATCACAGAATGTAGCACTGCTTAGGACTCAGGTGAAGTGTGTTAGGGAATCAGCACATAATGCTGCTTAGGACCCAGGTGAAGTGTGTTATGGAATCACAGAATGTAGCACTGCTTAGGACTCAGGTGAAGTGTGTTAGGGAATCGGAGAATAGTTGGAAAGGAGCTCTAAAGGCATTGAGCCCAACTGTTAACATGAGACCACCACAGTCATTAAATCAAGTCCACATCTCTACTCCACTCCGGTGAGACCCCACCTGGAGCAGTGTGTCCAGTTCTGCAGCCTCTATTACAGGAAGGATCTGGAAGTGTTGGTAGGTGTCTAGAGAAGGGCCACGAGGACGATCGGAGGGCTGGAGCTGTTCTGCTATGGAGACAGACCGAGGGAGTTGGGGCTGTTCAGTCTGGAGGAGAGAAGGTTCCAGAGAGACATATTAGCAGCCTTCCAGTACCTGAAGTGGGCTACAGGAAAGCTGGGGAGGGACTTTTTAGGGTGTCAGGGAGTGATAGGACTGGGGGGATGAGGAAAAATAAAAATGGGTAGATTCAGACTGGATGTTAGGAAGAAGTTCTTCACTATGAGGGTGGTGAGACACTGGCACAGGTTGCCCAGGGAGGTGGTGGAAGCCTCATCCCTGGAGGTTTTTGCAGCCAGGCTGGATGTGGCTGTGAGCAACCTGCTGTAGTGTGAGGTGTCCCTGCCCATGGCAGGGGGATTGGAACTGGCTGATCCTTGAGGTCCCTTCCAACCCTGACAATTCTGTGATTCTTGAACACCTCCAGGAACAGTGAAACCACCACCTCCATGGGTAGCCTGTGTCCAATGCCTGATGACTTTTGCAGGAGAGAAAGTTTTCCAAATCTCCAACCTAACCCTCCCCTGGCACAATTTCAGGCCATTTCCTCTATTCCTATCACCTGATTCTAGAGAGAAGAGACCAATCCCTACCTGGCTGCAGACTCCTTTCAGGGAGCTGTGGAGAGCAATGAGGTCTCCCCTCAGCCTCCTCTTCTCCATGATAGACACCCCTTGCTCCCTCAGCTGCTTCTCCCCAGCCCTGTTCTCCAGACCCTTCCCCAGCTTTGTTGCCTTTCTCTGGACCCACTCGAGCCCCTCGGTGTCTTTCTTGGAGTGAGGGGCCCAAAACTGAACCCAGTAGTCAAGGTGCAGCCTCAGCAGGCCAGAGCAAGCTGAGTTATGACTTTCTTTCCCTGTGTTTCCAGGCCATCCTGGTGTTCTGCTGGGTTTATGTGCGCAAGTATCAGAGCCGGCGGGAGAGCGAAGTCATTTCCACCATAACTGCCATCTTTGCCTTGGCTGTTGCTCTTATCTCCTCAGCACTGCTGCCAGTGGACATCTTCTTGGTTTCATACATGAAAAATCCAAATGGAACGTTTAAGGTATGGACTCCTGCAGATGTGAGCTGGGGCTGCTGGTGGATGAGAAGCTGGACATGAGCACGCAGTGTGAGCTTGCAGCACTAAAGGCCAATGGCAGCCTGGGCTGCAGCAAAAGATGTGTGGCCAGAGATGTAGAGAGGGGATCCTGCTGCTTGACTGTGCTCTGGTGAGACCTCACCTGGAGTACTGCATCTGGAGCCCTCAATGTAGGAAGGACATGAAAATGATCAGGGGGTTGGAGCACCTCTGCTGTGAGGACAGGCTGAGGGAGCTGGGGGTGTTCAGCTTGGAGAAGAGAAGGCTCCAGGGAGACCTAATAGCAGCCTTCCAGTACCTGAAGGATGGAGAGAGACTGCAAAGGCTTGCAGTGACAGGATGAGGGGCAATGGCTTCAACCTAGAGAAGAGCAGATTTAGATTGGATGTGAGGAACAAGTTCTACACCATGAGGGTGGTGGAACTCTGAAACAGGTTGCCAAGGGAGGTGGTTGAGGCCCCATCCCTGGAGATATTCAAGGTGAGGCTCAACAGAGCTCTGGGCAACCTGATCTAGTGGAGAATGTCCCTGCTGACTGCAGGGTGGGTTGGACTAGAAGACCTTTGGAGGTCCCTTGCAACCCAGACCATCCCATGCTTCAGCAGATGTATGTTCATGTTCAAAGAGGATGTTTTACTTGGCCAAGTGTTTAAACCTCTTCTGGTTCCCAGAGTGTTTTGGTAAACTGGGAGCTAGCACTGAATAAACCACAGGTCTTTGTTGTTTGAACTGGATTTCAGTTTTCACTGCTGTTGGTTGTTTTCAATATTCTACTCATTTCACAGTCACAGAACAATCAAGGTTGGAAGTGACACAGAGAAACTTAACAGCCAAGGCTGTTAAATAGGTATTCTTCAATCATTTATGTCCAGTGCTAGACACAGCACTGGACACACAGGGGCTTTCCTCCAAAGGTGTCCACCTGAGCACAAGTTTTACAGAATTAACACACAGTTAGCTATTACACATTCATGCTATTTCCTATTCATTTACATTCAGTTCCATCTACACATGGCAGTGTCCCCTGGCAGTGGGCTTGAGGGGTGTGTGTGTGTGTGTCTTCATTAGCTGCATTTTTTCATCTCCACTGTTGCTCTCTTGGTTGTGTTTTTCCTGTTGTTCTGCTCACATCTGCAGGAATGAGCTGGTCTGTCCTTGGCCTGTTTCCTGTTATCTATTCATGGTCTTAGATAAGTATTCCACACAAGTACTTTCATCTAAACATTACATTGGAAAGGAGTTTAAAGATCATCTAGTTCAAACAACCTTGCCATGGGCAGGGACACCTTCCACTAGCCCACGTTGCTCAAGGCCTTATCCAGTCTGGCCTTGAACACCCCCAGGCAGGAAGCATCCACAACCTCCCTAGGCAGCCTGTTGCAGAGTCTCGCCCCCTTGTACTGAAAACATCCTCCTAAGCTCCAGTCTAACCCTACTCTCCCCCAGCTTCAAACCATTCCTCCTTGTCCTATTGCTAGACAGCTGAGAAGCAGATTTTTGGCAGTGAAGCCCTGCTGTAGTTCAGTTCCTAGCTGCTTCTGCCTATGAAGTGTCTGTGCTGCTGGAACTGGGTCTCACTATGGCTTTTCTTTATTCTTCAGTGGTGTTGGGTTTGGAATGTCTTCATGGCCCCCAGGAGATGCCTCTTTCAACTACTTCCTTGCAAGTAAATAGTGCCACCTGTTCAGTTCAGGCTTGCTTTCCCCTTGGGCATAATTAAAGCAATGCATTTCCTTAGTGTTAATCTCTGTGCAGTTGAAGCACTTGAATATCCTGTGTGTCTCTTAAACTTATTAGGATCAATTTTGTTGTTGTGTTTTGGGGTTTTTTTGTTTCCCTGTTTTCTGTGTGCTCTGTTTTCACACACGTGCCTAAGAATTGGTAAGGTGAAATGCTCTTGGGCTTGACAGTCTTCAAAGATTGGGCTTATTATGTACCTGACAGACAGTTAAGGTGTTGCTTCTGTCTCTTGCTAAACTGTTTTTCCTTCCCCCCCCTCTCCTTTCTTCCTGCAGACTAGATGACAAAATGCATGTGTACTTTTCTCCTCAACTTCCAGTTGGCTGATAATCTAATTTATTTAAGACAGTGAGCTTTAAAAGGCTTAATGTGAAGTGGCATGCTGGAGTTCTTGCTATGGTAACAGGATGAAAGGTGCTGCTGGGATATTTTTTTTTTGCCTGAAACAATAGAAAAATGAAATGTTTCTGGTGTGGCATTGAGGGCTGAATTCCCTGGCAATTGAGGCAGTGAGGAAAGAACTGAGAAAGCAAATGTTGAGCTTCATAGGTTCACAGAATGGTTTGGGTTAGAAAGGATCTTAAAGATCACCCAGTTCCAGCCCCCATGCTATGGGCAGGGACACCTCTCACCAGCCCAGGTTGCTTCAAGGCTTCATCCAGCCTGGCCTTGAACATCTCCAGGGAGGAAACATCTACCACCTCCCTGGGCAACCTGTTCCAGTGTCTCCCCACCCTCACTGGAAAGATTTTCTTCCTAATCTCCCCTCCTCAAGTCTCAATCTATTCTCCCTTGTACTGTCATGACAAGCCCTTGTAAGAAGTCACTGCCCAGCTTTCTTGTACCCCCCTTCAGGTATGGTGACTCCATTGCCTCCCTGGGCAGCCTGTTCTAATGCCTGATCAGACTCCAATAAAGAAATTCTTCTGTTAGTTATTTAGTAGAAGAGGCCAACTCCCACCTCATTCCAATGTCCTGTCAGATAGAGCAAAAAGGTCTCCTCTCAACTTTGTCCTTTCCACACTAAACAAGTCCAGTTCCCTCAGCTGCTCCTCTCCAGACTCTTCACCAGCTTCGTTGCCCTTCTCTGGACCCACTGCAGCACCCCAATGTCATAGAATCAATGAGGTTGGGAAAGACCTCAGAGATCATCAAGTCCAACCTGTCACCCAAGACCTCATGACGACTACTAAACCATGGCACCAAGTGCCACGTCCAGTCCATTCTTCCACACCTCCAGGGACAGTGACTCTACCACCTCCCTGGGCAGCACATTCCGATGGCCAATTACTCTCTCTGTGAAGAACTTTTCTCCTCAACTCCAGCCTAAACTTCCCCTGGTGCAGCTTGAGACTGTGTCCTCTTGTTCTGGTGCTGGTTGTCCTGGGAGAAGAGACCAACCCTCACCTGGCTACAACCTCCCTTCAGGGAGTTGTAGACAGCAAGAAGGTCTCCCCTGAGTCTCTTCCTCTCCAGGCTAAGCAGCCCCAGCTCCCTCAGCCTCTCCTCACAGGGCTGTGCTCCAAACCCCTCCCCAGCTTTGTTGCCCTTCTCTGGACACATTTAAGAGTCTCAGTGTCCTTAAACTGAGGAGCCCAGAACTGGACACAGGACTCAAGGTGTGTCCTAATCAGTGCAGAGTACAGGGGCACAATGACTTCCCTGCTCCTCCTGGCCACACTATTCCTGATGTCTTCCTTTTGTGTTGTAGTTTGAGGCTATGCCTTTAAAAATTTTCCCTGATCTTGAACAGAAAAGTAGTAAAATGTCAATAAATCACCACTGGGTGTAAAAAGGGAAATAAAGACAATTCTGCACAATCACATTGGAGAGATGTTTACCATGAGATTGGTTGTACCAAAACAACTCTCTCCTTGCTGCTTCACTCTGGAGAGATACCACCTTGCTTCTGCTTGGCCTGGGCTGCATTGGTTTGGTATTCACTTCCCTCTGCCCTTTCTCCCTTCTTTTGTGCAAGGGGGTAGGAGGCACAGAAAAGGAGAAGCTAATAGCTTCCCTGGTCTCTGACCAGGAAGGTTCTTGTGCTGTTTGCTAATTGTAATTGCCTGTAAATACTTTGTACATATCATTGCATTCCATTGTAGATTGTAGTTTTGCCTGTAAATACAGCTTCTAAGTGCTTCCAGCGGGGCTGGTCTGGCAAAGTTCATGTTGGGGGGCAAATTTCAATCCACCACATCTTGTACTACACTGCCAAGAACTGAACACAAGCACTCAAAGCACAGACTCACCAGTGCCCAGGGCAGGAGCACACTCACTTCCCTGCTCCTGCTGCTCACTCTATTCCTGATCCAAGCCAGGATGCTGTTTGCCTTCTTGGTCACCTGGGCCCACTGCTGATTCATGTTCAGCCAGCACCCCCAGCTCTTCCTCTGCTGGGCAGCTTTCCAGCCACTCTTCCCTCAGACTGGAGTGTTCTGTTGTGACCCAAAGTTGTGACCCTGTTACAAGAAGGATCTGGGGGTGCTGGAATGTGTCCAGAGAAGGGCCACAAGGAGGAGCGGAGGGCTGGAGCACCTCTTCTATGAGGACAGACTGAGATAATTGGGGCTGGTCAGTTTGGAGAAGAGAAAGCCCTGGGGAGACCTTATTGTGGGTGAGAAGCTAAACATGAGCCAGCAGTGTGTGCTTGCAGCCCAGAGAGCCAAGCAGAGCCTGGGCTGCAGCAAGTGTGTCCAGCAGGGCCAGGGAGGGGATTCTCCCCCTCTGCTCCACTCTGCTGAGACCACTCCTGGAGCACTGTGTCCAGTTCTGGAGCCTCTTATTACAGGAAGGATCTGGAGGTGCTGGAAGGTGTCCAGAGAAGGGCCACGAGGATGAGCAGAGGGCTGGAGGTGCTCTGCTATGAGGACAGACTGAGAGAGTTGGGGCTGTTCAGTCTGGAGAAGAGAAGGCTCTGGGCACACCTAATTGTGGCCTTCCAGTATCTGAAGGGGGCTACAAGAAATCTGGGGAGGGACTTTTTAGGATGTCAGGGAGTGACAGGACTGGGGGGAATGGAGCAAAACTAGCAATGGGTAGATTGAGATTGGATGTTAGGAAGAAGTTGTTCCCCATGAGGGTGGTGAGAGACTGGCACAGGTTGCCCAGGGAGGTGGTGGAAGCCTCATCCCTGGAGGTTTTTGCAGCCAGGCAGGATGTGGCTGTGAGCAACCTGCTGTAGTGTGAGGTGTCCCTGGCCATGGCAGGGGGCTGGAACTGGATTATCCTTGAGGTCCCATCCAGCCCTAACAATTCTGTGGTTCTGTAATTCTAAGTGCAGAACCCAGCACTTGGCCTTGTTGAACCTCATACAGCTGAGCTCAGCCTGCCCAGATCCCTTTGCAGAGCCTTCCTACCCTCTGGCAGATCACCACTCCCACTTCATTTTGTGTCATCTGCAAATTTACTGAGGGTGCCCTCAGTTCCCTCATCTGAGCAGCTTCTTCAGTTCTGTCTGAGTGCAGCTGAATGAAATGTCCTTTGGTTTCCTGTGGTGCTAAGTGCTGCTCTCTTTTCTTGCCAGGCCTGGGCTGATGCTAATGTTTCAAGACAGATTGAAGACACTGTGCTTTATGGATACTACAGTAAGTATTTTTAACTTCTCATTTTGCTTCTTATTTCCAATGAATAGGACCTTTAAATGAAGGCATGAAGTTTTGAGGGGTCATACTGAATTATCACTGGTTTGGGTTCAACATTAGTTGTACTGAACATGAGCCAGCAGTGTGCCCAGGTGGCCAAGAAGGCAAATGGCATCCTGGCCTGCATCAGGAATAGTGTGGCCCGGAGGAGCAGGGAAGTCATTGTGCCCCTGTACTCAGCACTGGTTAGGCCACACCGTGAGTCCTGTGTCCAGTTCTGGGCCCCTCAGTTTAGGAAAGATGTTGAGTTGCTGGAAGGTGTCCAGAGAAGGGCAAGAAAGCTGGGGAGGGGTCTGGAGCACAGCCCTGTGAGGAGAGGCTGAGGGAGCTGGGGTTGCTTAGCCTGGAGAAGAGGAGGCTCAGGGAGACCTTCTTGCTCTCTCCAACTCCCTGAAGAGAGGTTGTAGCCAGGTGGGGGTTGGTCTCCTTCTCCCAGGGAACCAGCACCAGAACAAGAGGACACAGTCTCAAGCTGTGCCAGGGCAGGTTTAGGCTGGATGTTAGGAAGAAGTTCTTCCCAGAAAGAGAGATTGGCCATTGGAATGTGCTGCCCAGGGAGGTGGTGGAGTCACCATCACTGGAGGTGTACAGGAGGAGACTGGATGGGGTGCTTGGTGCCATGGTTTAGTTGATTAGATGGTGTTGGGTGATAAGTTGGACTTGATCTCAAAAGTGTCTTCCAACCTGGTTTACCCTACCCTACCCTACCCTACCCTACCCTACCCTACCCTACCCTACCCTACCCTACCCTACCCTACCCTACCCTACCCTATTCTGTATGCTTAGTGCCCTCCAGTGAAGTGTTTTTACATTCAAGAACCTCCTAAAATTGCAGATCTGCTGGAGGCCAAGCCGTGAAGAGGCTAATGGCTTCTGTCACATCATTTACTCTTAGTATCTTTCCTCTGTGTGTTTAGAGGCCTATTAAGGCAAACAGAAGGTTTTGCTGTGGCTTTTATGGCTCTTACCACGTGCAGCAGTGTGAAACTTGCCTACTGTGTGTAACGCTCATGCCAGCTCTGAGTGTAACTCTTCTGTTTCAAGTGTTCAGACTCAGCAGCTCCTGTATTCCAAGTAAGAGCTGCTGTAAAGGTAGAGAGGAGAGGCTGAGGGATCTGGGGATTTTTAGTCTGGAGAAGAGAAGACTTAGAGGGGATTTAATAAAATGTTTATAAATACCTGAGGGCTGGGGGTCAGGAGGGAGGGGACAGGCTCTGCTCACTTGCTCCCTAGGATAGGAGAGAGAGCAATGGCTGTAAGCTGCGGCACAGGAGGTTCCACCTCAACACAAGGAGGAACTTCTTTACTCTGAGGGTCACAGAGCACTGGAAAAGGCTGCCCAGAATGGTTGTGAAGTCTCCTTCTCTGGAGACTTTCAAGGCCTGTCTGGATGTGTCCCTGTGTGTCCTGAGCTAGATTGTATGATCCTGCTCTGGCAGGGGGTGGACTTGGTGATCTCTTTGCGTCCCTTCCAACCCCTGACATCTGTGATCCTGTAGAGGAGCATCAAGGAGTTGATTCAAGAGTGCCCCTCCTCTGGAGGTCTTCAAGGCCAGGCTGGACATGAGGAGGAAGGAATAAGCTCTTTATGATAAGGGTAGTGGAATACTGGAAGGAGGCTGCCCAGGAATGTGGTTGAGGCTCCATCCCTGGAGATATTCAAGATCAGACTTGATGTGACCCTGGGCAGCCTGTTCTGGTTAGAGGTGTCCCTGCTGCCTGCAGTGGGGTTGGACAAGTTGATCTTTGAGGGTCCCTTCCAACCTGATGCAAGCTGTGAATGTGGAACAAACTCTTCTCTGAACCATTTTCTACAGATGTGTGACTGGATGAATTTTTGAAGCAAGGATGTGCCTTGGGAAATCCTCAACTCCTCCTTTTGGAGCAGGTTTTGAGCTTAAATTTGGACAAGAGGCCCAAATCCAAAGGCAATTTGGAGAGGTCTGTTTGAAAGACTGTTGGAGTAGTGGTTTTATTTCATCTGTCCTCCAGATGGTGGTAGAGATTTAAAGATGGGTTCAAGAGTGGTTTTCTTCTTTTGTGATCTTAATTTGAGGAATTGATGCACATGGTTTTAAGTAGAGCTGCACTGAGGTGAACCAGTAAGAGGTAATTTGGGTTTCTTCAGAAGTCTCCATCGTTGCTTTAAAAAGAACCCCACAACTTAATGCCTCTCCTGCACCATTAGGTCTGTTTCCCTCCTGCTGTTCTACAAGCACAGTAACATGAGAGCTGAAAAGGAATAAGTAAAGCAACTCTTCCAGGCTTGTAATACTAAATGATTGGGTTTTTTTTTCTACCCATCAAAGTATTTGGTGTTGCTATGTTCTGTTGCTGCTGGTTTTAAAGTAAACAGGATGAGCAGGATTGAAATCCCACTGCATCAACAGGCCAGCAGGATGAGGGAGGTGATTCTGTCCCTCTGCTCTGGTGAGACCCCACCTGCAGGGCTGTGTCCAGTTCTGGTGTCCCCAGCATAAGAGGGACATGGAACTGTCAGAGCAGGTCCAGAGCAGGCAATGAAGGATGATCAGAGAGCTGGAGAACCTCCCCTGTGGGGACAGGCTGTGAGAGCTGGGGCTCTTCAGCCTGGAAAAGAGAAGGCTCTAAGAAGCCTTAAGCAGCCTTCCAGTACCTGAAGGGTGGCTACAAGAAAGCCAGGAGAGAGCTTTTACAAGGGCTTGTAGTGACAGGACAAGGGGGAATGGATTGAAGCTGGAAGAAGGCAGATTTAGACTGGAGATTAGGGAGAAATTCCTTGCAGTGAGGGTGGTGAGACGCTGGAACAGGTTGTTCAGGGAGGCTGTGGCTGCCCCCTCCCTGGAGGTGTTCAAGGCCAGGTTGGATGAGGCCTTGAGCAATCTGGGCTGGTGGGAAGTGTCCTTGCCCATGATGATCTTGAAGGTCCCTCCCAACCCCTATGAATCTATGACACCTCCTTTTTTGCTTAAGGACCACACATATCAGTACTTCTGTATCTCTCCTGACAATGCAGTAATAACCATGTGGACCTTATTTGTCTTCTGTAGCTCTACTGGCAGCTTGTAATATGAATAACTGGTCCCCTGAGGTCACTGTCCTTCAATCCCAGTCACTTCTAATCCTGGCACAAGCTTGGAGGCTGTGGTTCAACTGCTGTGTTGGAACATTTAGGATTGTTGCCTGTATTGCAGTTTACTGAGAAAGCTGTCACTGGATGTAAAACTTTTGGTTTTGGGGGTGTGCTTTTGTTGGTTGGGGGAGCTTGGTGGAGGGTGTTGGTTTGGGTTGGGGGAGCTTGGTGGAGGGCAATGGGGGCTTAAGGTTGGCTTGCTTGGTGCTGCTACTGGGGAGGGCTGCTTGGGCTTGCTTGGTGCTGGTGTTGGGAAGGTTGCTTGGTGCTGGTGCTGGGAGGGCTGCTTGGGCTTGCTTGGTGCTGGGAGGGCTGCTTGGGCTTGCTTGGGGCTGGGGCTGGTGCTGGGAGGGCTGCTTGGGCTTGCTTAGGGCTGGGGCTGGTGCTGGGAGGGCTGCTTGGGCTTGCTTGGGGCTGGGGCTGGGAGGGCTGCTTGGGCTTGCTTGGGGCTGGGGCTGGGAGGGCTACTTGGGCTTGCTTGGGGCTGGGAGGGCTGCTTGGTTTGGGCTTTTTTATGGACTGTTAAAGATTTTTCTTTATCCAAGTCACTAGTCTCCACAATGTTCTTTCTCTCTCATACCCAGCTGGATTTTTGGCTGGATTGATGCAGAAGTAGAATGGCTTTGGACTGGTAGAATGGTAACTGAGAGAACTTTGAGGCTGAAGCTGGAAATGAGTGTGTTTTGAAGTGGGGCTTCAGTAGCCTAAAAGCTTTCCTTAGGCAGCCAGTCTGCTGACTGCTTTGAAGCCAGAGTGGTTATTGTGTTAATGCTCATAAAGCCAACTGTAGTAGAAGGTGTCTGCCAGTGCAGGAGTGATTGAAGAAAGATCAGTGGTTGGCAGATGCTCCAAAGCAGCATGTCAGCTTGTGTTTGGAAGGAAAACCCTTTTCAGCAAGGGTTATAATTGGAAACCATCCAACAGCAGTTTCCTCTGTTCCACGAAGGATCAGGCTGAAACAATTGACAGTAACCTGGAGCTGTGCTCTGTAGCTCTTCCTCTAGTGAGCAAATCCTACCTGTTGGAGTCAGCTTGGTGTCCAGTGTCCTTCTGAAGTTTTGTGAATAGTGAAAGGGTATCATTGATGCATCCCAGTCCTCCTGTGAGGTGGAATGAGATCTCTTGACCTGCATGTGTGAAGTGTCTCTCACCTACAGTGTGGCAAGCACCATCAACTACCTTTATAGATTCATAGAATGGCTTAGGTTGGAAGGGACCTTAAAGGTCATCTAGTTCCAAGCCCTGCCATGGACAGGGACACCTTCCACCAGCCCAGGTTGCTCAAGGCATCAACCAAACCTGGCCTTGGACACCTCCAGGGAGGAGGCATCCACAACCTCCCTGGGCAATCTGTTTGTGTGTGGGGAATCTGTTCTTCAGCTGTGCTTTGAAGTCTGTGCTAAGCTGAATTTATCTCTTTTTTCCTTTAAAAAAAATACAGTTAAAAAAAGGTTGGAGTAAGAATTTAACCAAAACAGTGCTTAGGATAACTTGGCTGAATTTGGGGTTTTGTCTGAAGTTTTGTCTGCTTCCTGCAAGTGTTAGTCAGTGACATAGGGGTTTGGGCTTCTATGAATTAGTAGGTGCAAGTTACAGATTCATAGAATGGTTTGGGTTGGAAGTGAGGTTAAACATCATCCAGTTCCACCCTCTGCCATGAGCAAGGTCATCTCCCACCAGCCCAGGTTGCTCAAGGCCTCATCCAACCTGGCCTTGAACACCTCCAGGGAGGGGGCATCCACAGCCTCCCTGGGCAACCTGTGCCAGTGTCTCCCCACCCTCACTGGAAAGATTTTCTTCCTCATCTCCAGTCTAAATCTGCCCTCCTCCAGCTTCAATCCATTCTCTCACCATAGAATCAATAAGGTTGGAAGAGACCTCAGAGATCATCAAGTCCAACCTGTCACCCAGCACCTCATGACTACTAAACCATGGCACCAAGTGCCATGTCCAGTCCCCTCTTGAACACCTCCAGGGACAGGGACTCCACCACCTCCCTGGGCAGCACGTTCCAATGGCCAGTCTCTCTTTCTGGAAAGAACTTTCTCCTCACCTCCAGCCTAAACTTCCCCTGGCACAGCTTGAGACTGTGTCCTCTTATTCTGGTGCTGGTTGCCTGGGAGAAGAGACCAACTCCCACCTGGCTACAACCTCCCTTCAGGTATTTGTAGAGAGTAATAAGGTCTTCTCATCCTATCACAACAAGCCCTTGACAACAAGTCAGGTGTGTCTCCATGTTTCCATGGTGTGGTCCTAGGAGAGTACTGTGGAAGACTGCTGTGGTTGTACTTGACAAACACTCTGGAGCTACCTGTAGAGAAACAGCGTCCTAGTAAGTGTGAATTTAGAGCTGCAGTGTGCCTGAGAATATTGAAGGTCTGTTACAGTCTTGACACTTGGTGTGAACTGCTTTAACTGTCCTGCTTCCAACAAGTGTCTGACTTGAGAGTCAGCCTTGCTTGCTGTTCCTTCCTGGGGAAAGCAACCTGTCTGTTCTTGATGGAAAAAAATGGTTTTAAGGAACTTCTGTGAGATCTAAGAATAATATATGTGGGAAGGAAGAAAAAAATATGAGGTTTTCTGAAGTTGCTTGTTCCTTCTCAGCAGGAGGAGTGAGGGAGTGTGTAAAGCATTGTTTTAAACAACAGCATTGATGTTATGCAATGCCCCCACCATATGAAGCCATCTGGAAGAGCAGAAGTTCTGTGTGGTGGAAGAGACTTCTGATCAGATGATCATGGGGCTGCATCAGGTTGCTCAGAGCCCTGTTGAGCCTGAGCTTGAATATTTCCAGGGATGGGGCCCTATCTGCCTCCCTGGGCAGCCTGTTTCGGAGAGGAGAGGAGAGGAGAGGGGGAGAGAGGAGAGGAGAGGAGAGGAGAGGAGAGGAGAGGAGAGGAGAGAGGGGAGGGGAGGGGAGGGGAGGGGAGGGGAGGGGAGGGGAGAAGGGAGGTGAGAGAAGAGAAGAGAAGAGAAGAGAAGAGAAGAGAAGAGAAGAGAAGAGAAGAGAAGAGAAGAGAAGAAGAGAAGAGAAGAGAAGAGAAGAGAAGAGAAGAGAAGAGAAGAGAAGAGAAGAGAAGAGAAGAGAAGAGAAGAGGAGCTCCAGCAGCCTCATGGTGCAGAATTTGTTCTTCACATCCAAGCTAAAGCTGCTCTTCTCTCCTTTCAAACCATTGTCCCTCATCCTGTCACTGCTGGTGCAGTCCCTTTGCAGCCTTCTTTTAGCCCCCTTCAGGTACTGCAAGGCCTCTGTAAGGTATCCCAGGAGCCTTCTCCAGGCTGAACAGCCCCAACTCTCTCAGCCTGTCCCCCCAGGGGAGGTTCTTCTGCCCTCTGCTCATCTTCCTGGACTCCTGTCCCTGCTCCAGCAGTTGTATGTCCCTTAAGCTGGGTTAGTTGTACTATTAGATGTTGTCTTGTAATACATTGGAGGCCCTGTAACTTCTAGAGAGCATATTTAAGGTGAGCTGAAGGACTAAGTGCCAGCAGAGCATTCATGATGGATGGAAAACTCTGGAATGGGTCTCATGCTGAATCTTGTTGTGCATGCAGATCTTGTCTCGGGCTTGGTACAGAGCACGCTATTAGAGCTTCAGGTTTTTAATACAGACCATCTGTTACAGGTCAGTATTGGCTGAGAAGGTTCAGTTCTTGGAGGAAAGCATAAATTAGAAGGAAATGTGACTGTTTAATGGCTTCAAATAATGGCTGTGGCACAGAAAACTGCAACCCAAGTTGGTTGCTCTTCATTTGAGCTGGAGGTGACTGCCTGATGGGCTTGAAGGTATTAGTCCCTACTTGGGGATTTCCCAGCGTCTTCAGTGAAGCACATGAGGAGAATGATGATAACTCTACAAGCTTGAATTCACAGAATCACAGAGTGGCAGTGGTTGGAAGGGACCTCTAGAGACCAAGTCCAACCCCACTGCCAATGAACAAGAGGACACAGTCTCAAGCTGCACCAGGGGAGGTATAGGCTGGATGTTAGGAAGAAGTTCTTCCCAGAAAGAGAGATTGGCCATTGGAATGTGCTGCCCAGGGAGGTGGCTGAGTCACCATCACTGGAGGTGTTAAGGAAGAGACTGCATGGGGTGCTTGGGGAGGTTTAGGCTGGAGGTGAGGAGAAAGTTCTTCCCAGAGAGAGTTGTTGGCCATTGGAATGTGCTGCCCAGGGAGATGGTGGAGTCACCATCCCTGGAGGTGTTCAAGAGGGGACTGGATGTGGCACTTGGAGCCATGGTTTAGTTGTCATGAGGTGTGGGGTGACAGGTTGGACTTGATGATCTCTGAGGTCTCTTCCAACCTTATTGGTTGGTGTTGCGTGATAGGTTGGACTCGATGATCTCAAAGGTCTTTTCCAACCTGGTCTGGTCTGGTCTGGTCTGGTCTATTCTGTTCTGTTCTGTTCTGTTCTGTTCTTAGTCTATTCTAGCCTGTTCTGTTCTGTTCCTTAGGGCAGGCCACACAGGAACACACTCAGGTGGGCCCTGAGGGTCTCCAGAGCAGGAGACTCCAGAACCTCTCTGGCCCAGTGCTCCATCACCCTCACAGTAAAGAAATTCTTCCTCATGTTGAGGTGGAACCTCCTGTGTTCCAGCTTGTCCGTGTTGTTCCTTGTCCTTACTGGGCACCACCAAAAAGAGCCTGGCACCTTCATCCTGACACCCGCCCCTCAGATATTTGTGGATGTTGAGAACCCCTCTCAGCCTTCTCTTCTCCAGACTAAACAGCCCCAGATCTCTCAGTCTTTTGGGGGGCAAAACTGAGGTTTGGTTCTTGCCTTTGGGGGTGAAACTGAGGTTTGGTTCTTGCCTTTGGGGGTGAAACTGAGGTTTGGTTCTTGCCTTTGGGGGTGAAACTGAGGTTTGGTTTTTGCCTTGGGAGGGGAGACTGAGGTTTGGCTCTTGCCTTTGGGGGTGAAACTGAGGTTTGGATTTTGCCTGTGGGGGTGAAACTGAGGTTTGGATTTTGCCTGTGGGGTGAAACTGGGGTTTGGATTTTGCCTGTGGGGGTGAAACTGAGGTTTGGTTCTTGCTTTGGGAGGGGAGACTGAGGTTTGCTTCTTGCCTTTGGGGGTGAAACTGAGCTTTGGTTCTTGCTTTGGGAGGGGAGACTGAGGTTTGCTTCTTGCCTTTGGGGGTGAGACTGAGGTTTGGTTCTTGCCTTGGGAGGGGAAGCTGAGGTTTGGTTCTTGCCTTTGGGGGGCAAACTGAGGTTTGCTTCTTGCCTTTGGAGGGGAGGCTGAGGTTTGGTTCTTGCCTTTGGAGGGGAGGCCGAGGCTTGGTTCTTGCCTTTGGAGGGGAGGCTGAGGTTTGGTTCTTGCCTTTGGAGGGGAAACTAAAGGTTTTTATTTGCTTTTTCCTTTTGAATGACTGCAGTAAATGAAGTGCCAGTGTCACTTTGTTCATTCAATTAACTTCTCTCTCCTAGCTTTGTACTCCATCATACTGTTCTGTGTCTTTCTGTGGATTCCCTTTGTCTACTTCTATTACGAGGAGAAGGAGGAAGATGGTGGCAACACATGCTCAGTAAGTTGACTCTAGCAAATGCACCAAGCAGGGAAAAGATAAATGAATACAGGCCAGAAGAAAAGCAAGGATGATTGTCTGACTTCAATACTGCAGTGTGAATAGCACTTCAAAGGCTATTTCTACAGCTCCTTCAGTGAGGCAGCTCTCATTAACACCTGGTCTGACATCATCTAAGCCTCACATGAAATGAAACTGTAGCAAAATAAGGAATTCACCTCTGTCTGGCCAGGAAATTCTAAGGTTGTAAAGAATTTCTTGGAGCCTGACTTGATCTACAGGAAGTTAAAACTGCACATGGAATCACAGAATTGGTTTAGTGGCAAAGGAGCTCCAAGATCATCACCATCAACCCAGCACCACCATGGCCATTAAACCATGTGCCAGAGTCCCATGGTCACATGGTTTTTTGAACACCTCCACCACCTCCCTGGGCAGCCTGTTCCAATCCCTGACCACTCCAATCTCCAACCTAACCCTCCCTTGGCACAGTTTCAGGCTATCTTCCCTCCTCCTATTGCCTGATACCAAGGAGAAGAGACCAATCCTCACTTTCGGGGAGATGTAGAGAGCAATGAGGTCTCCCCTCAGCCTCCTCTTTTCCACACTGAACAAGCTCAGTTCCCTCAGCTGTTCCTCTAAATCTGGTTTTCTATAGAATGAGCATACAGGAACAGGTTTCAAAGCAGAAGGCAGGAAGGTGGTGGAACACTGCAACAGGTTGCCCAGGGAGGTAGTTGAGGCCTCATCCTTGGAGATATTCAAAGTAAGGCACAACAGGGCTCTGAGCGACCTGATCTAGTGGAGGATCTCCCTGCTGACTGCAGGGGGGTTGGACTGGATGAGCTTTGGAGGTCCCTTCCAACCAAACCATTCAGTGGTTCCATGAGGTTAGACTGTTCCTGAGGCACTAAATTTGAGTGCCTGCCTTCTTTCAGCATTTTGTTTTGCTTTTTTCCCTTGAGGTGTAGGTGGTAGCAATTTACCTGAAGCTGACAGTTGGTGATGTTTGTAGTGCACTGAAGGTTTTTGACACGCACAATAATACAGAGATCACAATAAATGCATGCAATAAGCTGCTGCTTTCTGAAACAAGAATACTTTGCTTGAAGGATCTTTGAATCACTGATGGTGGTAATTTTCTCCTCCTATTTAGTTGTAAAAAGATGGGGGTGGGGGTGGGGGAAAGCCTTGTGATCAGAGCCATAACATAAAGCATTTATAGTAATAATTTTCTGCTTGCACTGAACAAATGGACCCTGGCTTCTGGCCACAGCTGCTCAAGTGAATAGTTTAATGGAAGCACAGTGCAGTGCCCTTGTTCAGAGTCCTCAGGCTCTGAGATCTCCAAGAATCTGTGCCTCTAACCTGTATGTGACACTACTCAGGTCCTGTTTGTAGAGCACCCTTTATGCTGAGTAAGCGTTGGTGTAACTTGTTTGTTGTATCCCTTTGGATTTATTTGATGCTAATAGTAATTTTTTTCTTCTTTGCTATACAGCAAGTAAAAACTGCACTCAAATACACTCTGGGCTTCATCACAGTCTGTGCAGTCCTGCTCTTAATTGGGTAAGTGTTTGTGGTGAACGTTGGCAGGGGATGCTCTGAATGGAGTGGAACCTCAAAGAGAACTTTGTGCGGTGCAAGGTTAGAAAGGGTGGACAGTGGTGCACTCCAGCTGGCAATGGGTACCTGGCTTCAGCTCTTGCAGGACTGAAAGCACAGAATCATAGAATTGCTTTGGTTGGAAAAGACCTCTGAAGTCATTGAGTCCAACCATCAGCCTAGCCACCACCATGGCAATTAAACCATGTTCCCAAGTTTCATAGAATGGTCAGGGTTGGAAGGGACCTCAAGGACCATCCAGTTCCAACCCCCCTGCTGTGGGCAGGAATCCTTCACACAAGATCAGATTGCTCAAAACCAGCCTGACCTTGAAAACCTCCAGGGATGAGGCTTCCACCACCTCCCTGGGCAACCTGTGCCAGTGTCTCACCACCCTCATGGGGAACAACTTCTTCCTCACATCCATTCTGAATCTACTCACTTCTCTTTTTGCTCCATCCCTCCCAGTCCTATCACTACCTGAAACCCTCAAAAGTCCCTCCCCAGATTTCTTGTAGCCCCCTTCAGATACTGGAAGGCCACAATTAGGTCTCCTTGGAACCGTCTCTTCTCCAGACTGAACAGCCCCAACTCTCTCAGTCTGTCCTTATAGCAGAGGTGCTCCAGCCCTCTGCTCATCCTCGTGACCCTTCTCTGGACACCTTCCAGCATGTTTCTTGAATACCTCAGGGATGGTGACTCCCCCACCTCCCTGGGCAGCCTGTTCCAATGCCTGACCACTCTTCCAGTAAAGAAATTCTTCTTACCTCCAACCTAAACCTCCCCTGGCACAGTTTCAGGCCATTTTCTCTTTTCCTATCACTTGGTTCTAGGTAGAGGAGACAGGGATACCTGGGTATAGGATTCTTGCCTCTGTTCAGACTGGGAAATAGAAAGTTACTTATTGGTTGACCTCAGACTGAGCTCTGCACACGCTCACATCTGGACTCTGCTGATGTCATTGAAGCATTTGAGAGGAATGTGAATAAAATGGAGCAATGCCTTCAGAAATTCTTCAGACCTTTTTTTTTTTTTTTTTACTGTAAAGAAAGAAATTCTTTAGTGTGAGGGTGGTGAGACCTGGGAACTGGTTGCCCAGGGAGGGTGTGGATGCCCCCTCCCTGCAAGTGTTCAAGGCCACTCTTCAAGATACCTTCTAACCCAAACCATTCTATGAATCTCTGATTATTTTCTTTTACTGGATGTCACAGAGTTTTTCTTCAGGAATAAATGGGTTTGGCTTAGCAGCAGGGGTGGGATGGTGAGCTGCTCTAGGTGAGCAGCTGCACTTGGTGGTCTCAAAGGTCTCTTCCAGCCTTGACAGTTGGATGATTCTGTGTTTTCTATTTCCTTCCCTTGGTAGTAGAATTCTTTGGATGTTTGACTCACTGGGTGAAGTGAGATGACTTCTTCTGCTTTGTTACAGTGCTTTTGTTCCTTTGGATATTCCCAACAAGAAGAATTCCACAGAGTGGGAGAAAGTGGAGCTCCTCTTTGAAGAATTTGGCAGCAGTCGTAAGTTTGAGATTTACTCTGAGCTTTGCCTCACTTGCTACTACCTTATTGTGCTGTACTCCTCACTGACTGAACAGCAAAACAGCTTTCTTGGGGACAGTCTCCTAACTTTAACTGCTCCCCTACACTAAATCTTTGCATTAAGATGGTGCTGTTCCCCTTTGGGTGAAATAAAACCATCAGAGCTGACGTTGGCAGTGTCTGCTTTCAGCACAGCCTCCACGTGGCAGTGAGGGTTCCAGTCTTGTGTCCTCTGACATTAGTGGTGGGAAGGGGGAGGTACTTGATTCTGTGGAGTCTTTACTTAGCTTACCCTATATATACCCTCTGGACATGAGGAGGAAGTTCTTCACCATGGGAGTGGTGAAGCCCTGGAATGAGTTGTCCACGGAGTTGGTTGAGGCCCCGTCCCTGGAGGTGTTTAAGCCCAGGCTGGATGAGGCTCTGGCCAGCCTGATCTAGTGTGAGGTGTCCCTGCCCATGGCAGGGGGGTTGGAACTAGCTGATCCTTGTGGTCCCTTCCGACCCTGACTGATACTATGATAATGTTGAAAAGCTAAAATGGGTGAACTTCAGTCACAGATTGCATCAGGTTGGAAGGGACCCTCAAAGGTCATCTTCTTCAACCCCCTGTAGTCAGGAGGGACACCTCCAACTAAGTCAGGCTGCCCAGGGACACATCAAGTCTGACCATGAATGTCTTCAGGAATGGGGCTCTCCCATTGTTTCACCACTCTCATTGTGCAAAACTTCCTCCTGATGTCCAGCCCAAATCTCCCTGCTCCAATTTCAAACCATTGCCCCTTGTCCTAATGCTGAAAGCCCCTCTGAAGAGTCCCTCCACAGCCTTCCTATAGGTCCCCTTCAGACTTTTAAGTATAAGGTCACCCCTGAGCCTTCTCTTCTCCAGGCTGAACAGACTCAGTTCTTTCAGCCTGTCTTCACAGGAGAGGTGCTCCAGCACTCGCTACTGGGGAGAAGAGATCAACCCCCACCTCACTCCAACCTCCTCTCAGGGAGCTGCAATGAGCAATGAGGTCTCCCCTCAGCCTCCTCTTCTCCACACTAAACACCCCCTGCTCCCTCAGCTGCTTCTCCCCAGCCCTGTTCTCCAGACCCTTCCCCAGCTTTGTTGCCCTTTTCTGGACCCTCTCCAGCACCTCAATGTCTTTGTTGCAGTGGGGGCCCCAAAACTGAAGCAAGTACTCAAGCTGTGGCCTCACCAGTGCTGAGGATGGGAGCACAATCACTTCCCTGCTCCTGCTGGCCACGTTACTCCTGATCCAGGCCAGGATGCTGGTGGCCTTTTTGTCCACCTGGGCACATGTTGGCTCTTTCAAGCTTGCCATGTTTTTGTCTCTCTTGGTGAGGTTTGGGACAGAGCTCTTAGGTAAAATTATGCAGAAAACTTTGTGAGTTTGGGGATCATCCTTTGGGGATGAGTTTGGTAATACTTCTCTTCTAGAGCTCTCAATTTCCACAATGATAGTAAGGTTGCAGTAACTCCTCAGCCCCTTGGCCTTTTTCCAGTCTGCACACCTGGCTGTACATGGTCAGAGAGTAGCTGAGGCCCCCACTCTGGCTTGTTTGAGGGATTCCATGCTTGTCTGATCCTCTGGGTAGTGCTTTAGTGCGACAAGTGAGGTGGTAACAAATGAAAGATGAATGTGTAAACTGTGAAAAGTACCACAGCACCCTGTGGAGGCCAGAAATGAGTCTTGAAGAGTTAGGCAGCTATGTGAGCAAGTTCATTAGTGCCTATTCAACCATTTCACTGAGTGCAACATCTGTGAACTTGCAGCAAGCACGAGATAGCTCTCCTGCTCCTTGCATTAGTGGAGGAGGATCTGCTGCTGGCAACAAGCTGTGCTAGGTACATTTTTCATCTGAGTTATTAGGGCTGGTAACTGTCTCAATTAGTTTTTATATATATATATATATCTTCAGTCTAATGAACTTAAATACCTTTGGAAAACCAATTCAGGAAGAAATGTTCATAAGCCTTTGCTGCAGGAATTTTCAACAGGCTTTTCTGGTGTGTTTGGTTTTTTTTTCCCCACAGATGGCTTGACTGCCCTCTCCTTTTCCATTAGCTCCTTGACTGTGATTGGAATGTTGGCAGCTATCACTTACACAGTAAGTTGCTCTTTACATTCATGCTGCTTGCAGTTACCAAGGGGTTATGCATGCATGGAAGACTGTCAGCAAGCTAAACAGCTTCCAGAGTGCCTTCTAGCCCTTACTGTTCATGGTTTGAAATGCTAGGAATGAGGGCAGTAACTCTTTTACTTCAAGTTCAAGAAACACTCTTTCAGAGAGAGCAGAAAGTATGGAGGCAGGCTCTTTTCTGTGGTACTCAGTGGTGGGACCAGAGGCTGAAAGCACAAACTGAAACACAGGAGGTTCCTTCTGGAGATCAGAAAAGCCTTTTTCACAAGGAAGGTAACTGAGCACTGGCACAGGTTGCTCAGATGTGGTGGAGTTTTGGTCTTTGGAGATACTCAAAGCTCTCATAAGGACATAGCCATAGAATTATAGACTGGGTTGGGCTGGAAGGGACCTTTCAAGGTCTTGTAGTCCAACCTCCCTGCAGTTAGCAATGACATCTTCACCTAGGTCACGTTGCTCAGAGCCCCATCCAACCTGACCTGGAAGGTTTCCAGGGATGGGGCATCTTCCCCTCTCTAGGCAAGCTGGGCCACAGTCTCCCCACCCTCGGTGTAAAACATTTCTTTCTTCTGCCTTGTCCAAATCTCTCTCTTTTAGTTTCAGAGTAGAGCATCTGTAACTGAAAAGGTACCAAAGCCTCAACTTTTTCACATGGTAACTTCAGTCTAACTCTAGAAGAGCTGTTAAGAGAAACTTATGACCTAACCCTGCTTGCAATATACTCTTCTCCACACTAAACAGCCCCAGGTCTCTCAGCCTTTCTTCATAGCAGAGATGTACAAGTCCCCCAGTCATCCTTGTAGCTCTCCCTTGGACTCTCCATCAGGTCTCTGTCTCTCTTGAGCTGGGGAGCCCAAAACTGGACACAGCATTGCAGGTGTGGTCTCACCAGGGCAGAGCAGAGTGGGAGGAGAAGCTCCCTAGACCTGCAGGCCACACTTTGGTTCATGCACCCCAGGATGTCCTTGGCCCTTTAGGCCAGAAGGGCACACTGCTGTCCCATGGTGAACTTACTGTCCACTAGCCTCCATTTCCAACATAATCTCAAGCTGGCAGCTGCTTTTCTCTTGCAAGGGTTTTAATACCACCGAGCCCACCTTGTGGGTGGGTGTTATGCAATCCATAACACTGAAGTACAGCACTTGAGATTTCAAATTGGTTTGGAAGAAAGGTGCCAAAATGCTCCTCAGGAGGGGGCTTTACAAATCCATGACCTTGATGATTTATACTGACAGCTTTCCCTGTCTGTGAATGTGGAATGCAACAAGAAAATGAGAAATGAGGGCTGCAGTGCTTTGTTGGAAAGTGTTTCCCAGCTGCTGTAGTTTGCATCTATTCTTTCATTTCATCTCTTCTGCATTGCAATGGATTTTCATTGCCTTAGGCATTAATACAACAGTTGTTGGCAGCTCCAGATTGCTGGTGGGATTCAAGGCAGAGCAAAATATTACTCACCAGGACAGGCAGATTAATTCGTGAGTGACTTGGGGGCATTGCATTTAGCATGTCCTTGAAGGATGATTATAATTGACTTCCCCCTCTCCAAAACATTTAATAAGCATTATTTGATTTCTTAGGAATTTTGCAAGTGAGGGTTTTTTGGTTCCCCTTTCCCCTGAAAGGAGAGACCCTTACAAAGCTTGGTTAGTCTGCTGGCAAATCTAATGACCTTTTCACATCTCATTTTAGTGCCCAGCCTGTGATGTACTTTTCTTGCAGCTGACTTAGTTTTATTAACAGCCAAAAAGCATAAAAACCAGAGGCAAAAAGCTTTAGACCTTTTATAATCTAACCTTAAAAGCACTCCCTTGTTACTGATTTTTTTTCCCCCTCTTCAACAGACATCAAACAGTTATGGGGGAATGCAGGAGTTAGCAGCATTCATCGTCCTTAGGACTTAATCACTTCAGTGTCAGCTCTTCAATGCAGGAGAAATGTGGCTGTTGGATTATGTTCACTCCTCTGTGAAGCAGGAAAGAACTGCAACAGCAAACCAGTTGCAGTGCTCTTTACCAGCTCAGCTCCTGCTGTGCTCTTGGAGAGAGCTGTGGGGTTCATGGAATGGTTTGGGTTGGAAGGGACCTTAAAGATCATCCAGTTCCAACCCCCCTGCCATGGGCAGGGACACCTCCCACCAGCCCAGGTTGCTCAAGGCCTCATCCAACCTGGCCTTGAACACCTCCATGAAGGAGACATACATGACCTCCCTGGACAGCCTGTTGCAGTGTCTCACCACCCTCACTGGAAAGGATTTCTTCCTAATCTCCAGTCTAGATCTCCCCTCCTCCAGCTCCAATCCATGTGATTCCCTCTCATCCTATCACTCCAAGGCCTTGTAAAAAGTCCCTCCCCAGCTTTCTTGTAGCCCCTTCAGGTACTGTAAGGCTGCTCTAAGGTCTCCCCAGAGCCTTCTCTTCTCCAGGCTGAACAACCCCAACTCTCTCAGCCTGTCCCCACAGGGAAGGTCTCCAGCCTTTTGATCATCTTCATGGCCTCCTGTGGTATTCCTTCAGCAGCTCCATGTCCTGCTTATGCTGGGGACACTGGATGTTAAACCCCAGACATTGACCTGGGAGATGATGAAATTGAGAGCAGCACTTCAGAAGAGGACTTGAGTGTGTAGTGGTGGATGAGAAGCTGGACATGAGCCAGCAATGGGCACTTGAAGCCCAGAAGGCCAGTGGCAGCCTGGGCTGCATCAGAAGCAGTATGGCCAGCAGCTTCAGGAGAAGTGATTCTGCCACTTTACTATTCTCTGATGAGGCCTCACCTGCAGTGCTGTGTCCAACTCTGGGACCCCCAAAACGAGAGACATGGACCTGATTGTGTGGGTCCAGAGGAGGCCACAAAGATGATCAAGGGGCTGGAGCATCTCCTATAGGGACAGGCTGAAAGAATTGGGGCTGTTCACCTTGGAGAAGAGAAGGCTCCAGGGAGACCTTAGAGCTGCATTTCAATATCTGAAAGGGAGACCTCATTGCTCTCTACAACTCCCTGAAAGGAGGCTGGAGTGAGGTGGGTGTTGGCCTCTTCTCCCTGGTAGCAAGAGTGCTGGAGCACCTTTCCTGTGAAGACAGGCTGAAAGAACTGGGTCTGTTCAGCCTGGAGAAGAGAGGGCTCTGGAGTGACCTTACAGCTACATTTAAAAGTCTAAAGGAGCCCTACAGGAAGGCTGTGGAGGCCCTTTAGAAGGGCTTGTAGGGATAAGATGAGGAGCAATGGTTTCAAACTGGAGCAGGGAGATGTAGGTTGGACGTCAGGAGAATGTTCTTTACTTAAAGGTGTTCAAGAGGGGATTGGAAGTGGCACTTGGTGCCATGGTTTAGTAGCCATGAAGTCTTGGGTGACAGGTTGGACTTCATGGTCTCTGAGGTCTTTTCCAGTCTCATTGATTCTATGACATTGGGGTGCTGCAGTGGGTCCAGAGAAGGGCAACAAAGCTGGTGGAGAGTCTGGAGAGGAGCAGCTGAGGGAACTGGGCTTGTTCAGTGTGGAAAAGACAAAGTTGAGAGGAGACCTTGGGTGACAGCTTGGACTTGATGATCTTTGAGGTCTTTTCCAACCTTATTGATTCTGTGATTCTGTGAGGGTGGTGAAATACTTAAACAGGTTGCCCAGGGATGTGGTTGAGGCCCCATCCCTGGAGACATTCAAGATCAGCCTGCATGTGGCTGTGGGCAGCCTGCTCTAGTTGGAGATATCCCAGGTGAGTGCAGGGGCGTTGGGCAAGATGATCTTTGAGGGTCCCAATGCAAGCTGTGAATCTGTGGCAAGAGCCTTCTCCTCCTCCTGTGGCTGTGTGGGGATTCACTAGAGGGCAGTGCCGTGCAAGAAATGTTTTGTGATGATTAATTTCCACCCTTTTGGCCCAAGATTATTTATCCACCTTTTAAAACACCTCGGGGACAACACTTGAAATCTGTATCTGCATGATAGATGGAGCTCTAAAAATAAATTGAATGGGGAGTCTTTCTGCTATGGTCCACAAACACTTTGTGATGAGCTCTTGAAATCACAAGTTTTAGTTCTTAAAAATATTAAGCAGGGAGGGGAAAAAAAAAAAGAAAAAGGGTAAAATGCCTTCAGCTGCAGTGCTGGTGCTGTACCAAACTCATCAGGAGCAATCTACCTCTTCTGTTTGCTCACTGACAAGGAGAGATTGTCCCATGTGGGCCACGGGTTAGTCATTAGACCATGTGTTATTAGCTGAACTCAGCAGATGTAGGGGATAAAGTATAATCAACTGCTGGTTAAACTCTGATGCTTGATGGCCCCAAGGCTTTTTGTAGGAGGTGTTCAGAGTTAGCTTGAAGTGATTCAACTCTCTTCTTGAGGCATTCGCTGCAGAGCTGGGCCCGTGAACAACCTCATGAGGTTCAACAAGACCAAGGGCAAGGTCCTGCGTCTGGGTCAGGGCAAACCCAGACACCGATACAGGCTGGGCAGGGACTGGCTTGAGAGCAGCAGCCCTGAGGAGAAGCTCAACAGGAACCAGCAGTGAGCACTTGCAGCCCAGAGAGCCAATCCCATCCTGGACTGTAGCAAGAGAAGCATAGCCAGCAGGTCAAGGGAGGTGATTCTCCCCCTCTGCTCCGTTCTGGTGAGACCACACCTGGAGCACTGTGTCCAGTTCTGGAGCCCCTAGTACAGGAAGGATCTGGAGGTGCTGGAAGGTGTCCAGAGAAGGGCCACGAGAATGATCAGAGGGCGGGAGCTGCTCTGCTTTGAGGACAGACTGAGGGAGTTGGGGCTATTCAGTCTGGAGAAGAGAAGGCTCCAAGGAGACCTAATTGTGGCTTTCCAGTATCTGAAGGGGGCTACAAGAAAGCTGGGGAGGGACTTTTGAGGGTGTCAGGGAGTGATAGGACTGGGGGGAATGGATCAGAACTAGAAATGGGTAGATTCAGAGGTGAGGAAGAAGTTGTTCCCCATGAGGGTGGTGAGAGACTGGCACAGGTTGCCCAGGGAGGTGGTGGAAGCCTCATCCCTGGAGGTTTTTGCAGCCAGGCAGTATGTGGCTGTGAGCAACCTGCTGTAGTGTGAGGTGTCCCTGCCCAGGTCAGGGGGATTGGAACTGGGTGATTCTTGAGATCCCTTCCAACCCTGACAATCCTATGATTTGTTACTGCTTTCAGGGTAATTTTTTTTGTGTGCTCCTCATCATGTAATTGTAGAATGACTGAGGTTGGAGATGACCTTTAGAGATTCATAAATTCATCGAATGGCTCGGGTTGGAAGGGACCTCAGAGATCAGCTATTCCAACCTTCCTGCTATGGCCAGAGACACCTCTCAATTATATTTGGCTGCTCAAGTCCTCATTCAGCCTGGCTGTGAACTCCTCAGGGAGGCATCCATAACCTCCCTGGGCAACCTGTTCCAGAGTCACAGAATCAAGAGTCCCACCACCCTCATAACAAAAAACCTTCTTCTTAAGTTCTAGTCTAACCCTACTCTCAGCTTAAAACCATTTCCCCTTGTCCTCTCTCAAGACACTCTCATGGAAAGTCCCTCTGCAGCCTTCCTGCACGATCCCTCCAGTACTGGAAGGCAGTTAGAAGGTAGTCCCAGAGTCTTCTCTTCTCCAGGTTGAGAACCCCAGCTCATGACTGACCTGTCTGCTTAGAGCTAGTTGACTGTTGGCTGTTTGCAGTCAGCAGGGACACCTCCTGCTAGCTCAGGCTGCTCAGGACCCCATCCAGTTTGACCTTAAATGTCTCCAGGGGTGGGACCTCCACATCATCTAGTCATGAGGTCTGTGGTGACAGGTTGGACTTGATGATCTTTGAAGTCTCTTCCAACCTTGGTGACACTGTGATACTGTGATCTCTGGGCAGCCCATTCCAGTATTTAGTAGTAAGGTTTGTTGTTCACTTGATACCTAGCCCCCTGAGCTGGTAGGTAGAGGTGTGGAGCAGAATGAAGCCCCCATAGTCCAAGAGATGATTATTCCTCTGCTTATGGGTGACTATTTACATTCTGGGCAACTAATAACAAAAGGTATTTCTTTATCTGGTCATGGGCTACCTGAGATCAGCAAGAGAGACAGAGGGACTGTTTGCAAAGGCCTGCAGTGATAGAGCAAGGGACAAAGGTTTGAAATGAGAGAAGAGCAGATTTAGATTAGATGTGAGGAACGAGTTCTGCTCCATGAGGGTGGTGGAACACTGGAACAGGTTGCCCAGAGAGGTGGTTGAGGCTCCATCCCTGGAGATATTCAAGGTGATGCTTGGTCAGGGCTCTGGGCAGCCTGATCTAGTGGAGGATGTCCCTGCTGACTGCAGAGGGGGTTGGACCACATCAGCTTTGGAGGTCCCTTCCAACCCGAACCATTCTAAGTCCAAAGTGCTGTAAGATGCTGAACCTGCAAGGGTCACAACAGCAGCTCCTGTTGGAGTCCTCCCTTTGGAATGGGAGGACAACAGCTGGATGTGTTGCAGACAGGGTGGGAAGGAGAGAGACGCCGGAGAAGGGAAGCTTAAGCAGACTGGGAGCAATGCTCACGTCATCTCTGCTGAGGTATTTTTGTGCTGTCTGGAGCACAGTGTGTTTGGGTTCAGTGGCATGCTGAGAGAGCAGCTAGAGGATGCTTCCCACTGCTCTGCAGTGCCCTCTGATACTGGATAAACAATCTTGAGCTTCATCTTGCCTTCGTGACTCACAGGCTCCAGCTTTACTGATGACAGCTTGCTCTGCTAATTCTTGTCTCAGGCCTAGCTACTGTTTTTATCCTCCAGTGCAGTGCCTTGCCTCTGACTTAACACAAGTGTTGTCTGCAAACCAGGCCTGGAAGCTGCTGTTTCAGTGATGCAGCTGCCAAACCAGAATTATTTTATCCAAATTTCTGTGTATATCAATTAACTTGACTTTATTATAAAGGTTCTTTTGATCTGGTTTTGTTCATATTCCAAACTTGAAATCAGTTTAATTCAGGATTGAGCCCCGGCTTGGCTTGACTGTGCAGCTTTGGCTTTCCTGGGCTGTCTCCATACATTGCTTGCTTCTTGTGTTGCAGGTGACCAAAAATAATAGCCCTCGAATGACTTAACATTTGCACTCCCCAGGGGACCCAATCTATGTTCAGGGAAGCCTTAAATTTCTACATTAGCCTGGAGGGAAATGCAGCCTGAAGGGAAATGCAGCCCTGAAACTGAGCTAATAGAGCTTCTGTGCAGGCCTGTGACACATCACATAAGATGACTCATTTCATCTGTCTGTCCTTTCTTCTACATACTGATATCTTGAAGGACCAGTGCTGCTTTCCCTCCCACTGATGATAGGAAGCTTGCTTGCATAATCATCCCACTATTAGCATCTTTTGTATTGAAGGAAGGACCTTTGGCTGACTTTATCACTACAGCAAGCTTGATGTTCAGATATGTAATTCACATCTGCAAACCCAGCTCAACAGTGCATCACTTCAAGTGTCAGTTGGATTTGGAGAACCTTAATTTAGAGAAGATTTAGAACTCATTTTTATCACTGAATAGCCCAGATTGGAAAGAACCTTGGAGATCAGCTACTCTAATCCCCCTGCCATGGGCAGAAGCACCTCCAGCACCTCTCAGGGCCTGCTCAAGGCCTCATCCAGCCTGGCCTTAGACACCCCCAGGGAGGAGGCATCCACAACCTCCCTGGGCAGCCTATTCCAGAGTCTCACCACCCTCATAATGAAGAGCTTCTTCCTAAGATCCAATCTAACCCTACTCTCCCTGAGCTTAAAACCATTTCCCCTTGTCCTATTGTTAGACAATTCTTATGAGGAGTCCCTCTGCACCTTCCTATAGGATCCCTTCAGGCACTAGAATCACAGAATGTTAGGGGCTGAAAGGGACCTCAAAACTCATCCAGTCCAACCCCCCTGCCAGAGCAGAATCACATAGAGCAGGTCACACAGGAACACATCCAGGCAGGCTTTGAATATCTCCAGAGAAGGAGACTCCACAACCCCCCTGGGCAGCCTGTTCCAGGGCTCCAGCACCCTCACAGGGAAAAAATTCTTCCTCCTGTTTCCATGGAACTTCCTATGCCTCAGCTTCCACCCCAGGCAGCTATGTTGATTGGTAACTTTGGATTAGGCCTATGAACAGGACCCACCAAGAAATGTGGTGTGTGGGCAAGCACACCTGGAACAAGCTTTTTGCAAAGCCTGGGCCCCTCCCACGTGCTGATGTTCAGGTTCAGGACTGAGTGTGTTTGTTTTCTGCTCATTTCAGGCTTATGGGATGTCAGCTTTGCCCCTGAACTTGATCAAGGGAACCACCAGTGCCACTTACGAACGGTTAGAGAACACTGAAGACATTGAGGAAGTGGAGCAGCATTTACTGAGGATTAAATCAAAGGTATGGTCTTCAATGGTCTCCCTCTCTTAAAGAATTCACAGTGTCATATCATAGAATTGTTAGGCTAGGAAGGGACCTCAAGGATCATCCAGTTTCAACCCCCCTGCCATGGGCAGGAGCCCTTCACACAAGATCAGGTTGCCCAGAGCCACACCCAGCCTGGCCTTCAAAACTTCCAGGGATGAGGCTTCCACCACCTCCCTGGGCAACCTGTTCCAGTGTCTCACCACCCTCATGGGGAAGAACTTCTTCCTCACATCCAATCCCACCTCAAGGATAGGTTTGTATTTTTGGCAGATATTTGGAAACCAATTTGGTCATTTGTGCTGAGTTTAAGAAGGACATTATGACACTTGAACGTGTCCAGAGAAGGGCAACGAGGCTGGGAAGAGGCCTTCAGCACAACCCCTATGAGGAGAGGCTGAGGGAGCTGGGGTTGCTTAGCCTGGAGAAGAGGAGGCTCAGGGGAGACTTTGCTGTCTACAACTCCCTGAAGGGAGGTTGTGGCCAGGTGGGGGTTGGTCTCTTCTCCCAGGCAACCAGCACCAGAACAAGAGGACACAGTCTCAAGCTGTGCCAGGGCAGGCTTAGGCTGGAGGTGAGGAGGAAGTTCTTCCCAGAAAGAGTAATTGGCCATTGAAATGTGCTGCCCAGGGAGGTGGTGGAGTCCCCATCCCTGGAGGTGTTAAAAAAGGCTTGGATATGGCACTTGGAGCCATGGTTTAATTGTCAGGAGGTGTTAGGTATTAGGTAATGGGTTGGACTTGATGATCTCTGAGGTCTTTTCCAACCTGGTTGATTCTATGATCAGGTTTTCTCTATCAGTCCTGCAGCAGCATTTGCTGCTCTGTAACCAAGAGTGGTGCTGACAAGCTAAATTGAAACTTCTCCAGTCTCACTTGGAGATGTAGAAGAGATACTTGCTAGAAGTTAAGAGTTTTAACCTCAGTGAGGTAGCAGATTTGGCATCCAGCTTTGTTGATGCTTAGTGTAGTTATCAACTCTGGAGACTTGCCACATGGAGCTGTCATGAGTTAGATTTATCAAACTATTAATCATCTTTATGAATAAATAAGAGCCCCAGATATTCTTCCTTCCCAGTTAATGTACCTTGCTGCTATAAATCATTTCTTCATGAAAAGCATACATATGGAAATCTCTTCTGAATCCTAAACATCCTGAGGATCTTAACACCATTTGTAAGCCCTTGATGGCTTTGCAGCTCACTGAAGTGCTGTGCCTAATGTAAGCAGGACACTTAACAGCCTAAGTGTGCAAGCTGGAGGAGGAGATGATTTCTACTTTAATGCAAGATTATAGCCTTAGATTCTCACCTTTTCCCCCACCCCATTTCAGGTAATGGTTTGAGCACCGAATCACAGAAAACACAGAGCAGTGTTTTCACAGCCCTGAGTGGTGGGTGGGGACATGAAGATACGTATGGAATGGTTTGGGTTAGAAGGGACCTTAAAAGATCATCTGCTTCCAAGCCACCCAGTCTCTTGCAGGGACCCCTCACACTAGATTGGGTTGCCCAGAGCCACATCCAACCTGGCCTTCAAAACCTCCAGGGATGAGGCTTCCACCACCTCCCTGGGCAACCTGTGCCAGTGTCTCACCACCCTCATGAGGAGCACCTTCTTCCTCACATCCAATCTGAAGCTACCCATTTCTAGTTTTGCTCCATCCCCCCTCGTCCTATCCCTCCCTGACACCCTCAAAAGTCCCTCCCCAGCTTTCTTGTAGCCCCCTTCAGATACTGGAAGGCCACAAGAAGGTCTCCATGGAGCCTTCTCTTCTCCAGGCTGAACACCCCCAACTCTCTCAGTCTGTCTCCATAGCAGAGCAGCTCCAGCCCTCTGCTCATCCTTGTGGCCCTTCTCTGGACACCTTCCAGCACCTCCAGATCCTTCCTGTACTAGGGGCTCCAGAACTGGACTCAGTGCTCCAGCATCTCTGGGAATGGTGCTTCAACCGCATCCCTGGGCAACCTGTTCCAGTATTTCACCTCTCTCATTGATGAAGAACTTCCTCCTGGTGTCCAAAGGACTTCAGTGGTCCTTTGATCTCTTGCATTTGTTTTATTCTGGTTTTGGTGTTTTGCTCCCCAGTGCAGGGATGGTCGTCCTCTGTCATCAAGGGACAGGCGCAGTGTCCACCAGCTAGAGGAGAAGCTAAGGACACTGAGGAGGAGGGAGAGGCATCTGGAGTCTATTGAGAAGAGCTGGTGGACAAAGTTCTGTGGAGCCATCTGGCCTCTGAAGGTAAAACTTCTGTTTTTCCTCATTTTTTTTACAGTTACATTGAAATAACTTCCAGCTTTCGTCTTCCCATATAAGTCATAGGCCCAAGCTGTCAGCTGCATTCAAGTGCAAGGTCCTGCAGCTGGGGAGGAATAACAGCAGGCACCAGGACAGGCTAGGGGCTACCCTGATGGAAAGCAGCTCCATGGAGAAAGACCTTGGAGTGCTGGTGGACAGCAAGTTCTGCATGGGACAGCAACGTGCCCTTGTGGCCAAGAGAGCCAATAGGATCCTGGGGTGCATTAAGAAAAGTGTGGCCAGCAGGGCTAGGGAGGTTCTTCTCCCCCTCTACTCTGCTCTGCTGAGACCACACCTGGAATGCTGTGTCCAGTTTGGGGCTCCCCAGTTCAAGAGAGACAGAGACCTGCTGGAGAGAGTCCAAGAGAGAGCCACAAGTGTGACTGGGGGACTTGAGCATCTCCCCTGTGAAGAGAGACTGAGAGCCCTGGTGCTGTTTAGTCTGGAGAAGAGAAGGCTGAGAGGGGATCTGATCAATGTCTATCAATAGCTGAGGGGTGGGTGTCAAGTGGAGGGGGCCAAGTTCTTTCTGGTGGTGTACAGTAATAGGACAAGGACCAGTGGAGACGCACTTGAACATAGAAGGTTTCAGCTGAACATGAGGAGAAACTTCTTTACACTGAGGGTGTCAGAGCAGGTTGCCCAGAGAGGTTGTGGTGCCTCTTCTGGAGACTTTCAAAACCTACCTAGCTGCATTCCTGTGCAGACTACCCTAGGGGTCCTGCTTTTGGCAGGGGGCTTGGAGGTGATGATTTCTGGGGGTCCTTCTAACCTCTCATGTCCTGGTTGTATGATCCTGACTGTCAGCTGGCTTTTGTTCATTACTGCTCTACTGTGTGATGGCAGCCCTATAGCACACTCTCTTTGAGCCCTTGGGAAACCTTTTCCTTTGCCTCAAATGCAGTTGAGATTGAAAAGCAGCAAGAACTGGCTGATCTCTTCTAGTGCTAGTGCCATAAAAAACCAACCCTGAATATCTTCTCTTTTCTCAGCCATGTGAAAACAGAAAGAAGAGAAGGAAGCATTCTGTAGCTGTCAGGTGTCTGAAGTTAATCTAAATTACCTGTAGCCAGCAGAAGGGAGAGATCCTGAGAATATTTGCATTGGCAATGAGCATCTTGCCAAGTAATTACTTGAGCAGTGGGAAGACAGCTACGGAGAACTTGGGTCTTGATACTTAACCAGTGCAAAGGAGACACTTAGTGGGGCAAAGCTTTGATCTTGGGCTCTTTTTGATCTTAGGGCTTTGATTTTTAGTGGATACTTGCTTTTCAAAACTAGGACTTTTTATGAAACACTATTGCCATAGAAAGGAGTTGGGCTTTTTTTTTGCCACATGGGTGTAGGAAGAAGTTTTAGCATCACTTCAGACTGCAGGCTGCACTTGGAAAAGCTGAGAGGAGAGGCTGTAAGCAATTTCCTTTACCACCACTGCAACTTAATGCTGAATACCAATGGAGATGGGCTGGGGTGGCAGGTGACCAAAAACTTGCAGTGCTGAAATTCCTAGTGGGGTTATCTTTTTAGGATGCATTGCAAATCTAGACTTTGCCCTTTGATTTAAAGGACCAATAGCTTTAACTATTAACTTGAGCAGTTTGGATGCTTCCTTGAATTCAGGACAGCTTATTTGTATTGGTTTGGGATTTTTTTCTTTTAAACTTTCACATTAAATTACAGAATCACAGAATCACCAAGGTTGGAAGGGACCTCAGAGAACATCAAGTCCAACCTGTCACTCAACACCTCCTGACAGCTAAACCATGGCTTCAAGTGCCACATCCAAGCCTTTTTTGAACACCTCCAGGGATGGTGACTCCACCACATCCCTGGGCAGCACATTCCAATGGCTAACAACTCTCTCTGGGAAGAACTTTCTCCTCACCTCCAGCCTAAACTTCCCCTGGCACAGTTTAAGACTGTGTCCTCTTGTTCTGGTGCTGGTTGCTTGAGAGAAGAGACCAACCCTCTCCTGGCTACAACCATCCTTCAGGGAGTTGTAGAGAGCAATAAGGTCTCCCCTGAGCCTCCTCTTCTTCAGGCTAAACAACCCCAGCTCGCTCTGCCTCTCCTCACAGGGCTTTGCTCTAGACCCCTCCCCAGCCTCATTGCCCTTCTCTGGACACATTCAAGAGTCTCAATGTCCTTCTTAAACTGAGGGGCCCAGAACTGGACACAGGACTCAAGGTGTGTCCTAACCAGTGCAGAGTACAGGGGCACAATGACTTCCCTGCTCCTGCTGGCCACACTATTCCTATTGCAGGCCAGGATGCCATTGGCCTTCTTGGCCCCCTGGGCACACTGCTGGCTCATGTTTAGGCAGCTGTCAATCAGCACCCCCAGGTCCCTCTCTGTTTGGCAGCTCTCCAGCCACTCTGACCCCCGCCTGTAGCACTGCATGGGGTTGCTGTGGCCAAAGTGCAGCACCTGGCACTTGGATTTGTTGAATGACATCCTGTTGGACTCTGCCCATCTGTCCAGCTTGTTGAGGTCCCTCTGCAGAGCCCTTCTGCCCTCTAACTGATCAACATCTGCTCCCAGCTTGGTCTCATCTGCAAATTTGCTGATGACTGACTCAGTGCCCTCATCCAGATCATCAATGATCTTTATTGTCTGTAGTGCTCCTAGTCCTCAACATCACAGAATGCATCCTGCTTGGAAGAGATCTCAAAGCTCAATCCATTGAACCCTTGACCCAGCACTGCAGGGTCAACACCAAACCATGTCCCTGAATGCCATCTCCACAGGCTGCTTGAGCACCCCCAGGGCTGGTA